>VDFB02086081.1:33339610-33558416 GCA_007258455.2 Sequoia sempervirens | reverse complement strand
TGAATAGATAGATGATTTACTATAACCAAATGTTAGGTACAATATTGCAAACCATCAATAAATTGCATACCACATATCATTCATATCATACATCATAGGAAACATCGATCATTTCATATACATTGCACATGCATATCATCATCATAAATAGATCTGTTGTCTTCATTTCATAAATCATCCGTTTAATCACAGCATATCACATCATCCATCTCATCCACTCATTTATCAATTTAATTTGTTTAGAATAATAAGATTTGTTATTCTAAGCATCTTAAATCATCTTTGCATCGTCATCCATAACCACCATTTTGAACCTCTTTCTAATTTTAAATCGACCTTTTCGGCGATCTCCGAGGGCAATGTACTGAAAATATTCTTCCTTCAAAAATCATGAAATTTTTAATTTCGATAGTTTATTCTTTGTGAAACTTACATCATGCATAATTTCCATTCATCAAATAAATCTCGTCCAAACAATCATGGGCATTATCTAGTAACTTGCACAATAAATCAATTTTATTGATTTATTAAAACATCATTTTCCCTCAACATGACAAGTCAAACAGGCATTTATTGCTGTTTTTTCCTTGTCCCCCTCTCAGCATTTATGGCAAAATTTGAATTCAAATTTTCCCCCTCTTGGGCACTCTTCCCAAATCTTGCACATACATCCATCAATCACATGGTGACAAGTGTCCTCAATTCATTGGCTTGTTTTTGATCCCACATTGGTCCCTCTTCAACATTCAACATTTTGAAAATCTTTAAATAGGTGCATCATCCTCAAGCAAATCCTTCACAATCTCCACAATCTCTCCACAATCTTGCAAGGTCACTCTCTTCAGTTGAGATTAGATCTTGTCCATCATCTCCATCATCCATTTGCATTTTCATCTTAAGCTTTGGTCAAGGATTGGGAAAGGGTCACTAGCACATGTGACACCAATCCAATATGGGATAGGTTTAATGTCATGTTTTTGTATGCTTTTATTTGGCTTCCCTTGTTTTATTTATAGCATGATTAACATGACTTATTATTCCATATGGATGTTGAAATGTTGCTGTATTTTAAACTAACCATATTGCAGATTTTAGCATCCACACGTATCCCACTCCATATTTGTCAGAAAACTAATACCTGCCCTCAAATACGACCTAAATTCAAGTACTTTGTTCATCAGTGTATGTAGCTGATGTTCAATTATGGTTTATTTGGGCAGATTTGATGTCAACTTAAAACAGCGACAAAATTAGTTTATCCACCCTATTTGTTTCTAGGATTACTAAATTATGAAACTAAAATTAAGAAGGAGAATTCCAGTGTCCGTTTGAAGTTTTGTTTTTAAAATGATCATTTCATACTCGTGATTTGATAATAAAATTCAGAAAATAGTAAAAATAGTAAACAACATTGACATCACAGATACAATAAACAGTGAAAAGGATTAGCAGCATACCTTAACTTCTTCCGAAACACTGGGTATTCTTCCAACATGCTGGCGTTTTCTTTTTGTGTGTAATGACCCAGCTTTTCCAATTCCAGATTTCCCATGCTTAGTAGGTGAATTTGCTCGAAGTGCCCTCTTTCGCTTGCATTTGAAGGTTGGCAAGTCATCACGAACTGCATTTTCTATACTTTTCTGTACCGGTGGAACAGTTTTCTTGAGCTTGCTATTAGGTACTGCTGAACCCTCTGATTCATTCTTCCCCAAGTTTTCTGGGTGATCCAAATGACTATCAGCTGGTAGAGCAACAGCACAAATATCAACAATTGACCGCTTCTTCTGTCTTCTTGATTTACGTTTCTGCATTTTACCTTGTTTCTTCTCTGCCTTCGACGCCTGGTCAAGGCAATCATCAATGTGGGCATTCACAGCTGTTATGGTTGTTGAGGTAAATACTTTGCAAACTGGGCAAACTTTGACTGCAGAAGCTTCATCGTTTCCAATATTACAAATGCCATTTCTAACAAACTCAGATTTAATTGATTGGGAGTTCATATTTTCAATATTGTTTCTCTCGTACTGATCTGAGACGCGACCCGCTGGTACCTGATCATGTGCTATTTCTGTAGCCTTTTCTATTTCCGCACGGACACCTGCATCCTTATATATCTGGTATTCCCTTTCCGTCAAATCAAAAGTAAAACTCCGTGCCGTTCTTGGGTTAAGGGAATCTTTACGCAAAGCAATACCTGGTTTCCCGTTGTGGTTTTGCTTTGCCGGAAGCTTACCAATATTGGAATCAGGCTGTTCGTTTTTCTGCACTTGGACCGGCTTCCCCTCGCCAGCGCTGTAGTAAATGCGATCGAGGGTTCCAATATTCGAGGAGGCGGTTTTGAAAACTGGCGGTCCTAATGAACTCTGGTGGTAACCGTACGCATTACTTTTCCCACCTTTAGTTTGCGTTCTCCTTACAGACCCTTTCTCTTCAGCTGTATTGTCGTCCTGCCCGGATATCTGAACTGATCTCAGTTTTTGTATTTGCTCTTCTAGATCCTGAGAAATGTTGGGATGCCCATCTGAATGTTGGCCTAAAGATATGGTCATTTCCCGGCCTCCAAATCGGTCGATCTTGCCGATATAACTTTCCGGCTGACCGACATGATACTCCGGTCTGTGAGAGGAGGTCCCAAAGGGCTTGTCTTCCACCTCCCAACCGCAATGTTGGCATGCCCACCATCTGTGAGAAGGGCTCTTAAGAGGTGGAAGCACGCAGTCTCCACCTTCCCTTATACTGCCTTCCAGCAAACTCTCGGAGAAAGGCCAACATTTCCTGATGTTTAAATTTCTGACTTTTCCCACATATTCACTGCAAAATATTGGACCCTATATGCTCACCATCTCAACATTCATATAGACCAAAACTGAATTACAGATTTAAACAAGCATGATAAACTTACCGAATGGAGAAACCTTGGCATATGACGCCTTTAGCATCAACAAAGCAGGCCCGATCGTTGAGTAAATTATCAGGATTTTTCAATGCCTGTGAGGACTGATCTGTTTTCCGCCTCAGAATGGAAGCTTCGGAAGCGTTTTCGCAATCACACATTGAATTGGGTAAAATTTCCATCAGGAACAATTCTTCTTTCAATTACCCACACAGGTCCTCTAATTTTTTCAACAATTTTCTGGGTCTGCGATGAAAGGGAAACCAATACACCAGTTTCAGAGGGTTACAAGCTTCTTTTAAAAAGACCACAGTTGGGCACCCGCCCAACTGTCAAACCAGTCAAAATTTTAATAGAAATTATAGTACAAATTCAACCTACAATTTTACATGTTTATGGTAAAAACGGAACGGAAGAGATATACAGTCAATCGGTCATAAGCTTTTAACTTTTAGAAAGCCCTAAGAAATGTGTCTGCAAAAGAGGCGGAAGACAATGCATCGTCTGCCACAAAACAAAATTCAGATCACAAAGGTTTCTGTAATCGATCACAACAACTACTTTCCCGATGCTTCCTCAACACAAGATGCTAGTTAAAGTAAATAGAGTATGCCTTTTTGGTCAGCCCTTTACAGATTTCTTAAACTCAAATCTGCCGATATAACAGAACAGCTCGCCACAGAAACGACTCAAATCAAAGGTATTTCGGATACAGGTAAAGGCTGCACTGAATAAACAGCCTTCTGGGAACGAGAAGAATAAAAGCACTCGGAAAGAAACAAACTCTGAAAAATAATGAACAGTTACCTGGGATGAAAGAAAAAAAGAAAATTCTGAAACAGACTAACCTGATTTAGAACTTAACCCTCAGCCAAAGAAAAACGGATCAAAATCTGAGGAAACTCATGACAGATAGGGATAGAGAGCACCTCTTCTTCATATACATCGCCATTTTTATCGCTCGATGGGAAGGCAAAGGCGTACAAGCGGTGCGGCAGATAATGAAGGGAAGGGAGCGGATTAGGGATGTAGCAGCAGCTACGCAAACCCATCATGCACATGCTACACCATTTACTTTCATGTGCATCATAGCCATATAACATGCATAGAATGGTGGCATGAATGATTATGATATGCAAAGTTGGATGTATCGTGTGGGGCTCTTTGTTTTAAAGCGGTGCAAACTCCGCGTTAACTGCATATGTCCGACCGCCTGAATTTTACTGAAAAACTGAAGAACATGCAATTGCAAGGGCAGCGGGCCCACCCACAATGCCTTTCAACATCAATATCGTAATAAGAGTAAAATCGAAGCAAGAGCCTCGCAGCGCAACGCGGCTATTTTAATAAATGGACATCAAACCTTTTGGCACACGCTTTGAAATGATGTCCAAAAAACAATTTCACGAGAAAAGCCACAGAAAATCAAACCGCTTAGTCAAAGTTGTCATCATTCATTTTCTCTACCCAGCTATATGTTTTAGCACCTTTCAAGATGTTTTTAGGTTCGGAGCAAACTCATAGATTGTTGCTATACTTATGTTTGTTGCATGTTTTAGGATATATTAAATTTTAAAATAAAAATAAGAGCTGCCATGATAAGAGAGAGAATGGTGAGAAGAAAAAAAAATTTCTTGTTCATGTATCAACAAGAGATCAACACAAGCGAGATCAATAGTCACAACTTAGAAATTCGTATCTTTCATAAACCACTTCCATATTTGAAGCCAACTATCGAAGACCAAGGGTCACAACTTAGAATTCCAAATTAGATGTCCCTTTAGGATTCGAACTTGGGTCTCCACATTGAGAATTCAATGCTTTAACCAATTAAGCTCAGCGCCTTGGACCTGATTATTCTTAATTGTAAATAAGATGGTTGATTTTTTGTTGAATGTGCACAAGATGTTAAAGAGAGATAGGTGAGAATGGGAAAGGATTGAATTGAAGGAAGCAGGGAAGACATATCATCTTCTATTGTATTGGATATGTATTAAATGGTGGGAAAGAGAAAGTGGGAGGACGGTGGAAAGGTTGAATTTGACAAAGACTAATATAAACATTACATATTGTTTGTTCATGGTTGTAAATAAGATGGTTTTAGTTTTGTTGAATGCGCACTAGATGTAAAGAGAGTTATGCAACAATGGAAAAGGGTTGAATTAGACTATGTAGGGAAGACACACCATCTTGTTTGATATTGGATAAAAAACAAATGGTTTTTATTGTACTGGATATGAATTAAATGGTGGGAAAGAGAGATTGGATGAGGGTTCAAAGGTTGAATTGGACAAAGTAGAAACACTGCCTACTATTTTCTCAAGATTGTAATTATGATGGTTTTAGTTTTTTGAATGTACACTAGATGATGAAGAGAGATAGGTGACAATGAGAAAGGGTTGAATTGGACGAAGTAGGGAAGACACGCCATCTTCTTTGATGTTGATTTAAAATGGACAGATTCTATTGTAATGGAAATGTGGTGAATGATGGGAGAGATTGGGGAGACAAGGGTGCTGAGGATTTTCTAGACAAAGTAGTATAGAAACACCACCTACTATTTTCCATTGTCTAGAAAAGGGTGTTGAGGATTTTCTAGTGTCAGGGGAAAATATTAAATGCTCATTTTTATTTTTCAATTGTTTGATTTTTTGAAGATTTTTATAAAATGGGTAACTAAATGAATAATTAGGTCCAACCACATAGGGGGGAGAAAAACCTAGTGTGAAATTGTCAATCGTGACAATTTTGATGCTACAAAGAGTGATCCTCCATTACTCATATTGATGGCAAACTATATTGCTCCATTCTACTAGATAAGATACTTAATATCAAATGTAAGGGGAACAAAATTAACCTGGATAGAGAGTTGAGACTCATTTTCCAAGAATAGATAGTTAGTCATTGATTGATAAGAGAGGTTAGACTTATCTTCATCTTCACGCTCTACCAAACCTAGAAGGATAGTCCTTAGAGGTTCCTTAACAAGACAATTGAAGAGAAATACATAACACATGAGGTCCTTATTACCATTTCATATTATATAAGGACTCACATTATACAAGCTATAAAATTATGACTTTATAAAACTCTAATTAAGAATGTGAAATGATAAATTACACATGCACTAGCAGACATAACATAGAGCTATAGAACTTATGATAACTCACCTTAGCTTATAACATACGTAATTTAAATCCATAATATATGTTGTACTAAATTAAACTAATTTTTTTTTTGTTTAAATCTATCATACTTTTGTAACTAAATACCATGCAATGTGATATGACATTGATACACATAGTTCTCTAAATACATATTAACTATGGTCTCATAAAATATTTCTCTTTAGTTATAAAATTGAAATATGAATATAGGTAGCGATAAGACTAAAATTAAACATGCTTAAAATATATTATTATTTTTGAATAAGTGTCTAATTTATCATTTATAAGGAATAATATGATACTTATTCACAAAACATGTGGGTGGATGTATAATAACACCAATAAAGTCAAAATTATTATTATTTAGATTATGTTAGAAGGATTAGTTGCAATAGATTGGTGTCTTGATTGCATGTACAACTAAGTGAAATATTAGGCCTCAAAATAGACACATTCACAAGTCTACACATTAGAACTATATGCATACACTTTAAATCCATAAGTGTGGCTCTATAAAAATATGAGTGAATCCCTATATATGTGCATACCAGAAGCATTCACAATAAAGCCTAATTTGAAAATATATAACTAAACAAGACACATCTATATGATGTATTAAAAATGTTTTAATTGCACTTTTAAATAATTTACATATCTCCATGATGACTAGCTTATTAAAACAAGGCCTTTGTGCTTGCTTGTTGGGTTCATTCTCAAGCAGTGCTTCTTGGTTGTCTCCTTGGTTGCTATACTTTACCGTCCCTATGGTTGGTGCTATGCACTATTGTTTTGGTGTTGTTGGTGCCCTGTGTGGGGATATTCGTCTCACTTAGTGCAGGGGAGTCTCGCCCTTGTTCTTTCTTTATCCCTATTGCTGGGTTGTTTGCAACTTTGGTGGTTTATTTTCTAGTCTAGTTGTGGGCTTGTTTGGTGTCGTTATGGTCCCTTGCAGGATGTTGTCGAAGGTTGTGGCTTATTTTGGGCTTGGACCGATGTGTCGAGGCTGAAGTTGTGCTTTCTTGTTTGGTTATCTCCCTGCTACTTCCTTGCTTGGTGTCCTCTTTCCTTGGTGGACTTGTTATGCTCCCCTTTGCCCTGGTGCTACCTTTTGGTTGCTCTTTTTTCTAGGCTTGTGTTGGCCTTTTGTGGGGTTTCCTTTGTTATTGTCTCAGAGGATGCTTTGTTTAAGTTTCCCCTCTGGAGTATGATGATGTTGAGGTCTGTTGGGGAAATTCTTTTTTTTTTGGTTTTGGGTGATACCTTTGGAATTTTTTTGAAGGTTTTGGTGTGTGTGCTCTCTTTTTTGACGGTTGACTTGATCTTTAAGCTTGGTTTCTTGTCACTATCTCTTTTGATTCCTATGGTTGTTGTGAGTGCTTGTCCTACCAGAGTGGTTTCTTTCAGCTAGATTCTTCAGATGGTTTCTTCTCTGGAGGTGAAGTTTTCTCTTGTTGAGGTAAAGCCCGCTCCTTTTGAGGTGGAGTTGTTTGTTGTAGGTACAGTGGAAAGTCCTCTTCTCCTTTGCTTGTTCCTTTTGAGGTGGAGCTAGTTCCTTCTGAGGTGGAGTTGGTATGAGCAGGAGTTGGGTTGCTTTGGTGGTTTGAGCTCTTGCATCTTCCTCTCCTATAGAGGAGGACCTTGTCCTATGGAGGTGGAGTGTGGGATGGTTTTTTAGACCAAATGGAGTTGCAAGAAGGTTGCTACTTTTCAGTCATCTATGCTTTTGGGTTTGAGCTCCTAGCCAAAACCTAATGATGGCTCTCTTTTGGGTTCATGGTCCTTGAAAAACCTAGTTAAGGGTTTAAGGTCCCTTCAAAATCTTTGAGTTTAAGGTCCCAGGTATAACGTATTTGTATTTGGTTGTGGGCTTTAGGCCCCTGCTTGATAATGGTTTGCGGTTGGGTTTGGTGATTATTTTTCTTGCAACATCTTTGCCTTGTATTGGGTTGTAGGTCCCATCAAAACCTTCTTGTAATGGGTTTCGCGTCCTATCAAAACCTACTTTACCCTATCAAAAACTTATTAAAACAACACAAGACTAGAAAATGTAGCCTCAAGAATACATATGGAATATCTATCCCCTTAGAAGTCTAAATAATTATGGAGATAGTTTTTCATGAGGAGGCTTCTACATTCAACCCCTTCTCTATACTTCTATCACATGAAAACATGAAAGATAAATTTTAATCTATAGTAATTGTTACTTTATATGGATTTTGATCATCAGGCATAAGTATTTATAACAAGACTAGGGCCATAACCTACCAACCACTATAACTTCTAGATTTTTTACATATATTTATAGCTCTAATACATAACCCTTAAACTCATTAGATGTTACATCGTTTGTCATAATTTTAAGGCTCTACATTATATGCAATCTCTTTATTTTAATAGTCAATTTACTCGTCATATGATATAATTAGATACAATCTTATATAAATAATAAAATATTTATTTTATTGGGACTTATGCCAAAAAATGGAAATTAAAATCTATTAACCATGCAATATGGTCTCTCTTATACACACTTTACAATATTCATTCAATATTAATATGATCTATATTAAAATCATATTTATCTTGACTATCATTTATGGCATAAGTACTTGTAATATTCTTGTTTTAAGTCTCTGTCTCTGCTCCCTAAACAATGTATAGATAAAGCTTTTCACTTTCAAAATGGTTACAATCACAAGAAGCTTCCAACTCCTTTGGCCCTAGTGAGTCTAAATTGTATGAAGTACTTTACCCTTGAAGGCTGCTTCAAAATAATGCACAAGTACCACTTTCCAATTTTCAATCACCTCCACCATGATAAGGAAATGAGTCTCCCCTTCTTTTTTATCACCTCTCTCAAAGCTTGCATTGTTAAAGGTGCCTACCCTACTTTACACCAAGGCCTTATCATGGTCATTTACAAATATTATTTAGCG
Organism: Sequoia sempervirens; assembly: GCA_007258455.2. Taxonomy (NCBI): domain Eukaryota; kingdom Viridiplantae; phylum Streptophyta; class Pinopsida; order Cupressales; family Cupressaceae; genus Sequoia; species Sequoia sempervirens. Next base: position 33,549,420 of record VDFB02086081.1, on the reverse strand, counting down.
ATTACCCCCTCCATTAATCCTAAGTTTCATTGTAGTGTAAAAGTGAAGCATATTAAAGACAAACCCTCTGGGTCTCTCTACCCCTGCTAAACCTAAACCTTGCTCTATTAGCAAGGCGGGTCTAAACCCTAGATGTAAGGGCTTTGTTGTGATACCTGACCTCCAACTTGAACTTCTTGAAACCTCACCTACTATGAAAAGAAAATAAATCCCCCAATATGAAAGATAAAAAACATGGAAAATCTACCAAGAAGGCTAAAATCCCCAATCTGGTTGATGGCAAGGCTATCAACTTTTTGATGTTGAGGGGTTAGAGAATTCAGATATGGAGTCTACTCCAATTGGCATCAAAGGGTCTAATGGGAATAGGTCTATTGACTTGCTATATCCCTAACACTTACAAAGGAATGCAAATTTAGGAGATCACTAAGCAAGAAAAGTTGGATGAGGAGTTCCTCCCTCAAATTAAGGAGAGCTCAAAGGAGGATTAATTGGACCATGAATCAGATGAGATGTAATACAATGAACCTAATGAGGAACAATTTATGTTGAGAATGTTGATGAGGTTGATATGGGCTATAGCCATATTTTTTAGGTGGCCCAAGAGATACAAAATTATTCTAACCCCCCTTCCCCTAGCCCTATGGATAACACTAATGATAGGGAGGATACTTGTCCTCCTTACAAACTTCCACACAATATAGTTAATGATATTGACAAGGAAGTCATAAAGAAGTTGCAAAACCATGTGTTGGAGCTTAAAAATATTGTTTCTAGTAGTCTTAATGATAGGCTTACTCATCTAGAAAATTCTCTTCATAAGATTATAAAGCTAACTCATGAAATTATGTTGAAGGTTGTTATGGGTATTGTCTCTAGTCGTTCAAAGATTAACAAAATAGAAAAAGAAGTGTTTTAAAGGCAATGCAGAGGAGACTATGTGGACTAACAATGTTATTGAACAAAATCATAAGGAGGAATGGGAAATCTTCCTTCATGCACTCTTGGATGACAGGGACCTGATTTGTTGGTCTATCCTTGTATTTTTATTTTCTAGTCTCTCTATGCTTTGTTGTTATGTAATTTCTCAGGGTTTGCATGCCCTTTGTTGTTTCTTTGGGACTATGTTACTTTTTATTTTTTCCTTAATCTACTTTGATGTACTAAAATTTTAAGGATTAGGGGTTTTTCCCTAATTCTATAATAAAAACAATGCATAGATAATTAATTTATTGCTCACAAATTATGTCCTTGCATATAATGAGAACCAAAATTATCTTGTCCTCATATACAACACATGACATTATAATAATTAATTTTCCTCTATAAAGAACTACCAAATTACACATGAGGTAGCTCTAGTATAAAAAGGAAGAAGTTGAAATCGAACATATTACACATAATGAAGACTGGGAAAAGTCAAAGTAGAGCTATTTTAGGAATCTATTAAATTTTATACCAAAGACTCATAGGAAAAATGAATGCACTATGATGTAAATAAAAAAATGAAAATAAATTGTCACTTTATAATCTAGCAAAATAATTGACAAATAATGGTGAAGAAAAAAGGTTCACTAGATATAAAAGGGTGTAATATATAGACATTTACATTGTTTCATGAGGAAAGAATCATGGACGCATGATACTACATGGAATTAGTAGGCCTAGAACTATGGATCTCTTTGGAATCAAATGAGAAATTACAATATTTATTGACATCACAAAAGTAATGGCTATTTAGGGTAGAATAATATAATGGTAATTGCTAGAAACCAAGATCTAATTGCAAACCAGAATAATCCTTCCACAGAAGAGAAAAACAAAAAATCAAAAGCTTTGCATGAAATGTGCAAATTGATATGTTTGAAGTACAAAGTATTACAAGAGATAATTTTCTTTATAAAAGAAAAGATGCCTAAACCTAATCCTATCTTGAGCAACAAGATAGCTCGATAAGATAAAGATGAAAACCTATAACTTAGGAATTAAATAAAGCCTAAGTAAACTTATGCTAAGTGTAATTAATAATTAATTACACCAACACCCCCCCATAAGTGCAACTTAGGGAGAAGCAAATTATTATGCAAATATGAGTCCCAGCAACAAGGCCTGATCAGGTACTCATGTAAAAATGTAAAGAGAGAGAAAACCCAGTGGGAAAAATCCCCCCTTAGAGAGATGAATTGCTGCGAAGAAGGACTAGAAGAACTCGGATGAAGCAACACTGGAACCCAAAATCCGGCAAGTAAGGAAATATACTTTTGTTTGCAAAATACCAATCAGAATCACAAATGCAACAACAGACCCGATGCCAAGGAACACTAGAAACTCACATACTGGATCAACCCTGGGATCTGTAAGCAATAGTAGATGAAAGAATGAAAGGACCCATAATAATGACAAATCTAGAAGTTGTGTCTCGTGAAGCGAATGCTAAACTGAAACTAAAACTGCCCATAGGACGAGTACCATCAAGATTTTGGAACATTAACCATAAAAACATGGCCTTCAAATGAGAAAGATTTGAACCAATGCAGATCAAGAACCATAAAATCCCAACTAAAGTGTGAACCGAAGCAAACCAAAGATGTGTTTAGCTAAGCAAGAAAGAAACTAATGGAAACAATAGGAAACTAGAAAAACTCATGCAAGTTGTCACCAACATGAAATGTGGATGCAAGAATCCCCCTTAATGGAACTTTATATCAGTTCGTTATTACAATACCCAATGATTGCATAAGGAGATAATGCAAAACTACAGAAACATAATCAAAAATGCAAACCTAACACACGAAACAAAAATGAATGCATGCAAAAAATAAGTTATGCATTTTCTATAAATGACCTTAGATCTGCATAGAGGCCGAAACCAACTTTTCGACGCAGTGAAAATCGCAAAAAATGGATAACCGAGTCACAAGATATGTCTCTCAGAGTGAAAAAGGCAACATCTGACTTCCAAGGCTGAAAAAAGCATCAAAAAGGAAAAACCAGAAAATAAGACCTACACCATTATGTAGAGCTCAAAAACAGCTTTCTGATGATATCTCGTTTGCAAAAAAATGACATCATATGTGAATGTTACGCTTGATTTGGTGAAACTGGTCCAAAACTGCTCAATATGGCTCCCTATAGCCCTCAGGGGCTAAAAAAATTCGGCCCCTGGTTGCATGCAAGACCAAGGGCTGGCGGTTGGCTCCTTCGGCATAGCCCCCGGTCACCCACGTGACCGAGACTGGGGCTAGAGATCGCCAGCAGTGCTAGACACTTAGCTCCCGGTCGCTGATAGAACCACTGGTTCAGTTAAAAATGCCCGCGGGGGCTGAGCTCCAAATGAGTGGTGGACCGGTGGAGGAAAGCGCGGCCAGTGGGGGCAGTGAAGCGGAGGCGCGAGGGTGGTGCGATCTATTCTAAATGGACTATGTAAAAATCCACCCCTATTTTTTTTTTTTTTGAAATCTAAACCTCGGTATGCGTGCCTGGGGGCCGTACGGCCCTCGAGTAAATTTTTTTTGCCTCTCCGAACGATTTTGTCCAAATTGGACAAATTTTATATGGAAATAGGGGTTTTTGGGCGCTGCGAATCCAACATCAAGGTTCGTTTGGGTCCAAAGTGCTCCAAAAATCAAGCGACCCCTGAATCTATCAGAAAAATCACTGAGCTTGAGACCCTCGCAGATATGGCAAACACTTACCAAAATAATGAAGTCAAAGCCATTTTTGACTTTTTCCAATGCTCTGAATCCAACGAAAAACCCTGAACTGATCCAAGATGCTGCATAATGATGCTCAAGGATTGAAACCCTTGAGGGACCTCGAACGAGCTCTACAATGAAAACTTCCAAAAAAGCTGAGAAGGGGCTACGAATCCAGGCTCTAATACCATGTTAGAAACCAAGATCTAATTACAAACCAGAATAATCCTTCCACGGAAGAGAAATACAAAAAAGTAGAAGCTTTGCATGAAATGTGCAAATTGATATATTCGAAGTACAAAATATTACAAGAGATAATTTGTTTTATAAAAGCAAAGATGCCTAAACCTAATCTTGTCTTGAGCAACAAGATAGCTCGATGAGATAAAGATGAAAACCTATAACTTAGGAATTAAATAAAGCCTAAGTAAACTTATGCTAAGTGTAATTAATAATTAATTACACCAACAGTAATGATGTAATCAAGTGGGCACAATGGAATGTGTATCAATATTGGGATTTAGCCATCATCAATCTAAAATTATTGTAAATAACACCTATAATTTTTTTAATTATAGTGTATTTCCCCATATTTTTAACGACTTAGTAACAATCATATTGTTTGACATCTTATTATGTTTTAGGGAAAAATTAGTTTAAGATGGGACATTATGTTATGTATTTAGGAATATGAGATTATAATTTATATAGTTTAAAGTAGATGATAAAATTTGATACACATCCCTTAAATTAACTATATTGGGTCATTTGGTCAAATGATGTAATTAATTATAGTAGGTGATGAGCAGGCCTGCATGGGTATAGTGGCTTATTCCACCATTACATTTTTATGAGGAATATATAAAGGGAGGTGAGTATTAATATAAAGATAAATTATTATTATGATATTAAGTTTAAAATTTCTTAAAGATATAGTGGTGATTAGATTATTTCATAATGATTATGGTACAATTTTATCCTACCTTAAGGGTTTATTGAACTATTTTTACATATATGAGAGAATATTGGCCCATAATTTTTTCTTTTTCCATGACTAGCCCAAAAATATCTTTTATTTTGTGTGTTATAAATCTTCCATATTATCTTAATATCAATATTTATATTTTAATATTAATTTTTCTATTAAATATGGATCATATCACAAGCACCTACTAGACATGCACCAAGAATATCATACACATAATAAACTTGTGACATGTTCAACACTTACATCCCTTGAGATAAATGTGAATAATCATAAATAACATAAAAAGGTTGGATATAAAATTATGATGTATTTACACATGAAATTATTTCTTAACTATAATGTATAGGGAAATCCAGGTCTACATTTTTTGGATGTGTAAGAATTAAAAACTATAAACATAAATATATAAAAAAATAAAAATGTAGAGTACTATTAGGTCTTCCAATAGTGACATGATATATTTTAGACCATTATTTCAAACTTAAAATAACCTTTTAAGCTCTATAAATTATAAGGATTTTTGTATTGACTTAGAATGTGGTCACAAAATAGAATAAACTTAAAATGCAAGATCCCTTCAAAATATAATAAACAAGAAAAAATAGCTCTACCATATTTGAGTCTTGTGTATGTGCAGGATCATGATGGGCCAAAAAAAGGTAATAAGATGGGTATGTGGTTGACGACTTTTTTTTTTTACCCAAAATTGATGAAATGAAAAGGGTTTTTAAAGGAGATTCTCAACTTTCCACCAATATAAATTATGCTTTATTTTGAATTTAATAAGTAATTATTATTCATTTTCTATTTGAATTACAAATAAAGTCCTAATTGATAGGCTAATTGAATAACATCTATAGCTTTCAAATGGTATCACATTTTTTGAATCCAAAACATGCATCACATTATATGATTTGCATACTATAAGATTAAAAAAAAGAAAAATTGAATTTCATGAGCTTTTGACCAAGTTAAGGTGGTCAGACATACGGTTTTTATATTTTTTAAAAATTATAATAAAAATTTCATAATTAGTTATTTACTTGGAAAAAAATTACAAAAAAATATGCATCACATTGGGACATGAGTCCTCTACTTATATCTAAAATCGTATAAAAAAATATTATCATTTTATTGTGGTTAGGGTGGTCAGATAGACACCTACTTATTTTTTCTCTGAAATTTAAATACTAGTGCATTGAAATTTCAAATTTTCACCAAATACATTTTTTTTTTAAACAAACCTAGAAGTTTAGAAATTACATTCAATTTTCTACATATTCTATTTTTACATATTTTTGAAATAATATAGATAACTTATTCAATTTTTTATGTCAAGTTGCCTAACTCTAATTTTTCTGAATTTTTTGCCACTTAAGGGTCTATTTTTTCTATGATGATCCTGCACATACCCTCCTATAAAATTCAACTTGAATTCCTCATATCTAAATAAATATACAAAATTGAAAATACCGCTAAACATAAGTACATAAAATTAAATAGGTCCACAAGAAAATGAGGTACTTGTAAACAATAGATTTGACAACCATGGTATATTTTTATTAATAAAAAAGTTTAGGTTCACCAACTATGGTCCAGTAAGCATAACATTTAATTTGGCTATGAGAACTAGACTTAAACTATTTATTAGGTTTCATTGCATAGGGAAACTTGGGTTCACAAAGTCACTAGATGCAAATTATTATAAACTTGGGTGTTGGAACATGTTTGCTATTGCACCAAAAGATTGACTTGTTAAAACCTAATACAAATGCTAGAGACAATCGAATCCACAACTCGAGGTGGTTAGTCCATGTCCCAAATCCAAAGGGAGATGTTGGAAATTATTCTAACAATCCCCCCGTTAGCATAACTTAAGGGGATTTGAACTCGTAGCCTGGCTTTGATACTATTTTTTGGAACATGTTTGTCATTGCACCAAAAGATCGACTTGTTAATACTTGATACATACACTAGAGATAAGTATATCCATAGGAGGAAGTTATTCCATGTCTCAAATCTAAAGGGAGATTTCAACAATTAGTCCAACAATGGGATGCAAATATTTTAAGTCTACCAATTGTAGGCCTTAAATATCTAAAACATAAATTTATACCTAAAATACTGACTCAAGTGAAATTTATAGGGGGGATATAAATTTTATTTCTACAAAGAGTTCAACGTATTAAACACATGTCCATGAATGAGTTGCAACATATTTAAGAAGCTTGTGTTTGTAAGAAAAGAACACATAAAGATAAGCATTCCTTTATGGAAATAATACTTAGTTAATAAACATGTGGTCACAAAGGATATTAAATGTACATCAATAGAAATAAAATATGAATTTTGATACTATTTTAGCATAGATATATAACTTAAGGGGTCTACGATATAGAAATACAGGGATGGTCATATTGATCAATCTTTTAATGATGATCATGGAATTTTTTTTTAATTAATTATCAATTAAGCACCATGAAATTTCCAATTTGTATCTTATCCAACAACTCAAAGAAAGGATAAGGTGAAAAGCGCATAGGGAGATTACAAATCTATAAAAGAATAAAAAAATAAGTGTAATTACATCTAAAACTTGGAGAATGAGAGAAATCTGACTAGGTTAAAAGACAATATGGTAGACAATTATTGGGGTTAATTAAAATATATGGATAAATAAACACCCTATAATATAACTATATAGGGATAAATTAGTATGATTCAAACTTTAGTTAAGTTAATGAGATAGAATCATAACTAATAAGCTAATAAACTTAAGAAAATAATGTGCTAATATAATTTTAATATAATTTTAGGGCTTACATTAGTTTAATATAAAATTCAATTTGAGTATTGTGATGCTATGAAAGGGACCTAAAAATATTTATATGTAGCTATATGAAAAAAAAAACATAAGATGAATGAGGCCTTAGAATTTCAATGTGTGATATAGTCATTCATGTGGTATGGTCCAACAAACACAAATATATCTTAAAAGTGTAATTTCATCCTAAGTGAAAAAGACATTTGGTAAATTTATACAAGTTTATAAAACAGATGATATATGTCTAATGAAAACTAGGTTGTGACAATAAGCATCATTAGAAGATGTCATAATATATGATAAGAGAAATCACCTTATTTTCTAACAACCATGCCCCAACATTAATTAAATGTGATTGAAATAGAAAAATAATAAATATGTTATATGTTGATGTAGATAGAGTAGATTCTTATGACTAAAGTTGTAATAGGAAAAACACAATATTCTTTCCATCTGATATTATAAGGTATCAGTTTTATTTGTTTGTGCAGTGATAACTTTAAGAAAACCCCCTCAAAAAAACATATAAAATCCTGGCAAATCTTTCATTTTTTTAGTCAAAAATATTAATTTCTATTGGAGAATCTTTCCTTTTTCTCAAAAAAAATAAAATTATTGGCATTTTTTTTACATTACTAAAAAATTTATAAAAAAAATGGTGAATCTTGAAAAATAATAGGAAAATGCATTAATTATGATGGTGAATCCATCCAATCCAAAAATATTGTCATGTAAAAATAGGGGCCCGAGGGTGGAAATTATTGATCTAGCAATCCTCATTGTACTTTATAAGGTAAAATTTATCCACAATCTATAATGCTCATGAGACTCAAAATTGTGGGCCTCATGAGCATTACAAATCGTGGATACATTTTACCTCATGGAATACAACAAGGGCCATTATATTATATTATAAATTAATGATGGAAACTAAAGATTAGAAATATGGTCCTAAAGTAGCTAATACTTTTGATATACTATTGGTGAATTAATTTAGATTTCTACTATAATTTATTAAATTTTGGCGAATTTGATGTAATCTTGTATCGAATATTGTGGCAAATTTTTTAGTTCAATTTTTTAAGAAAATAAATTCTTTGGCGATTTAAATAAGACTATAATAAAATATTGTAAAAATGTGGCAATTCAATTCACGTTATAGCTCAAAATATTAGCCAATTTTGGATTCCCAAATTTCAACTATTAGCCAATTGGCAAATATTTGCCACTAAAAAAATCACTATTTATGTGTTAAAATAACCTAGGAGCTTCCTTCAAATGCAAGCCCTAAATGTTCAATTTGAAACCTCTAGTATGATGGTAGGGCATCAATCATATTTTCAAAGACTAGGTGTGGGAAAAGAATAATTTTAAATTTTAAAAGAGAGGAATGAGATCATCATTGGAGTGAATTCATAAGGGATAAAACCAAGTCACGATCCTTTCTAGGAAGAATAATTCTTTATAAATTAGATTATAAATTCTATGAATTGAGTACTTAATTTGAGTTTAAGGTTAATGATAATACAAAAACTGACATGTTAATTTTTAGAACCATGCACTCAATATGTCCACAAAAAGTGAAATAAAATAAGCTAGGAAAAATATAACTGCATGCACTTCTCTCCTCTATTATAATAAAATTTATAATCATTAAATGATAAACTAAATATAAAAGGATATTATTTCACCTATATGTTTTAGCTTTCTCATGCTAACAAAGAGACCTTTAATAAATAAAATTGTAATTTAGGAATTTTCCTATGTCCAAAAGTTAGAGAAACTATATGCACCACATAAAAATTTAAGCATATTATTTCAATAATATTTTCATTAAGTCAAAATAGGAATTATTAAATAAATATTGAAATCCTTTGAAAAGGTGTAAGGAAAATGTAGAGAGATACTTTTTCTATTGCCACAATGTTGTATTTGGTGATTAAGATCTAAAGGGTCCAAATAGGGGTTTGTGGTACCAGAGAATGGAGGAATTTGCATCATATCAAGTCAACTTATCACTTTCAGATGGTGCTAAGTTGCATGAGAATCATTGATTTCACTTTTTTAAGCATTATTAAGTCTTCATTCAAGCCCTTATAGGTTTTTAGGCATACCTTTGATCTCTTAGTTTTACATTTTGTTTTGCATTCATTTCTAGGCCATTTAGTGAAGTTTTGCATATCATTAATCTTTTTCATTAGTCTTTCCAAGCCCTAGCTTAGTGGTGAACCCCTCTTTAGTCAATAATCATACCCTAGGACACCCTATTGCAGATCTCTTTCCTTCATTACATCCTTGGATTGAGATCTCTAAGGTTTCCTCGAGTGAAACTAAGTGGAATAGGTCCTAATCCTAGTGTTCCATCTCTCATAAAGATAGAGCACCCTATTCTCGTTGTTTCATTTTGGTGAACCTACATTTAAAAATTTTCATTTTTTGATTTGGAGTGCATCATCAACCTAGATTTAGCTTGCATTAACATTGCATCAGGGTTTGCATTAGTTCATTGGCATTCTAGGGTTTCTAAATCTTGCATTAGTGAAAGTGCATATAAGTTGCATTTTTACATCTTGCATCATTGAATTTCATCTGAAATCTACATTTTCACTTAGCTTAGGTATCATCCAAAATAGAAAACATAACATTGACATAAAATTAACTAATAACGGTGCAAAAACCCTAAACTAGGACTCATATGCCCCTTTGGGCGATTTAGTCCCAGTATAGGAGATTTTGCCTAATTTTTGGGTATCTTGTGATGACTGCTATTCACTATTCAAACCCTTGAAAAAACTTGATTGTAAATCATAGCCCCTCTACATGATTTAGTCCTAGTTTAGATTTTAGACTACATTTTTCAACATTAAATTCTCGGTTTCCATGTTTCAGTTTGCTATTGTTATTTTTTTGTTTTACTTTGCAGAGTTTCTGTTTCATCCATTTCTTCATTTGGTTTATTACATACATTACATAGTCTCAAATTTTCATTTAAACCTTTTATTCTAAGTTCTTGCATTGCATTTAATCATGGATATGTTCTTTGGTAAGCTATGGATGTCCTTGAAATCCTTAGAGGATGTGTCAAGTTGTACTTTTGGAAATGACCCTAATGAAATTGAACTTACTCATGCTCACTCAACTCCTAATGCATGTCATCCTCGTGATGTTGAAATCATTGGAGAAGATGATTATAGCATGAATAAATTTCTAAAGAATTTGCTTAACAACCTTAAAAACAATGCATCCTTCTATCCATCCATGAAACAACCAACACCCCCTATCATCCCACCACTTGATATGTTTGGTTATTTACATCCTAAAATTGAAACACAAGCTGGGCCTAAGTTCCCTACAATAGGTGAACCTAGTTTCTCTAATCAAACAAACATTCAACCATTCTATGTTAACAAAGTGACCAATACTCCCATCAATTTAGAAGAGACATATGGAAAATGATTCGCAATCTTGAGTAAAGAAGGATGTGATACAACAAGTGAACATGAAATTCAACAACTCTTAGGAAAAATTCCACTTGAAGATGCTAAAGGGTTAGGATATCAAGACCGTCTCCCAATATAAGTGTCCTTCCTAAAGAGCAACCGATATCTCGAAATGATGATGAAGATGACAAGGAGATTTTAGTTCCTCCTTCCCTAATCCCAACAAGAGAAATTGGTGAATCTAGCAAGTGAAGAAGGCCTTACAAACTAAAGAAACTACAATTCCCTTGTCCACCATCTGTAACTGAAAGAAATTTACATATACTTCTAAGTCAAGGACTTATTACATTACCACCCATGCCAAAAATTTGATTTCCAAATCATAAGAAAAAAAACACATCTCATTGCAAATATCATAGAATTTTTAGACATAGTACTGATGAGTGTCATGCCTTAAAGAAAATCTTTAAAAATTTTGATATCATAGAAAGTCTCTTAAAGCATGACCCTTCCGCTCCTTGCCATGTAATAGTTGTAGGATAATAACATTCTCATTATTACATGTTATACATTTATTGCAAATCATTTCAAAATGCGAGGAGCTGCTCCCATCACCTAATTTAGATCATTCTTGTCTTGTACTTAGTGGGGGCAAGAGTTAGATATCCTTGTCCTAGTAATCCATTTTTCATTGTCCCTTTGGCTAGTTGTTTTCCTTCTCTATACAATGAACACATTTGGGATGTGTATGATATGCTCATAGGTTGACTCACATCTGCCTTACTAGTTTTTTGCATTATTTCTTTTTTTCTTTTATGTGATTGGATGTGTGTAATGTGATCCCCTATGCTATTTTTTTTGATGTATCTCTATCTCTTGTGGCATTCCTCTATTTGTACCTACATTCTTCTCTATGTTGTAAATCTTTTAACTTTTCTTTTTAGTTTTTCTTTGTCTTGTGTCTTCCTTTTGAGGATCACACAAGGCATCAAGACCTTCATGTCTCTTCCATGTTGACCCAAAAAAAAATTCTTTATATTTTTAATATTTGTCTTGTGTTTTCCTTTTGTTGATGACACAAGGCATTGAGACATTCATGTCTCTTCCATATTGAACCGAAAGTCTTTTCTTTGTTTCTCGCTCTCTTTTTGTCATTCTTCTTGTTCCATGAGTATTTGGGGAATGATGATAGTTTCGAGCTCTTTAAAAAATATTGTAGTATGAACATACTGACCCAAAATCCTTGGATCCCTCATGTGTTTCGAGTTAAATTTTGAGGGAAACCCCTCTCTTTTCCTTTTTTATGGTGCATATTCATTTGGAAACATATGACTTGGCATAGGGATTTCCAAATAAGCTCTCATGTCCTCTTTATTTAGAATTTCTCATTTTCTACTTTAAAGTAATTTCTCATAGCATGGTGTCTAGTAATTTCTTTGAAGTGGGTATATATATTGGCATTATTCTTTTTCACTTCATGTTTATGGTGTAGTCATTCTACTTCATGCGATGTTTCTTTCACTTTGTGGTGACATTGGGTGTGATGTCCTTCAAGAATGTGATCTCTCTTAGCATATTATATTCCTCTTAGTGGCTCGATGCTATACACTACATCCCCTAAGTTGTGAATCTTCTATTCTCTTATTTGTCCTCTCTTGGAGGCATTAGGCACAATGTTCCCTAAGTTAATACCTTACATGAACTAAGAAAGACTCCTTTGAACATTCCCTATATTGCATTTACAATTTCAGTTATATGGCCACCTTGCATTACACACATTGCATGCCTGTGGAGCCTTCTTTTTTGTTCACGAGTTTCAAGCATACGAAGCCTTGCTTAGCTCATGAAGCTCAAATTTCATTATTGTGTGGCACCTTATCAAATTTATCAGGAGGTATAACTTTGGTTTGGTTGAATGGGAAGTTGAAGGGGCATTAACTTCCCATAGCCACTTGCTTATTTGTGTGAGCGCATACCAACTACATGTGTATGTGTCTCACCTTTTGGATACTCACCTAGCAGACAACCTGAAGTTTTGTTGCCTCAAAGTGAGCATGCATTTTCAGAAAAACAACTTAGATTTGATCCACAACATGTGAGACAAACAATAGAAGCTTATCCACCCCTTTTTGTTTTGTTTTTCTTTTCTCTTTGTCTTTTGCAGTGTATGCTTGTGCCTTGTTATTACTCTTTATATCATTTTTATGTGTGTTCCTTTGTTCCTATGTTGGTTTACCATAGGATCTTGATCCTTAGGGCTTGATCATCCCTCTTGATCATTGTCATCCTATCTTATTAGCATTTGTGCACATGGACCCTCTTGATGTGAATTTTTTTACTTTAGTGTGAGTTTGAAGCAAGTTCCTCCTCTCACTAAAGTAGATTATAAATGTGGTAATGAAAAAATATCCGTCTACATTTTCCCTCTTGTTCAGGCCCTCCTTGTTAAACTAAGCTTAATGTGGCTTTGATTTAGTGTTGTAATGTGTTGTAACACATTCACATTAGGTCTTGGGCCCTTGTAAACTAAATGGAGTTAATGTTTCCTTATTTTGGGTGTTATAAAGTGTTGCACCACACTTTCACACTAATCTAGAGTTTACATTATTAATGGGGATTCTTTATGCTTTAATTGGCCTTATTTTGCAACCACAAGCCTTAATTAATGCATCTTTTAGAGGATAGTCCAGACATAAACCAACATCCAATCATAATTCATGTCTTTTTGGACTGTATGACATAGATTTAGTAATCTAGGACTCATACGCCACTTTGGACATATGAGTCCCACCTAATTTTTGGGGCCCTGATCCTGATTTTACATGAATCTAAGCATTTCTTAAAAAATGTGTCCCATAGCCTAGTCTAATGGGACTCACACTCTACTTCTGGTGTATGAGTCCTGTGTGGCTTAAAATTAAATTTAATTCAAATTCTTGGTGAGATTTTATCCTCCTAGATCTTATGTTAGCTTGTAGTGTTGTAATTTCAAGAAATTTGGCATAAACAAATAAAATACAAGGTTATTTCACTCATTTTCACCTAGCAAGTTTACAAGTGATCTAAGACTTTCATGAGAGCATTCCTAATAGAAAATTGGAGTTTATAAGAGCATTCAAGAGCATTCAATGATTTACAAGAGAATTCAAGAGTTGTTTATGAAGTTTTTAGAGCATCATTCAAGTATCAAACATCATGTCAAAGCCATCATGCATCATGTTTGTTTTCAAGCAAACATTTGTGATGTAGGGTTTCATGATTCAAGCAAGAATTCAATTTAAGATCCACAACATTCAAACATGAGTCAAGATCTACATCCATTGGAGCCATCTCATACATGTTTGCAACATTTTATTGCTAGGGTTTTGTGAGTTTCAACATATCAATTTGTTCATTCATCATTCCTCCTTTCCATTTGATTTCATTACAAGGTTTGATTACCAAAATGGGGTTGGACCAAGGAAAAGCCATTTCTACTAACAAAACAACATTTTCCCCTCTCTTTACTATGTGATTTGCAAATCTAGGTTGAAGACACATTGAAGAGAAAGAATGGAGAAAATTTTTCAAGTATTCAAAGTTGTCCAAGTTATCACCTTGTTTAGGAGATCATGGGAAGACATCTATAGAGCAGAATTTGGAAATTCAGATCTAGAAATTAGGTTGAAAAGATTGAGTAGAGGTTAAAGAGAAGATTCAAATCCTGATCTTCCAAAAAATCCAAGCAGGACTTGTACACCAGTTCTAGCATATGACTCCCTATACAATCAAATTATTGAATTTCCAGAGTTAAGACTTGTCTTTTCCAAATTTTTGTTCTTGCCCAGAAACCTTAATCTGGGACTAAATCACCTAGACTTGCGTATGAGTGTCATTCTACATTAATTTCAGTGTTTTCATCATTTCAAGTCTCCATTCAAGCCCTTACAGGTTTCCAAGTGCACACCTCTGATCTCCCAATTTTACATTTTGTTTTACATTTATTTCTACGTCATTTAGTGAGGTTTTTCATATCATTAACCTTTTTCATTAGATCTTGCATGCCATTAGTCTTTCCAAGCCCTAGCTTGGTTGTGAAGCCCTCTTTAGTTATTAATCATACCCTAGGTCAGCCTATTTTGGATCTCTTTCCCTCATTACATCTATGGATCGAGATCTCTAGGGTTTCCTTGAGTGAAACTAAGTGGAATAGGTCTTAACCCTAGTGTTCCATCTCTCATAAAGATAGAGCACCCTATTCCCATTGTTTCAAACATTAATGACTTTGAATGCATCATTAATAAGTGTGTAAAATTGTGCATACATAGAAATGTCAGATCTAACAAATAATGCATCCATTACAATAGAAAGCTTTAATGTATTTGAGGTGACCATTCTCTTTATCTTTTTATACAGATGAGGAACTCCTTCATAAGCATTATCCTAATAAGGACTAATTTCACTTACTTTGTCTTATATGGAATCATTCTTCTAATTGTCTTGATTTAAAAAAAATGATCTTAATAGTATCTACTCCTGAAATAAAAAAAGCCCTCTTCTTTGATAAATATGATCCTAACACCTATTGATTGAGAGTTATTCACAATTTCACATGCTACCAATCTTACTATTCACCATATTGAAGTAAGATGCTTAAAAGAAAATCAAAAACCTCAAAATTATATTTATTTAAAAGAAATCCACACAGACCTGTAGAGATTTGGATCAATGACACACACAGTCTCATGTCCACTATTACACCTAGATGCTCTTATCGCAGATTGACTTCATACATTGTATTGAATCTACAGATTAAAAAGAGAAAAGAACTAGAAAACAATCTACTTACACTATACTATGCCCCTTCACCCACACATTGTATGACCAAGAGTTTCCCGTTCTTCACTTGAACTTGAATGCCAAACTTGGTGAGCCCCAAAATGTTATCATAAAATTTGTAGCATTCAATGCTTCATAAGCGGATTTCACACATTCTATTCTCCCATATTGGCATTGATATTCTCTTGAAATAATAGGTTTGTTACTAATAAATAATATTATTTGCCTTCTCTCATCCGTTTAGCAAGGATCATATCTTTTCTCACGTGCTAGAGAATGCCACTTTTGTGTGGCAGATGGCTATGGTAGTTGAAAAGGAGTTTGGCACATCAATCTCTTCTCGAAACATTCTTCGTAGCACCACACTATTCGCAACACCTTCAAAAGGAGTTTGCAACATTAATCCCTTCTTCAAACATTCTTTCCTGATGATGCAACAACATTCCTACTCACGCCTCCTTATACTCAGAAGCTTTGGCACTGGATCTTTTGATTTTCTTAAATCTAATCGTGGCTTGGACAAAGGATTATGACAGTTCCCTTTCCTCTTACACTTCTTCGTCATGTTCTGGTAGTTCCTTAAAGCCCAAGAAACAATAAAACACATCCAATAAATATTGACAGGAATAAAGAATTGTTTTACACATACACGCAACTTCTTTTATTTCTTTGAAAATTAAATTCATTACATATGACCTCTTTTTATAGAGCCTTTCCATTACAATTTCTTCTACATGTAATTTATCATGCATGTTACATGCAGATTACAAACTCATGCAAACTCTATATTTAGGAACACTATTTTTTATCTTCATGCAAGACATAATTATTTCCAAACTTTTCTCCTCATGCAATCTAAGAGAACTACAAGCAAAATTATGCATGGAAGCTAGGGTGAATTGCATGGCGGTGAGGATCATGCATCACTTTCCAATAATTCTCTACACCACACATCACATATTCTCTTATGAACTACTTCACAATAGATTACAGGCATAATACCATATGAAGAACAAGGTAAAAGTAAAACTTTGTTACTTGACAAATGTTCAATGAACTACATACATGCTTATAAATAAGAAATGCACTTACACCAACTACATAACCGTTGAAACTGGCACAAGCAATAGAGGTATTTACAATGTAATATGCAATCACTAAAATATGCTATGCTAATAGTTTCAACATCATAGTGTGAGCATGAGTTGGGACATGCATATGTTGCAATTCAATATGAAAATTCTATTTGTCTATTTGTTGTCTACTAATATCTTGATGTAAAAAGTGGGATGTTACAAATGATATGTAATTAGAAATATACAATAAAAATCCTAATGTAGAATTAATAAAACTCAAGGATAAAACCTTGGGGAGTAAATGACCTTTTTTTTCACAAAGTATATTAATAAAGATTAAATATTTATGTCCTAAGATAATCAATTAGTTTATATTAATAAACAAATACTCAATAACACAAGTAAATTGTTTGAAATTAAACAATATATAAGGCTACTTAACAATTAATTTATATTAATAAATTGCTACCTAATAACACTTGATCCATACAAGTAATAAATTGAAGTAAATATTTTGAAATTAAACAATATATAAAGCTACTTAGCTACTAGCTTTTAAAGTTGAATTTGACTTTGTTATGTGTTATAGGGCCTATCAAATGAATTTACATGATTAGTAAAAGGAGTTTGATATTAAGGCTTCTTTTAGCAAAAAAAAATGATCCATACTTGAATACAAAATTAATCATTCAACTATATATCTAAGACTTTTACATAGTTATGAATTATGATTGTGAATTTGCACTTTTATATTTTTAATGTCTAAAATTCATGTGCCTTCATTTAATTAATCTATAAAAATAATAGTTCATAAGTACTAATAATATTTTTTGTCTTTTCTAAGATCTTAGTATACTTACTCAATGTCTTTGTATTGTAATAGCAAGTGGTTATGTAGTATGTCCTAGAATATTGATGTAGATCTTATGTCACATTAAAGTACTTTGATGTTTATTGATTCCTAAAAGAGGTATCCTCTCATACACTCTAGATCCTAGGTGTCTAAATGAATGAAATTGTATTCATAAATACTATACAAGGGGGGCAAGGAAGTCATTTCATTCTTTATGTCAACACATAATGGGTAGATGGAGGGAAATAAATCGATACAAACATGGATTTGAATTTTAAAATTTTGTAATTTATCTATCTAAATAGCTAAAGTGGTCTAGACTAGTGCTACAAATCATAAATTTGAGCCTAGGATACAAAAATGAATGAATTGAGGTTGAGAATGCTTATTGGGAATGAACCCATATGAGGACATGTAAACTTCAAATTATATATATAATTTAAACAAAAATGCACTACTTGTATGGTATCACTATATAAACACACCTTAAAATGTTGGTGTAAGGTTGATGTCATATAAAAATACTTTGATGTTCTTAAATATATGCAATAGGTTTTATTTCTCTAGATTTTAGATGCCCAAACGATTCAAAGTATGTCCATCAATACTATGCTTAAGTTGTAAGTAAAAAAATTATCTATTAAGTTAACAGATAATGTCTAGATGGAAGGAAAGCAAGGCCAATTTAAATTTGAATTTTAAAATTTTAAGGTTCATTTATGTAGATTGCTCAATTGATTTGAAACTTGAACTTGAAACAAAAAGGAGAAATCAAAATTCATTCTTAAAAATGAATATAAATAAAAGTAAAATAAAATTTAAATTTAAATTATGTGTCAACTTCCAACAGAAATCACATCACTTGTACACTTACATTAAACTTACATTAGGGGAGAGGGGCCCATAACGGAGCAGGGTCCAATAGTGGGGATAGAAGTAGTCCTTAGTGCGGCCCATAGTGGAGCATTTTAACATCCAATTGCAACACTTTTTATCCAATAAGTACGCAAAGTGATAAATCATGTGATGCCACATCAATGCACCAATAAAACATGACTTAGTGCACCACTATTGGTCTCACCTTTTTTTTAGGCCTTTTTGGATACCTCAACAAAAAGCATGCTGATGCAGCATCATATTTGATGATGTGGCCCTAAAACGAAATATAGAAGCACATGAGTTAACAAATAAACTGTTGTACAGAATTGGGAGTGATTATAAATTTCCACGTAGGATTTTGGGAAATGTGAAATTAGGGTGCTCCACTATAAGCCCCTCTCCCCTAAATAAACCTAAAACAAAAAGAGAAATATTACACTATTTAAACTTTTGGTATATGAACAAGAGAGAAGTTTCTGTAAACATCGCCAATGCAATGCTTGTGCTGGCATGTAAGCTGTCTATTTTCAATTATCAGATAACAAATTACAAAGTCCAATGGAGGATCACAGTTTGATGTTAACAATACAATATAGCTACGATGGAATAGAGCAAAACAAAGGAAAGTGACAACTGCTAAGCACAGGAACAATTACTACAAACTCAAAGGAATCTTGTACGAGTTTTTTCTTTTATCAATAATTACTGTGGTTCTCTTTCCCTACAAATATTCAGGAATGTAAATAGCATTTAAGTTGATTGGATCTTTCCGATCGGTAGGAGATGAGTTTTTGGTGGGAAAGGTTTCAGAAGTTGTTTTCTGAAGGCAAACATTAAGTACAACAATAATCCAAAACCTCGTGTATTCTAGCCAAATCAGGCTGAAGCATTTAACAGAGTTTGGTTATGGCCACCTGATGAATAAAACAAAACAGAGACAGAGGCTAAACAGAAATTCACATGGTTGAGGATGGTTTGATTTTACATTTAATTTTTATTTCTGGACAAACTTTTATACATCCAAATACACGTTTCCATGTTTAGAGTCTATATTGCAGCTTATTATACTGGTAGGCTATGGTAATTTGGTCTGTGTTCAACATTTTTGTAAGATTTTTTTTTTTGGTTCAAAGAGATAAAAATATATTAACAAAGAAATTATATATATATGTTCAAACAGTAACAACTGTCATTAATATCGAAGGAGGAAAATTCACAGAGGTTTATCACTAAACTTTCTTTTTCAAAATTCAAAAGAAAAATGAAAATTAAAAAACTAGAAAGTATAAAAGAAATAGTAATAATGATTAACTTAAATCATTTTGAGAAAGATGAAAGAACTGAGATTAACTCCATAAATCTATTTGACAAGAAAATCTACAATAAAAAAAATCAAAATTTCTTTTATTCAAAAGAGAAAGTAATTTTTTTATTTTTATTTTTTTCATATTTTAAAATTAAACTTTAAATAAGATAATAATAATTTTTTATATAGTTTGATTTAATACAATAATTTTTCTTCTACCAATCAAATTTTGTTTAGATTGTCACAAAATATTACGTATGCTTTTGTGATTAATACATATTTACTTAATTGAAGATGGTTTGATTTTCTTTTGGACCTTCTCTTTTTTTCTTCTTAAAAACAAATTTGAATACATCCAAATGCACATGTTTTCCATGTTCAGAGTTCACATTTTCTTAATTGAATATGCTTTGATTTTCTATTGAACATTTTTTGTGCTTAAAGACAAATTTGAATACATCCAAATGTACATATTTTCTATATTCAGATTTCACATTTTCTTTGTTACAATTATTTATGATGATTATATAAAAATGATAGTGGGTAGGTGGTAATTAAATGGATGCCATACAACATTATAATATATTATCTACTAAAAATAAATAATTGCCAAACTGTTTTTTAATTTAAGTGGCCGCAGCATTCTCTCCTCTGCCATTTATCGAAATTGTTTCACCAATAATCAAATCTGTTTGTCCTTATTGACAGCCATCTGAAAGTTGGATCTGGTAACGAAATACTTAATGGAAGCCAAGTATTTTGATACCATTTATTATTATTTTTAATATTGTAGTTTTATTATGTCTTAAAATTAAATCTTGAATAACTGATAGATTTTAGTATACTCTATTTTAATATAACAGGTTAATCATTTTTGTCCGTGAAAATTATGTTTAATTTTCACAATATATTATTATTAAATGTTTGTGTAATTGATGCAAATTTATAATTAAAGATTGTAGTTTATTATAATGGTGGGTTTGTGGTGATTTGGTCTGTGTTAACAAACATTATTGTGAGATACATTTATCTAATAGTTATATATTATATTTTTCACAATGATGGTGGGTCTGTTGCAATTTGGTCTAGATACATTTATGCAGTTGGGAGTATGAGTTTGGTGCAGTTCATGGATTAGTTTGATTTATGAACTTGGTGGTATTTTGAGATTTTTTTTGGATTTTTCTGTTTTTGACTTTAATGATAGTTGTAACTATTTGGAAATCTCATTAATATAATTAGATGTGATTTCTTTATTAAGAATTTTTATTCTTTTTGGTCATATATTTAATATATTGTAAAATATAAAATTTTAGTGAACAATTTTTTATTTTATTATATTTTAAAAATTAAATCTCGAATGATGATATGTATAATATAATATATAATAAATTAATATAATTCAATTTAAATGTTTTTCTTTCACAATTTTTGACTAATAATAAGATAGATGTCTTGGTCATTTTTGTGGTCCTTGAGAAAGTTTGTGAGCTGGACTAGAAAAAGATAAACTGTGAGATGAATTTCATGATTGTTGTCTCCCTTCTATATAATGGAAGGTTTTGTGACTCTTTTTGATTCCATCTCCTTTATTCATATTCTTACACTAAGTACCTGTCTTTTCCTTATCTTTGGAGTTTCTTCAACTCTTTAATAATGATTTGGTTTGATCATTTTGATATGCTTTTTCAAAAAAAATCTATTTTATTAATTTTGTAAATTTATTTGATTCCTAAAATGATAGATTTGTGGAAAACTTTAAAATTTTAAATCTTTTAATTTTTTCGAAGATATATATTTTTTTTAATCAACAAATTATAGTTTGATTGTCACATTACTATATATTTTGGTTATAAATCTACATCGTCCATATTTCATTCCTTTTTTCTTAATAAAAAATTTGAATACATCCAAATGCGCATGTTTTCTGAGTTCACAATTCACATTTTCCATGCGACAATTTATTTATGACAGATTGATAAGAAATGGTAGTTGGTAGGTGGTAATTTCATAGATGCCATCTGACACTAGTTTAATATCACAATTTATTGTCTGTTAAGAAACAAATGACTAATAATTATTTATTAATTTAATAAATTATTATCCCAATCAAACGCAAATGCTGAAATGAACTCTGACATCCAGTTTTTTGATGTACCGTTAGGCTCTTGAAATGTGAGACTACTGAATGCAACTAAACCACATAATTCTCCCATCTGGTGTTTATGGAAAATGTTTCACCAATATAATCAATTCTGTTCCTCCCTATTGACAGCCACTCTGAAAGTTGGATCTGGTAGTAACATATTGAATGGAAGCCAAGTATTTTGATACACATTTTTCCGATGAACAGCCACAGTTGGCGAAGATATTTTTTTCCACCAAGACAACTCTTCCATCGCATAGTAAAAAAAAGATGTTCGAATGGTCCAACTTGTTGGCACAGATAAATTAATTATTGACGGCGCAGACCAACAAGTCCACCTCACGCCGTCTCCAGCCGATCACGCGCCGAATTCTTCCACCGTCCACGCCGTCCATGCCATTCACGTTGCACCCTCTCACCTGTCGGCTAATAGCTAATTCTCTACTACAGTGCTTGCAAAATTTATTATGTATAGAACTATCGCAGATGTATCTGCATTTGTATTGGTTTTGTATCAATAAAGATATGTTTGCTCTGTGATTATGTTAGCGCTCAGATTTTTCTGGGTTCTCCTGTGGTGTTTTATCTCTGTGTTTTCTGTGTCTCCTCCATCCATCACAACTGAATGGAAAAAGCAGCTGTAGAAGATAGCGTCTATTTCGATAGAGGTTTTCCTGTGTGTGAGAAGATAGTAGCTGCTTCCATCCCATAGGGAGTATTCGTTGTAACTTTTACCCTAGTGGGCAGCATCGCCACCATCATCAATAATACTTTCTTTGCAAATTTATATTTGTCAAAAATAACAGTCTCATAAATCTGTATGATACAAATAATTTATATAAAATTTGAAGTAAATAGACGATAAAATATATGATGCAATATTTTATTTAGAAAAGAGGTCAAAATCTAATATATTATTCTTCTTTACTATTATATAAAAATTTAATAGTTTACAATGTTGGAATATTAATCCCAATTACTTGTTTTACTCTTTCTCTATTTTCTATCATCTCTCTTTGTAGATGCTATACCTTTTTTGCTCGTTCAAACATGTGAATCTTGTCATCTCTGGCTCAGATCCATATCATCTTGTCTCCATTCATTGCATACATGAATAAAATCAAATGTGAATTGATTGTATAGTCTTATACCATATTTCTCCCACATTGAAAATGACTCGGAAATTAATTTTATTTAATTGCTTTTGTTTTGGCTCTTTTATTGGGGATATATGTTGAACTAGCTAGCTTTTGTTCATGTATGAGAAGAGTAGAAAGTGAAGAAAAGAAAAAAAGGGTTGTTTTGTAAAAGTTTGAAGCACTGAACGAAAGAATAGGGGATTGTTTCGGTTTTCTAAATGCATGAAAGAAAAATAATATTGTGTATGTTATCAAAGTTTGTATGTTTTGGAATATGTAAATATATAACATTATCTGGCTCATTTTGTTTTTATTTCTGTTTTTTTTTTCTTTGTCTCTCTATTTCATCTAGTATGAGAGTTAAAGGTTTTCAAACAAAGTTGAGGTATTATCTATTGAGAAATTTTTAATCTCTACTCAATGGATTAACATTAAAGTTTTGTTCTCAAGTTTTAACATCAATTAGTGAGATACGAGACTTGGACTACTACATAATGAAAACATGTAATTTGTATGCAAGTATGAAATTATTAAGTAACCCTAAGATGAAATTACCATGATTAGATGAATCTTCTTTACGATGCTAAAAATCAGCCAACATAACATTCTTAACAACATTGCCTTACCAACAAGGGCAACTACATTTAGAATAGAAATGTTTTTCCCCCACTCCTCTCGCTTTCTTGCCCATTCAACTTCTCTCTTTTGGCCCAATGTCTTTGTATCCCCTATTTGTGATTTGGTGGTTGAGCTTGGCCTTTCTACTTTTGGTGTTCTTACTCCGTCTTTTGGACTGGCTGTGGTGGGGTCTATAGCTTCTGTTGGGGTTGACACTATTGGTTTTGGTCTAATGGTCGGTGCATGCCCTTTGCCTAAATCCTTCGTTGATGTTTTGAAAAATAAAAAGGTGGAGTTGGGCTCTGGTGTTGTGCATAAATAGGTGCCTCTCCCCTATGTTAAGGCTGCCATCATGATTTCTCTTGGGAAGGATGTAAATGATTATACTAAATTCTTCTCCAGCAAGGTCTTGATTTGCAAATTTTGTAGATTGTGGCCTTATTCTTTTGACCTTCATAGTTGGGTATTACAACATTGGTCACCTTTAGTGGAGGGTAAGACCAATATTTATCCTTCTACTAGAGGTGTTTTTGTTTCTTTTTTATTCTTCTGAGGATAGGTAGGTTGTTTTATATCATGGGTTTTGGGAATGGGATTGTCATCCTCTTCTGGTTCGACCTTGGGCTCCTTCCTTTGACCCTTTGAAGGAATTCATTGATATTTTCTTATTTGGGTGAGATTGCCTTATCTCCCCTTATAGTTCTAGTGTTCATCTACTTATGAGGCTAGTGGTAATGCTTTGGATAGGTTCTTGAGATTGGATCTATATTTTATGAATTTTACGCACACCTCTTATGTGAGGATTTTAGTGGATGTTGATTTATCAAAACCCTTACCTAGAGAGGTCATGTTACAAGTTAATGACAAGTTTTGGTCAAAACTAGTGGATTATGAGGGAATCTCTTTTCATTGCAAACGTTGTTTTGCTACTAAGCACTTGGCTTGTGAATACCCTCATGGACTATGTAAGGTGTCTTTTTCCACTTGGTGAAAAATGCTCTTCCTGCCCATCTTATTTTGTATCTTGAAGACTATGTTGTTGTTTGTGAGGATTTGGAGCTTCTTTCTATATCTCTTAAAGGGCCCCTACTCAAATGAATAATAATCTTGCTCCTCAAAATATTGTTTATCCTATTGCTCTTGATGTTATGGTTGTAGATAAGGTTGTTTCTTCTCTCCACCTTATTCTTTTGATGGTTTTGTTCCTTTAGCTCATCTCTCCGATGGGGCTTCTCTCCCTTCTTGTCTCAAGAAATTACTTTTGGTTTATGAGTCTTCTTGGATAGTTGTACAATGAAAGAGGAAATATTCTCCTAATATGGACTCCATTTTTCTTGTCAAGACCTTGAGGGCATAGTTGTTGTGTTCAAGCTCTATTTTTTCTTATTTTGTTTCTCTTTCCTTTTTTGGTTTTATGTTTCTATTCTATATAGGTTCAAGGCCCTTCCTTTGTTATATTAATAAAAAAACATCACCTCATGAGAGATTATAACATCAATAAATAAAATATACATCAACACAAGATAGCAACAAAGAGGCACAAATCAACTACATAAAAGAATCACACGACACAAGATCTATGTGGAAAAACCCTTTCGATAAAAAATCCATCAAAAAGAGAGGTCAAGTATGCATTATCTTTAAAATAATATTACAATTTATCACATAGTTCCATTCTCCTATTTTCCTCCAATATGGTAGCACCCACGTACCTATGAACAACCTCTTTGTACTCCAACCTATTCCTACTTAGGTTCTTGTATTTGCAGTATAACTATTATGTTTATTTTCCACATCTATGGAGCTAAATTTATAGAGTTATAAAGAATAATTTTGCACCAAAATTGGAATCCAAAGATGAATCTTCATTCCAAATGTCTCATCCTTTTATTTTATTCCTAGTAATGTGTAAGAACACTTGAGTTTGAGTTCCAAAAAAATTCCCTCCAACCTAAGCACCCACACTTGGAAATGAAACATAACATGAAACACCACAAATGAAGGAATATCAAGAGAAACATGTTTCCTTTTTCCCAACACCAACATGGAGAAGCCCAAAATTCACCTTTCTTCCTCTTCACTTGTTGTTTACCATCCCATTCTAAGCATCCACATTTGGGAAAAAATTAATTAAGCATTTATGTCCACAAGTCAACTTTACCACTCCTAGTGAAACCCTTCATCCCTTATGAAATGCATTACAAACAATGGTGACAATAAAATATTAAGAATTATTTTCTCAAAAAACCCTAAATATCTATGGACACTTTCCAAGAATGTTAGAACTAGGTAATATGACATAAGATTTATAAGGTAATGAGACCTTATTCCTAACATTATCAAGACTAGGTATTCACTATCAACAATTTAAAAAAAAAGTGTTGTAAGTATGGAAAGAGGAATTAAAGTGTTGCCATTGATGTCAACCGATTAGTTGGTTATCTACTAGTTGATGTTGACTACATATATGTTGAGGATATTGAGAAATTTTTTGATAAGATGAAAAACTGGTTTTGAATGGACCTGAAACCATTTACAACAGGTTTTGAATGGACTCGAAACCATTTACAATAGGTTTTGAATGGACCTGAAACCATTAGGTTTTGAAGGGACCTGGAACCCAAACAAGGGTGGACAAGCTACCTAAAGAGAATACAATAAAGCCCAGTAGTGAAACAAAGACAAAGCAGCAGCCAAAAATAGCTGACCAACACAGAATCAAGATACTACATGGATCTTTAATGAATTGGTTTTGACGGGACCAACAACCCAATACAACCAGGTTTTGGAAGGGACCTTAAACCCAAGAGAAAAACCTGCAACAACCAGGCAATAATATACTAGTCACTCAGGAAGATTAGTCTCTCCATACCACTACTAGAAAAAACTAAGTTATGGGTCTGCAGAAGCAAAGCCCCAAAATTAGACAATATCTTTCCCAACAACATACCCTCTCCACCTCTATAGGAGAGATCATCACAAGAACTCAAGGCTCCAAGCGTGTTCCATAAAAACTAATTGCTCTCTCCACCTCTATAGGAGACAAGACCAAGCTCGTCCAACCCACCACAACCACAACACCCCAACACACCAACATTCCACCTCAATAGAAATGGGATCCCCCTCAATGGGAAAAGCAAGAGACCTTCAACCACAGAATACACCTCAGCCCTAGAGGGAGAGGACTCCACCTTCAAAAGAGAGGTCTTCACCTCAAAAGAAGACCTAGTATTCAGAGAGAAGGAAGAGACTGTAGTGAGAAGGAGGACCTTAGCAAGCAACAACAACAACAACATCTAGGTCTTCAAAATAATCTTTGAAAGCCACCCAACCCTCAACACCTTCAACACATAACAAACAATATTGAGAAAGTTGTATTAAAAGAAGATTACAGGTATTCAGTTGTTGAGGATGTTGATCTGGTACTTGTGAACTATGTTTTTCTGTGTTCTGGTTGAGGTCCACGAGAATTGAACTACTAGTCCAAATTTCTCTTTGATGAAGTTTTATGACTTGTGGTTCTAGAGTTGTGTTGCCCTAGTTCTATTGAAGATGGTTTCAACAT
This sequence comes from Sequoia sempervirens, assembly GCA_007258455.2. NCBI lineage: Eukaryota > Viridiplantae > Streptophyta > Pinopsida > Cupressales > Cupressaceae > Sequoia > Sequoia sempervirens. Next base: position 33,522,073 of record VDFB02086081.1, on the reverse strand, counting down.
TTGGAAGTATCAAGCTTAATTGATCTATTGGTTTTACACTAGTTTGGCCAACCGTGTTTCAAGCACTATCGTCAAAGTTGATGAAACATGTTGGATAAATTATGGGTCCCAGTGAATCATGTGATTGGGTCGCCTTCATTCTAATTCCACCCTAGGATGTTTGGCACTGACCTAATTTGAGTTTGAAGTTGGATGGCCAACTTTGTATCTTTTCAAGGTTGGAGATAGTATAAATACAGAACATCCTAGTAATGAAAATTGTACATAAGAAAATAAGGAAGATAAGTGAAAGAGAAGACACAAATTTGATGCTATTCTGAAAGTGTGTGAGTTATGTGTGCGGTTGATCAGTGTGAAGCTTAACACTGAGTTTCTAGATGCAGTGAGCAGAAGGTGAACTCTATCATTCATGCAAGTTGATAAGTGATTGTGGTGGAATCCTTTGTTGCATTAGGATTGTTGTCTCTTTGTAACAAGTCTTCTTTGTCTTCTTTGTATCTCTATGGCAATGAGCCCTTTGGGTTGTAGCCCTATGGATAGTGAGTTCTTATTTCAAGTAGCGAGCCTTATCTTAGGTAGTCAGCCTTATTTCATGCAGTGAGCCTTTTTGTAATTGGTTTTGATATTCTCTATAGTGTGAGTTAATCCTCATTGTGGTTTTTCCCTCATTTGGTTTTCCACATAAATATAGTGTTATTGTGTTTGTGCATTGGCATTTGATCATTAATCACTTAATTAGTTTCTGTGTTAGTTTTGGTAATTGAATTTAAGGTTATAATCTGTGACAACTGATTCACACCCCCCTCTCAGTTGTCCTATCCAAAAATTGGTATTAGAGCTTGGTTCCTTGGAAGAAGTCTAACAACTCAAGTGGAAGGTCCCAAAAATTGAATACATGGTTGGAAAATATCATTCTGGTCCTCTGGAAGAAAATTTTGTATCTAAAGAGATCAATGATGCCCGCAAGGAATTGAACAAAAGCGAGGATGAAAAAGAAACTCTGAAAGGAAATATGAAGGAAGAAAATTAGTGTATCCAAAATTTGAGAGCTAGCAGATCAAAAAATTCAAAGATAGACATAGAGAAGTCAGTGATCAATTAAAGAAGGCCAATGATGATATTACTAGACTAAAAGTTGAAATCAAATAAAGAAAACGAATTGAGGAATTCCAAAAATTTGAGATCCAGATTAAAATTATTGAATGCACGAAGCTTGAACAAGAACTAGTAACCCTAAGAGCTAATCTAGAAAAAGTGAAAGCATGCAAATAAAGATTCAAGACAAGTTCTACAATGCTTGATGAGTTAATTTCATCTTAGAAGCCTACAAAGGATAAATATGGTCTAGGAATTGAAGTAGGACAAAGCTCAAAGACCAAACCGACCTACAACAAAGTGGAAAATCAAGGAAACCCCAAATAAATTCTTCTCAAAGCAAGGACCGAAGGATCAATACCAGAAGGATTCCCATCCAACAACCTAATGCTCAAAGGTATCCATCTTTTAAAGGATTTTGTTACTAATGTAATAAATTCAGACATAAAGCAACATAATGTAGAAGTATGATGAACCAAAATAGAATAAGTCAGAATGTTGGATTCTTTGGTGGACAATGTTATGTTTGCAACAAGCTTGGATATAAATCTACATTATGTAGAAGTCAGATAATGATGAACAGTTTTAATACTGGTAGAAGAGTTCATTTCGTTCAAGGCTACTGTTACACATGTAATATTTTTGGACACAAGGCTAATCAGTGAAGGATAAGGATGAATACAAACTCTCTTGATCAAAGATTTTTTGTGTGCCACTCTTGCAACAAACTAGGACATATTTCAAAATTTTGTAAGAGCAAAGTTGAGAAGAAATTGAATCCGGAACAAAAGAACAAGTCTATGAACAAGGTAAATCCTGAAGAAGTAAGGAAATAAATGGAAAGAATTTGGAGAAAGAAGGAATAACCCGAGGATAAGGATAAAACAGATAATCCTGTATCTGCATCCGGTGTAGATACCCCTTCTATGAACTGAATCCAGTAATGGCTTCAGGGGGAGCAGTCACAGAAAAATCTATTAAACCCCTGGTATAAGAGGTGTCATGGGCATGTGTAGGATCATGATGGGCCAACAAGTGGTGATATGTAAGTGATATGATGGCCCATGTGGTTGATGACTTTATTTTTACCCAAAATTGATGAAACACAAAGAGTTTTTAAAGGGTATATGCAAGATCATGATGGATCAAAAAGTGGTGATATGATGGGTATGTGTAGGGTATGTGGCTGACGAATTTTTTTTTACCCAAAATTGATGAAATGAAAAGGGTTTTTAAAGGAGATTCTAACTTTCCACCAATATAAATTATGCTTTACTTTGAATTTAATATATAATTATTATTCATTTTCTATTTGAATTACGATTAAAGTCCTGATTGATAGGGTGATTGAAAAACATCTATAACTTGCAAATGGTATCACATTTTTTGAATCCAAAACATGTGTCACACTCTATGCTTCGCATACTATAGGATTTAAAAAAAATAAATTTCATGAAGTTTTTACCAAGTTACGGTGGTCAGACATACGGGTTTTTTATATTTTTAAAAAGTTGTAATAAAAAATTCATAATTAATTACTTGGAAAAAAATTACAAAAAAATATTCATCACATCCAGACATGATTCCTCTACTTATATATAAAATCTTTAAAAAAATTATTATCATTTTATTGTGGTTAGGGTGGTGAGACAAATACCTACTTATTTTTTCCTTGAAATTTAAGTACTACTGCATTGAAATTTCAAATTTTCACCAAATAGATTTAAAAAATAAAAATAAACCTAGTAGTTTAGAAACTACATTTAATTTAATACATATTCTATTCTTACATATTTTTAAAATAGTATAGATAACTTATTCAAAATTTTACATCAAGTTGCCTAACTCTGACTTTTCTAAATTTTTTCCCACTTAAGGGCTTGTTTTTCCCATGATGATCCTGTACATACCCTAAAGGAGATTCTCATATTTCCACCAATATAAATTATGCTTTAATTTGAATATAATAAATAATTATTATTCATTTTCTATTTGAATTATGACTAAAGTCCTAATTGATAGACCGATTGAAAAACATCTATAGCTTTCAAATGGTATCATATTTTTTGAATCCAAAGCATGTGTCACATTCTATGCTTTGCATACTATAGGATTAAAAAAAAAATGAATTTCATGAAGTTTTGACCAAGTTAAGGTGGTCAGACATTCACGTTTTTTATTTTTTTAAAATTGTAATAAAAAATTCATAATTAATTATTTACTTGGATAAAAATTACAAAAAAAATATGTATCACATCGGGACATGAGTCCTCTACTATATATAAAATATTATAAAAAATATTATCATTTTTTTGTGGTTAGGGTGATCAGATAGACACCTACTTCTTATTTTTTCCCTGAAATTTAAGTACTACTGCATTGAAATTTCAAATTTTAACCAAATAGATTTTTTTTTAATTAAATAAACCTAGTATTTTAGAAACTACATTCAATTTGCTACAGATCCTATTCTTACATATTTTTGAAATAATATAGATAACTTATTCAAATTTTTATGTCAGGTTGCTTAACTCTGATTTTTCTAAATTTTTCGCCACTTAAGGGCCTGTTTTTTCCATGATGATCTTGTTCATACCCTCATGCAATGACAAAAGGATATGTGATGTAAATTTTCATTCTGAAAGCAATGAGAGATTGAGAATAATCAAAATTTTGAATTGGTCCCAAGACCGATAGACAGAAATATCATTGGATCAAAATGGGTATTCAAGAATAAGCTAAATGAGAATGGGAAAGTTTTCAGAAATAAAGCAAGGCTTGTGTGTAAAGGCTACTCACAATTGAAAGGTATTGATTTTCAGGAGAGTTTTATCCTAGTAGAAATAATTGAAACTATAAGGATTTTCTTGGCATTAGCTTCTTATATAATGATTTCAAAGTCTATCAGATGGATGTCAAGTCAACATTTTTGAATGGTGAACTAGATAAAGATGTCTACATGGAACAACCAGAAGGATTTTAGGTAACAGATCAATGGGATATGGTGTGCAGGTTGAAGAAATCTTTATATGGATTGAAGCAAGCTCCTAGAGCTTAGTATGCAAGGCTATATAAGTACTTGAGTTAGAAAGGATTTAACAAAGGTACGACATATAGTAATTTGTATTTCAAGACTAAAAATGATAAAATATTGATTGTAATTATATACGTTGATGACATTATCTTTGGAGGAAATGAAAACATGTGCAAGATGTTTTTTGAAGAAATGCAGAAAGAATTTGAAATGTGTATGTTTGGAAGATGAATTTTTTTCTTGGGATACATATTAATTAAACAAAGAAAGAAATTTTCATTTCACAATCTTAGTACGTGAGAGAGATGTTGAATTTTTTTGGGATGGACAGTTCCAAACTGGTAAGTACTCCTATAGTGACTCCTTGCAAGTTGGCTAAATATGATGATTCACCCAAGGCTGATCAAAGCAAGTATAGATCTATGATTGGTGTACTATTGTATTTGATTGCTACAGTTAGACTAGATATTATGCATGTGGTCTATCTTGTAGCTAGGTTTTAAGAAGATCTAAAGGAAACACATGTTACTACAGTTAAAAGAATATTCAGATATTTGAATGGAACTCTAGATTACAGATTATGGTATGCTAAAGATACTAATTTTACACTTGGTGCTTATACAGATACACATTGGGTTGGAAGTATAGATGACATAAAGAGTACAAGTGGTGGTGCATTCTTTCTTGGATGTAGATTGGTGGCATGGTTGAGCAAGAAGCAAGATTCAGTCTCTTTGTCTACTACTAAATCTGAGTATATTGCTACTACATCTTGTTGTACACAAGTTTTATGGATGAAACAAACATTGAAGGATATCATAGTGCCATATGATGATCCTATTTCTATCTTTTGTGATAATAAAAGTGCAATTAACATTTCAAAGAATCTTGTAATGCACTCAAAAATAAAGCATATATCTATCAGGTATCATTTCTTGAGAGAGAAGGTCATGGAGAATGAAGTCAAGCTTGAGTATGTTTCAACAAAGGATCAAATTATGGATATATTTACAAAGGCTCTTCCTAAAGATACTTTTGAGTATCTCTAGGATAAAATAGGGGTTATTGCCCCTCCTTTTATAAACTAAGATGGATTTGGAGATGCATCATTCAGGTGGATTCATGTTTCTATATTTTTGGAATGATATTTTTGGTGGCTACCTCTCAGGGGGAGCAAGTAGTTTTAAGTGTTGTGATTATGAGTATTTTTTTTTCATGTCAAAGGAAGTTTCAATGAACATATCTTTTTCCTTTTCCATTGATGTCAAAGGGGAAGAGAAAGAGCATGTGAAAAAGAGAGAAAGAGCATGTGAAAAAGAGAGAGAGAGCATGTGAAAAGGAGAGAAAGAACATGTGAAAAGGAAATCAAGCTAATAAGAGAAGGCAGGTAATGAGGAAGATGATCTTATAAGGGGGAGAAGCAAATGAAAATTCTTGAGAAGTATTTTCAGAACTAATATGGTGTCTTTGATGGTTTTTCACATCATGTGTTTCCATCAATGAAAAAGGGGGAGATTGTTGCAAGAATGGACAGCAGAATGAAAGTGTTGTCATTGATGTCAACTAGTCAGCTAGTTATCTACTAGTTGTTGTTGAATGTATATGTTGAGGATATTGAGAAAGATGTATTAAAAGAAGAATACATGTATTCAACTATTGAAGATGTTGATCTAGTACTTGTGAACTATGTTTTTTTGTGTTATAGTTGAGGTCCATGAGAATTGTTGCTAGTCTGGATTTCTCTTTGATAAAGTCTTATGACTTGTGGTTCTAGAGTTGTATTTCCCTAGTTCTATTGAAGATAGTTTCAACATTTGGAAGTATCGAGCTTAATTCATCTATGTGTTTTACACTGGTTTGGCTGATTATGTGTCAAGCACTATCTTTGAAGTTGATGAAGCATGTTGGATCTATTATGGGTCCTAGTGAAGCATGTGTAATGGTCACCCTTATTCTAATTCCACCCTTTGAATTTGGATTGCTTACTTTGTATCTTTTCAAGGTTGGAGATAGTATAAATACAGAATGTGATAGCAATCAAAATTGTACATAAGAAAAGAAGGAAGATAAGTGAAAGATTAGACATGACTTTGATGCTATTTTGAAAGTGTGTGAGTTATGTGTGTGGTTGATCAGTGCAAAGCTTAACGTTGAGTTTCCAGATGTAGTGAGTAGAAGGAAAACTCTATCATTCATGCAAGTTGATTAGTGATTTTGGTGGAATACTTTGTTGCATTGGGATTTTTTTCTATCTATAAAAATTCTTCTTTGTCTTTTTTGTATCTTTGTGGCAATGAGCCCTCTAGGTTGTAGTCCTATGGAAAGTGAGTCCTTATTCCAGGTAGTGAGCCTTATCTTAGGCAGTGAGCCTTATTTCAGGAAGTGAGCCTTTTTGTAATCAGTTTTGATATTCTCTATAGTGTGAGTTAATCCTCACCATGGTTTTTCCCTCATTGGTTTTTCCACGTAAATCTAGTGTTATTGTGTTTGTGCATTGACATTTGATGGTTAATCACTTAATCAATTTATGTGTTTGTTCCAGTAATTGAATTTAAGGTTATAATATGTGACAATTGATTCACCCCCACTCTCAGTTGTCCTATCCACCAAAAATAACACGCTTGAAAAATCCATAAGTCCCCTACTTTAATGGAAAAAACTATGATGTTTGGTGAATCACAATGAAGGATTTAATTAATTATTAAGATATATGGGATCTTATAGAGAATAGTTTTCAAAAACTAGTTGATGCAACACCATACAATGCTTTATGTCAAGTAGAGAAGGATTTTCTCAAGGATAATAGAAAGAAGAACTCCAAATATCTCTGCTAGAACTTCCAATAAATATGTATGAGATCATTTTTCAAAGTGTTGAAACAACAAAAAATTCAAAATAGATATGGGATAATCCTCAAACAACACATCAAGGAACAACTAAGGTGAAAAATACTAAGTTACAAATGTTAGAAATAGATTTTGAAACCATACAAATCAAATATTATGAACTAGTAGATTCATTTCACTCAAATTATTGGACTATTTAATCAAATCAAATCAAATCTTATGGTGATACCCTTAAAGATAGGAGAATAGTTGAAAATATCTTAAGAAGTTTATCCATGAGGTTTGAATCCATTGTTGTGGCCATAGAAGAGGAAAAAAATCCTTCACAAATTTCCACAGGTGAGCTTCATGCATTTCCTATTTCTCATGAGCATAGACTATGCAAGTCATCACACACATATTTGGAGTATAAATTCAAAACTAAAATTTCAATCAATTATTACAGAGGTAAGGAAAGATCAAATTTCAAAGGAAGATAAATCAATTCCTATAGAGGTTGAAGAACTATCCAACCAAACTCAAGTACAAGAAAAATGTGTCTGCAAAATCAAAGGAGGTCTATCCCTCACTGGCTATGTCCCCATCTCCTGGTTGATCTAGCTACCTATTTGAGGTGGAGGCACTCGACTGAACCTAGCTACGGTGATTAAAATTAGGCTACCTGTGACAAGGAGGGATGTCTCTATAGTAAAAGGTCTACCAGTATGCCACCTCCTCCCTCACTATACCACACAACTATGTAGACACCGTCTGCCTAACCGACCACTGAGCCTACTCAGATTTCTATTAAGACACTACCTCTAGCCATTGTCGTTGGTTGACCTCCTGAGCCAATTGTACATCTAATGTCTTCCTAAGTTGTCTCTCATGGTCTCTCTAATATTGGGCCTAGTCCCTCTCAACTGTGAGTGCTAGTACCTACTGCCAAGCTTGATCTTGCTTAGTCATAACCACCTATAGCTGCTAGTGTAACTATTGAATCTATGCATCATTAGGATCTAGCCCTAAAGTAGCTACTGATGCACTGGCTATTGCTGTATAGGTGGTTGCTGAGGTGGCTATTGATTCAATGGTTGTGGGGGTGCACCCAAGACCTATCCTTTGCTTTGTCCTCTATCCTACCCATCTTGTGGCTGGCCTCGACCTCTGCCTACTCCCCTCCCTCTCGGCCTCCCTCATGGAGGTATGCTTGCTAGATCTGTAAGTTTGGGATCGGGTACAAACCATTCATCGTATGTGGGCATCATCTAAGCATATCTATCTACCCCTAATCATAGGCCCATAGCATCACAATCAAGTATATGAAGCCTTTGATGACCTTGTGGGGTGGTATCATGTGCCCCCCAAGTCACCTCTCGAGCCGATCTAGCAAAAAATGTCATGTAAGAATCATCAGGCCTATCCCTCCTCTCACTAAACTTTTTGGCAACTCTATCTAGTAGGTGTTTTTCAATCATGGTGTGCTCACGACTGTACATGTACCAGGTCTACTTGTAGTATAGAAAAAAGTAATCCTTTTTCACACTTTATTTGAAATAATTGACACATAATTAACATAATTATGCTTTGGATTGGTGTTGTAAGGTGTTGTATACATTTACACCTCTCTAGTGTCCTTCATTAATTAAAATATATTTAAATTTCACCTTTTACAATAGTATTGTAAAGTGTTGTAAGGCATTTTCACACTTTTCTAAGGTCTATTCATCTAATTAAGCCTAATGGACCCCTCTTGTACTTAAATCAGACCCTATTTATAGTGTTGTGAAGTGTTTAAACATAGTTTCACATCTATCTAAGGTGGCATTAATTAATGGTGGTTAATTAGACTTAATTTCCCCTTTTAAATTCAAATTAAAGCCCTCTAAATTGTACCTCTCGAAGATCAATCCAGACACCCAACAATTAAATGATGTAATCTTGAATGTTGCAAATTTTAGGTCTTGGAAAGTGTGCTAGGACCCATTCACCACTAAGGGCGAATGGGTCCTCCCTTAATAGGACCCCACTTTCTTGGTTTTTTATCTTCTTTTCACCCCTCAGAGCTTGGTCCTGGAAAGTGAGGAAGGACCCATTTGGCCAAGGTGGCGAATGGGTCCTCCCTTAACAAGGACCCTCTTTTTGAATTTCATCTTGGCATGATTTCAATTAATTTCATTTCCAGATCTGAGATTGGCTTGAAACATTTGAATTTTGGGGTTAAATCTCTTATTTAGTATAAATACAAGGTTATTTGACATAATTTCACCTAAGAAATCTAAGGGAGAAAACTAGAGAAAGATTGCAAACAAGCAAGAGACAAAGAAATTTCATGAGACAGAGCATTCAAGTAAAAGTGAAGTTTGGAGCAGCCTTTCAAGATCTTCAAGCTCATTTTATGTTCAAGATCAAGAATTAGTGAAGGTTGATGATAGATGCCTGTAAAGAATCATGAGGGATTCTAGGTGTTAGGAGATGCACAAGTCATACAACCAAGCCTAAGGACTTTTTTTCTAAATGATTCCATCTTCTATAATCACCCTATTTGCATCCTACAAGAGGTATTCTTATATTTATGATTCATTGGAGGGATTAGACATCTTCTTTAGTGAGTCATTTACATTTTTCACATTGCATTCTAGGGTTTTATCCTAACATAATTGGTTAAAATTTCCTTTACATTCTCTTGGATCTTAGTCTTAGACACACTTAAGATTGAGATTGCACACACAATTGCATGTTTTAGATTTTTATTCATCATCCAAGGTTTAATCACCAACAAGGGGTTTGGCAAAGGAAAACCCCTATCCACCAACAAGATACCAAAATTTTTTTGCAGGTTATGGGTAGGTCCAGATTCAAAAATAGGAAATTCAAGGTGCAAAGGAGAAGAGAAGACCTCAAAGTTACAACCCAGATTCAAATATTTTTGGAAAGTCCTAGCAAGACCCAAAGGCGAATGCATCCTTGTTGAGGAATGACAGGCATGAAATCCCTTACATTTCAAGCTTCTATCTCTAGTTCAGAGCTCGCGGAAAGGGTCTACTAGGACACATTCGCCTTTGGTGGTTAATGAGTCCCTATTAGCAACAAAAAAATGTCAAATTTCACTAGGTGCACAACATCCTTTCCTTCTTGTTCTTTTAGAGAAGTTGTAGTTTCATTCTATTTTGTGTTCAATTTATGCATTTTGTGTGTTAGACCTAGGATTAGGGTTTGTTCATTAGCCTAATTCTTTCTCCCTCAAACTGAGATCTAGCTCACCACCTTGTCCTGACATAAAGGAAAGAGTGTAAGATCACCTAATATAGATTTAATTCACCTCTTGGGTTGATAGTTGTTTCAAGATTCTTGGAACTCATATTTTGAATGAAACACCCCATATAGAAAAAGGTGGGTTGGGGAATTCTTCTCCCTCTTCCATTTTTCTATGTTTCATTTTGGTGAAATTGACCCTTTTTTTATCATCTTAGTTTTTGGTTTGGAGTGAAATTCAATCATAAACCCCTATCTTGCAGTAGGTTTTCATTACATCCTAGGGTTTAAATTTCATTATTCATTAAAAATCTAAAAAAAAAGTGTTTAAATTTCATTTAGTTTTCAATTTTGTTCACATTGAGATCATCATTGAAGCATTTAAATTCAAATTGCATCATAGATTTGCTCATTTCAGTCATCATTCAATCATAGAAAAAATTGCATGTAGAGACCTTATATCTAGAAAATCTATTACGATATTTATTGTTATAGATATGAGAAAGATTATACAGAAATAAAACTTAGAGAAACTAATATCAAACTCAAAAACCTTAAAAATAGGACCCATTCACCTTTAGTGGTGAATGCGTCCTTGGATACCCTAATTAGCAGGAATTTTGGGCATGTTCTGCTAATTCATGTACCTTTCTGATCTCTACAAGTGCCTGCACTAGGACCCATTCACCTTCAGTGGTGAATGAGTCCTTGTGAAACCTTTGACAACAAAATTTCTGAGTTCTTTTTGGTCTCTGATAAACTTTTTTTCCCCTATTCTAAAATATGAAAAGTGTTAGCTTGAAATAGATTGTTCTTGCATGTAATTTCTTGTTTATTCAAATAGATTTAGCAACATTGGGAAATTTTTATTTATTGCATTTTCAGTTATAGATAACATTAGAATTTTTCATTTTTCAGAATTTTTGCATTAGTAGACATGTTTAATTACATTTGGCATTCATTAGAAAACAAAATCAAAACAACACAAACAATCAAATGAGACTTGTAGAGAAAGTAAAACAATGACAAGTTTTCTTTTCAAGGTTGACCTACCCTCCAAGCCTTTTAGTAGTGATGACTTTGACATGTTAGATGAAGCCCTTGAGGAATTCATCTCACAAGGTTCATCCACTAAGGCTTGTCATGACAAACCGAAATACAAAGACGTTAATACCATAACACCACAACTCATAATTTATCCTCCCTCGCAAAAAAAACAAGTTCAAAACAAGCATGTGCTCATCCTCCAACCACCAAAATACAAGACTTCATCCAGCGATGGTAATGCTTCAAAACAAAAGAATTATAACATTGTTGCACATACCTACAATACAAGAAATAGTAGGAAACAACAACCTATTGTTTCATTACCATTACCTAATCCCATTTTTCCTAGTGCTCCTCATTTGTCGACAAACAGTGGAAAGGAATATAACCTTGTCGAACACCTTAAGAACACTCCTACTAAGATTTATGTATGGGAGTTACTCCAAGTATCCCCTAGTTATCATGGCATACTCTAAGAGGCCTTGCAACAAGCTATGGTTCCTTCTAAAAATAATTGAAATGATTTAGTAGTACTAAGCCAACAGATGAACAAAATGAATTTAGACATAGTCTTCCACCAGAATGAGTTACCTCCCTTGGAAATTTAGAAGTATGAAGCTTTCAACATAATAGCCCACATTGGTCAGGTTGGGATAAAACAAACTCTTGTTGACAATGGTTCTACCCTGAATGTGTGTTGTATGAGCCTTGTGAAAATATGTAGGATGAGTAAAAGTGATATTAAACCCAATTCTTTATCTATTTGAGGATTTGACAAAATAGGAAAACAACCACTTGGAGTTATCACATTACCTATCAGAATTGGGGAAGTCACATTACAAACTCCAGTCCACATTATGCGTGATGATCTTTCTTATAATCTCCTTTTAGGGAAACCATGGATTCTTGAATTGAATGGTGTGCCTTCCACTCTACATTGGATCATGAAGTATTTCTATAACAACAAATTTTACACAATAAATGTTGATCCTAAGCCTAGAACTTTTTTGATAGCCGAAAGAGATGGATGAAACTATTTGGAAGCATTTGAATCCTATACACCGCAAACCGTATCAAAAGAAGAAAAATAACAAGAAATGCTCATTGATAAACTTACTAAATTATCGGAAGAGAATTGGGGATCCTTGGATTTCATACCAACATTCATCAAGGATAATACAAGATAACAACAAAAGACAATGAAGAAAAAAGCAACCAATGGTAATGTCAACACAAAATTCACAAGACATCTCACAGTTCCATAAACCTCATCTACTTGTACACCACTTCTAGCATATGACTCCCTATACATTCAAATTTGTGAATTTGTAGAGTTTTAGACTTGTCTTTTCCTATTTTTGGTTCTTGCCCAGAAACCTTAATCTAGGACTAAATCACCTAGACTGGCATATGAATCTCATTCTACATTAATTTTAGTGTTTCCATCATTTCAAATCTTCATTCAAGCCCTTACAGGTTTTCAGGTGCACACCTCTAATCTCCCAATTTTACATTTTGTTTTGCATTTATTTATGTGTCATGTTGTGGACTTTTGCATATCATTACCCTTTTTCATTAGATATTGCATGTCATTAGTCTTTCCAAGCCCTAGCTTGGTTGTGAACCCCTCTTTAGTTATTAATCATACCCTAGGATAGCCTATTTTAGATCTCTTTCCCTCATTACATCTGTGGATCGAGATCTCTAGGGTTTCCTTGAGTGAAACTAAGTGGAATAGGTCTTAACCCTAGTTTTCCATCTCTCATAAAGATAGAGCACCATATTCCCATTGTTTCAAACATTAATGAATTTGAATGCATCATTAATAAGTCTGTAAAAGTGTGCATACATAGAAATGTCAGATCCAACCAATAATGCATCCATTATAATAGAAAGCTTTAATGTATTTGAGGTGACCATTATCTTTATCTTTTCATACAGATGAGGAACTCCTTCATAAGCATTATCTTAATAAAAACTAATTTCACTTACTTTGTCTTGTATGGAATCATTCTTCTAATTGTCTTGATTTCAAAAAAATGATCTTAATAGTATCTACTCCTGAAATAAAAAAGCCCTCTTCTTTGATAAATATGATCCTAACACCCATTGATTGAGAATTATTCACAATTTCACATGCTACCAATCTTACTATTCACCATATTGAAGTAAGATGCTTAAAAGAAAATCAAAAGCCTCAAAATTATATTTATTTACAAGAAATCCACACAGACCTGTAGAGATTTGGATCAATGACACACACAGTCTCATGTCCACTATTACACCTAGATGCTCCTATCGCAGATTGACTGCATACATTGTATTGAATCTACATATTAAAAAGAGAAAAGAACTAGAAAACAATCTACTTACACTATACTACGCCCCTTCACCCACACATTGTATGACCAAGAGTTTCTCGTTCTTCACTTGAACTTGAATGCCAAACTTGGTGAGCCCCAAAATGTTATCATAAAATTTGTAGCATTCAATGCTTCATAAGCGGATTTCACACATTCTATTCTCCCATATTGGCATTGATATTCTCTTGAAATAATAGGTTTGTTTTTGATAAAAGGGGGACAAATGGGTTTTACAGGGACCCAAAACCACAAAGTAACATTACAAGCTAAGACCAATATAGAGGTCTGAAAGACAAAAAGGTTGCCAAAAGGATAAAAACCAGCAAAAGCAGACAACCACAAAAAGTCACAAAAAAACCATTAAGCGGCCAACAAACAGACAAAGTTGGGCCTAGCCACAACTAATCCATAGACTTCAGAAGCTCATCCGCAACCTCTTCCAAGTCCACCATATCCTGGACCCCCTCCATAAAGATCTGAGTCATATTTGGGGTGGTCAGTGCTTTTCTTTTCGTACTTGATCTGGTGCACTTAGAGATCCCAGCTTCCTCATCCCAGTCTTTCTCCTGATCAAGGTCGACAATCAGAGCTCTCTTCTGGGTTTTCTCCAATCTTTCAGACATGGCTTTGATGATAACATAGTTATATCTGGCAATTGTACAATTTTGATTAGCGATTTTTTTCATGGTTCCTTAAATTTTTTCAATATCATTTTCAACAGTGCTATCCTTTTGAGTGTTATCCTTCACAGTGGTATTCTTCTCCGCTTTGAGCTGAATAAGCCCCGCAACTTTGGCTTCAATTTCCCCCAACTTACTATGAAGAGACAGATTTTTGGTTTTCAACTCACTGATTTCATGAAATAACCAGTTGGCAGAATTAAACTGGTCCATAGAACCACTCTTGGAAATTCCAACGAAGTCAAAAGGGGGGTCACTTTCAGAATTGACCCCAAAAATAACCAACTCCACACCTGTAGGAGGGCTATAGTTCTCCCGTTGAAAATTCTGAGGGATGTGGGGATCCTCAAGACTAACCTCAGCCACTTTAGCATAAACAACAGGGGAGTCATCGGGGTAGGAGACTAACTTATTAACCTGAGAGCTAGAGCCCGCCACTTTAGAGTTAGGGTTAGTGTAGCCAGAGGCAGGAACAGAGCAGGCACCAGAAAGCTGGGGGGAACAGCCAGAGGCAGAAGGGGGGCAGAGGAGGCGTAGAGCTCTTGACACGGCTAGGGGAAACTATAGTATCAGATATGCTAGGCTTAGTATCATCCTCATCAAGCTCCAAAGGGGCTATAGGGTTTGGAAGGGCATGCATATTCTGAAAGTGCTCATAAATGAGTCTTAAAAGACCCATGTGAAGAATCGGGTATCTTTTAGGGATTCTACTATGGTCAGAAAAGCTATTTCTCAGGGAACAGAGCAAGAAGAAAGGGATAGAAACATGCACCTTATGCTGGAAGTGATTGAACAACACGAAGTGGTATCCATAGACCCTAGTGAACCAGCCGTCGAGAGTGATGTACTCCATGATAAACCTTAGCACTTTTCTCCATAAATCTTTTATAGTGTCCGCTTCATAGTAACTGTTCGTCATCTTGACAAGTTTTTTCTTCTCTGTTTTAGACTTAGGGAACCTCAACACAGCTTCGTCAGAGAATTTCCTATCTCTAAAAAAATTATGCTCTTCCATAGGAATGCCAGTCACCTCCACAATCAAAGCTTCATCAATCTGAACTTTCCTCCCAAAGAGGAGAACCTCCCCATTATTCCAATTTTTCTCAAAGAAATCAGTAATCTCCTCCTTAGGGCCATGGAGTTTCTCAATGAACGGAAGTAAGCCACCCCTTCTTATTTTACTCCACGCTTTAGTGTTTTTGGTGTGTGACTCAAAGCTGGTAGGTTTCACCCTCTTTTATTCCTCGCCCATTTTAGAGATCTTAGTTCGAATACTGTTGCAGACAGAGAACCTATTCCAGATAGTTCCTTTCCTTCGCAGGACCCACAAAGCGTGCCAAAGTAAATAATTTATCTGCAGGATCCTCTCGGCCCCATTATATCTTCTAATTTTGTTATTCATGACTCATACCTTCCTCATTATTACAAAAATCTGACTCTTTACCATTCACCGCATCGAACTCCAATAAAGCTTGAACGTCGAAGTGGAGTTTAGTCTTATTGTGCCACGTGAGGATTTTTTCACTCTTAACTCCCTCATTGGTAAAAAAATCCACAACCAAAATAATATTATTTCCCTTCTCTCATCTGTTTAGCAAGGATCATATCTTTTCTCACGTGCTAGAGAATGTCACTTTTGTGTGGCAGATGTCTATTGTAGTTGAAAAGGAGTTTGGCACATTAATCTCTTCTCGAAACTGGCATAACCATTGAAACTGGCACAAGCAATAGAGGTATTTACAATGTAATATGCAATCACTAAAATATGCTATGCTAACAGTTTCAACATCATAGTGCGAGCATGAGTTGGGACATGTATATGTTGCAATTCAATATGAAATTGCTATTTGTTGCAATTGATTATGAAAATTTTGTTTGTCTATTTGTTGTGTATTAATATCTTGACATAAAAAGTGGGATGTTACAAATGATATGTAATTAGAAATATAAAATTAAAATCCTAATGTAGAATTAATCAAACTCAAGGATAAAACCTTGGGGAGTACATGACTTTTTTTTCACAAAATATATTAAAAAAAAAAGTATTTATGTCCTAAGATAATCAATTAGTTTATATTAATAAAGAGATAATCAATAACACAAGTAAATTGTTTGAAATTAAACAATATATAAAGCTACTTAACAATTAATTTATATTAATAAATTGATACCCAATAACACTTGATCCACACAAGTAATAAATTGAAGTAAATATTTTGAAATTAAACAATATATAAAGCTACTTAGCTATTAGCTTTTAAAGTTGAATTTGACTTGTTATGTGTTATAGGGCCTATCAAATTAATTTACATGATTAGTAAAAGGATTTTGATAGTAAGGTTTCTTTTAGAAAAAAAAAAATGATCCATACTTGAATACATAATTAATCATTCAACTATATATCTAAGACTTTTACATAGTTATGAATTATGATTGTGAATTTGCACTTTTATATTTTTAATGTCTAAAATTCATGTGCCTTCATTTAATTAATCTATATAAATAATAGTTAGTAAGCACTAATAATATTTTTTATCTTTTCTAAAATCTTAGTATACTTACTAAATGCCTTTGTATTGTAATAGCAAGTGGTTATGTAGTATGTCCTACAATATTGACATAGATCTTATGTCACATTAAAGTACTTTGATGTTTATTGATTCCTAATAGCTCCTAGGCATCTAAATGAATGAAATTGTATTAGTAAATACTATACAAGGGGTGCAAGGAAGTCATTTCATTCTTTATGTCAACACATAATGGGTAGATGGAGGGAAATAAATCGATACAAACATGGATTTGAATTTTAAAATTTTGTAATTTATTTATCTAAATAGCTAAAGTGGTCTTGACTAGTGCTACAAATCATAAATTTGAGCCTAGGATACAAAAAGGAATGAATAGAGGTTGAAAATGTTTATTGGGAATGAACCCATATGAGGACATGTAAAGTTCAAATTATATATATAATTTCAACAAAAATGCACTACTTGTATGGTATCACTAAATAAACACACCTTAAAATGTTGGTGTAGGGTTGATGTCATATAAAAATACTTTGATGTTCTTAAACATATGCAATAGGTTTTATTTCTCTAGACTTTAGATGCCCAAATGATTCAAAGTATGTCCATCAATACTATGCTTAAGTTGTAAGTAGAAAAAAAAATCTATTAAGTTAACAATAATGTCTAGATGGAAGGAAAGCAAGGCCAATTTAAATTTGAATTTTAAAATTTTAAGGTTCATTCATGTAGATTGCTCAATTGATTTAAAATTTGAACTTGAAACAAAAAAGAGAAATCAAAATTCATTCTTAAAAATGAATATAAATAAAAGTAAAATAAAATTTAAATTTAAATTATGTGTCAACTTCCAACTGCACTTACATTAAACTTACATTAAATAAACCTAAAACAAAAAGAGAAATATTACACTATTTAAACACCGCCAATGCAATGCTTGTGCTGGCATGTAAGCTGTCTATTTTCAATTATCAGATAACAAATTACAAAGTCCAATGGAGGATCACAGTTTGATGTTAACAATACAATATAGCTAAGCAAAGCAAAGGAAAGTGACAACTACTACAAACTCAAAGGAATGTTGTACAAGTTTTTTATTTTATCAATAATTACTGTGACTCTCTTTCCCTACAAATATTCAGGAATGTAAATAGCATTTAAGTTGATTGGATCTTTCCGATCGGTAGGAGATGAGTTTTTGGTGGGAAAAGTTTCAGAAGTCGTTTTCTGAAGGCAAACATTAAGTACAACAATAATCCAAAACCTCGTGCATTCTAGCCAAATCAGGCTGAAGCATTTAACAGAGTCTGGTTATGGCCACCTGATGAATAAAACAAAACAGAGACAGAGGCTAAACATAAATTCACATGGTTGAGGATGGTTTGATTTTACATTTAATTTTTATTTCTGGACAAACTTTTATACATCCAAATACACGTTTCCATGTTTAGAGTCTATATTGCAGCTTATTAAAGTGGTAGGCTGTGGTAATTTGGTCTGTGTTCAACATTTTTGTAAGATTTTTTTTTGTAAGATTTTTTTTTGGTTAAAAGAGATAAAAATATATTAACAAAGAAATTAAAAATATATATATAAAAATGTTCAAATAGTAACAGCTGTCATTAATATCGGAAGGAGGAAAATTCACAGACGTTTATCACTGAACTTTTTTTTTCAAAATTCAAAAGAAAAATGAAAATTAAAAAGCTAGAAAGTATAAAAGAAATAGTAATAATGATTAACTTAAATCATTTTGAGAAAGATGAAAGAACTGAGATTAACTTTACAAATCTATTTGACAAGAGAATCTACAATAAAATAATAATCAAAATTTTGAAAAAGACAAAAAAATGTACCATAAAAAAAATCAATTGTAAAAAAAACCATCAAAAATTCTTTTATCCAAAAGAGAAATTAAATTCATTTTATTTTTTTCATATTTTAAAATTAAAGTTTAAATAAGATAATAATAAATTTTAATAGAGTTTGATTTAATACAATATTTTTTCTTCTACCAATCAAATTATGTTTGGATTGTCACAAAATATTACATATACTTTTGTGATTAATACACATTTATTTATTTGAAGATGGTTTGATTTTATATTGGACCTTTTCTTTTTCCTTAAAGACAAATTTGAATACATCTAAATGCACAAGTTTCCCATGTTCACAGTTCACATTTTTTTAATCGAAGATGGTTATTCGACTTTTTTTTCACTTAAAAACAAATTTGAATACATCCAAATGCATATGTTTTCCATGTTCATAGAATTCACATTTTCTTTGTTATCATCATAAAATTGATAGTGGGTAGGTGGTAATTTAATGGATACCATACGACATTATAATATATTATCTACTACAAATTGTTTCTGATTTGAAGGTCAAACTATTCTCCCAGCGAAATGCAAATGCTGAAATGAAGTATGATATCAATTTTTTAGTTGTAAATTCAGCATTCTCTCCTCTGCCATTTATCGAAATTGTTTCACCAATAACCAAATCTGTTTGTCCTTATTAACAACCATCTGAAAGTTGGATCTGGTAATAAAATACTCAGTGGAAGCCAACTATTTTGATACCATTTTTTTTTAATATTGTAGTTTTATTATGTGTTAAAATTAAATCATTATTGTGAGATACATCTATCTAATAGTTATATACCATATTTTTCACATTTTAGCTTATTACGATGGAGGGTCTGTTGTAAGTTGGTCCAGATACATTTATGCAGTTGGGTATATGAGAATGGTACAGTTCATGGATTAGTTTGATTCATGAAGTTGGTGGTATTCTGAGAATTTTTTTGGATTTTTCTGTTTTTGATTATTTAGAAATCTTATTGGATGTGATTTCTTTTTATTTTTTGTCATATATATATTTGATTAAATATAATGTTTTAGTGAATATAATTGTAATTTATTTTTATTTTTTAACAACATTTTATGTTATTCTATTTTTAAAATTAAATCTTGAATGATGATAGGTATAATATATATAATTTAATATAATAAATTAATATAATTCAATTTATTTATTTTTCTTTCACAATTTTTGATTAATAATAAGATAGATGTCTTGTTTATTTTTGTGGTTCTTGAGAAAGTTTGTGAGTTAGGATAGAAAAAGATAAATTGTGAGATGAATTTCATGATTGTTGTTCCCTTCTAAATAATGGAAGGTTTTGTGACTCTTTTTGAATGTCAGCAACTTTGATTCTATCTCCTTTATTCATATTTTTACATTGAGTGACTGTCTTTTTCTCATCTTTGCTATTTCTTCAACTCTTTCATAATAATTTGGTTTGATCATTATGATATGCTTTCTCAAAAAAAATCTATTTTATTAATTTTATAAATTTATTTGATTCCTAAAATGATAGATTTGTAAAACACTTTAAAGTTTTAAATCTTTTTAATTTTTTCTAAGATAAATTATTATTTTTTATCAACAAAATTATAGTTTTATTGTCACGTTACTATATATTTTGGTAATAAATCTACATCGTTTCATATTTCATTCAATTTTATTTGCTTTTATCAAAAAAATTGAATACATCCAAATGCACATGTTTTCTATGTTCACAATTCACATTTTCCAAGCTACAACTTATTTATGACAGAAATGGTTGTTGGTGTGTGGTAATTTCATGGATTCCATCTAACATTAGTTTAATAACACTATATAATATGTTGAAAAAACAAATGGTTAATAATTATTTATTAGTTTAATAAATTATTATCCCAATCAAACGAAAATGCTAAAATGAACTCTGACATCCAGTTTTTAGATGTACCGTTAGGCTCTTGAAATGTGAGATCACTGAATGCAACTAAGCCGCATAATTATCCCATCTGGTGTTTATGGAAAAAGTTTCACCAATATAACATATTGAATGGAAGCCAAGTATTTTGATACACATTTTTCCCATGAACAGCCACAGTTGGCCAAGATATTTTTTCAACCAAGACAACTCTGCCATCGCATAGTGAAAAAAGATGTTAGAATGGTCCAACTTTTTGGCACAGATAAATTAATTATTGACGACGCAGACCAAGTACAAGTCCACTTCACGCCGTCTCCAGCCGATCACGCGCCGAATTCTTCCACCGACCACGCCGTTCATGCCATTCACGTTGCACCGTCTCACCTGTCGGCCATAAATGTTATAGTATGTAATTCTCTACTACAGTGCTTGCAAAATTTATTATGTATTGGCCTATAAATTTTATGTGATAAACAAGATTCTCCAGCACTCAATTTTGATAGAGTTGTTCTATAGAACTATCGCCCACCAGGGATCAAGTCTTGCTGAGTGCAAAGCCCCTACACCCAAAAAAAGGATGAGGCTGGGATCGTGCCCCAGACAGATTTTGGTGGAGTGGATACCCCTCAGTCCTTGACACTAGGCTCAAGGAGACCCCCTGGGGTATCTCCAAACCAAAAAAAAAAAAAAAACAAAACAAAACTATCGCAGATGTATCTGCATTTGTATTGGTTTTGTATCAATAAAGATATGTTTGCTCTGTGATTATGTTAGCGCTCAGATTTTTCTGGGTTCTCCTGTGGTGTTTTATCTCTGTGTTTTCTGTGTCTCCTTCCTCCTTCACAACTAAATGGAAAATGCAGGTGTAGAACATAGCGTCTATTTCGATAGAGGTTTTCCGGTGTGTGAGAAGATAGTAGCTGCTTCCATCCCATGGGGAGTATTCGTTGTAACTTTTACCCTAGTGGGCAGCATAGCCACCATCATCAATAATACTTTCTTTGCAAATTTATATTTGTAAAATTAACAGTCTGATAAATCTGTATAATACAAATAATATATATTAAATTTGAAGTAAATAGAAGATAAAATATATGATGTAACATTTTATTTAGAAAAATAGGTTAAAATCTAATACGATAATCTTCTTTACTGTTATATAAAAAATTAATAGTTTACAATGTTGGAATATTAATCCCGTTTACTTGTTTTACTCTTTCTCTATATTCCATCATCTCTCTTTGTAGATACTATACCTTTTTTGCTTGTTCAAACAATGTGAATCTTGTCATCTCTGGCTCAGATCCATATCATTTTGTCTCCATTCATTGCATACATGAATAAAATCAAATGTGAATTGATTGTATAGTCTTATACCATACTACTCTCACATTGAAAATGACTCGGAAATTAATTTTATTTAATTGCTTTTGTTTTGGCTCTTTTATTGGAGATATATGTTGAACTAGCTAGTTTTTGTTCATGTATGAGAAGAGTAGAAAGTGAAGAAAAGAAAAAAGGGTTGTTTTGTAAAAGTTTGAAGCACCGAAGGAAAGAATAGGGGTTTGTTTCGGTTTTCTAAATGCATGAAAGAGAAATAATATTGTGTCTATGTTATCAAATTATGTTATCAATCAAAGTATGTTATCAAAGTTTGTATGTTTTGGAATATGTAAATATATAACATTATCTGGCTCATTTTGTTTTATTTCTGTTTTTTTTTTTCTTTTCTTTGTCTCTCTATTTCATCTGGTATCAGATTTAAAGGTTTTCAAACCAAGTTGAGGTATTATCTATTGGGAAATTTTTAATCGCTACTCAATGGATTAACATTAAAGTTTTGTTCTCAAGTTTTAACATCAATTAGTGAGATACGAGACTTGAACTACTACAATATGAAAACATGTAATTTGTATGAAAATATGAAATTAAGTAACCCTAAGATGAAATTACCATGATTAGATGAATCTTCTTTGTGATGCTAAAAATCATCTAACACAACATTCTTAACAACATCACCTTACCAACAAGGGGAACTACATTTAGAATAGAAATGTTGTTCCTCCACTCCTCTCGCTCTCTTGCCTATTCAACTTCTATCTTTTGGCCCAATGTCTTTGTATCCCCTATTTGTGATTTGGTGGTTGAGCTTGGCCTTTCTGCTTTTGGTGTTGTTGCTCCATCTCTTGGACTAGCTGTGGTGGGGTCTATAGCTTCTGTTGGGGTTGGCACTATTGGTTTTGGTCTGATGGTGGGTGCATGCCCTTTGCTTGAATCCTTCGTTGATGTTTTGAAAAATAAAAAGGTGGAACTGGGGTCTGGTGTTGTGCATAAATAGGTGCCTCTCCCCTATTATTTCTCTTGGGAATGATGTAAATAATTGTACTGAATTCTTCTCTAGCAAGGTTTTGATTTGCAAATTTTGTAGATTGCAGCCTTATTTTTTTGACCTTCATAGTTGGATATTACAACTTTGGTAACCTTTAGTTTAGGGTAAGTTCAATATTTATCCTTCTACTAGAGGTTTTTTTGTTTCTTTTTTATTCTTCTGAGGATAGGTAGGTTGTTTTATATCATGGGTTTTGGGAATGGGATTGTCATCCTCTTTTGATTTAGTCTTAGGCTCCTTCCTTTAACCCTTTGAAGGAATCCATTGATATTTTCTTATTTGGGTGAGATTGCCTTATCTCCCCTTACACTTCTAGTGCTCATATACTTATGAGGCTAGTGATAATGCTTTGGATAGGTTCTTGAGAGTGGATCTATATTTTATGAATTTTACCCACACCTCTTATGTGAGGCTTTTAGTGGATGTTGATTTATCAAAACCCTTACCTAGAGAGGTCATGCTACAAGTTAATGACAAGTTGTGGTCACAACTAGTGGATTATGAGGGAATCCTTTTTCATTGCAAACATTGTTTTGCTACTAGGCATTTGGCTTGTGACTACCCTCATGGTCTATGTAAGGTGCCTTTTTCCACTTGGTGAAAAATGCTCTTCCTGCCTATCTTATTTTGTATCTTGAAGACTATGTTGTTGTTTGTGAGGATTTGGAGCTTCCTTCTATATCTCTAAAAGGGCCCCTACTCAAATGAATAATAATCTTGCTCCTCAAAATATTGCTTATCCTATTGCTCTTGATGTTATGGTTGTAGATAAGGTTGTTTCTTCTCCCCACCTTATTCTTTTGATGGTTTTGTTCCTTTAGCTCATCTCTCTGAGGGGACTTCTCTCCCTTCTTGTCCCAAGAAATTACTTTTTTTTTATGAATCTTCTTGGATAGTTGTACAATGCAAGAGGAAATATTCTCCTAATATGAACTCCATTTTTCTTGTCAAGACCTTGAGGGCATAGTTGTTGTGTTCAAGCTCTATTTTTGCTTATTTTGTTTCTCTTTTATTTTTTGGTTTTATGTTTCTATTCTATATAGGTTCAAGGCCCTTGCTTATATTAATAAAAAACATCACGTCATGAGAGATTATAACATCAACAAATAAAATATACATCAACACAAGATAGCAACAAAGAGGCAAAAAAAAAACTACATAAAAGAATCACATGACACAATATTTATGTGGAAAAACCCTTTCGATAAAAAATCCATCAAAAAGAGAGGCCAAGTATGCATTATCCTTAAAACAATATTACAATTTGTCACATAGTTCCATTCTCCTATTTTCCTCCAATATGGTAGCACCCACGTACCTATGAACAACCTCTTTGTACTCCAACCTATTCATACTTAGGTTCTTGTACTTGTAGTATAACTATTATGTTTATTTTCCACATCTATAGAGCTAAATTTATAGAGTTATAAAGAGGAATTTTGCACCAAAATTGGAATCCAAAGAAGAATCTTCATTCCAAATGTCCCATCCTTTGATTTTATTCCTAGTAATGTGTAAGAAAATTTGAGTTTGAGTTCCAAAAAACTTCCCTCCAACCTAAGCATCCACACTTGGAAATGAAACATAACATGAAATGCCACAAATGAGGGAATATCAAGAGAAAATGTTTACTCTTTCCCAACACCAACATGGAGAAGCCCAAAATTCACCTTTCTTCCTCTTCACTTGTCATTTTCCATCCCATTCAAGGAATCCACATTTGGGAAAAAGTTAATTAAGTATTTATTTGCAGAAGTCAAATTTACCACTTCTAGTGAAACCCTTCATCCCTTATGAAATGTATTACAAATAATGATGAAAATAAAATATTAAGAATTATTTTCTCAATAAAACCTAAATATCTATGGACACTTTCCAAGAATGTTGGAACTAGATAATATGACATAAGATTTATAAGGTAATGAGACCTTATTCCTAACATTATCAAGTGTAGGTCTTCACTGTCAACAAGGTTAAAAAAAGTGTTGTAAGAATGGAAAGAGTAATGAAAGTGTTGTCATTGATGTCAACCAGTTAGCTGGTTATCTACTAGTTATTGTTGACTATATATGTTGAGGAATTGAGAAAGTTGTATTAAAAGAAGATTACAGGTATTGAACTATTGAGGATGTTGATCTGGTACTTGTGAACTATGTTTTTCTGTGTTCTGTCTAAGGTTCGGGATAATTGAACTGCTGGTCTTGATTTCTCTTTGATGAAGTCTTATGACTTGTGGTTCTAGAGTTGTGTTTCCCTGGTTCTATTGAAGATGGTTTCAACATTTGGAAGTATCGAGCTTAATTGATCTATTTGTTTTACACTGGTTTTTCCAACCTTGTGTCAAGCACTATCTTTGAAGTTGATGAAGGGTGTTGGATCTATTATAGGTCCTAATGAAGCTTGTGTTTGGGTCATCCTCATTCTAATTCCACCCTAGGATGTTTGGTGCTAACCTACTTTGAATTTGAAGTTGGATGGCCGAATTTGTATCTTTACAAGGTTGGAGATAGTATAAATATAGAACATGCTAGCAATGAAAATTGTACATAAGAAAAGATGGAAGATAAGTGAAAGAGCAGGTGTGACTTTGATAGATATTCTAAAAGTGTGTGAGTTATGTGTGTGGTTGATCAATGCAAAGCTTAACACCGAGTTTCTGGATGGAGTGAGCAAAAGGAAAACTCTATCATTCATGCAAGTTGATCAGTGATTGTGACCTGGAATCCTTTGTTGCATTGGGATTTTTGTCTCTTTGTAACAAGTCTTATTTGTCTTCTTTGTATCTCTATGGAAATGAGCCCTTCGAGTTGTAGCCTTGTGGACAGTGAGTCCTTATTTTAGGTAGTGAACCTTATCTCAGGTAGTGTACCTTATCTCAGGCAGTGAGCCTTATTTTAGGCAGTAAGCCTTTTTGTAATCAATTTTGATATTCTCTATAGTGTGAGTTAATCCTCACTATGGTTTTTCCCTCATTTGGTTTTCCACATAAATCTAGTGTTATTGTGTTTGTGAATTGGCATTTGATCGTTAATCACTGAATTAGTTTATGTGTTAGTTTTGGTAATTGAATTTAAGGTTATAATATGTGACAACTAATTCACACCCCCCTCTCAGTTGTCCTATCCAACAATTGGTATCAGAGCTTGGTTCCTTGGAAGAAGCCTAACAACTCAAGAGGAAGGTCCCAAAAATTGAATACATGGCTAGCAAATATCATTTTGGTCCTCCGAAAGAAAAATTTGTATCTAAAGAGATTAATGCTACACTCAAGGAATTGAACAAAAGTGAGGATGAGAAAGAAACTATGAAAGGAAATACGAAGGAAGAAAATGAGTTTATTAGAAAGTTGAGAGAATAGATTAAAAAATTCAAAGACAGACATAGAGAAGTCAGTGACCAGCTGAAGAAGGCCAATAAGGATATTACTGGACTAGAAGTTGAAATAGAATAAAGAAAGCAAATTTAGGAATGTCAAAAATTTGAGATCCAAATTAAAATTAATGAATGCATGAAGCTTGAACAAGAAGTAGTAACCTTAAGAGCTAATATGGAAAAAGAAAAAGCATGCAAATAAAGATTCAGGACAAGTTCTACAATGCTTGATGAGTTAATTTCATCTCAGAAGCCTACAAAGGATAAAGGTGGTCTAGGACTCGAAGAAGGACAAAGCTCAAGACCAAATCGATCTACAACAAAGTGGAAAATAAAAGGAAACCCCAAAGGAATGCTTCTCAAAGCAAGGACCAAAGGATCAATACCAGAAGGATTTCCATCCGACAACCTAATGCTCAAAGGTATCCATCTTTTAATGGATTTTGTTACTCATGCAATAAATTTAGACATAAAGCAATAGAATTTTGAAGTATGAAAAACCAAAATAGAATAAGTCAGAATGTTGGATTCTCTAGTGGACAATGTTATGTTTGCAACAAGCTTGGACATAAATCTACCGAATGTAGAAGTTAGATAATGATGAATGAGTTTAATATCGGTAGAAGAATTCATTATGTTCAAGGCTACTGTTACACATCTAATATTTTTTGACACAAGGGTAATCAATGCAGGATAAGGATGAATACAAACTCTCTTGACCAAAGATTTGTATTGTGCCACTCTTGCAACAAATAAGGACATATCTCAAAAATTTGTAAGAGTAAAGTTGGGAAGAAACCAAATTTGGAACAAAAGAATAAGTCTATGAACAAGGTAAATCTTGAAGAAGTAAGGAAATGAATGAAAATAATTTGGAGAAAGAAGAAAGAACCTAAGGATAAGGATAAAATAGATAATCCTGTATCTGCATCTGTTGCAGATACCCCTTCTATGGACTGAATCTTATAATGGATTCAGGGGGAGAAGTCACAAAAAAATCTATCAAACCCACGATATAAGAGGTGTCATGCGATGACAGAAGGATATGTGATGTAAATTTCCATTTTGAAAGAAATAAGATATTAAGAAGAATCAAGCTTGGGAATTGGTCCCAAGACCGGAAGACAAAAATATCATTGGATCAAAATGGATATTCAGGAATAAGCTAAATGGGAATGAGAAAGTTGTCAGAAATAAAGCAAGGCTTTTGTGTAAAGGCTACTCACAAGTGGAAGGTATAGATTTTCAGGAGACTTTTTCCCCAGTAGCAAGAATGGAAGCTATAAGGACGTACTTGGAATTGGCTTCTTGTAATGATTTCAAAGTCTATCAGATGGATGTCAAGTTAGCATTTTTGAATGGTTAACTAGATGAAGAGGTCTACATGGAACAACCATAAGGATTTCAGTTAATAGATATGGTGCGCAAATTGGAGAAAGTTTTATATGGATTGAAACAAGATCCTAGAGTCTACTATGCAAGGCTAGATAAGTACTTGAGTTAGCAAGGATTTAACAAAGGTATGACATATAGTAATTTGTATTTCAAGACTAAAAATGAAAAAATATTTATTGTCACTGTATACATTGATGACATTATCTTTGGAGGAAATGAGAAGATGTGCAACATGCTTGTAGAAGAGATGCAAAAAGAATTTGAAATGTCTATGTTTGGAAGATGAATTTCTTTCTTGGGCTACAAATTAATCAAATAGAGAATGAAATTTTCATTTCACAATCTTAGTATGTGAGAGAGATGTTGATTTTTTTTGGGATGGATAGTTCCAAACTGGTAAGTACTCTTATGGTGACTGGTTACAAGTTGGGTAAAGATGATGATTCACCCAAGGCTGATCAAATAAAGTATAGATCTATGATTCGTGGACTACTGTATTTGATTGCTATAGTTAGACCAGATATTATGCATGTAGTTTTTCTTATAGCTAGGTTTTAAGAAGATCTAAAGGAAACACATGTTACTGTATAGTTAAAATAATAATCATATATTTGAATGGAACTCTAGATTATGGATTATGGTATCCTAAATATATTGATTTTACACTTAGTACTTATACATATGTACATTGGGCCAGAAGTATAGATGATAAAAAGAGTACAAGTGGTGGCACATTCTTTCTTGGATGTAGATTGGTGGCATGGTTGAGTAAGAAGCAAGATTCAGTCTCTTTGCTACTACTAAAGCTAAGTATATTGCTGCTACATCTTGTTGTACACAATTTTTATGGATGAAACAGACATTGAAGGATATCACAATGATATATGATGATGCTATTTCTATCTTTTGTGATAATACAAGTGTAATTAACATTTCAAAGAATCATGTAATGCACTAAAAAATGAAGCATATATCTATTAGGTATCATTTCTTGAGAGAGAAGGTCATGGAGAATGAAGTCAAGCTTGAGTATGTTTCGACAAAGGATTAGATTATGGATATATTTACAAAGGATCTTTCTAAAGATACTTTTGAGTATCTCTAGGATAAACTAGGGTTATTTCCCCTCCTTTTATAAACTAAGATGCATTTGGAGATGAATCATTCTGGTGGATTCATGGTTCTATATTTTTGGATTGATATTTTTGGTGGCTACCTCTCAGGGGGAGCAGGTAGTTTTAAGTGTTGTCATTATGAGTATTTTTTTTGATGTCAAGGGAAGTTTCAATGAACATATCTTTTTCCTTTTCCATTGATGTCAAAGGGGGAGAGAAAGAGCATGTGAAAGAGAGAGAGAGAGAGAGAGAGAGAGAGAGAGAGAGAGAGAGAGAGAGAGAGAGAGAGAGAGAGAGAGAGAGAGAGAGAGAGCACGTGAAAAGGAGAGAAAGAGCATGCGAAAAGAAAGAAAGCTAATAAGAGAAAGAAGGTAATGAGGAAGATGATCTTCTAAGGGGGAGAAGCAAAAGAAAGATTGTTGCAAGAATGGAGAGTGGAATAAAAGTGTTGTCATTGATGTCAACCAGTCAATTGGTTATCTGCTAGTTGTTGTTGACTGTATATGTTGAGGATATTGAGAAATTTGTATTAAAAGAAGATTACAAGTATTCAACTGTTGAGGATGTTGATCCGATACTTGTGAACTATGTTTTTTTGTGTTCTAGCTGAGGTCCAGGAGAATTTTTGTTGGTCCATATTTCTCTTTGATGAAGTCTTATGACTTATGATTCTAGAGTTGTGGTTCCCTAGTTCTTTTGAAGATGGTTTCAGCAGTTGGAAGTATCGAGCTTAATTGATCTATGTGTTTTACACTAGTTTGGCCGATTGTGTGTCAAGCACTATCTTTGAAATTGATGAAGCAAGTTGGATCTATTATGGGTCTTGGTGAAGCATGTGTTTGGGTCAACCTCATTCTAATTCCACCCTAGGATGTTTGGTATTGACCTAATTTGAATTTGAAGTTGGATGGTTGACTTTGTATTGTTTCAAGGTTGGAGATAGTATAAATACAAGATGTGCTAGTAATGAAAATTGTACATTAGAAAAGAAGGAAGATAAGTGAAAGAGTAGATGCTACTTTGATGCTATTCTAAATTTTTGTGAGTTATGTGTGTTTTTGATCAGTGCAAAGCTTAACGATGAGTTTCTAGATGCAGTGAGTAGAAGGAAAACTCTATCATTCATGCAAGTTGATTAGTGATTGTGGTGGAATACTTTTTTGCATTGAGATTGTTGTCTATTTGTAACAAGTCTTCTTTTTCTTATTTGTATCTTTATGGTAGTGAACCCTCTAGGTTATAGCCGTATGTACAGTGAGTCCTTATTTCAGGCAGTGAACCTTAGCTCAAGCAGTGAGCCTTATCTCAAGTAGTGAGCCTCATTTCAGGCAATGAGACTTTTTGTAATTGGTTTTGATATTCTCTATAGTGTGAGATAATCCTCAACATGGGTTTTTCCTCATTGGATTTTACATGTAAATATGGTGTTATTGTGTATGCGCATTGGAATTTGATGGTTAATCACTTAATCAATTTATGTGTTAGTTCCAGTAATTTTTTTTAAGGTTATAATATGTGACAACCGATTCACCCCCCTCTCAGTTGTCCTATCCAACAAAAAAAAATGCTTGAAAAATCCATAAATCCCCTAGTTGAATAGAAAAAATTACGATGTTTGGTGAATCATAATGAAGCATTTAATTAATTGTTAGGATATATGGGATCTCGTAGAGAATAGTTTTCAAAAACTAGTTGATGCAACACCATACAATGCTTTATCTCAACTAGAGGAGGATTTTCTCAAGGATAATAGAAAGAAATCCAAATATCTCTTCTACAACTTCCAATAAATATGTATGAGATCATTTTTCTAAGTGTTGAAACAAAAAAAAAGTTAAAATATACATGGGATATCCCCTAAACAACACATCAAGGAACAAGTAAGGTGAAAACTACTAAGTTACAAATGTTAGAAATAAATTTTGAAAGCATAAAAATCAAAGATTATGAATTATTAGATTGATTTTCACTCAAATTATTGGACTAGTTAATCAAATCAGATCTTCATCTTATGGTGATACCCTT
The DNA here is from genome assembly GCA_007258455.2 of Sequoia sempervirens. Lineage (NCBI taxonomy): Eukaryota > Viridiplantae > Streptophyta > Pinopsida > Cupressales > Cupressaceae > Sequoia > Sequoia sempervirens. The sequence goes on along the minus strand of VDFB02086081.1, from coordinate 33,491,184 downwards.
AAAGATAAGAGAATAGTTGAAAATATTTTAAGGAGTTTACCCATGAGGTTTGAATCCATTGTTATGGCCATAGAAGAGGAAAAAAATCCTTCACAATTTCCCATAGATGAGATTCATGCATCTCCTATTTCTCATGAGCATAGACTATGCAAGTCATCAAACTCATTTGGAGCATACATTCAAACCTAAAATTTCAATCAATTATTGTAGAGGAAAATAAAGATCAAATTTCAAAGGTAGAGAAATCAATTCCTATAGAGGTTGAAGAACTATCCAACCAAACTCAAGTACAAGAAAAATGTGTTTGGAAAATCAAAGGAGGTCTATCCCTCGCTGGCTCTATCCCCATCTCCTAGCTAATCTTGTTGCCTAACTAAGGTGGAGGTAATCGGCTGAACCTAACTACGGTGCTTAAAATCGAACTACCTACGACAGGGAGGGATGTCTCTATAGTAAAAGATACGTAGTATGCCACCTCCTCCCTTTCTTATACCATATAGATATGTAGACACCATCTGTCCAACCGACCCTTGAGCCTACAGGGATTGCTACTGAGACACTACCTCTATCTACTACCACTGGTCAACCTCTTGAGCCAACTATACATCTGATGTCTTCATGAGCTATCTCTCATGGTCTCTCTACTGTTGGGACTTGTCCCTATCAACTATGATTGCTAGTACCTACTACCGCGCTTGATCTCATTTAGTCGTAACCACCTGTAGCTGCTACTATAACTGTTGAATCTGTGCATCACAAGGATCTGGCCCTAGCAATGGTTGCTGCTACATTGGCTATTGCTGTATAGGTGGTTGTTGAGGTGGCTATTGATGCAATGGTTGTGGGGGTGCACTCAAGACCTTTTCTTTGGTCCATCCTCTACCCTACCCATCTTGTGGCTGGCCTCGACCTCTACCTACTCCCCTCCCTCTCGACTTCCTTCATGGAGGTATACCTACTAGATCTATAAGTTTGGGAGGGGGTACAAACCATGCATCATATGTCAACATTGTCTAATAATATCTATCTACCCCTAATCATAGGCCCATGGCCTCACAACCAAGTATCTAAAGCTCTCAATAGCCTTGTGGGGTGGTATCATGTGCCCCCAAGTCACCTCTTGAGCCAATCTAGCAAAAATGGTTGTGTAAGCATCATCAAGCCTATCCTGCCTCTCGCTAAACTATTTGGAAACTCTATCTAGTAGGTGCCTATCAATCATGGTTTTTTGATGACCCTACATGTACGATGTCTACCTGTAGTGTAGAAAAAATTAATCCTTTTTCACACTTTATTTGAAATAATTGACAAATAATTAACATAATTATGCTTTGGAGTGGTGTTGTAAGGTGTTGTACACATTTACACCTCTGTAGTTTCCTTATTTAATTAAAATATATTTAAATTTCACCTTTTACAATAGTGTTGTAAAGTGTTGTAAGGCATTTCACACTTTTCTAAGGTCTATTCATTTGATTAAGCCTAATGGACCCCTCTTGTACTAAAATTAGGCCCTATTTATGGTGTTGTGAAGTGTTTAAACACACTTTGTCATCTATCTAAGGTGGTATTAATTAATGGTGGTTAGTTAGACTTAATTGCTCCTTTTAAATTCAAATTAAAGCCCTCTAAATTGTACCTCTTGAAGATCAATCTTGACACCCAACAATTAAATGATGTAACCTTGGATGTGGAAATTTTAGGTCTTGGAAAGTGTGCTAGGACCCATTCACCACTAAGGGCGAATGGGTCCTCCCTTAATATTACCCTACTTTATTGGTTTTTTATCTTATTTTCACCCCTTAGAGCTTGGTCCTGGAAAGTGAGGAAGGACCAATTTACCCAAGGTGAAGAATGGGTCATCCATTAATAACGACCATCTTTTTGAATTTCATCTTGGCATGATTTTAATTAATTTCATTTCTATATTTGAGGTCGGCTTGAAAATTTTGAATTTCGGTGTTAAATCTCTTATTTAGTATAAATACAAGGTTATTTGACATAATTTCACCTAAGAAATCTAAGGGAGAAAAATAGAGCAAGATTACAAACAATTAAGAGACAAAGAACTTTCATGGGACAAAGCATTCAAGCAAAATTGAAGTTTGGAGTAGCCTTTCAAGATCTTCAAGCTCATTTTATGTTCAATATAAAGCATTGGTGAAGGTTGATGATAGATGCCCATGGAGAATCATGAGGGATTATAGGTGTTGGGAGATGCACAAGTCATACAAACAAGCCTAAGAACTTGTTTCCTAAGTGATTCCATCTTCTATAATCACCCTATTTGCAGCCTACAAGAGGTATTCTCATTTTTCTGATTCATTAGATGGATTAGACATCTTTTTTAGTGAGTCATTCACATTGTTCAGATTGCATTCTAGGGTTTTATCCTAACATAATTATGTAAAATTTCCTTTACATTCTCTTGGATCTTAGTCTTAGACACACTTAAGATTGATATTGCACACACAATTGCATGTTTTAGATTTTTATTCATCATCCAAGGTTTAATTACCAACAAGGGGTTTGAAAAAGGAAAACCCCTATCCACCAACAAGATACGAAACATTTTTTGTAGGTTATGGGTAGTTCCAAATTCAGAAATAGGAAATTCAAGGTGGAAAGGAGAAGAGAAAACCTCAAAGTTACAACCCAGATTTAGAGATGTTCGAAAATTCCTAGTAGGACCCATTCACCCTTATCCTATTGAGGGCTTATAGGCATATGATCCTAGACATTTCAAGCTTCTATCTCTAGTTCAGAGCTCCTCGAAAAGGTCTACAAGGATCCATTCACCTTAGGTGGCAAATGAGTCCCTGTTAGCAACACATAAAAGTCAAATTTCACTAGGTGCACAACATTGTTGCCTTCTTGTTCTTTCAGAGAAGTTGTAGTTTCATTATGTTTTGTGTTCAATTTATGCATTTTACGTGTTAGACCTAGGATTAGGGTTTTTTCATTACCCTAATTCTTTCTCCCTCAAACTGAGATCTAGCTCACCACCTTGTCCTTGCATAAAGGAAAGAGTGTAAGATCACCAATATATATTCAATTCACCTCTCGGGTTGATAGTTGTTTCAATATTCTTGGATCTCATATTTTGAATGAAACACCCCATATACAAAAAGGTGGGTTGGGGAAATTCGTCTCCCTCTTCCATTTTTCTATGTTTCATTTTGGTGAAACCAACCATTTTTTGAGCATCTTAGTTTCTTATTTGGAGTGCAATTCAATCATAAACCCCTAGCTTGCAGTATGTTTGCATTACATCCTAGGGTTTAAATTTCATTATTCACTAAAAATCTGATTTTTTTTTTAAATTTCATTTAGTTTTCAATTTTTTTCACATTGAGATCATCATTCAAGCATTTAAATTCATATTGCATCATAGATTTTCTAATTTAAATAATCATTGAATCATAGAAAAAATTGCATGTAGAGACCTTATATCTGGAAAATATATTACAATATTTACTATTATAGATCTGAGAAAGATTAAACAAAATGAAAACTTAGAGAAACTAATATCAAACTAAAAAAAGCTTAAAAATAGGACCCATTTTCCTTTAGTGGCAAATGAGTCCCTGGATACCCTAATGAGTAGGAATTCTGGGCTTGTTCTGGTGTTTCTTTTACCTTTCTAATCTCTACAAGTTCTTGCACTAGGAACCATTCACCTTCAGTGGCGAATGAGTCCTTGTGAAATTTTTGATAACAATTTTTTTGAGTTCTTTTTGGTCTTTGATAAACTTTTTTTCCCCAATTCTAAAATCTGAAAAGTGTGAGTTTGAAATAGATTGTTCTTGCATGCAATTTCTTGTTTATTCAGATATATTTAGCAACATTAGTAAAAAAAATTCTTGCATTTTCAATTATAGACAGCATTAGAATTTTGCATTTTCAACATTTTTGCATTAGTAGACATGTTTAATTATATTTGGCATTCATTAGAAAACAAAATCAAAACAACAAAAACATCAAATGAGACTTGTAGATAAAGTAAAACAATGACAAGTTTTCTTTTAAAGGTTGACCTACCCTCCAAGCCTTTTAGTAGCGATGACTTTGACATGTTAGATGAAGCCCCTGAGGAATTCATCTCACAAGGTTCATCCACTAAGGCTTGTCATGACAAACCAAAATACAAAGACATTAATACCATAGCACCACAAATCATAATTTATCCTCTCTCGCAAAAGACACAAGTTGAAAACAAGCATGTGCTCATCCTCCAACCACTAAAATATAAGACTTCATCCAACAATGGTAATGCTTCACAACAAAAGAATTATAACACCATTGTGCATACCTACAATACAAGAAAAAATAGGAAACAACTTGTTGTTTCATTACCATTACCTAATCCCATTTTTCGTAGTGCTCCTCATTTGTTGACAAATAGTGGAAAGGAATATAACCTTGTTGAACACCTTAAGAAAACTCCTGCTAAGATTTTTGTATGGGAGTTACTCCAAGTATCCCCTAGTTATCATGGCATACTCCAAGAGGCCTTGCAACAAGTTATGGTTCCTTCTAACAATAATTCAAATGATGTAGCATCACTAATCCAAAAAATGAATGAAATGAATTTAGACATAGTCTTCCACCATAATGAGTTATCTCCCTTGGAAATTTAGAAAAAGTATGAAGCTTTCAACATAATAACCCACATTGGTTAGGTTGCGATAAAACAAACTATTTCTGACAATGGTTCTACCCTGAATGTGTGTAGTATACACCTTGTGAAAAGACGTAGCATGAGTAAAAGTGATATTAAACCTGATTCTTTATCTATTCATGGATTTGACAACATATGAAAACAACCACTTGGAGTTATCACATTACAAAATTTGGTCCACATTATGCCTGATGATCTTTCTTATAATCTCTTTTTAGGGAGACCATAGATTCTTGAAATGAATGGTGTGCCTTCCACTCTACATCAGATCATGAATTATGTCTATAACAACAAAGTTTACACACTAAAAGCTAATCATGAGCATGAAAGTTTTTTGATGTCCGAAAGAGATGGATGAAACTATTGGGAAGCATTCGAATCCTATACACCAAAAATCATATCAGAAGAAGAAAAAGAACAAGAAATGGACATTGATAAACTTACTAAATTATCGGAAGATGATTGGGGATCCTTGGATTTCACACCAACATTCATGGGAGAATACAAGATAACAACAAAATATAATGAAAAAAAGAAACCAATGGTAATGTCAAAACAAAATTTAAAAGACATCTCACAACCATATACCTCATCTACTTTGAATGAAGACACAAGTTACATGATAAATTTTGGTGAGATAGATTATCAACAACCACCAATCCCAAAGGAAATGGAAAGAATTTATGGAAGAGGTTATGAGCTTATGAAACAACTTGGGTATAATGGAAAATAGTGTGGGGAGAAAGAGAAAGGAATCTATATCCCTATCAAGCCTAACACACAAGAAGCAAAAATTGGTTTGGGATATTACCCTTTTAAGATAATGCAAGCAACAATGTGACCTTCACTCAACATCAACACTATCATATGTAAGTCTAGCAAGCCAACTCTAACCTTGAAGCATCCCAAATTACTCGACATGAATTTTGATGCATCTTTGGAATACTTTGAGGATGATGGAGATTTAAAAGAAATTCTAGGAGTCTATGATAAATAATTCACCCTTCCCACAAAGAAACGGGTCACATGTGCATTGGTTAGTACTCACAAGTGGATGAAGACAACATGAAAACAATGAAAACATCAAAGACAAAGAGGAATACGATCCTAAGAAATCAAAACCAAAAGCAATTCCTTTGGGAGATACAATCAACATACCAATGGATATTAACAATGAGGAGAAAATATTTCAAGTAGGGAAATTTGTTGATGAAGACAAGCAAGAAGATCATGCAACCTTACTTCATGACTTTCCTGAACTATTTGCTTGGACTTACTTAGACATGCCAAGAGTTGATGCTAAGATTGGAACACATAACATAGTCCTCACAGAAGATGCTAAGCTAGTGCAAAAGAAAATATAAAAAATGAATCCTAAGATAGCCCTATTGGTCAAAGCTAAAATTTAGAAACTTCTTGATGTCGAATTCATCCGACCTATTGATTATTCTCTGTGGATCTTGAATATTGTCGTAATTGTGAAACCTGAAAATTATATTAGGATGTGTATGGATTTTAGAGACTTGAATAAAGAATCCTTAAAGGATGACTTTCAACTTCCTAATATCAATATGATATTGGAATTGACTGTAGGACATGCTTTGTTGTCATTCATGGATGAATTTTCTAGATATAATCAAATCTTTGTCAACCCTCAAGACCAATAGAAGACAACATTCACCACTGTTTGGGGAACTGTATATTGGGTAGTCATGCCTTTTGGATTGAAAAATGTAGGAACAACATATCAACGAGCAATGGCTTTGATATTTCACGATTACATACACAAGATTTTGGAAGATTATGTCAATGACATTCTAGCCAAATCCTTAAATCAACAAGACCATGTAAATATTCTTCATAAAATATTTGACCAAATGCAAAAATATAACATGAGATTGAACTTGAAGAAGTGTGTATTTGGTGTAGATGGGTATGTGCAGGATCATCATGGAAAAAATAGGCCCTTAAGTGGCGAAAAATTTAGAAAAATTAGAGTTAGACAACTTGACGTAAAAAAATGAATAAGTTATCCATATTATTTCAAAAATATGTAAGAATAGAATCTGTAACAAATTGAATGTAGTTTCTAAACTACTAAGTTTATTTTTAAAAAAAAAAAACTATTTGGTAAAAATTTGAAATTTCAATGCAATAGTACTTAAATTTCAGGGAAAAAATAAGAAGTAGGTGTATGTTTGGCCACCTTAACCATAATAAAATGATAATGTTTTATTCTAATATTTTAGATATAAGTAGAGGACTTATATCCAATGCATTTTTTTTTGTAATTTTTTTCCATGTAAATAATTAATTGTGAATAATTTATTACAACTTTTAAAAAATATAGAACTTGTATGTTTGACCACCTTAACTTGGTCAAAACTTCATGAAATTAAATTTTTCTTTTTAATCCTATAGTATGCAAACAATAGAATGTGACACATGTTTCAGATTCAAAAAATGTGATACCATTTGAAAGCTATAGATGTTTTTCAATCAGCCTATCAATCAGGACTTTAGTCGTAATTCAAATAGAAAATGAATAATAATTATTTATTAAATTCAAAGTAAAGCATAATTTATATTGGTGGAAAGCTAAGAATCTCTAAAAACCCTTTTCATTTCATGAATTTTGGGTCAAAAAAAAGTCGTCAGCCACATACCCTACACATACCCATTATATCTCCACTTTTTGGCCCATCATGATCCTACACATACCTAGATAGTGGAAAACTTTTAGATTTTATCATATCTCACATAGACATTGAGGTGGACACAAAGAAAATTGATGCCATTGTTAGCATTCCACCTCCTAGAAACATATCTCAATTATGTACCTTACAAAGATAGATTTAGGCTATATGCCATTTTGTGGCTTCCTTGGTGGATCGAACATTACCATTTACATAACTCCTTAAGAAAGTTGTTTAGTTTGATTGGAATGAGGATTGTAAACAAGAATTAGAGAGTGTGAAATATTATCTTGTTACTCCACCTGTCTTACAACCTATTATGCAACACAATCCATTTATTCTCTATATGTACAAAATCATTAAGCCATGCTCTAGCAGCATTGTTGGTTGAATAAGATGATAATGGTAAGGAAAATCCTATTTATTACATTAGTCAAACTTTGATTGACTATGAAACACAAAACACAACCATAGAAAAATAATGTTTGGCTCTTGTGTTCGCTACTATAAAATTGAGACATTATTTATTGAACATTAAAATCCATGTTATGAAAATGTTTGATCCTTTAAAACATCTCTTTACCAAAATAAATTTGTTAGGATGCTTAGCTAAGTGGGTTATGCTATTAACTGAGTTTTACCTTAAGTTTGTTTCATAAAGAGAAATTAAAGGAAAATCCTTAACTGACCAATTAGCTTATGCTCCTTCCCCTCTAGCGTTTCCCAACATACAATCATTCCTATATGAAAATGTGTTGACTATACAAAAAGAAAAATAAACATGGGAATTATACTTTGACAGTTCTAAGTGTAGAACATGCTCAGGGGTAGGATTTATCTTAATTCCTACTTCAGGAACTTATCCTATTCCCTTATCTTTCTATCTAAACTTCCTATGTACCAATAACATTGCTAATATGAGGCTCTAATAGCTAGCATACGTGCCACATTAGCATTAAAATTCAAACACATTTCTATATTTGGGGTTTCACTCTTAATCGTTAAACAAATACATGGTGTGTATCAAGAAAAGCATGATAAACATTTCTAATATAGAGATCTCACAATGATATTATTAAACAAGTTTGAATCTTACACGATAGAAAATATCCCACGAAGGGATAATTGACATGTAGATGCAATGGAAAGCACTACTTCTCTTGTATCTCCTGATGATCCTCTCGTTGACTTGACATTTAAAGTCCAAATGATACCAAAACCATCGATAGATGATGAGCATAAAGAAGTTTTATCAACTGACATTGATGGTTCTAGTGAATGGTTTACACCTATATTCAAATACTTGAAGGATGGTACCTTTCTTGAACCTACAACTAAGAACACTCGAACCCGTATGCAAAATATCACATCCAAATATATAATCTTAGCCAACATTCTTTATAGAAGATAATTTAGTAGCCTTTTACTCCAATGCCTAAAGAAATCTGAAATCCCCATAGCATTTGAACAAGGGCATGCAGGTGCTTGTGGGGGTCATTTTGGAGGAAGATCCCTAGTTCAAAAATTAATTTGTACAGGCTATTATTGGAGACACATGGAACAAGATTGTTTTGATTACATGAAGAAGTGTCATAAATGTCAGGAACATAACAATTTGATTCATTCCCCAGCTTGAAAAATTCATGCTCACGTTCCTATTTCGCCATTCTTGGTCTGGGGCTTGGACCTTATTGGGAAAATTTCACCACCTTGTTTTGCCAGACATAACTTTATCATTACTACCACTGATTACTTCACAAAGTGGGTAGAAGATATCCCTCTTCGTTCCACAACTACTGATGCAATATGTCATTTCATATTGGAACACATCATTGATCGATTTGGTCTCTCCTCTACATTAGTCTTAGATAATGGAGCTCCATTCAGAAACAATGACGTGAATTTTTTTTGGAAACATTCAACATTCAACATTTTTTTTCAACACCATAGTATCCACAATCAAATGGAAAAGTAAAAGCAACTAAGAAGACTTTTAACAAATTCTATGAAAGATAGTAAACAAACATAACAAATATTGGCATGCTTAATTAACCTACATGTTATGGCTCGCCTATCATACAAGTGTTAGAACATCCACTAGAAATACTCCATATAACCTGGTCTATGGTGCTGGAGTGATAATGCCTTTAGAGTTAGAAATTCTTTCCTTAAGAATTTCTCTTAAAGGGCTCATCGATGAAAATACATACAAAGAACAACATTTCCATCAGCTTGAAATGCTTGATGACTAGTGTATTAATGCTCTCGAACACCTACAAGCTTACTCTAAAAGAATACAATGTGGTTACAATGATAATGTCATTCCTCATGAATTTAATCAAGGTGATCTAATGTTATACGAAAACCAAAAAAATGTCAATGCTCTCTCGAATGAAAAAGGAAAATTTAGCCCTAACTAGTTAGGCCCTTACATTATTAAAGAAAAGTATGGATCAAGAGCTTACACATTAACTAAAATAGATGGTACATCTCTAAAAAACCCTATAAATGCTACACATATGCATTAGTATTACATCTATCAATTCTTGTTTTGAATGGTATGTTAGCGTAATGTTGTTTAGGTGAAGTAGATAGGTTCTATTTTATCTCACATTACTTTCTTCTTTGATACATGATAACATGTGTGTATCTTAGATTCTAGGGTAATTAATCAAATATTTTGTTTAATTACTTTAGTTGCCACACTATTCAAAACTTAGTGTGTTATGTTAATTTAAATCCTTACATGAATTTAATACCATTAAATCATAAGTACATTTAAGTTAACATAGCACCTCTTAATCAAAATGTAGTTTCTAACATAAACTATGAATGGTTTAATTAGATCACGTAAAACATTAAATCATGGGGAGATTTATTAAATATGCTTGCAAAGGATATTTGATAAATCACATTGATATTTAATTCAACACAATATCATAAATAAAAAATGCTCATATATATATATAGATAGTCATCAAAAATTTTGGGTACATATGCATCAGTGAGTACAATGTTGGGAATAGGATGCCATTTAATTGCAATCCTAAACATTATTTCATGTATCTCCTAAGTCCTTGGAAAGTGTTCCCCAACACTAGGATTAGAAAGAGATTAAATTTGAATGAAATGAACATGTTAATTGAAATTTTTAATTAATTCTAAATGATAGGAACATGTGAGGGCATCCAAGATGAGTCCCTAAATAATAGGAGCACATAGGGCACCCATAGAGAAGGTGGAACCCACCTTGAGTTAAGTTAACTATTTGGAGAAAAAGATAATACTTCAATAATGCATGTAAAGATCCTAGAAGTTAAGAATTGATATTTACATGAATGGAGTTTAGTTTAGTTTAGTTTAGTTCAATTTAGTTCAGTTATGGTTTAGTTATCTTCAGTTGCATATAGTTAGTTTCAGTTGAATGCTAGTTGACTTCAGTTGACATGGAATGCATGACTAATGACTTGAGTTGCATGAAAGATAACAAGTGATACTTTCAGTTAAGTGGGGATGATCAATCATGCATCCTATTTGCATGAATTGATGGAGAGATATGTTTCAATTAATAGAGATTGACTTGGAACCACCTTGGGTTCCCAACTTGGCATCTTGGAGTTAACACTTTTTCATGATAAGATATTTTATAAGGCTGAGATAAGTGGGCCCATTCTTGGGTGCCAACTTTGAGGATAAGCTTAGAAGATATCTTCAGAATCAACATTGAGTTATGACTTTTGTTTGGGACACGCAAATGGATGAAGGACTTGTTTTGACATTGTTCTTCATTGTAGAACTCTACTTGAAAAGAATAGTCATGGGGTTTGTGAGATAAGCATTGTGCTTTGTAATTGCAAAATCTTTGGAGTTTACAAGGCTCATTATTGTCTATTTATTGCAGCAAGTTGAAGAGAGTTTATCAGGTTTTATTGTAGGTTGTGAAGAAGATTTGTTGAAGGAAAACTAAGCATCTCAAGCAAGGATTGGAATTATTGTAATTTTATTCTGAGATTAAAAAATACATTGATTCTTGGTGGAGGTTTTTACAAAAAGGGTTTCTCCACAGTATATGTTGTGTATCTTCTAATCTTCTGGTCTAATTCTTCTACAATCTTCTGTCTACTTCTACAAATGGTAAAATGAATCTAAACAAATAATCACATACAAATAAATTGTAACAAAGAACACTTAATTAGATCTAGAATCTCATAGTTTTACAAAGTATTAAGCTACATAATTAACTTCATTTTCAACATTTGGTATTAGAGCTAAGGTTGGGTAGAGTTTGGGACACCTTTCTCTTAAAAGTTTGAAGGTTTTTTAGCTATAGTGGGAGCTTTTACTATTGTGCTATTGCTGATTTTTGAAAATAAGTTTGTTACAATGAGTTTTAATTCTCGTTTAGATATTGAAAGATTCAATGGATCTAATTATGAGACGTGGAAACTAAAAATGGAGGACCTCCTTGAAGAGAATAGGTGATATCTATCAAACCAAAGCTCTTACTAATAAGTTGTATCTGAAAAGATAGTTATATTATTTAAAGATGAAATATGGTGATTCTATTGCAAATCATTGAATGCTTTTGATTTGATTCTAAGTCAGTTAGTATTTGTAGATGTAAAGCTAGAAGATGAAGATAAATGCATATTGTTACTTTGTTCTTTACTAGAATCTTGGGAAAATCTAATTGTTGCTATCAGTGGTAGTGGTGCAGATATGAAGATGGACAGATAATAGGTGAGACATTCAGTTAAGTGGGGATGATCAATCATGCATCCTGTTTGCATAAATTGATGGAGAGATATGTTTTAGTTAACAAAGATTGACTCGGACCCACCTTGGCTGCCCAAGTTGGCATCTTGGAGTTAACACTTTTCCATGATAAGATATTTTATAATGCTGAGTTAAGTGGGCCTATTCTTGGGTGCCAAGTTTGAGGATAAGCTTAGATGATATCTTTGGAATCAATGCTAAGTTATGACTCCAGTTTGGGATACCCAAATGGATGGACTTTTTTTGACATTGTTCTTCACTATAGAACTCTACTTGCAAAGAATAGGTGGGGGTTTTATGAGATAAGCATTGTGCTTTGTAATTACAAGGCTCATTATTGTCTATTTATTGCAGCAAGTTGAAGAGAGTTTATCAAATCTTATTCTAGGTTGTGAAGAAGATTTGTTGAAGGAAAAAGAAGTATCTCAAGCAAGGATTGGAATTATTGTAATCTTATTATGAGATTAAATAATACATTGATTCTTGGTGGAGTTTTTTCCTTAAAGGGTTTCTCAATGGTATATGTTGTGTATCTTCTAATCTTCTGGTCTTATTCTTCTACAATCTTCTATCTACTTCTACAAATGGTGAAATGAATCTAAACAGATAATAAGATACAAAGAAATGGTAACAAAGAACAATTAATTAGATCTACAATATCAAAGTTTTACAAAGTATTAAGCTACACAATTACATTCTTTTTCAACATACAATGCTAGTAAGTTCTATGACTGCCTGACCCCTCTGAGGCCAGTGACCTCGACGACCATCGTGAGACAGTAGTGTGAGATCACAATTTGACTGAGTCTCTCTTTAGAATATCTAGCATCCTTGATGCCCTAGCATCCTGCATGAGAACCTCAACATGCTCTTAATCTTTGTGGTCCTTGTCTTCTTGTATCCTCATGACCTCCTCCCGCAGCCTTGAGACCTCTGCTTGTAGGTCACTCTCCACCCTACTATCGATAGTACCTAGAGAAGCTAAAACTGATGTAAGTTGTACATGGAGCTCATCAACATGACTAGTGGATCTTTCAAGCTATACCCAATCTCACGATAGGATAAAAAAGATCTACATGTCAATCCACCAAGGGTGGGGCCACATACACCTCAAGGACATCATCCGCAGGATGTAGCAAAGGCACTAGTGTTGTGGCCACTCACTAATAAAGGTCGTGCCACTCTTGTGTAGATCCTACAAAAATTAAATCATAAAGAACATCAGTAACCATTGTAATAACATATATAAAGCAAGTGGATAAAAGATATATACATAGAAAAATAACATAAATCATCCAAATATCACCTCGATCACCAGTCTGCCAATCTAGGTATGCTCGTACAATGATGGTCTCTCCCTGTGCTGATGATGTAGGTGGTATGCTACCACTAGCCTCTCCATGCTCGTGTGTATGGAGCTCTGACTTGATGGTGGCACATGGTCTAGTCGATCTGATAAGAGGTATCTTTGTACTATCAGAAGTTGTTGGATCCTCCTTTGTTTTAACAATGTTCACTCATGGGCTAGGCATCATCATCACCCTCATCAACCTCCTCCTCCTCCTCATAGTCCTCATCCTACTCCTAATTTAAATTTGCAAAGATGTCAGGTGTGGTAGTATCATCATTCGTGGCTGAATCTATGTGATCATCATTTATGTTACCTTCATGACCTAGAATAGATCCAGGAAAGCCTATAGGGTGATGTAAAGGGAACACAAGCGATGGCCTGGTTGTAGTCCACCACTCCTCATAGGGATGAGTGGTACTTGTGTCATCAGCCTCAGAGTTTGGGGGTATATCAGGGTCCTCATCATCTAAGTCGCTAAAGTATACATCATCCCTTGAGAGATAGTGGTCATCCCTGGGACTGACAGCACTACTTGTTGATCATCAGAATGATGGTCTAGAACGTGGATCTACCTGAGTATGCCTAAACTGTCTCATCACCCTATCATAATAAAATGGTCTGACCACATAATCATGTTGGCCTAGTAGAAATCAATCCATCTATAGTCTAAGCATCTCATATCAGTGATCTTCCCACAATGATATCCACTGATAGGGTGTCTAGTAGATATCATCTTCATCTAGCTAGTCAAAAGTAATCCTCTAGTATAATAAATCTCCCTCTTGCAAAGGTTGTCTAAGTGGTTAACTGAAAAACATTGACCCACTTGCAGGTGGTGTAAGAGGAAATCGAGTGGGCCTAGTACATGTAATGTACTCAAAGCACCATATTTGTAGCAGAGTGCAATGTATGATGCTCCAAAGCTCTCAAAAAGAAAAGTGACTAAGATCATAATACAAATATGTGAGTATGTTGCGACCCCATGCATAAACAGTTCATTGCTACTCCATCCCTCTGATAGTGTGCACTAATCCACCATCTAAGTGTGCCCCTCAACTATCTAAAACTGATGTAAATGCCACAATAATGATTATAATCTGCTGTAAGAGTGGTGATCATGCATTTAGGAGCCATTTAAGCTCCACATGTGGTTTGATGCTCAAGTGTCACATAGGCTAATCTACACAAAAACATATATCATCTCTCATCTATGTGAATGATCTATCAATAACAAGCTACATATGCTCGCCATGAATGGGGATGTATAAGATGTGGTGAACATCATCTAGTGTGACAGTCATATTCCCTATGGGAAGATGAAAAGTAGAAGCACTCGCACCCCATCTCTCTGCTAAGGCCAATAGCATACCATCATGGCACCTAAGAGACAAAAAAATACATAAAATAAGTCCTAAAACAACCAATCAACATCACTAGAGTTGTTCAAAGATTCTTTTTAGACAAAATGGACACCTAGACAATTTCTAGACAAAGGCCTGGGATACTATAGCTATTCTGGGACACTTTGCGCTAAAGTGGGAGACTTTGTGCTAAAGTGGGAGACTTTGCGCCAAAGTGGGACAATTTGTGCCAATGTGGGACACTTTGTGCCAATGTGGGACACTTTGTGCCAATGTGGGACACTTTGTGCCAAAGTGGGACATTTTGTGACAATCTATTCTAAGGTCATAAATTAACTTAAATTACATGGAAAATTATAGTAAAAGCATGAAAACAAAGGAAACACTAAGCATAATTCACTCGTTGTACACTAGAGGATGCCCCGTTGTGCATCATCACAAACCAAGTCCAATCTTGCAGGCTTGTAAACTCTGCTGCTTGGCACCTTCACTCACTCTGCACCAAGGTAAATTTTTAGCAAGGTAAAAGTAAAATGAATAGTGAAAAGAGTCATTATCAAAGTTGTGCTATAGAAAAAAGGACCCTTTGCTTGACATGGGATTAATTCATGATAAAATGGACTTAATGAGGCCTTGATTTAGTGTTGTGGGGTATTTTATGCATCCACACTAGGTCTTGGACCTTTGCAAATTGAATAAAATATGTTTATTGATGTCTTGTAAAGGTGTTGTAGATTCTTGTAAAGTACTTTCATCCTTTCTAGACTTAATGAACCTATTTATCTTTAATTCAACATTATAAAATGTGTTTAATAACATTACTACATCAATCTAGAAGGTTCTTGAATTAAATTTAATGATAAACTAGTGTTGTAATGTGTCTTCCACATTCACATTGGTTTGTGTGCCTTCCTAGGCTATGTGGACCTCATTTTAGTGTTGTAAAGTGTATTTAATTACACTTTCACATTGAATTTTGTGTCCCAAGCCCTATTTGACATTTACATCATCATTAAAAGGCCCCTATTAACCCATATTGTGCATCTCGAGGCATAATTTGATCAAATAACTTACATAGTCATCATATAAGCCTAATTCTCTTAATTCTTGGCATTCCAACTAGAAAAAATGGCCCCTGTGGCACCCATTTTCCATTAGTGGCGAATTAGTCCCATCTAGGTGGGACCCATTTTTAGGGTTTTGAGTGGGAAAATTTAGGTTTTAACTTTAATTTTTCTACATGTCGGCCTATGATGAGGTATAATCAAGATACTAAGGCACAATTTTCTATAAATAATTTTTTTTATCCTCATTTTACATCTAAAAACCCATCTTTACATCTCTCATCGTTAATTCATCATCTATCTTCTCATCCAAATTAAGCAAGCTAGGGTTTCTTCATTAGAAGTCACCAAGTTAGCTTTCTAAAGTATTCAAGGGCTGAATCTTCATGTTTTGTTGTAGAAATTCAAGATCAATCATCATGGAAAGTTAATCAATTCCATTTTTCATGTTTCATTCCATTATTTCATCATTTTGGTTTAATTACCTAAAAGGGGTTTGACCAAGGCAAACCCCCATGCCTTAATGTTCAACATTTTCTCTTCTCGTCTTGTGTGTTTGTAGATTTAGGACTCTTGGAAGCTTAGAAATCATTTAAGATAAATTTTAAAGGTTATTCAAGTCACCTCTTCATCATTCAAGTCAAAAATATCAAGAAAAAGTCACTTATAGGCCTGGATTTGGCAAATTCAGATCCATACACCTAGAGGTGCATATTGAGCAATCCGAAAGCTACAAATTCCATTTTTTAGTTTTTCAGAAAGTCCAAAGTGGACTAATTCATCATTAGTGGTGTATGAGTCCCATTGTACATGTTTCTGAAGATTTTTGTAGATTCAGACACTCTTTTGGCTAAAACGGGCTCCAGTACAGTCATCCAGAACTAGGACTGATTCTTCCAAAGTGGCGAGTGAGTCCCACTAGGCCTAAATTTCTGTATTAGCAGACTTACAAAAGTATTTTCTAGCCTTCATCAAGATCCTAGGTGCACACTTTTAGTTTGATTCATTTCTGTGAAGTTTTGCATTCATTTCAAGTTCATTTCCGCATAACATAGTGTGTTTTCAAACAAGTTGCATTTCAATAGTTTAGCATACTTAATCAATCAATTTTATCAATTAGTTGCATCTAGAACATTTCATTTAGACATTATTTCATCATACATATCTTAGATTGAGTGAACCACTTAGGTTTTTGAGGTTTATCTCTCTCCTTTTAGGTGAGAAACCCTAAGAGTGCAAGAGAAGTACATAGACCCAAAAATCTATGGTTCAAAAGTATATAGTAAAACCCTAGTAAATAAAGCTTATTCATTTAAAATGGAAATTTCATTAAAATCAACATATTGGGGACTAGAGGACTCCATTTTTGATGCCGTTTGTTGTATTGGATTCATAATTCTTCTCCCGTTCTCATCAATAGTCTATCATTATGTGGTATGGTACTTGGGAATACCCTATGATACAACTTGCGTAATTCAATGTGGTTTCGTGCTCACCCTGATTCCACCTCCATAAAGCAAGTGGAATCAGGGGGACATACATCTACCCTTGAATTCAATTCTTCATAGGAGTTTGATAAGAGGATTTTTGAGCGACTAATGAATTTGTGTTGCAGAATGTGGTTCCTAACATTATGGTTTTACAATGGGGGATTCATTCTCCTTAATGAATCCATATGAGTATCCTTTTTCCTAGCAATTATTTCCTTTAGCTTGCATATTCACATAGTATGATATGGCAGCTAAAGTGGGGGCTAAACATAGTGTAGGAAAAAGTAATCCTTTTTCACACTTTATTTGAAATAATTGACACATAATTAACTTAATTATGCTTTGGAGTGGTGTTGTAAGGTGTTGTACACATTTACACCTCTCTAGGGTCCTTATTTAATTAAAGTATCTTTAAATTTCACCTTTTACAAGAGTGTTATAAAGTGTTGTAAGGCATTTTCACACTTTTCTAAGGTCTATTAATCTAATTAAGCCTAATGGACCCCTCTTATACTTAAATCAGGCCCTATTTATGGTGTTGTGAAGTTTTTAAACACACTTTTACATCTATATAGGGTGGTATTAATTAATGGTGGTTAATTAGACTTAATTTCCCCTTTTAAATTCAAATTCAAGCCCTCTAAATTGCACCTCCTGATGATCAACCCCAACACCCAGAAATTAAATGATGTAACCTTAAGTGTGGAAAATTTTAGGTCCTAGAAAGTGTACCAGGACCCATTTTCCACTAAGGGTGAATGGGTCCTCCCTTAACAGGACCCCACTTTCTTGGCATATTCCAACTAGGTTTTTGATCTTTTCACCTGCTGAAGCTTGGTCCTAGAAAGTGAGCTAGGACCCATTCACCCAAGGTGGTGAATGGGTCCTCCCTTAACAAGGACCCCCTTTTTGAATTTCAACTTGGAAATATTTTAATTGATTTTATTTCCAGATCTAAGGTCAACTTGAAACATTTGAATTTTGGGATCAAATATCTAATTTAGCATAAATACAAGGTTATTTGACATAATTTCACCTAAGAAATCTAAGGGAGAAAACTAGAGAAAGATTACAAACAAGCAAGAGACAAAGAACTTTCATGAGACAAAGCATTCAAGCAAAAGTGAAGTTTGGAGCAGCCTTTCAAGATCTTCAAGCTCATTTTATGTTCAAGATCAAGAATTAGTGAAGGTTGATGATAGATTCCTATGGAGAATCATGAGGGATTCTAGGTGTTAGGGATGCACAAGTCATACAACAAAGCCTAAGGAGTTGTTTCCTAAGTGATTCCATTTTCTATGATAACCCTATTTGTAGCCTACAAGAGGTATTCTCATATTTATGATTCATTGGAGGGATTAGAAATCTTCTCAAGTGAGTCATTTACATTGTTCACATTGCATTCAAGGGTTTTATCCTAACACAATTTGGTGAAATTTCCTTTACATTCTCTTGGATCTTAGTCTTAGACACACTTAAGATTGAGATTGCACACACAATTGCATGTTTCATATTTTTATTCATTAGCCAAGGTTTAATTACCAACAAGGGGTCTAACTAAGGCAAACCCCTATCCACTAACAAGATACCAAATTTTTCTTGTAGGTTATAGGAAAGTCCAAATTCAGAAATAGGAAATTCAAGGTGCAAAGGAGAAGAGCAGACCTTGAAGTTACAACCCAAATTTAGAGATTTTTGGAAAGTCCTAGTAGGACCCATTCACTTTTAAGGTGAATGGGTCCTTGTTGAGGGATGATAGGCATCAAATCCTAGATATTTCAAGCTTCTGTCTCTAGTTCAGAGCTCCCCAAAAAGGTCTACTGGGACCTATTTTCCTTTGGTGGCAAATGAGTCCCTATTAGCAACAAAGAAAAGTCAAATTTCATTGGGTGCACAAAATCCGTGCCTTCTTGTTCTTTCAGAGAAGTTGTAGTTTCATTCTGTTTTGTGTTCAATTTAAGCATTTTGCATGTTAGACCTAGGATTAGGGTTTGTTCATTAGCCTAATTTGTTTTCCCTCAAATTGAGATCTAGCTCACCACCTTGTCCTTGCATAAAGCAAAGAGTGTAAGATCCCATAATATTGATTCAATTTACCTTATGGGTTGATAGTTGTTTCAAGATTCTTGGATCTCATCTTTTGAATGAAACACCCCATATAGAAAAAGGTGGGTTGGGGACTTTCTTCTCCCCCTTCCATTTTTCTATGTTTCACTACTGAGCAAAGAATAATTAATGTACATTGAATCATACCATGCCAACATCTATAGCCATGGAAGCCATCAAAACACTATGATATCATCAATCACTCGATGCTAGTAAGGAATGCTGAGCTACCCTATGTGTTGTAGAGTGATGGCTCCTCTATATCTCCAAATGACTGGATCATTTGGCTCCACATCAGCCATGTGGAAAATTGGTTAGAGCATAAAAATGTGCTCCCATGCCCATATATGTAAAAGTGTGAGCCCTGTACCAATAGATCTTCCATCGCAATACATAAATTCATGAATATCATGATAAAGGGAGGCCAACATCACTGGACCCATGTATACTGGGTCCTCCTAAAAAGCATCTGGTGTCATGCTAGTCCCCATCAAGGATTGAATCCCCTGCTTTGTCGATCTGGGGAAACCAACATCGAATTCACTACAACAATAATCAATATGAAGGTCGAAGAGCGACCTTTGTACATCTCCAAGCCAACTTGTGAGTTGACTAGGACAATGGTGTCCTGGTCAAGAACCTCGTGACAAGCATCACATCCTGTATTAGTGTCATAAATGACCCACTTTCCGTGTATGGACAATTGCAAAATCCACCATACATCCTCCATTGTCACTATTGCCTCACCGGTGTGTAAGTGGAATGATGAGGTCTCATTATGCCATCGCTCACGTAAGACTGTCATCATCGCTAGGTGGGTCCACACAATGGGGATATACACAACATACCACAATCTGATCTCTCCAGGATGTTGTTGTCGAAGTTCAGATAGGTCATCAAGTTTGGATAAAATAGAAGGATGGATAACCTCCAACACCCATGAAGCACATGATGTTAAATTTCACTAGCATTGGCTAAGTTTGGATTTTTTATCCCCCGAATGACAAAAGTGTTCCTATTTATGAAAGCATCGCTATAATTCAAATTCCAAATAGAAACACTATATACATTCAAATTCTAAATAGCAACTAGCGTCGCTCATCACACTGGCATCGCCATTTTAAATCTGAAACCCTAAATCTAAATTGCAAATTAGGTAGGTGTGTCGCTATTTACACCCACGTCATAATTTGAAATTTGGAAAACCTAATTTCAAATTGTGAAGTGTGTTGCTCATTACAATAGTGTTGCTAAAAATGGAAAAAGAATCACCAATTCTCAAAATGGCATCACAATCTAGTGACACTGCCCTAACATAAATTTCAAATTGCAGTAAATACACTAAAAAGTCAAAATGCAAGCCAAGTTTCAAATCACATACCATTGGTCCTACACTTGGAGTCCTCTAGTGTTCTCAAACCTAGTCACAAATGTGTCATGGGAGCACACGTTGGGCCATTTTGTCAGGAGGTCAGAGCTCAAATTGCGGGAAAACTATCAAATGTGAATGTACAAGTGAATTGAAAGTGACCCTTCATCACCTATTTAAGCCTAAAAATTAGGGTTTTTTCCCCTAATTTTACCATGCAGCTAGTGTTTTTAACTAATTTCACAAATCTTTCCAAATTGAAGCTCATTTTGCAATGTATTTTATGTTTTTGACATGTTTTTGACATCCTAAAGCCTTTTTAGACCCATGAGGTAGCAATTAACCTTTGTTGAGAAATCAACCCAAAATTCAAAATTTCTGCCCAATTTCTTAAGGGGGTAGGGAACTAGCTTATTCCTTCCACTGGGGCAACAATGGGGCACCAAAAAATTAGATTTTTTTAAATTTTTTTGATCTAAGCAATAGTTTTAATCTGAAAAGCGTGAGTGTTTGAATCAATGTAGTAGGTACCTCACTTCAAAGAGGGGAAAAATGTAGACACATAAAAATGTCTTGAATGATGTAATGTACTCGAATCAGGTATACTAACACCGTTTCTTCATCAAACCCATCCTCTTTTCACTTAATTGATTAAATTAGCCTAGCTATTTAATTAATTATGTCATTTTCATCTATTAATCTAATTAATCTAATTGAGTTAATTCATCCCTTTTCAACCTTAACATTTTGTCCTATTAAATTGAATAAATGTAATTATTTAATTTAAATCCCTAAGTCCTCTTATTTAATTAAATAACCCTAAGTTATTTGATTAATTATCATATTACTTTCCCCCTTTTTCATTAAAACACTTTATTTAATGAATATCATGAAGTTCCCCTAATTGACATAATTGAAAATTTGTTTTAATTATCAATTACTAATTAATCCAATACCCCCCCACTTGCAAGGAAAAATTCCAAGGGAATATTCCTCCTTTGCACATTCCTCCAAAAGTAATATTCCCATGGAATATTCCTTCCCCTTTTACACATTAAAACTTTGTTTTAATTTGCTAAATATCCAATTTCCTCTCACCCATGAGAATATTCCAAAGAATATTCTCTCTCCTCACTCATTTGAAAAAAAGGAATATTCTTCCTTATAACAAAATTACAAGACTTCTTGTGCAAGTTTTGAATGTGTGTTTGTTTGGAAGAATATGAACCCTCGATTCTTTCCTTGATCCATGTGATCATTGATTCTCATCCATTGATGAGAATCTATGATCCATGTTTCATATTTCCTCCATTTTTGACCATTGATTAACCTTTTTAATCTTAACCCTTCATTTCTCATTTGTTTTCCTATAAATAGGTCACTATTTGGAGACAAATGGATCCATCTTTTAAGAGAAAAATTATGTTGTTAAAATCACTTTCACTTGCACTCATATTTAGCATTCTTTTAGCTTAATTTACTTGCATCATATTAACTTAGCTTCCATTAATGGCTTCCATGATAACATAAATGCATCCATTTAGTATATTGTGTAGTTAAGGTTTCAATCTTTTTAGCTTAAAATCCATTTAGATTAGCTTTGCATACACCCATATCGATCATTTTAGCATTCCTTATGTTAATTTAGCATTTACATCATGTTTCATCACATATCTTTCATCAATTTTTTCGATTCTCTTCAATAGAATTGATCAGAACTGTTGTGCATGTTTTGCACACATGCCCCGCTGTAGGCAGGGACCCCCTTTTTTTCACTCCCGATAGGCTGCTTTGCTCCTGTCTTGTTTTGCGTGCCCCATTTCCAAGCCCAAAATGGTCATGTGCCTTCAAACGATCAAATCCCCTACCCAAATTCACCTGCTTGGGGTATTCAAATCTGCGGAGAAATAAAGTCCCCCATCCCCTTTCTGCCTTTTGTCTTGCTTTGGCTATTTCAAAAACATCTATGGACCCCTGTCGATCCAGTTTCCACATTTTTTGCTTTGGGGACAACTTTTTGGTGGATTTGGGATGTGTTTGGGGTGTTTCAATGAACTACCAAGGTTTCGTCAATGTTTCATTAAGTTTCGATGGTTTTGGAACTTTGCCTCTGGAATTCCCTTCCTCCTTGGCTGTTTGGAAACATCCCTGGACCCCCGTCGCTCTCGTTTCCTCATTTTTGACTTTGGGGTCACCCTTTTTTGGATCTAGGATGTGTTTGAAGTGCGTAAATGAACTGCCAAGGTTTCGTCAATGTTTCATTAAGTTTTGATGGTTTTAGAACTTTGCCTCTGGAATTCCCTTCCTCCTTGGCTGTTTGGAAACATCCACGGACTCCCGTCGCTCCTGTTTCCAAATTTTTGACTTTGGGGTCACCCTTTTTTGGATTTGGGATGTGTTTGAAGTGCGTAAATGAACTGCCAAGGTTTTGTCAATGTTGCGTTAAGTTTTGATGGTTTCAGAACTTTGCCTCTGGAATTCCCTTCCTGCTTGGCTATTTGGAAACATCTGTGGACCCCCGTCGCTCCCGTTTCCACAATTTTCACTTTGGGGGCAAATTTTTTTGGATTTGGGATGTGTTTGAAGTGCGTAAATGAACTGCCAAGGTTTCATCAAAGTTTGGTTAAGTTTCGATGGTTTTGGAGCTTCGTCCCCCTTTTACTGTTTTGGAACATCTAGCAGGCACCTCCTTCCCTGCCTCTAGAGCCCGGCCCCTCCGTAGCCTTTTCTGGGGTTCCGCCTCTCCGTGGCCATTTTGGAACATTCGGCGGCCACCTCCTTCCCAACCTCCAGAGCCTGTCCCCTCTGTGGCCGTTTCCAGGGTTCCGCCTCTCCGTGGATATTTTGGAACATCCAGTGGCCACCTCCCTTCTGGCC
Source organism: Sequoia sempervirens (assembly GCA_007258455.2). Taxonomy (NCBI): domain Eukaryota; kingdom Viridiplantae; phylum Streptophyta; class Pinopsida; order Cupressales; family Cupressaceae; genus Sequoia; species Sequoia sempervirens. The sequence continues at coordinate 33,467,413 of VDFB02086081.1, read as the reverse complement.
TCTAGAGCCTGGTCCCTCTGTGGCCATTTCCAGGGCCCCACCTCTCCATGGCCGTTTTGGAACATCCGGCGGCCACCTCCCTTCCAACCTCCAGAGCCCGGCCCCTCCATGGCTTTTTGGCTCCGCTTCTAATGGGCTATTTTGGAACATCCAGCCACTCTTTCCGGCCTGGCCCGGCCCCTCCGTGGCCGTTTCCGGGACTCCGCCTCTATGTGGTCGTTTTGGAACATCCGACGGCCACCTCCCTTCCAACCTTCAGAGCTCGGCCCCTTCGTGGCCGTTTCTGAAAGTCCGTCCCCCTTTGGCAGTTTGGAACATCCGACGGCCATCTCCTTCCCAGCCTCCGGAACCCGGGCCCTTTGTGGCCGTTTCTGGGAGTCTGTCCCTCCTTGGCTGTTTTGAACATCCGGGAGCTTGCCTTCTTCCTAGTTGTTTTGAACATCTAAGAGCCTGCCTCCTTCCTGGCTGTTTTGAACATCTGGGAGCCTCCCTTCTTCCCGATTGTTTTGAACATTTGAGAGCCTTCCTCCTTCATGGCTATTTTGAACATCTGGGAGCCCACCTTCCCGGCTGTTTTGGCTTCCTTCTATTGTCTGCCTTCTGACTTTTCTTCCACCATCTTTCCCCCCTCTGACGCTCGCACCCTTGAAGTACGCATTAATGTTTATGGCCCAAATGAGCTCCAAATATGAATATCAAAATATTTTGATGATGCATGGATAGATCTAACAGGGAATTTGTAGGTTTGACTGACATTTTCCTTAACTCATGTATAAATGCACTTATGACACTTCGTATTTGTAGGAGTCAAGAAACCTTCTGTAGGTCTATCGAAGAGGCCCATTGAGGGAGTTGTCCTACCTTTTTCTAGATGATAATGATTTCTAAGGAGCTTTCTGCCTGAATCAGGGGCCACCAATCCATTAATGCCAATCATCGATGGGCTCATTTGATCCAAGGAAGAACACTGCAAACACATCAAGTAAGAAGACAACTTTTAGGTAGTTTCTACTACAGTGAAAAGGGCAATCAACTAAATGACAAAATTGCTATAGTGACTATCACTAGATGACAAAATAGAGAAAATACAAAGAATGTATTTTAAATTGCTAGATAATGAGGGGTAGGTGAAACCCTAATGTAATTGAATCTGATCCACTCATTGTAATTGAATCCTAGCCATTCATTTGGGCTTAGGAAAACTATAAATAGGGGCTTGCCCCTTATTTGTAAGGGTTGGAGAATTGATGTAAAGACATTCTACAGCAATAGAAAGCAACATTGCATGATTTATGGGTGTTCCTTTTGAGTTTTCTCTTTATGTATGCATGGTTCACCTTCCATGTTAGTTTTAGTGTTAGTTTCTTGAATGAGAGTGGTGATGGTGTTTGTTGTTTCAGTATTTGATGAACTTCCAGCTCATGATTTTTGTGGTTCATTAATGATGAATAACTTTGCAAAGCTAGTCTGAGCCTCTTTCCTTTATTGCTGCAACTTAGTTTGATTGCATGTACATGGTGTGTGTATGCAATTTGAAAATTTGCAGTCCTTAGAAGATTGCACTGGTTTTGTGCAACTGTAGGTTTCTCTTGGCCAAGCAAAACCCAGTTTAGGAAGCCTGTCTACTTTAGCAGCCGCCATTGTTATTGTTCATTCATAGCTTAGGATTAGAATAGATTTCTTAACCCTTCTCCTTTTTCTATTTCTTTTGATTGTTGGTTAGAGTAGGACCCAAAGCATCACCATGAAGCGAAATCAGATGAACTTGATGAGTTTCAACTTGTTGTTTTGAGTGGACAGCCACTATTCATTCATTTTCAACACTTTGAAACTGTATTTACAAACCCAACTTCCATGCTTTGTAACTCATCTGTAAGACCACCTTGTGATTCCAACAAATCACCTAAAACAACTGAGATATTCCAAGCACTGTCAAGACTTGACATTAGAGACCTTGGGATAGTGTTCTGCAATCTGATTGTGGAAGATTGTCTTTCAAGAGAGGTAGTGCACCTACGCACTGTCTATGTTGAAAAGTGCATAAAAAACACATGAACAGAACTGGTGCTAGAAGGAGGGCATGACAAGTTAATGCTACAAAGCTAAAAGTTGGAAATCAAAAAGAGCACTTTCAAGAAGAAATATGATATATGGAGATCTATTTCAATGCTAAAATTCAGAAAATTTTGAGGGCAAGTAGAAGTTGAGTCAAAATGGAGCAGCATGCACAAATTGACATCACTCAAGTACATGTAGATTTGAATAAGAGATTGAAGAAGCCATTGCAGCAATTTGCATTGGTGGATAGATGTCGGGTCCATTGGACTCACAGGCACAACGAGCTGGGATGTCTCACATTCTTGAGTAGAATTGAAAAGGTCTTGCAAGGAGAAATCTATCTGCCCTTGGCCCCCGAAGACCCACAGGAAGAATTGCAAACGATTATAGCCAATGCATTTAAGGAGCTGATCTAGGAACATTTGAGTAGCAAGGATGGACCAAGATTGGAGGAAGTACTAATGGCAAGTTGGTGTAGATTTCACAATGCACCACATTCAGAATTTATGTGTCCATCATGTGACAACATCATTTCTCAAGCCAAGGGTTGTTTGGACAAGTTGGAGTAGCCAACTCTCAATGAGGAGAAGTTATCCAATGAGGAAGAAGAGTTGTCAACATCCAGAGGACAACAAAATAAAGATGAACCAAGAAATTTGACATAAGTCGGTGTTGGGACAACATACATAGAAAATGAAAACCAAGAGGGAGGAGCTAAAAGTCTTGGGACAGCAAGGTGCATTGATGAAAATCTGATTGTAACCAGTTTAGTAGGTTTTCCCTCCATTGAAGAAGAGCAGTCCTCCACTAAAGAAGAGGAACGAACGTCAATTGAAGATGAATTAACAGAATTTGCAGCAGCATATGCTAGGACAGCCAACACAAATGTTGAAAATCAAGAAGAGGAGGCTGAAAGCCTTGGGGCAGTAGAAGGAGATGATCAAAGCATAAGAAAAATCAGATTGGGAGACCTCTCTATCTACAATGACATCGATCGAGAATCTGAAAATGCAGATTTGGGGGGAGTGGGAACAACCACTCGCCATGGTTGTCTACCATCAAGCTTCTTTTTCAAATGATGATGAGGATCTAGTAGCAGAAAGATATGACCAACTCGTCTCCAGATTAGCAAGGGATTGGTCAGAGTTAAAATACCAAGTGGATTTGGAGGTGCTACTATTACCAAATTGGTGCAGACTTCATGATTCATCACATTCGGAGTTCACATGTGAACTAGGCCAAGAAGCCATCAAACAAGTCAAAAAACAAGCAAGGCAGCCAAGTGCCCGACCTCCTCTACTTGCTTCTTAGATCGAAGTAGAAGACTAAAGGTCTGAGTCAAGTGATGGCTCAGTTGAAGGTGGACCTCAAGAGGATGTTGGGGCAGCAATAGAAGGAAAATAATATAGTCTCATACTTCTGAGCGATGAAGTAGATCAAGTAGGAATGTTGTCCACCAGTCACCAAGAAGTTCTTCCTCTTGAAGAGTAATTGTGTACCATGGACGATGGGCTTTTTAGCGAGTCTTCGGAGGGAAATTGTGCAGTAGACTTTGGTCTCCTTGATGAGGTGCCATCGATTGACAACTTCTTTCCATTAGGAACTGCACTACGAAGGTATGCTCATGTCGAGGAAGAGCACATCTCAGAAGACGGTAGTGATGAATACATACTCCTTGAGCCCCCAAATAGTGATGCACTAGAGTTTCCAGATTGGGAGAGGAGCTCCTTCTCCATTTATAGTGATAGTGAGCAAGAGGAAATGAGTGAACGTCATGATGAGACACATGAACAACAAAAAGAAGAAGACAAAGGCAGAGGTGCTGAGATAGTTGCTAACAGAGATGAAGCACCTGACCAACTATGAAATGCAACTTGGATCCCTTCTGCCATGATCACAGTTGATCCTCCCTCATATTCAAATGGTTGCAATAGGTTAGATTCGCGTATGTCATCATCCCATGACACTGAACATCATGAAAATAAGGCTCACACCTGGGAAAGGAGATGGGACAGCATGCTACCCCTTGAAGATAGTAATCAAGAAGAGGTTTTGGCAACAGAAACCCAGGCATATGAGGTGTAATTCCTCGAGGAACACCCAGTGGAGGTTGTGGGTCCCAATGGTAGATTGAAAGAGTTGTTTGCTGCCTCGTCCTCCCAACCTTATGCACATTTAATGTCCAAAGTGATGCACCCTCCACTGCGCCCACCGAAGGTTGCCAATACAATGATCAATGATGTTGTGCTTGCTCTTGACTGTCCAACGCAGCCACCTTCGTGTGACGAAATCCAAGTTTTATCCTTCCTTGCCCCTATTATTTCTCATAATTGCACTTATTATTTTGATTATGGGAATGAGGGAAAACAAACATGTTTATGGATTAACCATGGGTTCGACGAGCCTCCTCAATTGCTGATTTTTCATGATGACGTGGTTGAATTTGAGTGCTGCAACATTGAATTTCTTTTTTCAGAATATAAAGACAAGTTTGCATGGTTAATAACGATAACAATTGCTTGTTTTCTCATGCATGCATTACGAAATCCAATGAATGTTAATGTTGGTTTGTCATGCTTGAAAATAGTGCTTTGTAAATATCTTGGTACATAGCTCGTTTTTGAGTAGTATAGGCTTCCTGTAAATACTCCGCTTTCTTGCTTTCCTTAGGTTAGTTGGTTTGTGTAGGTTGTTTTCTTTTTGTTTGCTTTCACTTTTGTTGTTGCTTTGCTTGGGGTCCCTTTGCTTTTAGCTAGGCACATTTTTGTGCACAACAACCATACTTATTGCCTGGGGTTGTTCTACGTATTTCTTTGTCAAACTCTAATCAAGTCTTTAGAGTGGATGGTGAAGGTCTTTTGTTAGTGTCAAGTGATCTGGGTGTTTGATTCAAAGGGGATAAGTTGTTGGTTTAGTCTGACTCTGATGTATTCTAAAATCTTACAACTCTTACACATCTTAAGAATTCAACAGTTACTATAGGGCCTTTTGTGAAGTCTAGTTAAGTGAAAAATCTAAAATTCTACTCCAGCACCACTGTGATTCTCAGCCCTGAGCGTGAGCTTCAATGCTTGTGGGTTGAAATAAAAGAGCTGAAAAGAGAAAAGAAAGAAAGGAAGAAAACATTGAAAATTAAAAAAAAAGAAAATTCAACTTTTTAGGGGTATCCAAGCAACTCTATTGGGGCTATGGACGCCCAGCCGACAGTAGAGCAATGTTCGGGAGAATCACAACGATAACTTCGTCGGGGCTATGGACGCCTAACTGACAGCGAGACAATGTCCCAGATGCTTTTGGAATTAGAATTAACTACGTAGCTTAACTGAACGGAGCTTGGGTTCCTATAGCAACTGAAGAATGGGAATTAATGCAATTGCACACACTTGGATTTTCAGCATACTGAAGGTTGGGTTGGCTAATGGTTTTGATCCTTTGGTTGGGCGTCTAGTTTTTTTGCCCTAGTGTGAAGGTCGAAACTAGAGATTCTGGGTTCATGATTCTAGTTTGTCATCAAAATTCTCTCGAGCATTTCCCCAGCGAGTCGCCATTTGTTGTGCATGTTTTGCACACACACCCCCCTATAGGCAAGGACCCCCTTTTTTTCACTCCTGACAGGCTGCTTTGCTCCTGTCTTGTTTTGTGTGCCCCATTTCCAAGCCAAAAATGGTCATGTGCCTTCAAACAATCAAATTTCGTACCCAAATTCACCTACTTGGGGTATTCAAATCTACCGAGAAATAAAGTCCCCCATTCCCTTTCTCCCTTTTGTCTTGCTTTGGTTGTTTCAGAAACATCTGTGGACCCCTGTCAGTCCAGTTTCCACATTTTTTGCTTTGGGGACAACTTTTTGGTGGATTTGGGATGTGTTTGGGGTGTTTCAATGAACTGCCAAGGTTTTGTCAACATTTCATTAAGTTTGGATGGTTTCGAAACTTTGCCTCGGGAATTCCTTTCCTCCTTGGCTGTTTGGAAACATCCTTGGACCCCCGTCGCTCTCGTTTCCTCATTTTTGACTTTGGGGTCACCATTTTTTGGATCTGGGATGTGTTTGAAGTGTGTAAATGAACTGCCAAGGTTTCGTCAACGTTTCATTAAGTTTCGATGGTTTCATAACTTTGCCTCTGGAATTCCCTTCCTCCTTGGCTGTTTGGAAATATCCGTGGACCCCCGTTGCTCCCGTTTCCAAATTTTTGACTTTGGAGTCACCCTTTTTTGGATCTAGGATGTGTTTGAAGTGCGTAAATGAACTGCCAAGGTTTTGTCAACGTTCCGTTAAGTTTTGATGGTTTCAGAACTTTTCCTCCAAAATTCCCTTCCTCCTTGGCTATTTGGAAACATCCAGGGACCCCCATCACTCCCGTTTCCACAATTTTTACTTTGGGGGAAGCCTTTTTTGGATTTGGGATGTGTTTGAAGTGCATAATTGAACTACCAAGGTTTCGTCAAATTTTTGTTAAGTTTCGATGGTTTCAGAGCTTCGTCCCCCTTTTGTTGTTTTGGAACATCCGGCGGCCACCTCCTTCCCGGCCTCCGGAGCCCGGCCCCTCTGTGGCAGTTTCTGGGGTTCCGCCTCTTTGAGGCCGTTTTGGAACATCTGGTGGCCACCTCCTTCCTAGCCTCCGGAGCCTGGCCCCTCTGTGGCCGTTTTGGAACATCCGGCGGCCACGTCCCTTCGATCCTCCAGAGCTCGGTCCCTCCGTGGCCATTTCTGGGGCCCTACCTCTTCGTGGCCGTTTTGGAACATCCGACGGCCACCTCCCTTCCAACCTCTGGAGTCCAACCCCTCCATGGCCATTTCTGGGGCTCCGCCTCTATGTGGTCATTTTGGAACATCCGGCGGCCACCTCCCTTCCGGCCTCTGGAGCCCGGCCCCTCTGTGGCCGTTTTTGGGGCTCCGCCTCTATGTGGCCATTTTGGAACATCCGGCGGCTACCTCCTTTTCGACCTCTAGAGCCTGGCCCATCCGTGGCTATTTCTGGAAGTCCGTCCCCTTTTAGCCGTTTGGAACATCCATTGGCCATCTCCTTCCTAGTCTCCGGAACCCAGGCCCTCTGTGGCCGTTTCGGGGAGTTCATCCCTCCTTGGTTGTTTTGAACATCTGGAAGCCTGCCTTCTTCCTGGCTGTTTTGAACATCTAAGAGCCTGCCTACTTCCTGGCTATTTTGAACATCCGGTAGCCTCCCTTCTTCCCGGCCGTTTTAAACATCCGAGAGCCTGCCTCCTTCCCGATTCTTTTGAACATCCGGGGGCCCACCTTCTTCTCGGTTATTTTGGCTTCCGTCTACTGTCAGCCTTCTGGCTTTTTTTTCGTCATCTTTCCGCCCTTTGGCGCTCGCACCCTTGAAGCACACATTAATGTTTATGGCCCAAATGAGCTCCAAATATGAATATCAAGATATTTTGATGATGCATGGATAGATCTAACAGGGAATTTGTAGGTTTGACTGACATTTTCCTTAATTCATCTATAAATGCACTTACGACACTTCGTGTTTGCAGGAGTCAAGAAGCCTTCTATAGGTCTATTGAAGAGGCCCATTGAGAGAGTTGTCCTACCTTTTTCTAGATGATGATGATTTCTAAGGAGCTTTCTACCTGAATCAGGGGCTACTAATCCATTAATGCCAATTGTTGACAGGCTCATTTGATCCAAGGAAGAACACTGCAAACACATCAAGTAAGAAGACAACTTTTAGGCAGTTTCTGCTATAGTGGAAAGGGCAATCAGCTAAATGACAAAATTTCTACAGTGACTATTACTAGATGACAAAATAGAGAAAAGATAAGGAATGTATTTTAAATTGCTAGATAATGAGGGGTAGGTGAAACCCTAATGTAATTGAATCTGATCCACTCATTATAATTGAATCCTAGCCATTCATTTGGGCTTTGGAAAACTATAAATAGGGGCTTGCCCCTCATTTGTAAGGGTTGGAGAATTGATGTAAAGACATTCTACAACAATAGAAAGCAACATTGCATGATTTATGGGTGTTCCTTTTGAGTTTGCCCTTTATGTATGCATGGTTCACCTTCCATGTTAGTTTTAGTGTTAGTTTCTTGAATGAGAGTGGTGATGGTGTTTGTTGTTTCAGTATTTGATGAACTTCAAGCTCATGCTTTTTGTGGTTCATTGATGATGAATCACTTTGCAAAGCTAGTATGAACCTCTTTCCTTTATTGCTGCAACTTAGTTCGATTGTATGTACATGGTGTGTGTATGCAATTTGAAAATCTGCAGTCCTTAGAAGATTGCACTGGTTTTGTGCAACTGTAGGTTTCTCTTGGCCAAACAAAACCTAGTTTAGGAAGCCTGTCTACTTTAGCAGCCACCATTGTTACTATTCATTCGTAGCTTAGGATTAGAATAGCTTTCTTAACCCTTCTCTTTTTGTTGTTTCTTTTAATCGTTGGTTAGAGTAGGACCCAAAGCATCACCATGAAACGAAATCAGATGAACTTGATGAGTTTCAACTTGTTGTTTTGAGTGGATAGCCACTATTCATTTACTTTCAGCACTTTGAAACTGCATTTACAAATGCAACTTCCATGCATTGTAACTCATCTGTAAGACCACCTTGTGATTCCAACAAATCACATAAAACAACTGAGATATTCCAAGCACTGTCAAGACCTGACATTAGAGACCTTGGGATAGTGTTTTGCAATCTGATTGTGGAAAATTGTCTTTCAAGAGAGGTAGTGCACCTATGCACTATCTGTGTTGAAAAGTGCATAAAAAACACATCAACAAGAACAGGCTCATTTATCCACGGGATTGGGAAAAGTTCACAATTCCACATCAATGTGACACCACTCCCCTAATAGGATATGTTTCAATGGATTATAATATGTGTTTTTTTAAGCTTTCATAGTTTAATATGTTAAGTTTTAATCGGTTCTTAGTCTAGTTTTCATTGAATGATCTTATTGGACTAATGTTAAATAATGGCATAATTATACTTTGAATCCTTATGGATCAAGTGTAGTTGGCCTATACTAATCCGTTGGTCATAGAAGGAAATAAAACTAAAAAAGCTTAATTAAAATTTCAAGAAATAAAGCATGAAAAATAAAACTTAATCAAAAAAGCAATCAAGCAAAACAATAATATTTCTAAAAAGAAAGAAAAGATAGGGCAACCAAATTCTTAATAATGGACTAAAAGATAGGCAATTAGAAACAACTAAGAAATAATTAATAATCTAATAATAAATTGAAAAAGAAAAATAAGAAAGAGAATTGACTATATTAATATAATAATATTCTATTATTCATATAATTTTTTAATCAACCTTAATTATATAAGAAAAAACCAATATAATAACCAAAGAAATAAAGAAGAATAAAAGCCAAAAATAAATAAATAAATATAATAATATTTGATACCTATATATATTATTATAATACATATTTAGTGTAAAATTAAATATGTATTATAATATATACCTATACATGTATGTACTAGATATATTTAATTTATTATATCAAATCTTTTCTTCTATCTTAACTTGTCCCTTTTAGTGTTCTCTCCTTTTAAAGCTTGTTGTGTTCATTCCTTGTAAGTAGGGCTTGAGGCTTAGTAGACTTCAAGGTGCATATTTGAATCAATTTTTCTTGCTCTCTTGTGAGATCAACAATAAAATTATCAAGTGTGGGCATTGACCATGAAGCTTCAAGAGCCCGTTTAGTAGAGTAGAAAGTTGATACAAACATAAAAAATATTGGACCTAGCCTAGAAAGTACAAAAAGGATTAATATATACTTTTTTTAATCAATTCCATAATCATTTAACTACAACTTTAAAGATTTAAATTGAGTGAAGAACTCTTGTAAAGTTGAAAATATCCTAAGACTGAGACCAGAGAGTTTATTTTTTAACTTGTGGCTTCCAAGTTCATCTATTTTCTAAAATAGTTTGTTTAGAGCTTTCCAAACTTGGTTGGGTGTTTTCAAGTTCTTTTTCTTTAGGTATTGTAGATTATTTCTTCGTTCCTATAGTTACCCTATATAAACATTTTTTTCTAAGCACAATAATTACTTTCATCTTACATCATGATAATTGAAAGGTGTTAGGGGTAGTCTAGTAACAATAGACTCTTAGGGGAAAACTTCAACTCCTCAAAGCTACACTTCAAAATTTTCCAATTTATGCCCTAAGTCTCTTCAAGATCCTGGCTAAGTTTGCAGACGCTATTGAAAAGATTCAAAAAATATTTCTTTGGTCGGGTGTTGAAGAAAAAAAAAGACTGTCTCTTATAGGATGGGATCTAGTGTGTAGACTTATAAAGGCCCAAGGTTTGGGTCTTAGAAAAGTTAGAACAGTTAACAAGATTCTTCTAGCGAAACAAATTTGGATAATTTTTTCATCTGATGGCCCGGAATGGACTGATATCCTTGCTAGCAAATATTTGGAGGGTAATAGATCCTTTATAATTTTGAAGGATTCCCATCTTCTTCCCAAAGGCTCAACCTGTTGGAATAATTTGACTAATGGAAGAAAAGTTAATTAATCTAGAGTTGGTTGGCAGGTTAGAAGCAAAAGCCAAACTAGATTTTGGGAGGATAGATGGTTATTTCATGAGCCCCTTATAAAAATTAACTCTTTTAGCGGATGGGATGAGAATTGCAAAGCTCTTTTTGGATCATTTGTTAAAGACTATAGTGTGGATGGAAAATGGGTGGATTTGTGCCTTGTCAGTCAGGCCCTTGCTCCTATTCAGTCTTCTTTGCTGGCACTTAGACTCCGCCCTGATTAGATGGAAGATCATCTCATTTGGTGTGATGATCCCTCGGGCAATTATTCTATTTCATCTGCTTTTTCCAGGCTTACTTCTTTCTAGGCATCTACCCCTTTCTGGTCGAAGGCTTGGATCAAATATCTGGTCCCTAAAATCAACATCTTTTTTTGGATCCTTCTCCAAAATAAGGTGCTTACGGTTGATAACCTCTGCAAGCATGGATTTCAAATACCTAATAGATGCTCTCTTTGCAAGAAGGAGGTTGAGTCAGTGAGTCATCTATTTCTTCACTGTCCTTTTGTTGCCTTAATTTGGGAAAAAATAATCAGTTTATGGTAACCTTCTTGGGTTTTTCCTTTGTCTGTTGAAGATTTCTTCTATCAATGGAAAGCCCCGACTCATAATCCTGTTCTTCGACACTTGTGGGATCTCTCTTTCCCTCACGTTACTTGGGGTCTCTGGAAAGAACGAAACAATAGAATTTATAGAAATAAAGAAGCACCGGTGGATATTGTTTTTGATAAAATAATCATATTTTTGAAAGAAAATGTCAAAGCTATACCCCAGATAGTTAGCAATTCCAAGAAAGTAGCTCACTCATCCTATGATCTTTTGGTCACTAAGAATTGGAATATAAGTCTAGATATGCCTAGTGTTCCTAAACAAGCTAAGAAGAACAGAGAGGGTGTTTGCTAGTCTTTTCTGCCAAATGGATGGGTCAAAGCAAATTTTGATGGAGTGGCTAAAGGTAATCCTGGGGCGGCGGGTTGTGGTGGAGTAATAAGGGATTCCTTTGACAACTTTCTAGGTTCGACTGCCACCCCTCTTGGTTCTCAAACCAATCACTTGGCTAAGGCTACTGGAGCTTTTCATATTTTAAATGTGGCCCATAGTCTAAATTTCAAAAATATTTGGCTAGAAGGGGACTCCAAAAATATTATTGATTGTCTAATAGGTAGGTCCCCCCCCTCATGGACTATAAAGTCCTGGATTGATGATGCTAAATCGACTTTGGCCAAATTTGATAATATAAAGATTTCACATGCCTATAGAGAGGCCAATGCCGTGGCAGATTTTTTTGCGAATGAAGGGGTTAGGAGCAAAGGACTGTGTACTTGGCTAAATTTTAGTGAACTAAGTGTTAACATGTGGGCCTTACTGAACTATGATGTGTCACATGGGCAAGAAGCATGTTACCTCATTAATGATGATAGGATGGGGTAATTACATCACAATCATTAGATTGTATGGGATCGAGCTTAGTTCCTTATACTGTAAGTTTTCCTGGCATACTTTGTGGGTTCTTAGATTTGGTGAAACCATTTCAACTAAAGATTTCATAGTGGCTTGCCCCACTGTTCTTTCCAAAATCGGTGGAGATAGGAAAAGAGTGGAGCCAGGCAACTTTGAGACTCATACTAGAAATCCTAAAGCTTGGAACAAAGTAAAAAGTGTGGGTTTACTCCCTTTTTTTGGAAAAACTCCATGGGTCGAATTAGGAGGCCACTGAGCTTTTTGAGAAGAATTGGAATAACGGGGAACTTACCCTTTTTGGTAGGAAAGTGGAGCTCGATGAAAACCTTATAGCTGAAGTGACTGGAATGTCCACTGATGGACATAAATTTTTTAGGGACAGGGTTTTCTCTGATGAAGCTGTCATTAGATTTATGAAGAAAGAGAAGGAAAGAGTGAAACTGGTGAAAATTTCTAACAGCTACTTCAAAGTCGACACTATAAAATCTATCTGGAGGAAAGTTTTCCATGTCATCATGGAGTACATTATTATGGATGGTCGCTTCACCAAGGTCTATGGGTACCACTTTTCCCTGCTCAACCATTTCTGCTACAAGGTTAGGGTTTCTTTTCCCTACTTTCTTCTCTGTTCTTTAAGAAAAAGTTTGGTTGATCACAAGAAAAACCCAAATAGATTTCCTATCTTGCATACTGGTTTAATTAGGTTAATTGTTGAACACTTCCAAAAAATGCCTGCCCCTGCTAATTTGGTCGCCCCTCCTGATTTTGAGGAGGATGATACTAAACCCAACTGCCTGGGGAATTTTCCTAATCTGAGCCCAGTTAGGATGATCTTGAGTCCTTCCTCTGTCCAAATTGCTAAGAAAAGCCTTAATTATGTGAAATCCTGCTCTATGGCTAAGCCAGGAAGTCCCACCATTAATACCAAAAATGTTGGCAAGTATCTTCCAGGAAAAAACCTTGTGTCATACTCTAAAGACTCTCCTAAGTCTGAGGACTCTGGTGCTAACAATACTACTTCATTTGCTGCCCCGTCGTCGGACAAGGATGCTAGAACTGGTTCCCTTGCTACCCCCAACCTGGCTAAAACTTGCTTCAACCTTGATAGGGAACCCACTATTGATGTCTTGGGTTTAGCAAGGAAAAATTCTACTAACCATTTCATAATTTTGAAATGGGTCTTTCATGAAATCAATGAGCTAAAAATTAAAAACTAGGCCCTTGAAAGTAAACTGGAAGAAATGGGTGTCAAAGTTTCTACGATTGGCAAGAATGAGGTGGAGCGAAAAGATCATGGCGCCAGTAAAGAAACCCAAAACCAAGTAGGTATGGATAGAAGGGTTGAAATTGAGCTAGAAAAAATGAAAAATATTGTCAAAACTATAGCCGAGCAGAACAATAGGATGGAAAGGCACAATGCTATCATAATCAATGCCATGACATAAAAATTGGACAAATCTCAATAGGGGTCTTTGGTGGTTGATCTGGAAGAGGTCAATGATAAAAAACAAGATGAGGATGTCGGTATTTCTAAGAGGACCAGGGCTAATTTGAAGAGGAAGGCTCCTCCTACACCCCAGATGATTCAAACCTTCAAGAAGGGTGTTCAGGATATGCAGAACCTGGAGGCTAAAACTGAGTATGTTCTGAAGACTCTGGGTTAATGGCGGCTAGTTTTTTCTTTGACCCTCCTGGTCTGTCGCGGGTGGCTGCTACTTTTTCTAATTTTTTCCTTTTGTAGTAGCCTATTTTTTTTTTGTTGGAATTTCTGTCCTTTCTCTTTTATTGTAAACTTGGTGGTTTTGGGTCCCTGTAAAACCTGTTTTTCCCTTTATCAAAAACAATAGACTCCATGGTGCTAGACTTTAGATAGTTGCTTTGTAGAAATGAAGAAATGAAGAATTTAGAAATGTGTGTAGAAGTGATAAAATATCATGATTTCTAGATTTGTGGTGATATTATGCTCTTTGGATTTATGACAAAAAAGCACTTTTAGAAGAAATGACATCGAATTTGACCTACTGAACAAAAGATATTAAGCTTTTAAGTTTTCCACCTTATACCAATTTTTTTTTCCTTCCTTTGAAAAATTTATTTGCACCAAATTTCATAAAGTAATTTAAGCCCCCAAGGGCTGAACTACCATATGACCAAGGGCTAAAAAATGAGATGGCCTCAACAAAAAGACGCTTGTCGCTAATGGGTGAAGAAATCCAGCTTTGGTGGTCAAAATTGCAACAAAAAGTCACGCCATGGCTTGCCCCTGAATGGAAAGAATAATCCAAATCAGGCCGCCCTCCTCACAAAATCATTGGAAAACTAACTATGACTCATGCCTATCAAACTGTTGATTTCACCTCTAGATCTACCTCAGTTTCAAAATTGCTTACAAGTCATATTTTTTCATCCATTTTTCTCTACTTGCATAGACATAGTTGAAAAATGTGTAGTGCCTCAAATTGATATTGATGCACCTCAAGAATTTTCTTGCAAATTAATGGTGGATGACAACAAAATTAATGGAGAACAAATGATTTTCTAAACCTCACGGCCTGGAACAACCCTCCTCTAGATATAATACCATACAAGAACTTGCAAATACGAAGATGGATAACAAGAATAAATAACAATAGCAAAAGCTTTATGAAATCAACCAATGTATTAGGAAAACTAGGCATACATATAACTAAAAAAAAAGACACCCAGCCTCCATGAAATGAGGATAGGACTCTGCACACATGGAAAAATTTACACCTTTATGAAACTCCTAACTAACTTGACACCTCATATGAACAAGTGTCAAGGACACCAAGTAGATGGGTGCCTAAGTAGATGGATGCCTAAGTAGGCTTAAAGCCTAAGTGTTTTAAATATATACACTAATAATCACTTTTCTAGGTAGGACCCTAAAAAGAAAACAAGATAAGTTATTTATGATTTTCAAGATTATTGCTGAGTGTGACAAGAAAGTATACATAAGTAGATCTTGGGGATTAAAAATACTTGTTTATTTTAGAATCCAAATCCAAATTTGAAAGGTTAAATTTGGCTGAATTTTTAATGTGAGGAATACACACCAAGAAAGATTGATTGAAGCAAAGAAAATAATCTAAACTATTAAGAAATTTGTAAATTGAAAGAGATAGATTGATTAAAATAAATGAACTTGGAGTCCATTCATCAAATATACAACTTTGTGCTAGAATTCTTAGATGTTTCATTTCATTAATAAAAAATGCCATTTTATGGATCAAATGTGCAATTTTATTCTAGACTTCTTAGATGAGTCATTTCATCAATCAAAAGCATCATTTTATGGATTAAGTAAGTAGTTTAATAGATCTAATTTGTAGATTCATGGATAAAATACACAATTTGATTGATCAAATTCACAACTATGTGCTAGACTTCTCAAATGTATTGGTTCATCAATCAAAAGCACCGTTTTATGAGCCAGATGTGCCATGTGTTGACCAAAATGCGATGTAAGTCAGCCCAAAAGTGTTGTAAGCCAATCTAAATGTATAAATCTAACCTACAACTTCAAAGAAATACACTTCTTACAAAATTAATTGTTAATGTCAAGGATATGGGTTCTACTAGACATGCCAAAATATGGATGATAAAAATGTGAATTAAAGAGAATAATAAGTAAAACTCACACTCTCATAATCATGCAATGAAGTTCAAGATTTTTTCTCAAAATATAGAAATTAGATGATAAGAAAATTCATCATAGCTAAGATCTTGATTTGCTCCATTGTTGGTGGCTCTGGAAAGTAACAAATTATGAAAGAACAATAATGATATGATGCAATGATAATGATATATTTTTTAAGATAAATGATACTTATGCTTAACAATGATAATAATAAATGTTTCATAGTGCTTGATAATGCTTTAGAATGCTTGACAATTTTTGATATTGATAGGGTTAGTTTTTTTATCACAAGAATGCTAGGGATAATTTTTTATCATAAAAGAGCTAAGGTTTTCAATGAAATGAAAGCTTATTATTTATATTCTTCACTTGATACTTGAGCAATGGTGGAGATTATGTTTCAAGGTCTGTGGATAAGAAAATTCAAGATAAGTTAACCCAATTTTTGAATTTTGAGGGAGGGAAAGTTAGAAGAATTAAATATATATATTTATTTAATTCAAAATGATAGTTGAAAAAATAAATAAATGTTAATTTATTTTAGCTAACAATGTGTAATTTAAATAAATTATTTTAATTTATTTAAAAGATGAAATTTAGTTAATTAAATATTTTTTTGAAGATTATTTAATTAGAAAGAAAAATATTTAATTTGAATTTGATTTTGATTAATATTAGAAGGAAATCAATAAATGATGAATTAATAAAATATAGGTATGATTAAAAAAAAATTAAAAATGATTTAATTATTATAGAAGAAAATACTAACTTAATTAAATAATTAAAAAATAATTAATTAATTAAAAATAACTATTTGTAGGTGTCCACACCATCAACCTACCAACAAGCTAGCAGGTGGTTTTTCAAAAACAAAAAGTTTCATCATTATCTACTATGTTTATGAAACTACCGATAATTGGTTGTTAAATCAATCATACCCTTATATTGTTTTGCTTTCGTATATTGATCTCACAAATGAGGACGTGAGGTCGGAAAAAAAATCTTAAAAAGAATACCAAACAAACCGAGCTGAAATGCAAAGTTGTCTTGTTTGATGCGACGAATTGACTTTTAAATCAAAATGTAAAATAAGAACGACTATGTATACATATTAGCAGGCAAGAAATGAAGTTTATGAGTCGTTAGACTATACCGGATTAGATATATCTACATTGTAATCACTAAGAAATCGCTACTGGTAAAAGGGAATCGAGTTTTATCGTCAATCAATAGAACATTTGTATATTATCATAGGCGATGATAAATCCTTAATGCATGAGCGGTAGCCGAAAGATGCTTCACTTCAATTATCTACATTTAGGTATTATATATAAATAGCAGCTTGTTCAAAAGACGTAGAACTGCACTGAAAATCTTAATACTTATACATACCATATAAGCAAGAAAATTTTGTAAACTGTAAAAGCTTATCACAATGGATGGAAAGTACAGAAGTATTATGGTCATGACGAAGTGTTTATCGGTTGAAATTTAATCCGGTGGTCTACCTTGCATGTAATAGCTTTGAACAATTTTCCAGTGAGAAGCTGTTTCACGTACTGGACAAAGTAGAATCTGTACGCCCTTTCTTTCTAGAATCTGGTTCTTCTGTTGTGGGAAACTCGTACCTGCACACGGGACACAAACTTTCCACTCCCAGCCACTTCACTATAGATTCTCCATGGTAGACATGATCGCAAGGCAAGTGTATGGTTTGCTCACCAACAACTATAATTTCCTGGCAGATACTACAAAATGTATCACTAGTTTTCATTGTGAACGTTGTTAAATTCGCTATTGCACGTTTAGATGCTGGTAGAGGCTCTGCCACACAGCTCTCACCATAAAATTCTTCATCCATATTATTCAAATTCTACATCACTTTCAACATAGTCGTGACCTAAGTCTTCATGTCTCCAAGCCCACTCTTGAGGAAGGGGGTAGAAATACCATCCTAATCGAGCATTGTCGCTCCGTATTCGTTGCCAATCCAAACGATCACCTACAATTTCAAGCGTTAATGGGAAGAATTCCTCGCTGAAGTATTTTAGACGGAGAGGAATGGTATATGGTATAGAATTATTTTAATTTTCAACTTTACTTTCAGTTTCACTTGAGGCTGTTGCATCACTGCCTATGAGGTTAGATTAATGGGTGTAGTAAGCAAACCAAGAGTGAAACCTTATCACCACACCATTTGTTGCAAAATGAACTTCCTGTAGACGCGAATTGGGATTTAGTGATCGCCAGTAAAAGGGCTTGTTTTGGGGTACTTCTAATGGGTCGGGAA
Organism: Sequoia sempervirens; assembly: GCA_007258455.2. Lineage (NCBI taxonomy): Eukaryota > Viridiplantae > Streptophyta > Pinopsida > Cupressales > Cupressaceae > Sequoia > Sequoia sempervirens. The sequence continues at coordinate 33,449,409 of VDFB02086081.1, read as the reverse complement.
TACCTGATTGAATGCAAACATTAATAATTTTGAAGGAACAATTCCCTGTTCTGAGCTATCAACATTGGGTTGTAAGAAAAGTGATGGGATATGCTAGAGCATCCACATTCTCCAGAGGAACTCACATTCCATTCACAAAGAAAACAATCCAAATCTTTTCTCCTCATTTGATAAAAATGCCATTTTATGTCTAGGGTTTTGCTTTCAAATCATCCAGGATACGTTGCCACTCAAGGCCATCACCTATTATTTCAAGTAGCGAATATGGGGTGAACTCATTTCAGTTTCCAGTTACTCGCAGTTGAATTGTAACTGGTGCAGAGTATGTTTGGTATTCGGGGCATTCACTTACCTGAATTAAATCGTTTCATCTTCTTCATTCACATTTGGTCTCACGGAAACTCTCTAAATAACTATTTACATCCATTTTGTCTTCTAAATTAGTTATATATCTTTCGAACTGGGTCTTTAACTCAACTCGAACACCATTCACTTGGTAAAGGATTCTGGAAACCATTGGCACTTGGATATTAATGAAACGGATATCTTCTGTCACTTCATATAGATTTGGGAACCCTTCTAGTATGAAACATTTGATAACTTGCATAAGCTGCTGCGTATAGAATTCCATCTCCCTTTTATCACGGACTGTAACAGTAAAAGCCTCATCGCATGCGCATCTGCCTGGCGTAAGTTTCTTTCTGCATTCAAGACAAAATAACTGTCTACAGAAGTCCATACTTTGTATAAGGATCGAAGGTAGCGAATTCTACTCTATTATTACGATCAATGAACAGAATATAAACGATTTTGAAATAAGACAACTTAGTTCTATATCGTAAATAGATTATGTTCTATTAAGCATTATTTAGCCGACAATTTGAATAAGCTAGATCTAATTGAATACCAAGCTTTATTGATTTAGCTTCATTTGAGAGCAAGATGTGATTGAAACGGAAAGAGGTTCGATTCTAGAGGCTCTCCCATGGGGAGGACTTAGTATGACTTTTGGTCAACAATGGCCAAGAAAACCCGACAGTAAAATCTTTTCGATTAAGGTTTTTGATATTCAGAATATATTAGGAATGTAAGTTCTCGAATTTTAACCAAAAAAATTTATATATATATATATATATCAAGAGAAAACATATAATAAAAATATATATAATTGAAAGAGAAATTATTTTACCTTGAAGAGATCTTTGTCCACCTCCTTCCTCTTTTCCTTCTCTCTCGAAAATCTGAAAACCCAAATGAATGTTTATTGAAAAATGAAAATAGAGTGTCCCTTTCAAGTGGAGAGTTAGGGTTTCAATGTTGCCCTAAAAAGGTTAGTGTCTCAAATAGTGTTAAGAATAATCAAACTTGATTAGAAGAAGATACCTACTTCTGATTTTTAGGCATGTGAACATTAGGATTTCAATTGTAAATTGGAGGAGGCGAGCATGATATAAGATGTTTCTCTTTTATTTTATTTAATATAATGGGTGTGCCCATAAAAAGAATACTATCCTAGTTTTAGATTATTTGTGTAATGAACTTAGAATACTTATTGGGATAAGTGTATTTATTTATTTATTTTTAAAGGGGATGAACTAGCTTCATAAATTAATTTAGATTGAAAATTAATAAGTTTAAATGGGTCAAAGATTGGGATTATCAATTAACTAATATAGATTCAGAAATGCTAGTCACATTTTAGATTAAAATAAAGTCATTTTTCAAAATTTACCATTGAATCATATATGATGTCAAGATAACTTGGAAATTTATAACTCAATTAGAATATTTTTATTAAATTTATTTAAAATTAGCATTAATTAAATAGATGAAAAAATTAACTCAGATGGGAATGGTTTATAAGGAAAATATTAAAGGGGCATTTGGAAAGTGTAAAAACTAGAAAAATACGAAGATACAATATCAAGCACAATTAACACCAATTGCATAGAAGTTGACAAAATAGATTACACAAACATGCATACATAAATAGGAGGAGATAGGCAACCAACATCCACAAAGGGAGGAAGAGGTATCAAAAGTGAGTTGACACCTCTCAAGATACCTATCATCATTGACACCTCACTGAGAAAGGGTCAATGGGATGCCTAACTAGGCTTATGTAAGCCAAGTGTATGCAAAGTGCAATATATACACTAACACCCCACCTTAAGCATAACTTATGTGGGCATGAATAAAATGATTCTGAGCTACTAGCCTCATGAGGTACCCATGTACAATATGAAAAAAATGAGTCTCAAACATGAAGCCCGATAAGGTACTCATGTACAATATAATTTCTCTAAAAAACAGAGTAAGATAGAAAATCTTGTGGGAAAAATCTATCCTCCAAAATGAGAGAAGTTGAGGAGATGACTAGAAATCCCCCCCCAAGGATGATGTTGTTAGTGATGTAGGCTGCATGCCAAGAAGAGCTCACAGATGAATGAACTTGCTCTCAATAAAGGGTTTGGTGAAGATTTCAATAACCTACTCTAAAGACAAGAAAAAGACTAAGTCAATGATTTATCTATGAATCAACTCTTGAAAATAAATTATATGAATCTCTATGTGTTTGGTTTGTTGATACTAAACCAAATTATTACATATCTGAATGGTGCTCTAGTTCTCACAATAGATGACTGTGGGTTGCCTGAAAGGAATACAAAAATCAGAAAGAATGCCTTGAATCCATAGAGCTTTAGTAGTTGAGTTAATATCCCCCATAAAATTTGTCTCTATGGATGATATAGAAGAAAAATTCTACTTCTTTCTAGACCAATTGATAGGACCTGAACCAAGTGAAAAACTATAACCTGAAGTGGACTTGTGATGCTCAGTGTCACTATCCCAATCTCAATTTACAAAAAAAACCAAGTCAACTGGAGAACCAACTTTGTAATGAATCCCAAACACAAGAGTTCCATGAAGGTAATGAAGGATCCTCTTAGCTACTTTCTAATGTAGCTCAAGAGGTTCTTGCATAAATCTTGAAACCATACCTACTACATAGGCAATGTTTGACCTGGTATGAGTCAAGTAAATAAGACTACCAACAAGTTGTCAATACAATGTAGCATCAACCAAAGATGTAGTACAAGATGTATCAATCTTGACTCTGGATAGAAAGGGAGTCAGAGATGATTTGCAAGTAGTCATTTCAAACCATGCAAGTAGATCAAGACTATACTTAGGTTGTGCAAGAGTAATCCTTGAAGCTCACTGTGAAATATGAATGTTGAGGAACTAGTGTAGTAAACCCAAGTATATTATGTCAAATCTATCTTGAAGTGATGTATTCACTACTACAATGGTAGATGAGGTACTCTTGATAATAAAAATATCATCATATAGAACCAATATCAAAAGTAAATCATCCTACCATAAGAGATACACATTAGGATCTCAATGGCATCTAGTAGAACCTGAAGATAGGAGGTAGGAATCCATCTTGGCATACCAAGCTTTAGCAACTTGTTTGAGGCTATAGAGATATTTCCTATGTCTACAAACTAAGGATGAATCTTGAAAAAACCCTATGGTTGTTCCATGTAGATTTCCTCCTCAAGGTCTCCATGAAGAAATGCACTCTTCACATCCATATAATGTACATACAATCCATGCACTGACTATAGCAAGTGTGAGAGGAATGAAGGGCATATTAGCAATTGGTGCAAAGGTTTTTGTATAGTCAATGCATGCAACTTGTGAAAAATCTTTGGAAACCAAGCATGTTTTGTACTTATCAACTGACCCATTTTTTGTAAATTTAGTTCGATATATACACCTACACTGAACTTTCTTCCTTCCCTTAGGAAGTGAAGTCAAATATCAAGTGTGATTTCTAGTCAAGGAATCATATTCCTCATCCATAGCAACATCCCACTCTAGTATATCTAATGCATCTTTGAATGTTTATGGATTAGAAATGAAAGAAAAGAAGGCATGTGGCCCCCCTAAAAGTTTGACTGAATCTATCTTTCATCTGTTGAATCCTATAACCCTATATTTTTCCTATGTGGAGTGTGATATGTGGGTGAGTCTAGTGTAGAAATATCAGCTTCCAATTCCATCTGTGAAATATATGAAGATGAACCCTCATCACTATCATCACTATGAGAATTGGAAGAAGAATATACTACACTAGGAATCTACTAAGAATGATCTGAATCATCATTACTATAATCAGTATATGGAGAGTCCATAATATGTTGAGAAGTGTCAAGTATAGTTTCAAGAGATGTTTCTTGAAACTTAATTCTTCTCTCAATAAATGACTCATGTGTGGTAGGGTGGAGTAGGTGATAGACTCTTACACCATCTAGATATCCAACAAAGACTCAAGGTTTGGACTTTGGATTTATAACCTTGCAATGTTCTTTTGGAATGTGTGACATGCCATGAGAGCCAAAAACTCTAAAATGATCAATTGCTCATTTGCATCCTTTCCAAGCTTCAAAGGGAGTGATGCCATTCAATGCTCTAAGTGGAACTCTATTTTGTATGTAACATGCACAATTGACTAATTCTACCAATAAGATTGTATGAGGCCCTTAGAGTGAATCATACAATTAGCCATCTCTTTTAAGATCTATTTTTTCCATTCTACAACACCACTTTTCTGAGGAGTATATGAAACTATGTGTTGTATACCTATCCCCTCTGATATGAAAAACTACTTAAAATTTTTATTGACATACTCATCCCAATTATATGTTCAAAGAAACTTGATGACTTTCCCTAATTGTTTTAGGCTAGAGCTTTGAAATCTTCATAAGATTCAAAGACATTTAATTTTTCCTAAGGAAGTAGACCCATGTAAAACATGAGAAATCATCAATAAAGGTGAGAACATACCAAGCCTTTGTAAAATATGGATGGGGAAAAGCCCTTGAAACATCACTATGAACAAGCTCTAAAACTTGTGTTACCCTCCATGATTTTCCTTTGTCAAATTTTTCTTCTCAATGATTTCCAAGTGCACAACCTTCACAAATCCCTTTAGAAAATTTAACCTTAGGTAATCCCTTGACCATATTCTGTTGACATAGTTGCTCAAGATAGTGGTAGTTAAGAGGGACAAACTACTCATGCCATAATTTGGTAACTTCATCTAAATGAGTTTGTAGTGCTTTTAGATAAATGTCTATGGAAAAATTGGAGAAGGTATATAATCTGGATTGGTGATTTTCCTCCCCTATTGCTACCAAATTGTTTCCTTTCAATTCTCTTATCTTAACTAAATTTGGAGATAAGTGTACTCTCATGCCCTTCCCAAAATGAGTTATTTTGATACATTCAAAGGAGATTAGTTGATAGCTAAGGTACACTTAGAAAATATGAAAATGTTCCTCCTTCAACTTCAATAAACCATCTCCCTTTTACCAATACTGGGTACCATCACCTAAGGTGATTGAAAACATGTTGGACATGGCTCTAAGGATGAGAAGACAACCTATGAAGAACCCATATAATGTGAACAACCAGAGTTTATAATCCATGATGGAGGTAAAGATGTTGTAGCAACTAAGGCTTTTCCCTTTGATTTCTCTTTTTCCTTAGTATTTTCTTGAGTTGATGAAGATTCCTTGATAGAATCAAGTAGCATATATTATTATTTCTGAGAATTTATTGTAGAGACTTAATTTGTTTTCTCATGCATTGATGTTCATCATGTCCAAGTTTTTTATAAAAGACACATTTAACTTTCTTCTTACTTTGAGAAGAATCTTTGGAGTTGTCAAATTTTCCTTCTTTCTTAACTAACTTTCTTATCCTCTTTAGTGTTCTTTTTCTCCACTTTTGAAGTTCTATGTGTTTCACTCCCTGCATGTAGGGCTTGAGTTTTAGTAGACTTCAAAGTAACGATTTGAATTAACTTTAATTACTCCCTTGTGAGATCAACAATAAAGTTATCAATTGTGGGCATTGACCATGAGGCACCAAGAGCCCTTTTAGTAAAGTAGAAAGTTCATACAAACATGGAAAATTTTGGACCTAAATTCGAAAGTATAAAAAGGATTAATTGATCCTCATTCTTGTCAATTCCACTCTCTTTTAATTGCAACTTTAAAGATTTCCATTTAGTGAAGAATTCTTGTAAAGTTGAAAAACTCCTATGACTAAGACCTAAGAGTTGATTTTCCAACTCATGGCTTCTATGTTCATGTATTTTTGCAAATAGTTTGTCTAGAGATTCCAAAACTTGGTTGAGTGTTTCCAAGTTCTCAACATGGAATAACTTAGGGGTAGTACGATTACATTAGAATCCATGTTGCTAGACTTAGATAATTGCTTGTAGAAATACAAAAATGAATAACTTAGAAATGCGTTTAGACGTGAAGGAAAAACACAACACACAAGCACTTCATGAGGAAGTGTGAAAATGAAGCACACACAACACCCTCCTTGACTATTTTGCTTCCCCCAAATCTAGCACTTTATAGGAGTGCTTGTAACTAACCCAAAAGAGGCATAAACAAACACTTTATACAATGAGTGCAATAATATGCCCTTTAGATTCATGGTGAAAAAATATGCACATTTACAAAAAATGACACTCAAATATGACTTACCAAGAAAAAGTTATGACACTTTGAAAATTAAATGATCAGCTTTGTTGAATTTTTTATTTTTTTTCAAAATTTCACAAAAAGAGAGGAAAATTTTGGAAAACAAAAATAAAGCACCCTTAGGCTGGAAAGACCCATTGACTGAAATTTGGAGAAGGTTTCCCCTCCCCCTTTACTAACGTATGCCCTAGGGTATTTGTTAACCTCAACAAATGGGGCAAAAAACATGAATAGTGGCGTCCGTCCTTTGCAAAAATTTGACTGGTGCCGCCTGCTTCGCTCCAACAGATAAAAATCCAACATGATTTGTGAAATCCAAACTTATTTCTGATTCCCAAAGAGCAGAGATCAAAATCACACCTTCAAAGGCTTTAATCGGCCCCCAAAACACAGAGAACGACCTGCAAAAAATAAATCAAATTTCTTCTATTGCAAATCGCAGACCTCGAAAACCCAAACCGCCCCTCAAAATGAAGACAAACTCCTCTATATTATAGATTGAGACACCAGACAGATTCACCAAATTGTTGATTTGAATGGCACATAGATCAACTATAAACTTGCCTGCGGATTGTTAATACACACAACCAAATAAAACAAACAGAATGTTGTCACATGAGTTCATCTTTGACCTGAGAAAATCCTCGTCCAACTCTAATACCATGTAAAAAATAGCAAAATATGAAGATACAATATCAAGCACAATGAACACAAATTAAATAAAAGTCCGATACTATTGATTAGGCAAATAGGCATACATAAGTAGGAGGAGACAGGCAACCAACATCTATGAAATGAGGATATGACTCCTCACAAGTAGAGTGGTGGCGAGTTGTCTATCGTGAATGAATGAATAGATGTTGTAAGTGATTCGACACCTCTCAAGACACCTATAATCATTGATACATCACTCAGAAAGGGTCAATGAGAAGCCTAACTAGGCTTAAGTAAGTCAAGTGTATACAAAGTGTAATATATACACTAAAATAAAGATGTCTTATTATGGTTAGGTAAGATTTGTTGTAAATTTTTTGAACCTTGTGCAAAATGTAAACCTTGGAAATAAGATGAAATTTGAAGTTACAAATCTTATATGATCCTAAATAGAAAGTTAAATATGCTATTCAACATGAATTTGAAGGATAGTTCTAAAAAGAAAATAAAATAATAGTTAGAAAAAGATAATTGTAGAAATAGGAAAATGACTAAAAATCAAATAGTAAGTTAATTTAAATTTGAATTTTATTTATCCTTCAAATCGATAAATGATTTTTTGTCATTTTTGGAATCTATAATCCTTCATTAAACCCTTATCTCAAATCAATATGGCTTTGAAACAGAATACACTCACTAAATTAAATATCAATTTAGTTGGTTTAATATCTTTAATCATTTTTAACTTTAATCATTGTCTCACATTGTCTTTTTCTTGTATTAATTTATCATTGATTATTTATTCAAAATTTTCCATGTTTTAGATTATAATAGTAACTTGTTTAATGATTCAAATATTTGTTAGAATATTATTTGGTCTTTATTTTGTGACTCAAAGTTGTAATGCACTTGTTATATGCTATGAAGGTCTAGATAGGTTTCATACCTCCAAGAGGATCTCCCTTCGGGTGTCACAAATTAAGATGTCAAACTATACCTAGAATACATCCTTGGTGGGGGTAGATGTGGAGAAAGTGTGATTTTCTACTCTCATTGTATTGCTTCTTCAACTTCATGTAGTATGCATTTGTCACATTGCATGTGAACATTTAATTAATATCCATTGTTTCTATAATGCATGAAGTGTGTTATAAGTTAGTCTAGATTTGTTTTCTTGAAAAAATAATTTGTTTGAGTTTTCCTATTCATGTGTAAATGTGGTCTTGAAATTTGGTATTAGAGCAATAGGTTCAACACTATGAGCTTGGGAGTTTTCTAGGTATTCCTTTATGTGTGTGTTTGTGGTGTGCATGGTTGTAATTTAGTTTTCTCTTAATTGAATCTTTTGTATGAAATTTATTTATTGCGCCTCATTATAAGAATTTTGTACCACCTTACATATTAAATTTTAGTGAAATGAATAATATAATTGTAATAAATGATTATATTCACCACTTTTGCATATTAATATGTGGTCATTAGTTTTCTTCTACAATTCTCTTTCTTGGTAATCTAAATAAATGTTAGAATATTAAAATTATATAATGAAAGGTATGTGAGTAGCTAATGGAAGTATAGTCTAAATTTGTAAATATTATGTGTGTGAACGTAATTGGTTTGTATCTATGAGAGCAACACACCCAGGATGACCAACTACAGAACCAAACCTTCACAAGAATAAGAGAAAAATATTTCATCGAAGAAGAATGTATTGACAATGAGATGCATATATTACACAATGTACAACCTTATAAAGGCATGAAAATGCATAGATGGGTGAGAAAATTCCCAACATGGGAAAAACTACCCAAGTGTTATGCAAAGTAAATGCAAAAAAATAATATAAGCCTAAGTAAACTTAAGAAAGTAAATATAATTTACTCTAACACCCCCCCTTAAGTGTAACTTAGGGAGAATGGAGATGCAAAAATATAGTATGGGTCCCGGATACACAACCATGTTAGGTACCTAGTTACAATGTAAAAAATAAATCTCTTGCAACTAGAGAAAAGGAGAAAAAACTTGGGGGAAAAAAACCCCTCTCCAAAAGAGAGAAAAAAGAAGAAGAAGAGATGATGCATGTATGGAGGACTTACTCACACCCCACAAGGAATACATATATTAGATATATACAATCAATGACCCCTCCATAGGAGGGAAAGTAGGAGATATCATATCACTCCATAATGAAGAAGCTCCAATGCCAATGAAGTATGCCTAAAAATAAAAGATAATCCAATGCCTGTAAGCAACACCTATTCCCTTAGGAATAAACAAGTCCACTAGATGAAGAAGGAACCACTCCATATGCAACTGAGAAAGGGAAGGAAGTCTCCAAATAGAAAAAAATATCACATGATCAAATTTAGTCAAGCAAGGTTACAGATCAAAAGAAGTCACAACCAAGTCAACCTCCAAAAACAATTTGAGAGAATCAACTAGGATGCTAAAACTGTCATTAAAGAGGAGAGAAATCCCTTGAAGTGAATCTCCCAAATATGCAAGGTGAGTGCCTACAAATAAATCAAATATTCCTGCTAAGTACTCATCCAACAAAAAAAGAACTGAGTGATCAAGGATAGCCTACTGCTATGAAGGATCAATCTTTGAATCAATAGGAACAATATTATCATGAGTCTGAAGTACCCCAAAATGCAGATGACCAATATTAATATCAACACCAAGCAAGGGTGTGCGAGGTACATAGTCATCCTCCTTAACAAAGTGGGAGAAGCTATACAGTCAAGACTCATGATCAACAATACCAACAACAATGAGTTTACCAGAATTAGCTTCGTTGATAAACACAAAATTAGTTGTAAACTCCACAATATTAGAAACTTCACCATGTGTGATCTGGTAGATAGACAGAAGATTCGTGTGCAACTCTGGAATGCATAGGGCACCCTGAAAGCAACCATCACCTATGTCAATAGTGCTTATCCCTTGGACATCCAACAACTTATTGTTCCCCAACAAAATTTTGGAAGTGTCAGAGGGGTGCAAACCCATGAAAAGATAGGGTGAAGAACTCATGTGGTGAGATGCACCAGAATCTAGGAACCATCTGTCACATCAAGAATCAACTGCAGAAGTGGCTAGTGCATGTCCCTTACCCATGTAGTGCTCATCTTATTTATTGTTTGCAATGCTAGCACTAGAATCTGTGGGATTGGTGGATGAAGCAGATGAAGATGCAGAGGTTGTAGAAGGAGTCACAAAAGATGGCAGTGGGATATTCTTTTCTAATGAAGGTGGGAGAGCTCATCTATCTTCTTTATGTAACAATGCTCCTCATCATGCCCCTTCCTTTTACAATATACACAAATGAGTTTCTCCTTCTTTGGATTTTATTTTTTTGCAGTGGTGGAGGTCTCATTTGACTCTGTTTTGGGTTTGGACTTCTTCTTCCCCTTACTCTATGAGCCATGTGCAACCAATGCATGACTTGTAGAGACCCCCCTCCAACTGGGCAATTTTTTCCTATTCCCTTTTTAACAAGTCATAGGTCTCAAAAGAGGGCATCTGAAATGCACTACCTAAGGAATCCATTGTGGAGTTAAAGGTAGAGGAAAATGCAACAAAAGGACCTCTCAACTTAGACAATATCAAGAAGATATACTCCTTATTGGTTTTGGTCATTCCACATCTTGCTAGTTGTGACCTTACTAATTTGAATTTTACAAGAAAGTCATCAATAGTAGGAAAATATTTAGGAACAAGAGAGTTTAACTCATCCTCCAATTGCAATGCACAGATCTCACTAACCTGACCAATATATTTTCTAACTTATCCCATATTTCTCTAGGTGTACCCAACTCATCAACATGGAAAAGAAGACTATCTGAAACATTTAACTTCATCAAACCCATAGCTTGGTCACATTTACTTCGTTGGGAAAATATTTCATATTCTTTGGTGAGCGTGGGTTGGGTAGCATTTAGAGTGGACCACAAACCCTAGAACTAAAGCAATCTATGCATTTTTATTTTCTAGGTGTGGTAATTGTGGGGAGTTAATAATTCAATGGTTGGAGGGGGATCCATGATAAAATTGCACTAAAAGGAAAAAAATAACCCAATAAAGTAGCCTCTACAATTTAATTTTCACCACTTTTCAAAATTAGTCCAAGCAAAAGTTGATTATTTGAAAAATTTGAGCAAAAGAATAAGTCACTTTCATCAACTCACAAGCTTCCACACAATCCTCTCCAATGCCCGTGAGCCTTACTCACACCAACCTTTCACATTGCAGTACTATTTGAATAGAAAAATTATCTTTCACGCAACAAATGTCGAATTAAAAATCCCAAGAGCTCTTCAAAAGAAACTCGAGCCCACACCATAGAAGCCCTAAATATTTCAATTCCAAACTTGATAAGATATAAAGGTCTTAAAAATGTATCTCCTGCCAGCCTTTAAAGAAAGACACGTCTCTAGATGACAACCCCAAATAAGCCACAAATCTACGCCTCTCATAGGTGACAGAGGCAAAAAAAAATGCCTTAGATAAAAATGCTATTGCGAATGAAGAATCACACCCAGCCAAGCATTAAGCCTCTAGATGGAAATCACATAGGAAAGGTATCAGGATTCTCTTTGCAGTAAAACATGCTCTCCAATGCAACCCCAATCAAGGTGTGCCTAGTACAAGAAAAGAACACAACCTTCAAAGGACTACACAGCTAGCAAAAAGGAACACAACCTTTAGGAGATGAAGTTCCCTCACCAGTCAAATACCTCCAAAAGAAATGAATTCATGCTTGCAAAGAGAAAACAACCTCCAAAATCCAAAACACCTCCAGAGAACAAATGAGAAAAATGTGCCTTCTAAAAATCTGCAAAGATCAGGCTTCAGGGATTCAAAACGCAACCTTCTAGTCATTTGCAGCCTTTAAGCCTTTACAGGGAAAATCAAGCCCTTAAATTTTGTTGCTTCTCATGACTACAAAAGAGGAATTGTGCCCAAGCCAGAACTAGGGAATGAAATAATTGAGAAATGAATGAGGCAATTTTGAATTTAAAAAAAAAAAATTCAAATGCCGAATGATGATCTCCATCCAATCTCAAAATTTGTGATGAAGACTCTTAGGAAGGAGTTGCAGTGGGGTTTCTCTAATACCATGTGAGAGTAGCACACCCAGGATGACCAACTATAGAATCAAACCTTCACAAGAATGGGAGAAAAATATTTCATCAAAGAAGAATGCATTGTGAATGAGATGCATATATTACACAATGTATAGTCTTATAAAGGCATGAAAATACATAGATGAGTGAGAACCTTCTTAGCATAGGAAAAACTACTCGAGTGTAACTAAATGAAAAATAAATGCAAAAAATGAATCTAAGCCTAAGTAAACTTAAGCAAGTAAATATAATTTACGCTAACAGTATGTGATTTGAGGCATGCTTACATAAGTGTTTATGATGTAGAGGCTATCCAATAAGCATATATACTTATTTTTAGTGTTATTTAGTCATTGTGGTTTATCATTCCTCATGTGACAAGTGCAACATATCACACTACCTTGTTTAATTATTAAATTAAATTGTAAAATGTTATTTTTTTCCTTAAAATAGATGGCTTGAACAATATTGTAGCATGAGATAACATTCTACTTGTGCAAATAGAAATGTAAAACCAACAAACCTGAATAATATTGCAACACAAGTTAGTTACAAAGAAATCAAAATAAAGATTAAACATAATATTAGAATAATAGATAAGATATAGATTGATGTGGTAAAACCTTAAAAATATGTCAATAGGGAAAAATATCAGTATTCTTATTATTTAGACAAACTAACTACAAACTTCACATAGCTACTACTATTGAATAAAAATTACCTTGATTTTCGTTCAATGCAAAAAGATTTATATAATATCTTCAAGATAACTTCCATTGTCAATCTTAAAAAATGTCTAGATTTATTTGATTTCTTTAATTATTTTTATTATTTTTGTTTGATTGCTTTATCTTTTTTATAAGATAAGATTTTTTCATTATTCTTTAATTGTCTATCATTATCCAACAAAATCCACCTTGATAATAATTTACTTGATACTTTCCCATGCCAATTCATCACCATTTTTGGAAGCCAAGAATTACCAGAATCCACCTCGACTTCTCAAACTATATTTGTTTTGTAAACATGCCTACATAACTTTTTGGTGTATAAACCTTCTTAATTACTACTCTACCTCTATCAATAAACTCTTTTACAAAATTGTACATAATCATAATATTCTTAGTCCTACTATGATAAGATATATTTTTAGCTAGATGTATAGAACTTTGACTATCACAAAATATAATCATATTGTCCCGCACTTTTCCAAACTCACCCAAAATACCCTTTAACCAAATTGCCTCTTTTCTTGCATATGAGACAACCATATATATTTCATCATCTAAATATCCATGTAAAAATATTAATTTAATGTATCTAATTTTTATAATTCAAGATAAGTAAAGGAACACGTGTTGGAACAACCTAAATAGATCCAGGCTTAACAATTGGTGAATTTTTTTCATGAAAATCAATACCTTCCTTTTGAAAATACCCATTTTCTACTAGTCTTGCTTTGTACATTATAGCAATAGAAAAAGTATCCCTTTTCCTTACTTAATTTGGAAATAATTAATAATAAATGAGTCTAATGTTGCCTTGATTTAGTGTTGTAATGTGTCTTACATGTTTACATTAAGTCTGGGGCCCTTTTTAATAAAATGGACTTAATGGTGCCTTATTTAGGGTGGTGTAAAGCGTTTCTTTAAAATTTCACACTAATCTCACACTTGATTAATTAACTGAGGCTAAATTAATTTTAATTGGCCCCATAAAATTCAAATCCAAGGCTAGTTTATTGCATTTTTTGAGGTATAAATCCTAACACTCATTAATAATATTTAACAACACTTAATTTTTAAAGGAATGTGTCCTAGGATAGTGACCTAGGACCCCCTTTTAGCATGTTATTTCACAATCCCCGAAACATGTCCTAGTTAAGTATGCTAGGAACCCTTCGCTCTATGGCAAATGGGTCCTCCTTAACTTAGAACACCCCTCTTGGGATATGTTCTTGGAAGTATTTTAATAATTTCAAATCCTAGATCTAATGTCAGCTTGTGTTATTTGGATTTCAGGATTTAATCTTATGTTAAGTATAAAAATAAGGTTATCTCACATAGTTTTCTAGGTAGATCTTCATAAGAAATCAAGAGTAATTTCACAAGAGCATTATAGAGAATTCAAGAGCATTCAAGAAGGATTCAAGGGTTGATTAATAAAGTTTATTACAGAAATCAGAGATCTATTTCATCGTGTCAAAGGCATAGTGCAGCATGCATGTTTTTGAGCTAATATATTGATGTAGTATTGGAGATCCTATTCAAGCATTGTTTCATATCAAATTCCATGATCAAGATCTACATTCATTGAGGCCACTTCACTTAAGATTGTAGATTTATTCTCCAAGATTTCACACAAGGTATCATTGTTTCATGTTTCATGTTCATATTTCATTGTCTTGTCATGAGGTTCAATTACCAAAATGGGGTTTGAGCAAGGAAAACTCATATTCCCTAACAATCAACAATTTTTCTTCTCCTTTGATGTGTGATTGTAGGTTTTATATTGAAGATCAAGTGGAGAGAAAAAGTTGTCAAAGTTGTAAAAGTTGTCATCTTTATTGCAAGATCACGGAAAGTACTCTAAAAAAATATTTTTGACTTTTGTGAGTTGAACACCTGGAATCTTGGAATGTAGACATTGAAGAATAGGACCTAGAAATTGATTTTCCAAAACCCTAATAGGGACCTATTCACCATTGGGAGAATGAGTCATTAGTGTGGCCCAAAAAAGCACTTTCTACAACATGTACACATCATTTTACCATCTTAAAACCTTCCTTTTTACTGTCATATTAGTTAGGTTTTTTTTTATGATGGTCTTCTTTTCATAATTAAATGAAATAACTAGTGAAAAGGGTGGAATTTATCATCTTGTTAATTCATTTTGATTAAACCCCTTTTTCCTTTCATTTCATTTTGGAAAACTCGACTTCTTGAACATTGTAGTTTTCTGATTTTGGAGTCTCTTTCATCTTAGATTAGATCTTACGTTCATTTGCATTGAATTAGATCTCATTTAGGGTGTCTTAGTTTTCATTAAAATTTGCATCTTATAGAGGGTTTTAGAATTGCATTATTTTTGTATTTTAAATCTAAAAAATACAAAAAAGTCAATCATCTTGCATATCATCTTGCATCATATAAACTTGCATTTGAAAATCAAAACAAAATTGTATATCAAACTAGGTGTTTTAGGTCATCATTTTGTCATAATTTACACTCAAATTTTACATTGCATTTATAGAAATTTGAACTTGAAAATTACTGTAGCAGACTTGAATCTAAAAATTATTAGAAAAGGCTTAAAAATTGTGGACATGAAAAAAAAAGCCTTTTACTTTTTCTCATGTTCAATCCCTCCTAGTGGAATTTGGCTTGATTTTTCCTAGATTTAATGTTGTAATGTGGTCAACATGTTTAGATTAGGTCTTAGACCCTTGTGAATCATTCGGACTTCTAGGATGCATGTCTTGTAAAATCATTTTGAAGTGTTGTAACCTACATTCACACTTTTCTAAGACACTTTTATTATAATTCACTTAAATATCTCCTTTTTATCACTTACCAAGTCTTATTTCAAGGTGTTGTAAAGATTTTTAATAAAATCTCATGCTTTTCTAGACTTTTCCTCACTCATTCAACCCTTTCTCATGTTTAAATGACCCATTTATACAATTTTTGGCGGTATATTAAGTGTATTTTTTAGGATATTCACGTTAAAAATCAATTAATACATTTTAATTTTCAAAAGCTAGTGAAATTTCCATAGTTGAACCACATTGCCACATGGGGAAACTTAGTCCCACTAGGCAAAAAAATAAAAATAATTTTAATTTCTTGGCAAGAGTTTATTCTCCTACCCTTAAGGTCAGCCTGTGATGTGTTATATTCAGGAAATAATGAAAAATAAAGTCCACATAAGGGTTTTCCATGTCATTTTACATCTCCTACAATCTCCTTATTCATTCACTCAAGCAATTCATACATTCACTTAATAATTTTCAAGCATTTAAGCACTCTAAGCATAATCAAGTCATCCATTGCAGCACTTCATTACATATCTTAAGATTTCTACATCAAGGGTTTGGTGAGTACTTGACATTGCATGTTGTTTATTCATCATTCTCTTCTCATTTCATTTGATTTCATAAGTTTTGATTACCGAATCAGGGTTTGACCAAGGCAAACCCCTATACTCTAACCCTTAACCCTTTTCCCCCTTTTTGCATGTGTGTTTGTAGGATTTATATTTATATTTTTCAAATATTTTGGTGTCAAAAAGTGCTCAACAATCCATCAAAGTCAACATAACCCTAATTGAATCTTGGAGACTCTTTTCAACTCATTCTCTGAAGATTCAGATTTGGACACCTGTCAGAAAAGGAAATGCAGACTGGAAACTATAGAATCCTGTTTCAAAATTCTAGAAATCATTAGGTGGACTAAGTTGCCATCTATGGTGAATTAGTCCCACTACTAGGCCTGAAAATTGATTTTTACATTTCTAAGTATCCATTTGGTAGATTACTGTTCTGATAGATTTTCTATGAAACTAGACTAAGTCCCCCAACTTGGCATAAGTGTCCTAGTCAACATCTCCAGTCAACTCCACAAGATTGCGGAGCCTCTTTGCATTAGATTCTAGATTCTAGGTGCACCTCTCCAATTTTATTCAATTCTTTTATCATTTACTTGCAGTTTTAGGTGTTTTTGCATACATAACTATGGTTCCCCACACTTTGCATTTCTTAGGTTTAACATCAATAAATCACTTGTTTTTCAGTTCATTACATTTATACATCATAGTTAGACATATTGCATCCTTCATAACATCATTCTTTGAATGTAACATTGCATTTTGGCCCCAATCTTTCTCCTTTGATGTGAAAAATCCTAGAAGGAGCTTAAAGCATTTAGGTGCCAAAATATTTGGTTACATTTTGGTTAACCTAAATTTTGAACATTTTTGCTTCTAATTTTAAGAGCATCCTAGGTTTAACTTGCAGTAGCATTGCATTAGATTAGCCAATGTCTCATAACACAACTTTTCCAAACTATCTCCTCCATGCAAAAACAAATATCTACCATCAACCAAAACCATAATGAACCACCCACCTATTATGTCTGAAGAAGCCCATTATCTTTGGAAATCCTATGATCACTAATGCCACAAGGAATAGAAATACCTAGGTTTGAGAAGTATGGAGGAAAGGGTGATCCTACTAATCATCTTAATTCTTACACAACCTTATGTAGTGAATTTTTTCTTGATCATAAACTATTGGCCAAACTGTTTCCTAGGACTTTAAAGGACACTGCCTTAGAGTGGTTTTCATCCTTACCAAATAATTAAATTCATTCATTCAATGAACTAGTTGATGCATTCATAAATCATTTTCAAGTGCACATGGCTCCCAAAAAGACATTGGTTGATCTATTGAGATGTAAACAAAATTTGGATGAAAAAGTAACCTATTTCATCTCATGCTATCAGTCACTTTATGCCCAACTCAATGTCAAAATACCTGATCCATATCTGGGTATGTGCAGGATCGTCATGGAAAGAGCAGGCCCTTTAGTGGCAAAAAATTCAGAAAAATCAGAGTTAGGAAACTTGACATAAAAATTTGAATAAGTTATCTATATTATTTCAAAAATATGTAAGAATAGAATCTATAGAAAATTGAATGTAGTTTCTAAACTACTAGGTTTTTCTAAAAAAAAAAAGCCTATTTGGTAAAAATTTGAAATTTTAATGCAGTGGCACTTAAATTTTAGGGAAAAAATAAGATGTAGGTGTTTGTCTAACCACCCTAACCATAATAAAATGATAATATTTTTTTCTAAGATTTTATATATAAGTAGAGAACTCATGCCCTGATGTGATGCATTTTTTTTGTAATTTTTTTCCAAGTAAATAATTAATTATGAATTTTTTACTACAAATTTAAAAAAAATATAAAAATGCATATGTCTGACCACCTTCACTTGGTCAAAAACTTCATAAAATTCAATTTTTATTTTTTTAATGCTATAGTATGTGAAGCATAGTATGTGATGCATGTTTTGGATTCAAAAAATATAATACCGTTTGAAAGCTATTGATGTTTTTCAATCAGCCTATCAATCAGGACTTTAGTCATAATTTGAATAGAAAATGACTAATAATTACTTATTAAATTCAAATTAAAGCATAATTTATATTGGTGGAAAGCTGAGAATCTCTTTTAAAAACCGTTTTCATTTAATCAATTTTGGGTAAAAAAATAGTCGTCAGCTACATACCCATCATATTGCCGGTTTTTGGCCCATCATGATCCTACACATACCCATCTCCAAAAGATATTCATTGAAAAATTGCAAAGTCAAATCTAGGATAGATTGAACATAATGGAATTTCCCTCTTTCATGCACTTGTGTACAACTCTTTGCAATTATCACAATTCAGTTAGTAGTCGTCATGCAAAGTCCACTTCTAACTGAACTAAAAAATATTAACCTAGAGCTTCAAATAATTCCCAACCATTTCAAAAATCAAACAAATGGTTTTTACATTTCAATCCCCCTCAATAACCAACCCAACTGGTCAACAACCAAGTAGAAGCTATTAAAGCCACGATACCTTATAGTGTACCATAGAAAAAAGGTAACTTGCTTGATTTGGGGAATAATTGATGACAAATTGGACTTAAGGAGGCCTTTATTTGGTGTTGTGAGGTATTTTTCACATCCACATTAGTTCTTTTCTATTGCTTTGCTCGAGTCTCCTTCCAACTGCATTTCACACCTACTAGTCATTCATTCAATGGTCTCTGAATTAGCTAAATTCTCTCTATATATTCTCTTTCATTCCTTGTGCAGGGTGAATGTAAAAGAAAAAAAGAAAAAAAGAAATCAAGATTTGTGTCATTGCATTGAATGTTGAATATCATGATTCTTCAAGCTTTGTTTTTTGCATTTACTATCATTGTCCAGGATGTGATTTGAAGTCTCTATTGTGTGAACATTGACAAAAAGTAGAAGCTAAAGTCATCTGATTGCAAAGACTAGATGAGCAAAGATTGTGGAAAGCAGGATTTTTTAATTAATGCTTTATTTATTGGTTTGAAATCATTAGTATATTTTTCATTTAAGATCATTCTAGTGTTTGAAATTAATACTTAAAATGATAACTTGATTCTTGTGTGTTTATAGGAAAACAAAGGAAAAGTAAGGAGGGATTTTCATTTGCACAAGGAGCTTGCTAGAAGTGATCTTTGAAGAAACTTGGAGGGAATTTAAGCATTTAAAATTTGAGTTGATAAAGCATTTTTTAATGCTTGGAGATTCCGTCGTATGCTTTAATTTTCTATATTAGTCTAACTCATTTGTTTTTGGGCTTTAAAAAAAAACATTACAAAAAATTTCAATTTTTGTTGCACAGAGTTAAAATGAACTTTAGGAAAATTGACTAGATTTTGTTTGAGGTTAACAAATTGAACAAAACAACTCTCAATTGTCCTTTGGTGATTTAAAAAGAACTCACAATTGTTTTTAAAGGTTAAAATGAACATGTACTACTTTGTTTTCGTGATTTCTTACTTAAACTAACATCATCAAAAAGGATGTATGTACTTCTCTCGCACTTCACAGTGATCTGGAGAATCAAAAGGACTTTTTAGTCATCTTAGGTTGAGATAAAGTAATCACCTCCACACTTCATTTTTTGGGTTTAAAATTATACAAAACACTTTGCGAGTGTGAGTAAACCTATTGCCTATGTTCTCCCTTTGTTTCTAAATGAAGGTTGATTGAACTATGAATATGTTTACTCACTTTTTTTTTATCTTAGAGGGCCTGCCTTGGGGAAAAAGTACTTACCTAAGGGAACGACTCAACTAGTAACACTCTAAAGCCAAGAGTATTTCCGGCCAAGATATAAATGTGGGTATTGGAATAAACACCAATATCACGTGGTTGACTCCGACGAGAAGGGAAACAATGGTCTCTCGCCACATTGGGTCAACTCCTACGAATGCAAAGTCTAAACTAAAACCCTTGTTGTAGAATTTTCCAAAATCCTTGATCTATTTTTTGGTGCAAGAATGGTTGTTCTGAAGCGACCCCACACTTTTAAACGGTCTTTAGTAGAAATTCAAAGCATGCCATGGGAGTTTCATGGGTGTTGATGCTTGGTTGCCCTGTATAAGTGAGTGTTGTGGAGGGGAGCCAGTGGGGTCAAACATCTAACCATTCACTAAAGATAAGCATAGTTGGACTTGTCCAAGTGGGCACTCAACAAATATTGTCTTTCACATCCATAGGATTGTGCTTATTCTTGGTTGCAAAACACTTTGCTTGTTGGACAACATTTTTGAAACAAACACTTAAAATCATCATCAAAATTTCAAACCCCTTAGGAGGAAAATACAATTGACCCAATTCATGTGTTATTGATTACCCTTGGGATTCTCATCCTTAGAGGTTTCTAAAAACTTAGATTTGCATCTCAATTTTCCTACTAAAGTTAAACATTAGGAAACCTTTGCCTTGATTTCCTTGATTTCCACATAATGTAGTTTGTGGGATGAAAGAGAATTAGGACATTAGACATCTAGTTTCAAAGGCTAATAAAGAAGTGTTTATGTTAAAGAGAATCCATTAAGAAAATATTGAATCAATTGGAACCCACACATGTTCTTGGCATCTTTTGGTCATATGGTTTTCATACAAACATTGGTCTTTTGATTTTGAATTACTCTTAGAGAAAGGCATGTTCTTCACTATCTTGGTCTCGTATACAAGTCCAAGTTCCTAGGTTCATTTAGGATCAAATCAAACACTTCATCCAAATTCCAAACAGTCATCATATCCATTGCACCAAACAACTTTAAGAGCCTTGGAGACATCATTATAGACTTGGGTAAATCATCAAAATTGAAATCACCTTATTTAGTTAGGTGTATGGGAATGCATCCTTTCTCATACATTTAATTGAATTAGCAATCCTTTGAACAAGTTCATCCTAAGATCACATCTAACATCTTAGGGTTTAGAAATCCATTATCCAATCAAACCAATCAAAATCAAACCCTAAGTCTAACATTGATCTAAAGTCCCTAAATGTTCAACACTCATATCATTTACCACTTTCATCCTTCATCTCGTCATTAGTCCTAAGAACCTTAGAGGTCACTTTTGCAACAAGGTAAAAACACAAGAAGAACATGGAATACAAATTTGATCCATACATCATGAGTAATCCAAGTCAACTAAACTATCAAATCCTTACAATACCAATTGATTATCAAAACTCATATTTATACAATCCGTACATGGGATCATTATCCCCCTAGAAACCTCAATGGTAAAACAAATGTGAATATAACCAATCAAAAGTTTGGAACACCTTTCCCAATGGTAGATTTAAATCTAAGTCCAAACCTATAGATCTATCAACCAAACACCCAATGCATGAGTATTCCACAAACGAACAACATTATCCCACCAAATCCATACATGCCAAATGTGAATGTACCAAGTACAACTCTACCAAACATGAAAATTTCAAATCCACACTTGGAAAACTTTGGGATAGATATGTTCACAAATCATAAAAAGGTTATTCAAATTCCAAAGAAGATGTTAGTGACTCTAAGTCAAGGTAACACCATGAAAAAACAAAGTTACCTAAATCAAGGCAATATGATCCCCAAACACAACAGTGATTAATTTCAACCTATCATTCCAAATCCAAACGTCATCCCAAATTAGAATAGTATGCAAAATCAGTTTGTCCATGATACCATGTAAACACTACAAGTATACATTCCAAATCCACTTGAAAAAAAGCCAAATCAACTATATCAAGGGTTTCAAGATCAAAATCAAGACCAAACTTTTCTAGATCAAATTGCTACACTTACCAAAATAGTTGAGTCATTTCGCCATGAGACATCTCCACCCCAAAATCAATACACTCTTCCATTGGTTGAATTAGGTCATCAAAGCATTGAGTTATGTCCACAACTACATCAAGAATAATATCTCCAATGTCAAGAAATCGAATATCAAGATCAACAACATCATCAAAAATTCCAACTTCCACATCTTGAAGATCAATCACCACATCTCAAAGATCAACCACCACAAGACCAATTAAAAGTGAAAACATCACAAGGGAACAAACAAAAATACACACCACTTGGAAGACCAATCGAATCAGTCCTACAACAATTGGTACAAGAAAATATCATAAAGCTCCCTATCTATGGGAACTATCAAGAACCCCTAGTTAAATCACCAAGGTATAATGAGGAGCACCATTGTGATTATCACAAAACAAAGGGACACACAACATCAAGTTGTATTCGACTCAAAAATCTCATACAAGACTTCATTGATAAAAAAAAATAACTATTGGGGACAACGATGAAGATCCAACCATTACTAATAACGATGAAAATCTCTCAACCACAATTGTTGAGAACAAGGGTCAAGATCAATCCATCACTAAGAACCTTGAAGCTATGTCTACTTGATCCGATGATCAAATCAACATATGTTAAGAGTCACTTTTCAATCATGATAAAAATCCACCAACAATATCCAACAATGATCCAATTCAATAAATGTCAATATCACTTGACCCTATGGTTGAAGACATTCACAAAATCTCTACCACGACTGTTGAAAACAATGTTCAAGATCTCTCCATTAATGAGCACATTGAAGATGTTTCTACCCCAATCGATTATCAACTCACCATACATCAAGAGCCATTTTTTAGTGATCTATTCCAAGGAGTGTTAAATTTATTTGATCCTATTGACATAATCCATGATCCATCGACCAATGATCATGTTGAAAATGTCTCTACATCACCTAATGAGTTAGAGAACATATCTCAAGAATCTATTCCAAAGTATGATCATCATCTTTCACCAAGTTCTAGCAATGATCCTTTCCAAGACATTTTGACACCCTTTGACCTCATGGTTACATATATTGAAGGAACCCTAAACTTGACACTTGATCCAATTCCACTCAAATATCAAGAGGATATTGAGCTACTTCCCATGCCTAATGAAGATATCTAAGAACCTTTTGTAAGAAATCCATCCTTTGAAACTGACCCATGTCAAGAACTTGATCCAAAGCATGTCAAAGGTGATTCCAAAATTATTTAGGATCAAGAATTGGTATCTCCAAGATACTATAATGATTTAATGGACACTCTCCTATCTATACAGGATGTCATAGATAATGACCACATACATATAACACATACTCCTGCATCTACCCATGAGATGCTTTCTGTAGATGGACATATAGATGATGTTCATTCAGAACATGATTTTGTTACTTTTGACATTATTACACAAAAAGAGTGGGTTATTGATTCCTATAGTCAAATTGAGTTGTCAACATCAGGATCAGATATATCCCAAATTTAGACAGAGGACATCATGTATGAAGATATCCAACATTATCCCCTCAAAGAAATAGGTCAAATAGAATAGGACATTCTGGGGTTATCACAGCAGCGAATTGAAATAATGTCATCTACAACGGTCATTTATCAGAGAGTGCTTACTAAACAAGACATCTCAAAATAGGAAGAATCAAAGCATGAAGGCACTACTTCCACAGTACTGGGGGAAACTTCATCTCAAGCAAACATCAACATAGGGAGCATGACGAATCCTTATGATGAAACCAATGCCAATAACACAACTAGCCATGTCACGAATCTTCATCCACCCATCACCACATCCATGAATTGGGACCAACATCAAAAGAAAGATTTGAATCAAAGCATGAAGAATATTATCAAAGAAAAAGAAGCTAAGAAGCATAATGGACAAATCAAATACACATGGATAGCAAAGAATACAAAGAAAGATTATCTCTATCAAACTCCATTAGTCAAAGAAACTATGGGGAAAAATAAAAGAGGGAAAAGTATGCATCAAGGATGTCCACAAAAGAAAAAGCAGGCTTTTCAAGTGATGTACAAAGTGTATCAAGTAGTTGGTCCTAATTCCATACACACTTTCGTATCCACTCATCATTGCTCATCTTCCCAAGTTTGGAGAGTCAAAGGTTCCAAACTATCAACCAATCCATCTCCTATCCCTAAACACACTCCATCCACACCTCCACGCATAATATCTAATTCTTGCATTGACCATGTATTGGCAACATACCTTCATCATAAGGATTCAAAAGGCACTCTATCGTGATGTGCACACAAAGACAAAGTTAACTCTGGTATCAACGAAGCAGATCAAGAATCTCAAAAGTTGTATTCAAGTGCACGTATCTTAGCAAAGCAACTTCTTCAAGTAGGCTATTGATGGAACATCATGATAGAAGAATCTACATCGACACCACCAGATGGTTTAGCACGAGTTTAAAATCTTTTAGAAAAATCCAAAAAAATCAAAAAAATGTGAAAATCCAAAAAAATAAAAAAATCATGAAAACAGTAAAGATAAAAATTGTCCTCTAGTGAAAACCACTATGGTCGCGCTTTGGATAGATACCATGATGAAAACCTGGAAAATATGCATCATCTGTAGAATCGAGCATCTACATGCGCCAATTCAGGTGAAAGCATCTCATCCCATCCATAATAAATCCATTCATCCATGAACCATTTTTGCAATACATTTTCATCCATCTACATCCATAGTTTGAGTCAGCTCGATCTTGACAAAGTTTGGTGAAAACTTTACACTTGCTTATGGTAAACATCTTGACATGGGTCATTTTCATTGATCCTATCCTACCCAACATTGTCTGAGCCATAAAGCATTATCTAATGAGCATTCTTTATCTGAACACCTTATCTTATCACAAGATAATCCTTGGAATCCTTTGTGTGCTTACAATATCCATCCATCCATACACCTATCCGAGCATTCACACATCACATTCCATATATTGCTAGACACTGGGGGAAGATATTTACATCTTGCTTCGAGAATAAATCTTGATCTATATCCTCCAACTTATGTGTTGATCTAAACATTGGAAAAATTTGTCAAAACACTTGTAAGAAAACAATCCAAATCACTAACATGGAAAATTTTGACAAGAAGATGTTCCTTATCAAGCTTCATCTTTCATCGAACATCAATCCAAACAATCAATACCAGTCACATCTAATGTGTGCTTCAACGTCACATCAAATCATTCAAACAACTTTTGTTCCAAATCAAGCTTCATCAATCTTGATCAATCAAATCCAACCAAAAATCATCATCTTGGGATATCCATCCTTATCCTTTTGTTTCTTAACATTATCTTTGCATTGTTGTGTATCCTCAACAATGTTATCATCATCAATCCCTCATCATCTTGTGATATCCATCCTAATCCTTGTGTTGAGTAGCATTATCCTTCCATTGTTGTGCATCCTCAACAATGTTATGATCATCAATCCATCAATCAGATCAATCAACCCTAGCTTGGATTTCAAAAAAATCCTAAACATAGCATTGATATCATCACACATATCCATATCCAAATCATCAAAATCATGCGAAAATTCAAAAAATCAAAAAAATTGAAAATCCAAAAACATTCAAAAACACATCAAAATTCAAAAACATTCAAAAAACACAAAAACATTCAAAAAATATCAAAATCTAAAGACATTCAAAAGACACAAAATCTAAAAACATTTGAAAAATTGGAAAATCAAAACATTTGCAAAATTTTGAGAAAACCCAAAAACAACCTCAAAACATTCCAAAAATGTCAAAAAAGTCAAATATTTGAAAAAATCCATCCATCTCATCTCAATTTCACTTGAAATAATCAACCATCCATAATAAACTGATCATCACCTTCATCCTTTGGTAGCTTAAATAGAAACAATCACAACAATCAACAAAAGAAAACTTCAAACACATAATCAAAATTGAAGCAACAAATCGTTAAATTCAAAATCAAACTCTTGATCATTTTCAAACATGTCAATCAACCTTATATCAACAACCTAAAAATCAACTTATCAAACCATCATCATCCTATACAATGCATGTCCTAGGATATATCGTTCCGATAATGGGCATCATTTTGGATATCATTTTTTATTCTTATCCTATTCAAACACATCCCTTTGGTTAAAGGTATGAAGAACATTGACTTGTTTGTGTACTTGATATTTTCTTTTGATTTAACTTATTGCACTCATTCCAATGACCTCTCGATGATGTCTAATCAAAGTGATTTAGAGAGAAAGGAATGGGGCATTGATCATTATCCTTTTGTTTGTTGTGCTTGTTGGACGTTCTTGTAATATAACTTGGCAAATACTTGATTTGTTAGGTACGTCCTCGCAAGGTTTTTGTATGTCAAGTGTGAAAAAGAATACTCCTATCTATTTGTCAAGTCAAATTCCATCGCACTAGGTACAATGCCATACTAGTTCTTTATACCTTGATGCATCGTATCTATGTGTATTATAAAACATAAGATAAGTAGCCCTTTTAAAATCCTAATCCTTGATAAGAGAAACATTATCTATCATCATCATCATATCTAATAAAGTCTTGTCAAATCATGGACTTGTTGGATCCTCTTGTCATCATCTCATTTCTTCTTTCTTCTTTTCCACATTAACATCACATCATGATCAGTTAATCATCATCACCAGTGCATCCATCCTGCATCCACAAACCATTAGCATACATAAATCTCATAATCATGGCATATCACATCATCCATCTCATCCATCTCACATGCATTACATCATCATTTGAAGTTGTTTAGGATAATATAGATTGGTTATTCTAAGAATCTTAAAATCATCTCATTTGCATCATCATCATAACCATCCATATGTCCATCTTGAACCTCTTTATCACGAGATCGACCCTCAAATCAAATCTTTTTGCTCGATCTCTCGAGAGGGAAATGTATCTATTCTTCTTTCTGCTGGGGCATCCAAAAAAATCATAATTTTTTTCAATTTTGATCATGGCAAGTTTATTCTTTGAACCAACGCATCAAGTACATTGCTTCAAAGAGGGGAAAAATGTAGACACGTAAAATTGACATCATACATAATCATATTCACTCGTGAATTAAATAAACCAAGTTTAATTGATTAATCTCCTAAGGTCATCCATTTAAATTGAATAAATTAACTTTATTTAATTTAAGCCTAACAACATCCCTTTTGATTAAATAAATCAAATATTTATTTAATCAAGTCTAAAATCACCTTTCATCCCCCTTTGATTTATTTAAATCCCTAAATCCAAGTGAAATGGGTCAAATCACCTAATCCCCCACTAAATTAATCTAATCTAATCACTCATCACATCCTCTAGCTTTTCCCACTTGCACAAATAAATCAATTTATTGATTTATTAATTCATCATTTTCTTTCAACTTGGCATAAAAAGGGAATATTCTTCCAAATTTGAATCTCTCCCCAAGTTGACATGTACATCCAACAAAGCATTTAAGAGGTCTTACATGTCTCTTACATGTCTCTTGCAAAGGTCAAACTTAGCATTTAACTCTCAAATTCAAATTTCAAATCTCCCCCTCTTTGGCACATTGACCAAAATGTGCTCATTCCTCAACCTATCACAAGTTGACAAGTGGCTCCTTCCTATAGGTGGATCTTTAGTCCCGCATCCTCCATGTTTGGCATTCTTTTATACTTCTTGGCTATAAATAGAGACCTCCTCTATTGTATTAATCCTCCACAATCTTAGTGTCTCTCGCCACAACTCATCATCTTGATCATCAACATATCATCAACATATCAGGAGCTTATCAAGGGTTGGGAAAGGGCTTCTTTCCACAGAAGCACCAATCCACTATGAGATAGAGTTTGCATCATGTTTTCAGATGTTTTTGCTTGGTTTCATTGTTTATTTTGTTTGCAATATGAAAAATGTTAGATTATTTCATAGAGATGTTTGAATATGTGCTTTATTTTAACCAATAACCATGCTAATGTGTATGTTAGGTTTTTAGCAATTTGCACATTTCGTCATCTACAGAATTCATCCATTCACTTAATCATTCTCAAGCATTCAAGCACTCTAAGCATAATCAAGTCATCCATTGGAGCACTTCATTGCATATCTTTAGATTTCTACATCAAGGGTTTGGTGAGCTCTTGACATTGCATGTTGTTTATTCATCATTCTTTTCTTATTTCATTTGATTTCATAGGGTTTGATTACCGAATTGGATTTTGACCAAGGAAAACCCCTACAATCTAACCCTTAACCCTTTTCTCCCTCTTTGCATGTGTGTTTGTAGGCTTTGTATTTAGATTTGTCAAAAATTTTGGTGTCAAAAAGTGCTCAACAATCCATCAAAGTCAACATAACCCTAATTGAAGTTTGGAGACTCTTTTCAACTCATTTTCTGTAGATTCAGATTTGGACACCTTTTACAAAAGGAAGTGCAGATTGGAAACTACAGAATCCTGTTTTGAAATTCTAGAAATCATTAGGTGGACAAAGTTTCCATCTATGGAAAATTAGTCCCACTACTAGGCCTGAAAATTGATTTTTACATTTCTAAGTATCCATTTGGTAGATTCTTGTTTTGACAGATTTTCTATGAAACTAGACTAAGTCCCCCAACTTGGCATAAGTGTCCTAGTCAACATTTCTAGTCAACTCCATAGGATTGTGGAGCCTCTCTGCATTAGATTCCATATTCTAGGTGCACTTCTCCAATTTTATTCAATTATTTTATCATTTACTTGTAGTTTTAGGTGTTTTTGCATACATCACTGTGTTTCCCCACACTTTGCATTTCTTAGGTTTAACATCAATAAATCACTTGTTTTTCAGTTCATTACATTTAGATATCATAGTTAGACATATTGCATCCTTCTTAACATCATTCTTTGAATGTAACATTGCATTTTGGCCCCAATCTTTCTCCTTTTAGGTGAAAAAGCCTAGAAGGAGCTTAAAGCATTCAGGTGCCAAAATCTTTGGTTACATTTTGGTTAACCTAAATTTTGAACATTTTTGCTTCTAATTTTAAGAGCATCCTAGGTTTAACTTGAAGTAGCATTGCATTAGATCAGCCAATGTCTCATAACACAACTTTTCCAAACTGTCTCCTCCATGCAAAAACAAATATCTACCATCAACCAAAACCAAAATGGACCACCCATCTATTATGTCTGAAGCAACCCATTATCTTTGGAAATCCTATGAACACCGATGCCATAAGGAATAGAAATGCCTATGTTTGAGAAGTATGGAGGAAAGGGTGATCCTACTAATCATGTTAATGCTTACACAAAACTTATGCAGTGACTTTGTTCTTGATCATAAACTATTGGCCAAACTGTTTCTTAGGACTTTAAAGGACACTGCCTTAGAGTGGTTTTCATCCTTACCAAATAATTCAATTTATTCATTCAATGAACTAGTTGATGCATTTAGAAATCATTTTCAAGTGCACATGGCTTCCAAAAAGACATTGGGTGACCTGTTGAGATGTAAACAAAACGTGGATGAAAAAGTAATCAATTTCATCTCATGCTATCAGTTACTTTATGCCCAAATCAATGTCAAAATCCCTGATCCGCATCTCCAAAAAATATTCATTGAAAAATTGCAAAGTCAAATCCAAGATAGATTGACCATAATGAAATTTCTCTCTTTCATGCGCTTGTGCAAAACTCTTTGTGATTATCACAATTGGGTTAGTGTTGTGCATGTTTTGGACACACGCCCTGTTGTAGGCAGCGACCCCCTTTTTTTCACTCCCAATAGGCTGGTTTTCTCTTGTCTTGTTTTACGTGCCCCATTTCCAAGCCCAAAATGGTCATGTGCCTTCAAACGATCAAATCCCCTACCCAAATTCACCTGCTTGGGGTATTCAAATCTGCGGAGAAATAAAGTCCCCCATCCCCTTTCTTTCTTTTTTCTTGCTTTGGTTGTTTCAGAAACATCTGTGGACCCCTGTCGGTCTAGTTTCCACATTTTTGACTTTGGGGTCACCCTTTTTTGGATCTGGGATGTGTTTGAAGTGCATAAATGAACTGCCAAGGTTTCATCAATGTTCCGTTAAGTTTCAATGGTTTCAGAACTTTCCCTTTGGAATTCTCTTCCTCCTTGGCTATTTGGAAACATTTGTGGACCCCCGTCGCTCCCGTTTCCTCAGTTTTGACTTTGGGGTCACCCTTTTTGGATCTGGGATGTGTTTGAAGTGCGTAAATGAACTGCCAAGGTTGCGTCAACGTTCCATTAAATTTTGATGGTTTTGAAACTTTCCCTCCAGAATTCCCTTCCTCCTTGGCTATTTGGAAACATCTGTGGACCCCCGTCACTCCTGTTTTCTCATTTTTGACTTTGGAGTCACCCCTTTTTGGATCTAGGATGTGTTTGATGTGCTTAACTGAACTGCCAAGGTTTCATCAAAGTTTGGTTAAGTTTTGGTGGTTTCAGAGCTTTGTCCCCCTTTTGCTATTTTGGAACTTCCATCGGCCACTTTCCTTTCAGCCTCCGGAACCTAGGTTCTCCATGGCCGTTTCTGGGAGTCTGTCCCTCTTTGGCCATTTGGAACATCTGGCAGCCATTTGATTCTCGCCCTCTGGAACTCGGGGCCTTTGTGGCCATTTCTGAGAGCCTGTCTCCTTCCCAGCTGTTTTGAACATCCTAGAGCCTGCTTCCTTGCTGGCTCTTTTGAAAATCTAGGAGCCCGCCTTCTTCCTGACTATTTTGGCTTTTGTTTGTTGTCTACCTTCTGGCTTTCTTCCACCGTCTTTCCCCCCTCTTGCACTCACACCCTTGAAGCATGCATTAATGTTTATGGTCCAAATGAGCTCCAAATATGAATATCAAGATATTTTGATGATGCATGGATAGATCTAATAGGGAATTTGTAGGTTTGACTGACATTTTCCTTAACTCATGTATAAATGCGCTTACGACACTTCATGTTTGCAGGAGTCAAGAAGCTTTCTGTAGGTCTATCGAAGAGGCCCATTGAGGGAGTTGTCCTACCTTTTTCTAGGTGATGATGATTTCTAAGGAGCTTTCTACCAGAATCAAGGGCCACCAATCCATTGATGCCAATCGTCAATGGACTCATTTGATCAAAGGAAGAACACTACAAGCATATCAAGCAAAAGACAACTTTCAAACAGTTTTTGCTACAGTGAAAAGGGAAATCAGCTAAATGACAAAATTGCTATAGTGACTGGCACTAGATGACAAAACAGAGAAAATACAAGAAATGTATTTTAAATTGTTGGATATTGGGGGTAGGTGAACCCCTAACTTGTAATGAATCTGAGCCACTCAATACAAATTGATCCTAACCATTCATTTGGGCTTTGGAAAACTATAAATAGGGGCTTGCCCCTCATTTGTAAGGGTTGGAGAATTGATGTAAAGACATTTTGTAGCAACAGAAAGCAACATTGGATGATTTATGGGTGTTCCTTTTGAGTTTTCTCTTTATGTATGCATAGTTCACCTTCCATGTTAGTTTTAGTGTTAGTTTCTTGAATGGGAGTGATGATGATGTTTGCTGTTTTAGTATTTGATGAACTTCTAGCTCATACTTTTTGTGGTTCATTGATGATGAATCACTTTGCAAATCTAGTCTAAGCCTCTTTCATTTATTGTTGCAACTTAGTTCGATTGCATGTACATGATGTGTGTATGTGATGTGAAAATCTGCAGTCCTTAGAAGATTGCACTGGTTTTGTGTAGCTGTAGGTTTCTCTTGGTCAAGCAAAACTTAGTTTAGGAAGCCTGTCTACTTTAGCAGCCACCATTGTTACTATTCATTCATAGCTTAGGATTATAATAGCTTTCTTAACCCTTCTCCTTTTGGTGTTTTTTTTAATCCTTGGTTAGAGTAGGATCCAAAGCATCACCATGAAGCTAAATCAGATGAATTTAATGAGTTTCAACTTGTTGTTTTGAGTGGACAGCCACTGTTCATTCACTTTCAGCACTTTGAAACTGCATTTGCAAACCCAACTTCCATGCTTTGTAACTCATCCGTAAGTCTTCCTTGTGATTCCAGCAAATCACATCAAACAATTGAGATATTCCAAGCACTGTCAAGACCTAACATTAGAGACCTTGGGATAGTGTTCTGCAATTTGATTATGGAATATTGTCTTTCAAGAGAGGTAGTGCACCTATGCACTACTTGTGTTGAGAGGTGCATAACAAACACATCAACAGAACTGGCACTAGGAGAAGGGCATGACATGTTGAGGGTACAAAGTTGAAAGTTGGAAATTGAAAGGAGCACTTGCAAAGAAGAAATCTGAGATAGGGAGATCTCTTTCAATGCTAAAAATCAGAAAATTTTGAAGGCAAAAGAAGCTGAGTCAAAATGGAGCAGCATGCACAAATTGACATCACTCAGCTGCATACAAATTTGAACAAGAGACTGATGAAGCCATTGCAGCAATTTGCATTGGTGGATAGATGTCAGATCCATTGCACTTGTAGGCATAGTGAATTGGGGTGTCTAACAATCTTGGACAGAATTGAGAAGGTCTTGTAGGGAGAAATTCCCTTTTGGGAAATATATCAGCCTTTAGCCCTTGCAGACTCGTAGGAAGAATTGACAACCATGGCAACCAAGGCATTCAAGGAGCTGATCTAGGAAAATTTGAGCAGCAAGGATGGACCAAGATTGGAGGAAATATTGATGTCAAGTTGGTGCAGATTTCACAATGCACCCCACTCTGAATTCACTTGCTCATCATGCACAAATGTCATCACCCAAGTCAAGGATCATGTGAACAAGTTGGAGCAGCCATCTCCTAGTAAAGGCGACTCATGCCATGAGGTGGGAAAGTTGTTGGAAGCTCGAGGACAACACACCACAGATGAATCAAGAAATATGACATAGGCTAGTGCTGGGATAGCAGACATAGATGATCAGATCCAAAAGGAAGAGGATAATTTCCTTAGGACAAGTTGCCTTGATGAACAATCAGCTAGAAACAGATCAGAAATTTGTTCCTTCGTTGAAGAAAAGCAGTCCCCTGCTCTAGAAGATGGATTGGCAGTTGAAGATGAATCAAAAGAGTTTGCAGTAGTGTATGCTGGGGCAGCAAATGAAGATGTTGAAAATCAGAAAGAGGAAAAGGTTGACAGCCTTGGGAAAATAGAGAATGATGGAAAAGAAATAAGCGAGATTATATTAGAGGACCTCTCCTTCATGAATGAAAATGATCAAACATCTAAAAATGCAGATTTGGAGGAGCGGGAACAACCATTTACCACAACTGTCTACTATTCACCTTCCTTCTCAAATGATGATGAGGACCCACTAGTGGAAAGATATGATCATCTCATCTCGAGACTAGCGAGGGATTGGACTGAGTTGAAATACCAAGTGGATTTGGAGATATTGCTGTTCCCAAATTGGTGTCGACTCCATGATTCATCACACTTAGACCTCACATGTAAGCTATGCCAAGAGGCCATTGAGCAAGTCAAAGGACAAGGGGCACAACCAAGCAGATCACCTCCCGCAGCCACTTCAAAGATTGAAGAAGAAGACCAAAATCCCAAATCAACTAATGACTTAGTTGAAGGTAGTCCTTAAGAGGATGTTTGGGTAGCAATAGAAGAAGGACATCAATATAGTTTCAGACTTCCAAGCAATGAAGTAGATCAAGTGGGAATACTGTCCACCAGTCATCAAGAAGTTCTTCCTCTTGAAGAGCAGTTATGTGCCATGGACAGTGGGCTTTTTGATCAGTCTTTGGAGGGAAATTGTGCAATAGACTTTGGTCCCCTTGATGAGGTTCCATCAATTGATGACTTCTTTCCATTAGGAGCTGCAATACGGAGGTTTGTTCATGTCAAGGAAGAGCACATCCCAGAAGATGGTAGTGATGAATACATACTCCTTGAGCCCTTGAACAATGATGCATTAGAGTTTCCAGATTGGGAGAGGAGCTCCTTCTCCATTTACAGCGATAGTGACCAAGAGGAAACAAGTGGGCGCCATGAGGAGATACATGAACAAAAAAAGGAAGAAGATAAAGGTGGAGGTGTTTTGATGGCTTCCAACAAATATGACTAGCTTGGTCAACCGCAGGCTGCAACTGAGGGTCCTTCCGCCTCAATCCTTGCAGATTTTCCTCCACAACCAGAGAGCTACAATGAGATAGATTCATGCATGTCATCATCCCATGACATAGAACAACACAAAGATCAGGTAAACACTTGGGAGGGGAAATGGGACAACATGCTACCTTTTGAAGACGACCATCAAAACGGCACCAAGATTATAGATGATCGACAAGGCGAGGTGTTCCTCCTTCAAGAACAACCAATTGGGACTATGGATCTTGCTCACAGCTTGGAAGAGTTCTTTGCTACCCCGTCCTCCTGGCCTTATGCTAGTTTAATGTCTGAAGTGTTGCACCCTCCACCATTCCTACCCGAGGCTGCCAATACAACGACCAAGGATGTTGTGCTTGCTCTCGATTGTCCAATGCTGCCACCTCCATGTGACAACATCTAGGTTTTATCCTTCCTTGCCCCTATCATTTCTCATAACTACACTTATTATTTTGAATATGGGAATGAGGGAAAATGAACATGTTTATGGATTAACCATGGGTTTGGCGAGCCTCCTCAATTGCTATTTTTTCATGATGATGTGATTGAACTTGAGTGCTGCAAGATTGAATTTATTTTTTCAGAATATAAAGACAAGTTTGCATGGTGAAGAACAATAACAATTGCCTGTTTGCTCGTGCATGCATTACAAAATCCAATGAATATTAATGTTGGTTTGTCATCCCTGAACATAATGCTTTGTAAATATCTTTGTACATAGTTGTTTTTGAGTAGTATAGGTTTCCTGTAAATACTCTGCTTTCCTGCTTTCCTTAAGTCAGTTGGTTTATGTAGTTGCTTGCTTCGTTTGCTTTTTTTTTCTTTCTTTCGCTTTGTTGCTACTTTGCTTGGGGTTCGTCTGCTTTTAGTTGGGCACATCTGTGCGCACAACAACCATACTTATCACCTGGGGTTGTTCTACGTATTTCTTTGTCAAACTCTAATCAAGTTTTTAGAGTGGATGGTGAGGATTTTCTGTTAGTGTCAAGTGATCTAGGTGTTTGATTCAAAGAGGATAAATTGTTGGTTTAGTCTGACTCTGACGTATTCTAAAATCTTATAGCTCTTACACATCTTAAGAATTCGATGGTCACTATAGGGCCTTCTATGAAGTCTAGTTAAGTGAAAAATCTAGAATTCTGCTTCAGCGCCACTATGATTCTCAGCCCTGAGCACGAGCTTCAATGCTTGCAAGTTGAAATAAAAGAGCTAAAAAGAGAAGAAAGAAAAAAAGAAAACATTAAAAATTAAAAGAAAAGAAAATTCAACTTTTCAGGGGTATCCGAGCAACTCTACTGGGGCTATGGACACTTGACTGGCAGTAGAGCAATGTTCGGGAAAATCGTAGCGATAACCTCGTTGGGACTATGGATGCCTGACTGGCAGCAAGGCAATGTCCTAGATGCTTTTGGAGTTAGAATAAACTACGTAGCTTAACTAAACGGAGCTTGGGTTCCTGTAGCAACTAAAGAATTGGAATTAACGCAATTGCACACACCTGGATTTTCAGCATACTGAAGGTTGGGTTGGCTAATGGTTTTGATCCTTTGGTTGGGCATTTGGTTTGTTTGCCCTAGTGTGAAGGTCAAAACTAGAGATTCTGGGTTCGTGATTCCAGTTTGTCATCAAAATGCTCCTGAGCATTTCCCCAGTGAGTCACCATTTTTTGTGCATGTTTTGCACACACGCCCCGCTGTAGGCAGGGACCCCCTTTTTTTGCTCTGACAAGCTGCTTTGCTCCTGTCTTGTTTTGCATGCCCCATTTCCAAGCCCAAAATGGTCATGTGCCTTCAAATGATCAAATCCCCTACTCAAATTCACCTACTTGGGGTGTTCAAATATGTGGAGAAATAAAGTCGCCCATCCCCTTTCTACCTTTTGTCTTGTTTTAGTTGTTTCAGAAACATCTGTGGACCCCTGTCGGTCTAGTTTGCACATTTTTGACTTTGGGGTCACCCTTTTTTGTATTCAGGATGTGTTTGAAGTGTGTAAATGAACTGCCAAGGTTTTTTCAATGTTTCATTAAGTTTTGATGGTTTTGGAACTTTCCCTCCGGAATTCCCTTCCTCCTTGGCTATTTGGAAACATCTGTGGACCCCCGTCGCTCTTGTTTCCTCATTTTTGACTTTGGGGTCACCGTTTTTTGGATCTGGGATGTGTTTAAAGTGCATAAATGAATTGCCAAGGTTTCGTCAATGTTTTGTTAAATCTTGATGGTTTCAAAAATTTTCCTCCAAAATTCCCTTCCTCGGCTGTTTGGAAACATCCGTGGACCCCCGTCGCTCCCGTTTCCTCATTTTTGACTTTGGGGTCACCCTTTTTTGGATTTGGGATGTGTTTGATGTGCTTAAATGAACTGCCAAGGTTTCGTCAAAGTTTGGTTAAGTTTTGGTGGTTTCAGAGCTTCGTCCCCCTTTTGCTGTTTTGGAATTTCTGGTGGCCACCTCGCTTCTGGCCGTTTCTAGGGCTCCGCCTCCCCATGGGCGTTTTGGAACTTCCGGCGGCCACCTCCCTTCCGGCCTCCGGAGCCCAGCCCCTCTGTGGCCATTTCCAGGGCTCTGCCTCTCCATGGCTATTTTGGAACTTTCGGTGGCCACCTCCCTTCCGGCCTCTAGAGCCCGGCCCCTTCGTGGCCATTTCCAGGGCTGCACCTCTCCATGGCCTTTTTGGAACTTCCGGCGGCCACCTCCCTTCCGGCCTCCGGAACCCGGCCCCTCCATAGCCATTTTGGAACTTGCAGTAGCCACCTCCCTTCTGGCCTCTAGAGCCTGGCCCCTCCATGGTCGTTTCCGAGGCTCCCCCTCTCCGTGGCCATTTTGGAACTTCCAGCGGCCACCTCCCTTCTGGCCTCTAGAATTTGGGTCCTCCATGGCTGTTTCTGGGAGTGATGATGGTGTTTGCTAATTTAGTATTTGATGAACTTCCAGCTCATGCTTTTTGTGGTTCATTGATGATGAATCACTTTGCAAAGCTAGTCTAAGCCTCTTTCCTTTATTGATGTAATTTAGTTCGATTGCATGAACATGATGTGTGTATGTGATGTGAAAATCAGCAGTCCTTAGAAGATTGCACTAGTTTTGTGTAGTTGTAGGTTTCTCTTGGTCAAACAAAACTCAGTTTAGGAAGCCTGTCTACTTTAGCAGCCACCATTGTTACTGTTCATTCGTAGGTTAGGATTAGAATAGTTTTCTTTACCCTTCTCCTTTTGGTGTTTCTTTTAATCCTTGGTTAGAGTAGGATCCAAAGAATCACCATGAAGCTAAATTAGATGAATTTGATGAGTTTCAACTTGTTGTTTTGAGTGGACATCCACTGTTCATTTACTTTCAGCACTTTGAAACTGCATTTGCAAACCCAACTTCCATGCTTTGTAACTCATCTGTAAGTCCACCTTGTGATTCCAGCAAATCACATCAAACAACTAAGATATTCCAAGCATTGTCAAGACCTGATATTAGAGACCTTGGGATAGTGTTCTGCAATTTGATTATGGAATATTGTCTTTCAAGAGAGGTAGTGCACCTACGCACTGCCTATGTTGAGAGGTGCATAGAAAACACATCAACAGTTAGTAGTTATCATGCAAAGTCCACTTCTAAACGAACTAAAAAATATTAACCTAGAGATTCAAACAATTAGCAACCATTTGAAAAACCAAACAAAGGGTTGTTACATTTCAATCCCCCTCAACAACCAACTCAACTGGTCAACAACCAAGTAGAGGTTGTTCAAGCCACGGTACCTTATAGTGTACCGTAGAAAAAAGGTAACTTGCTTGATTTGTGGACTTAAGGAGGCCTTGATTTGGTGTTGTGAGGTGTTTTTCACATCCACACTAGGTCTTGGACTCTTTCAAATTCATTTAACAATGTCTTGCAAAGGTGTTGTAAAGTGTCTCACACTTTTCTAGACTTAATGAACCAATTTCCCCTTAACTCAATAGTATAAAATGTATTTAATTTCATTATCAGATCAATCTAGAAGGCTTGTTAAATAAACTTAATGCTAATCTAGAGTTGAAATGTGTCCTACACATTCACATTGGATGTTGTGCCTTCATAGGCTAAGTGGATCTGATTTTAGTATTGTAAAGTGTATTTAATCACACTTTCACATTGAATTTTCTATCCCAAGCCCTAATTGATCTTTTCATCATCATTAATAGGACCCTATTACCCTATATTGTGCATCCCAAGGCAATATTTGATGAAATACCTGACAAATTCATCATATAAACCTTATTTACTTACTTCCTATTATCCTAGCTATCAAATGTGCCCCTCTAGTACTAATTTTCCATCTGTGGAAAATCAGTCCCTGCCAGTTGGGACTGATTCACCCAAGGTGATGAATGAGTCCTATTCGGATCATTTTTTACTTTTGTGCAGGAAATTTTAGAATTTAAGTTTTTTTTTCTTCATGTTGGCCTTAGGGATCGAATTTATGGGAAAATAAGGTGAATTGCCTATAAAATAAAGTCTCTAAACACTAATTCACATCTCTTAACTCATTCACATATCTCTTATCATTCATTCATCATCCATATTTCCCTTCAAGTTTAGGGTTTCATCATTCTAAGTCATCAAGAAAGCTTCCAAAGACATTCAAGGGAAAAATATTCTTTCATTGTTGTGGAAATTAGAGATCAAAATTCATGGCAAGGTAATAACTCCATTATTGCATGCTTTATTACATTCTTTCATCATATTGGTTTAATTACCTAAAAAGGGGCTTGACCAAGGGAAACCCCCATGCCCTAACATCCAAGATTTCTCTTCCTTGTCTTGTGGGTATGTGCAGGATCATGATGGGCCAAAAAGTGGCAATATGATGGTATTTGTAGGGTATGTGGCTGATGACTTTTTTAACCCAAAATTGATGAAATGAAAAGGGTTTTTAAAGGATATTCTCAGCTTTCCACCAATATAAATTATGCTTTGTAATTTTGAATTTAATAAATAATTATTATTCATTTTCTATTTGAATTACAACTAAAGTCCTAATTGATAGGCTGATTGAAAAACATTTATAGGTTTCAAACGATATCACATTTTTTTAATCCAATACATGCATCACATTCTATGATTCACATAAAATAGGATTAAGAAAATAAAAATTGAATTTCATAAATTTTTAACCAAGTTTTAAGGTGGTTAGACATACTAGTTTTTATATTTTTTAAAAGTTGCAATAAAAAAATCATAATTAAATATTTACTTGGAAAAAATCGTATAAAAAAATATGCATCACATCTAGACATGTGTCTACTTATTTCTAAAATATTATAAAAAAATATTATCATTTTCTTATGGTTAGAGTGGTCAGACATACACCTATTTCTTATTTTTTCCCTAAAATTTAAGTACTACTTCATTGAAATTTCAAATTTTCACCAAATAGATTTTTTTTTAAAAAAAAAACCTAGTAGTTTAGAAATTACATGAAATTTTCTAAAAATTCTATTCTTACATATTTTTGAAATAATATAGATAACTTATTCAATTTTTATGTCAAGTTGCCCAACTCTGATTTTTCTGAAATTTTTTTCCACTTAAGGGCTTGTTTTTTCCATGATGATCCTGCACATACCCTTGTATGTTTGTAGATTTAAACATATTGGAGGCTTAGAAATAATTAAATATTGCATTGAAAAGTTGTTCAAGTCATCTCTTCATTGGATAAGTCAAAATACCTACAAAAAGTCACTTTTAGGTCCAAATTTGACAATTTAAGAACTAGACACCTGAAGAAGTAGAAAGTGCAAACCGAAGGCTCCTATTTCCACATTTGAATATTTAGAAATTCAAAAGTGGACTCATTTTCCATGGGTGGTGAATGAGTCCCACTTCCGAGCCTGATTTAGGTTTTCTACATTTTTGGATACCCATTTGTCCAAAATAGGCTCCATAATAGTTTCACAGATCTAGGACTAATTCGCCCATAATGGCAAATGAGTTCCACTAGGCCTAAAAATCAGGATTAGTAGCATTCTATAAGTCATTTCCAGTCTTCATCAATATCTTAGGTGCACACTTTTAGTTTCATCCATTTCTCTTGCAATCTGTATTCATTTCTAGTTCATTTATGCATCACACTATGCTTTCAAACATTGCATATTTCATTAGTTTTGTATTCATAATCAATCAATTTTATCAATTAGTTGCATCTATATCATTTCAGTTAGTCATAGTTTCATCATACATTCCTTAGTTTGAGTGAACCACCTCAATTTTAGGGTTCTATATCTCTCCTTTTAGGTGAAAAACCCTAAGAGTGTAAGAGAAGTACATAGAAACAACCCCCTAAAAATTTTGGTTCATTTTGCTCAACCATGTTTTCAAATATCTTCTTGTCTGATTTGGAGTCCTTAATTAAAGATCTAGCATTGATTTGACCTTGCATTAGGGTTTGCACGGATTAATTTGCAGACTAGGTTTCAAATTTTGCATTCATGAAAAGTGCATTTAGGTTACATTTTTGGCATCTAAAATCATTAAAATTTTCTGAAACTTTGCAATTTCATCTTAGGTCTACATCTTACAACATAGAAAACATAAAAATACATCTGAAAAATCTGAAAAATCTCAAAAAAACCCTCACTAGGACTCATTCACCACTCTAGGTGAATTATTCCCTTTTGACCCCCCGCAACTACCTTTTACAAAGTTGAAACCCTCTTTTTATGCTTTTGTTTGCTGCCATTAGTTATCTTTATTAGTTGGTTGAGTTTCTGTATCATGCATTTCATTAGATTTAGCTTACATTAGCTCATTTCTTGCATTGTAAAAATTCACATTTGCACTTCCAATATTTCATCTTCCAAATTATTGCATAGTGTCATAAGTAAATTACTTTGCTTGAAATATGAAAAGTTGCATTTCGTCCTATTTATATACATTAAATTTTAAGTTTGCATAGCTTCTCCTACATTTAAATAATTAGAAATAAGCATTACTTGCATTCATGGCACTTAGACGTTTGTGATTTTCATTTTCAGCATTAGTTCCTAGTTCATTTAGATCAAATTCATTAGCAAATGCAAACAAAAAACAAAAAAAATCAAATGATCCAATTCAAAAAATGATTCAATTTCGAAAAACCATAACATCCAAGTCCTTTAGTAGTGATGATTTATACATGTTAGATGAATCCCTTAAGGACTTCCTCTCAATAAGATCATCCACTAAAAATTTCACACAAAAGGATCCATGCGTCGATAATCATGATAATCATAATTGTTCTTCTCCTGATATCTCTCCTATTTGTGATGAAGGTATCTTGATAAAAGAATAAATAATGATTAAAGAAAATGAAAGTCTTGCTTGTCTTCCTTATCCTCCCCCTTGCAAAGAAATTATGACACACAAAGTTGAAATCATTGCCACTACCTTACCGAGTCCCCATTCATCTCCCAACACCTCCCATACTTGTTCAAATCCTTTAGTGAATAAGGAAAAATCATGAACGTTCATGACAAAGACATTTATGTGGAGGATATGATTGAGAGATATGTCAATCTTACGTCTCTTACTCAAGATGACATTCTAGGACATGAGGATGTAAGTATAGATAATCATGACAATCAACCGTATTTCTCTCCTTATATGTTCTCTACACATGAAGAAGATAGTTTGGTGTTAGAAGATATCATGATGAAAGATCTATTTGAAAAAAAAAGTCCAATCATTGGTAACTATCAAACTCCTAGTTATCCTTCTCTTGATGCCTCTCCTATAAGCGATGAGGCTATCTTGGAAAATCTAATTATTGCATGTGATGAACATATTAGCTCTTCTCCTAGGGTCGATATTATGGCACATAAGAATGATACCTTAGAGAATTAAGATAACCAAATAAAGCCCCCTACTCATATCACCACTATTGATACTCAGAAAAATCCAACCCTTAGTCATTCCCTATGTGTGCTAAGAAACAAGCTCACAATACACCCAACCTCATTCTTCCAAATCATGGTCTTCATGATTATCCTTTCATAGAAATCAACCCATCCAACAAGCCTTCACCCAACATCAATACTAACACACAAGATTCTTCCAAGGAAACTCTAACCTTGGTACATCCTAAATTGATAGATATATAATTAAATATGTATCAAGAAGAAACATTGTTTCCTTATCCACATAAATAACATTAGTTGCTACTCCTTTCCATGCAATAGTTTTAGGATCATAGCATACTCACTATTGCATGATTTTTATCCATCACAAAGGGCAACATACCATCATCCATTCTAGGCTAATTCTTATTCTACAGTAAGTGGGGGACAAAGGCTTCAACAACCTTATCCCCATATGTCACTTGTTGTTGTCTCTTTCGACTACTCGTTAACCTTTCATGAACATATAACAAAAAGCTTGGGATGTGGATGATATGTCTTAAAGATTGACTCACTTACAACATACTCCCTTTCTTCATAATGTAGCTTATCGAAAACATATGACTTGGCATGTAGGGATATTTGAATAAGCTCTTATACGCTCTTCTACTTGAAAGCAATTGCTCATAGTAATGGTGTTAGCAACCACTTTAAAGTGGGGGCATAGATAGACAACATCTTTGTTCAAATTTCATGGCATGATTTACTTTTTCTTGTGATGTGTCCTCTTCTTGGTGGTGTCATTGGGTTTTATTTCTTTCATGAGTGTATGATCAATTAAAGTGGTCTGATGTGGATGAGGCATCCCATGGATAATGATCTAACAAGGTAATAATGAGCAATTGAAGTGGCTTGATGTGAACAAGGCATCCCATGGATGATGATCTGACACCCTGACTTGTCCTCTCTTTGAGACATTGGACACAATGCTCCCTAAGAATAAGACCTTAGATGATCAAAGAAAAATCCCCTTTAACAAAATTTTTACATTACATTCAAAAACATTTACAAAAGAATTTGCATTGTGGTGCCTTATCAAAGTTATCACGAGGATAAATTGGGTATGGTTAGTATAATGGGAAGTCAACACACTTGCATGAATTTCTTATTATACGGTGGGAAGCTGACACACTGGCATGAATTTCTCACTAAACCACTTCTTTGGAATTACTCACCCCACAGATGACCTAATGTTCCATGGCCCTAGAGTGAGTGCATCGTTTCCACCCTATTTTTATTTTGTTTAGTTCTTGCCATTTCACGATTGTGTATCTTGATGGCTTGACTTATGATCTTGGATCTTGGGATTGATTTCCTTCTTGATCTTTTTCATTCTTTGTCATCTACATATGTACACTAAGATTTCTCTTGAATGTCTACTTTAGTGTGAGTTCGAAGCAAGTTCATCATCTCAGTAAAGTGGGGGCTAAAAGTACCATAGAAAAAAGACAAATTTCTTGATTTTGGGAATAATTGATGACAAATTGGACTTAAGGAGCCCTTGATTTAGTATTGTGAGGTGTTTTTCATATCCACACTAGGTCTTGGACTCTTACAAATGTATTTAACAATGTCTTCCAAAGGTGTTGTAAAGTGTTTCACACTTTTGTAGACTTAATGAACCCATTTTCCATTAATTCAACAATATAAAATGTATTTAATTACATTATCACTTCAATCTAGGACTGTAAAATAAAATTAATGCTAATCTAGTGTTGTAATGTGTCCTACACATTCACATTGGATGTTGTGTCTTCCTAGGCTAAGTGGACCTCATTTTAGTGTTGTAAAGTGTATTTAATGACACTTTGAGATTGAATTTTGTGTCCCAAGCCCTAGTTAACCTTTTCATCATCATTAATATGCTCCTATTACCCCATATCGTCCATCTCGATGCAATATTTGATGAAATACCTGACAAAGTCATCATATAAACCTATTTTCCTTACTTCCTAGCATCCTAGCTGTCAAATGGGCCCCTTTGGGACTAATTTGCCATCTATAGTGAATTAGTCTCTACCAGGTGGGACTAATTTTCCCAAGGTGGTGAATGAGTCCTATTTAGATCATTTTTGACTTTTAGGAGGGAAAGTTTGGAATGTATGTTTTTTTTTCTTCATGTTGGCCTTGGGGATATAATTTATAGGAAAAAAAGGTGAATTTCCTATAAAGTCAAGTCTGTAAATCATAATTCACATATCTTAACTCATTCACATATATCTTATCATTCATTCATCATCCATCTTCCCCTTCAAGTCAAGCAAGCTAGGGTTTCATCAATATAAGTCATCAAGATAGCTTCCAAAGACATTCAAGGGAAGAATCTTCCTCCATTACTCTAGAAATTCAAGATAAAACATCATGGAAAGTTAATAAATCCATTATT
The DNA here is from genome assembly GCA_007258455.2 of Sequoia sempervirens. NCBI lineage: Eukaryota > Viridiplantae > Streptophyta > Pinopsida > Cupressales > Cupressaceae > Sequoia > Sequoia sempervirens. The sequence continues at coordinate 33,404,672 of VDFB02086081.1, read as the reverse complement.
GCATGCTTCATTACATTCTTTCATCATTTTGGTTTAATTTCCTAAAAAGGGGTTTGACCAAGGAAAACCCCCATGCCCTAACATTCAAAATTTCTCTTCCTTGTCATGTGTGTTTGTAGATTTAAACATCTTGGAGGCTTATAAGTAATTTAAGATTGCATGGAAAAGTTTTTCTAGTGATATATTGAATGGATAAGTTAAAATACCTACAAAAAGTCACTTTTAGGTCCAAGTTTGACAGTTAAAGAACCAGACACTTGAAGAAGCAGAAAGTGCAAACCAAAGGCTCCTGTTTCCACCTTTGAATATTCAAAAATTTGAAAGTGTAATTATTTCCCATGGGTTGTGAATGAGTCCCACTTCTATGCTTGATTTTGGTTTTCTGCATTTTTGGAAACCCATTTATCCAAAACAGGCTCCGGAACAGTTTCATAGATCTGGGTCTTATTCACCCAGAATGGAGAATGAGTATTACCAGGCCTTAAAATTAGGATCAATAGCATTATAGAGGTAATTTCCATTCTTAATCAATATCTTAGGTGAAAACTTTTAGTTTCATCCATTTTTGTTACAATTTGTATTCATTTCTAGTTCACTCCTATATATCACACTATGTTTTCAAACATTGAATATTTCATTAATTTTGTATTCATAATCAATCAATTTAGTTAATTAGCTGCATCTAGATCATTACATTTAGTCATAGTTTCATCATACATTCCTTAGTTTGAGTGAACCACCTCAATTTTAGGGTTCTATCTCTCTCCTTTTAGGTGAAAAACCCTAAGTGTGTAAGAGAAGTAGATAGAAACAGGCGCCTAATTTTTTTGGTTCATATAGCTATGGAGATCTAGAATGATAGTTTACGCCATTACTAGACATTCTTCATAACACAATGATCCAGCTTATATAGCAACAAATGATTTATTTACCTATTGTTAAACTATTGGATCCAACTAAACCTTTGCCTCCAACCTTTCATCCTAATGCTTATTGCCATTATCATAGGAAAAATGGACATGACACAGAATAGTGTAAGCATTTTAAACACATAGTGCAAGACCTTATTGATTCTAGCCATGTATTTGTTTCAAATGTTGATGTTAAGGGAAATATGTCTATTGCCCCAACCAATCAAAATTTTTGAATTTTTACCAATTCGATGCCTAAACATAATGTGTCATTTGTCAAAGCCAGTGACACTCACAAAAATGATGTGATGACTATTCATAAAGCTAGTGAACATCCCAATCCTAATCTAGAAAGGTCATTACTAATGATCCTATAAAGGAAATGGTAAGTGTGATAGATGTTATCCCTCATATGGGCCAACCTAAGAAAAATATTGATATTACTTACTCTTCTAAGGATATTCTTCTGAATCTTCCTGATGATCCTCTTTACATAGCTGACTGTATTTATGATAAGACAACTAATGGGACACTCATAGATCTCACCTCTAGCGAGAATGTGACTACTGAGGAATTTTTGGTATTACATTTAATATTAATCAAGATGATTATGAGAAATCGAGAGCATTGATCAAAACACACAATGGTTTTGCATGCTCTACAATAGGATCAATTGTCCTTCCATTACATATATGACCTAAGACACTAGATATTACATTCTATATGATTCCACAATTAGATCAGTTTCACCTATGGCTAGGCCATCTATTGATTCGCTCGATGAAAGTTGTCACTTCAGTCATACATAAATGTTTAAAGTTTCTGCATGACAATGACATATTTATTGTTCACCATAGTGGCTTTAACCTTTTTTCTTCTAAAGGAAACTTCTCTTTAGGAGGTTTTTTGTTAGAGCCCATGCAACCCATAACACCTCACAAATATTTCTTTTTCATTGCTTATCAAAAGTTCAAAGAAAATAAAATTGATGAATTGTCCCTCCGCAACCAATCCGCATTCACTTTCGACACTCCCATCCTAGATGAGACAATTCTTCAACCTAAACCTGAGCTAGAAACTCCAAATCAACCCATAATAAACACTTCACCTTCCTCATCCAAATGCCTGAGAGATAATGCAACCAACCCCATCATGCCCCCTTGCCTAAAACAAGTTTATAAAATAAAAGAGAAAGTAATTTAATCATCTCCTATGTTTTGCTTTGTTCCTCCCCTTAGCGAAGAAAAGGAGCCTATGGTGGATCAAGCCCCGCTTAGACCAATGCAACTTCAAAATAGAATCAAAAGAAATCGAGGTGCTAGGGAGAATAGGCACTGATGTCGTATCTTTTCCCATCAATTACAAATTGAAGAAAACAAAGAAAATCAACCTCCACCCTTGAAAAAAGAAATGGATGATGATCCACCTCCCCAATCCCAAAAAATTATCCAATACAACAACCACAACTCATAATACACCCAACAATAGACATTGTCATTCATCCTCTAGTTGTTATTAATTTGGATGATGATAATGAGATCACTAAAATAGACGAAGAGGTGCATAATGATTTGAATACATTATTTTCCCCTTCCATGAGCCTAAATGAAAAATCCCCTACAATAAGTGTAGACCTTGGAACTTTACCTAGTTTGGCCCTTGCTCTTGTCACTCTATCAAGTTGTCCACCTTCTGAACATGATTGGGAGGCAAATGACTTGTTAGATGGTTGACTTGCATTTTCCTTGCTATCCTTTTGCATTTTTCTTTTATTTTCTATTTATTTTCTATGTGTATCATGTTCCCTCGATTCTTTCCATTTGATGTTCTTGCATGACATTCTTGTATTTGTACCTTCATTCTTCTATCTGTCATACATCTCTTTCACATTTTCCTTTTTCTTTGTTTTGAGTTTTCATTTTAGGGATGACGCAAAGTGTTGAGACAATAATGTCTCTTCCATGTTGACCCAAAATGGATTTCACTTTTTCTTTTTCTTTTTTCACTCTCCTTATGTCATTCTTCTAGTTCTATGTGTATTTGGGGATTGATGATAGTTTTGAGATCTTGAATCAAACCATTACAATAATGAACATGCTAACCCCAATTCCATAGATCCCGTATGTGTTTGGTGTTCTTGTTTTGGATGCAACCCCTTTCTGTTCTTTCTTTTTCCTTCCTTTCACATGATGTAGCCTTACTCGAAAAAATATGGTGTCTAGCAATTCCTTTAAAGTGGGGGAATACATTGGCATTATTCATTTGCATTTTTCTTCTTTCTGGTTCTTAGTGCAGCCTTGTTGCTTTATATGATGTGATTGTCACTTTGTGGATGACATTGGGTGTGATGTATTTCATGAGAATGATCTCTCTTAGCATATTACATTCCTCTTGGTGCCCTGATGTGATGCACTGCATCCCCTAAGTTGTGAATCTTCTATTCTTTAATTGGTCCTCTCTTGGAGACATTTGACACAATGTTCCTTAAGTTATAGACCTCACATGAACTCAGAAAGAATCATTTGAACATCCTTTTGCATGTTGAATTTTTCATTTATATGGCCACCTTGCATAACACAACTTGCATTCCTATGGTTCCATTGCATTTGTTCATGAGTTCCAAGTGTACAAAGCTTTTCTTGTCTCATGAAGCACGAAATGTCATTGTCTTTATGGAACCTTATTAAGGTTATCAGGAGGTATAAATTTAGTATGGTTGAGTGGTAAGCCCATTCTGAGGCACAAATTTTTCCATAGCCACCTTTCAAGATTTCTCACCCCACGAACAACTAGAAGTTTTATGGCCCCAAAGTGAGTATGTGTGGATTTCTCACCCTGCGGACAACTAGAAGTTTTGTGGCCCTAGATTGAGCATGTTGTGGATTTCTCACCTTGTAGACAACTAGAAGTTCCATGGCCCTAGAGTGAGTATTATAAAGTGTATTTAATCACACTTTCACATTCAATTTTGTGTCCCAAGCCCTAATTGACCTTTTTATCATCATTAATAGGACCCTATTACCCTATATTTTGCATCCCAAGGAAATATTTCATGAAATACCCAACAAAGTCATCATATAAACCTTATTTCCTTACTTCCTATTATCCTAGCTGTCAAATGGGCCCCTCTAGGACTAATTTTCCAACTATGGTAAATTAGTCCCTGCCAGTTGGGACTAATTCACCCATGGTGGTGAATGAGTGCTATTTGGATCATTTTTTACTTTTGGGTAGGAAATTTTGGAAGTTAAGTTTTTTTGTTCTTCATATCGGCCTTGGGTTTCCAATTTATGTTAAAATAAGGTGAATTGCCTATAAAATAGTCTCTAAACCCTTATTCACATCTCTTAACTCATTCACATATCTCTTATCATTTATTCATCATCTATCATTCCCTTCAAGTCAAGCAAGCTAGGGATTCATCATTCGAAGTCATCAAGAAAGCTTCCAAAGACATTCAAGGGAAAAATATTCCACCATTGTAGAAATTCAAGATAAAAATTCATGGCAAGACCTAATAACTCCATTATTGCATGCTTTATTACATTCTTTCATCATTTTAGTTTAATTACCTAAAAGGGGTCTTGAACAAGGCAAACCCCCATGCCCTAACATCCAACATTTCTCTTCCTTGTCTTGTATGTTTGTATATTTAAACATCTTGGATGCTTAGAAATAATTAAAGACTGCATTGAAAACTTTTTCAAGTCATCTCTTCATTGGATAAATGAAAATACCTACAAAAAGTCACTTTCAGGTTCAAATTTGACAACTTAAGAACTGGGCACCTGAAGAAGCAGAAAGTGCAGACCGAAGGCTCCTGCTTCCACCTTTGAGTATTTAGAAATTCAAAAGTGGACTCATTTTCCATGGGTGGTGAATGAGTCCCACTTCCAAGCTTGATTTTGGTTTTCTACATTTTTGGATACCCATTTGTCCAAAATAGGCTCCATAATAGTTTCACAGATCTAGGACTAATTCACCTAGAATGGAAAATGGGTACCACTAGGCCTAAAAATCAAGATTAGTAGCATTCCAAAAGTCATTTCCAGTCTTCATCCATTTCTCTTGCAATTTGTATTCATTTCTATTTGATTTATGCATATCACACTATGCTTTCAAACATTGCATATTTCATTAGTTTTTTATTCATAATCAATGAATTTTATCAATTAGTTGCATCTAGATCATTTCATTTAGTCATATTTTCATCATACATTCCTTAGTTTGAATGAACCACCTCAATTTTAGAGTGTAAGAGAAGTACATAGAAACAACCCCCTAAAATTTTTGGTTCATTTTGGTGAACCTTCTTTTCAAATACCTTCTTGTCTGATTTGGAGTCCTTCATAATAGATGTAACATTGAATTGACCTTGCATTAGGATTTGCATGGATTAATTTACATACTAGGTTTCAAATTTTGCATTCATGAAAAGTGCATTTAGGTTGCATTTTTGGCATCTAAAATCCTTAAAATTTTCTGAAACCTTGCATTTTCATCTTAGGTCTACATCTTACAACATAGGAAACATAAAAATTCCTTTGAAAAATCTCAAAATTTTTAAAAAAATCCTTACTAGGACTCATTCGCCACCCTAGGCGAATTAGTCCCTTTTGACCCCTGCAACTACCTTTTACAAAGTTGAAACCCTCGTTTTATGCTTTTTTTTTTCTACCATTAGTTATCTGTATCAGTTGGCTGAGTTTCTGTATTATGCATTTCATTAGATTTAGCTTACATTGGCTCATTTCTTGCATTGTTAAAATTCACATTTGCACTTCCAATCTTTCATCTTTCAAATTATTGCTTAGTGTCATCAGTAAATTACTTTGTTTGAAATATGAAAAGTTGCATTTCATCCTATTTCTTTACAATACATTTTAAGTTTGAAAAGCTTCTCCTACATTTAAATAGTTAGAAATAAGCATTACTTACATTCATAGCACTTAGACGTTTGCGATTTTCATTTTCAGCATTAGTTCCAGCTAGTTCAGTTAGATCAAATTCATTAGCAAATGCAAACAAAAAACAGAAAAACATCAAATGATCCAATTCAAAAAATGATTCAATTTCAAAAAACCATAACATCCAAGCCCTTTACTAGTGATGATTTAGACATGTTAGATGAAGCCCTTAAGGACTCCCTCTCACTAAGATCATCCACTAAAGATTTGACACAAAAGGATCCATGCATCGATAATCATGATAATAATAATTGTTATTCTCTTGATATCTCTCCTCTTTGTGATGATGGTATATTTATAAGAGAAGAAATAATCATTAAAAATCATGAAAGTCTTGCTTGTCTTCCTTCTCCCCCCCCTTGCAAAGACTTTATGATACACAAAGCTGAAATCATTGCCACTACCTTACCGAGTCCTCATTCATCTCCCAACAGCTCCCATACTTGTTCAAATCCTTTAGTGAATAAGGAAAAAATTGTGAATGATCATGACAAAGACATTTGTGTGGAGGATATGATTGAGAGATATGATCATCTTACCTCTCTTACTAAAGATGACATTCTAGGACATGAGGATGTAAGTATAGATAACTATGACAATCAACCCTTTTTCTCTCCTAATATGTTCTCTACACATGAAGAAGATAGTTTAGTGTGAGAAGATATTGATCATGATGGAAGATCTATTTGAAAAAAAAAGTCCAATCATTGGTAACTATCGAACTCCTAGTTATCCTTCTCTTGATGCCTCTCCTATGAGCAATGAGGGTATCTTTCCAAATCCAATTATCACATGTGATGAACATATTAGCTCTTCTCCTAGGGTCGATATTATAGCACATAAGAATGATACCTTAGAAAATGAAGATAACCAAATAAAGCCCCCTTCTCAAATCACCACTATTGATACTCAGAAAAAACCAACCCTTAGTCATCCCCTATGTGTGCTAAGAAACAAGCTCACAATACACCCAACCTCATTCTTCCAAATCATGGTCTTCATGATTATCCTTTCATAGAAATCAACCCATCCAACAAAGCTTCACTCAACATAAATACTAACACACAAGATTCTTCCAAGGAAACTCTAACCTTGGTACATCTTAAATTGATAGATATATCATTAAACATGTATCAAGCTGAAACTTTGTTTCCTTATCCATATAAACAACATTAGTTACTACTCCTTTGCATGCAATAGTTTTAGGATCATATGATACTCACTATTGCATGTTTTGCATCAATCGCAAGGGGAAAAATACCATCATCCATTCTAGGCTCACCCTTATCCTACAGTAAGTGGGGGACAAAGGGTTCAACAGCCTTATCCCCATAAGTCACTTGATGTTGTCTTTTTCAACTACTCCTTAACCTTTCATGAACATATAAAAAAAAGCTTGGGATGTGCATGATATGTCTTAAAGATTCACTCACTTGCGACATACTCCCTTTCTTCATAAGGTAGCCTATCGAAAAAATATGACCTGGTATAGGTATTTTGGAATAAGATCTCATACTCTCTTCTACTTTAAAGAAATTGCTCACAGTAATGGTGTTAGCAACCACTTTAAAGTGGGGTCATAGATAGACAACATCTTTGTTCAAATTTCCTGGCATGATTTACTTTTTCTTGTGACGTGTCCTCTTCTTGGTGGTGTCATTGGGTTTTATTCCAGGTTTCATGAGTGTATGATCAACTAACGTGGTTTGATGCAAACCAGGCATCCCATGGATAACAATCTAACAAGGGAATAATGATCAACTGAAGTGGCTTGATGTGAACAAGGCATCCCATGGATAATGATCTGACACCCTAACTTGTCCTCTCTTGGAGACATTGGGCACAATGCTTCCTAAGAAGAAGACCTTAAATGATCAAAGAAAAATCCCATTTAATAAAATTTTTACATTACATTCAAAAACATTTACAAAAGAATTTGCATTGTGGTGCCTTATCAAAGTTATCACGAGGATAAATTAGGTATGGTTCATATAATGGGAAGTCAACACATTGGCATGAATTTCTCATTTTACAGTGGGAAGCTAACACACTGGCATGACTTTCTCACTAAACCACTTCTTTGGGATTACTCACCCCGGCGCAGATGACCTAATCTTCCATGGCCCTATAGTGAGTGCATCATTTCCACCCCATTTTTATTTTGTTTAGTTCTTTCCATTTAAAAATTATGTATCTTGATGGTTTGACTTACGATCTTGGATCTTGGGCTTGATTTCCTTCTTGATCTTTTTCATTCTTTGTCATCTACATCTGTACACTTAGATCTCTCTTGACTGTCTACTTTAGTGTGAGTTTGAAGCAAGTTCATCATCTCAGTAAAGTGGGGGCTAGAAGTAACATAGAAAAAAGACAACTTTCTTGATTTTGGGAATAATTGATGACAAATTGGACTTAAGGAGGCCTTGATTTGGTGTTGTGAGGTGTTTTTCACATCCACACTAGGTCTTGGACTCTTACAAATGTATTTAAAGATGTCTTGGAAAGGTGTTGTAAAGTGTTTCACACTTTTGTAGACTTAATGAACCCATTTTCCATTAATTCAACAATATAAAATGTATTTAATTACATTATCACATAATTCTAGAAGGCTTGTAAAATAAAATTAATGCTAATCTAGTGTTGTAATGTGTCCTACACATTCACATTGGATGTTGTGTCTTCCTAGGCTAAGTAGACCTCATTTTAGTGTTGTAAAGTGTATTTAATAACACTTTCACATTGAATTTTGTGTCCCAAGCCCTAATGGACCTTTTCATCATCATTAATATGCTCCTATTACCCCATATCGTGCATCTCAACATAATATTTGATGAAATACCTGACAAAGTCATCATATAAACCTTATTTCCTTACTTCCTTGCATCTTAGCTGTCAAATGGGCTGCTCTGGGACTAATTCACCATCTATAGTGAATTAGTGCCTACCAGGTGGGACTAATTTTCCCAAGGTGGCGAATGAGTCCTATTTGGATCATTTTTGACTTTTGGGAGGGAAACTTTGGAATTTATGTTTTGTTTTTCTTCATGTCGGCCTTGGGGATATAATTTATAGGAAAAAAGGTGAATTTCCTATAAAATCAAGTTTCTAAACCATAATTCACATCTCTTAACTCGTTCACATATCTCTTATCATTCATTCATCATCCATCTTCCCCTTCAAGTCAAGAAAGCTAGGGTTTCATCATTCTAAGTCATCAAGATAGCTTCCAAAGACAGTCAAGGGAAAAATATTCCTCCATTGCTCTAGAAATTAAAGATAAAACATCATGGAAAGTTAATAAATCCATTATTTCATGCTTCATTACATTCTTTCATCATGTTGGTTTAATTGCCTAAAAATGGGTTTGACCAATGAAAACCTCCTGCCCTAACATCCAAAATTTTTCTTCCTTGTCGTGTGTGTTTGTAGATTTAAATATCTTGGACACTTAGAAGTAATTGAAGATTTTTTTGCAAATTTGTGCAAGTCATCTCTTCATTGGATAAGTCAAAATACCTACAAAAAGTCACTTTGAGGTTTGAGTTTGATAGTTTAAGAAGTAGAAAGTGCTGACCGAAGGCTCCTATTTCCACCTTTGAATATTCAAAAATTCAAAAGTGGAATTATTTCCCATGGGTTGTGAATGAGTCCCACTTCTAGGCCTGATTTTGGTTTTCTGCATTTTTGGAAATGCATTTGTCTGAAACGGGCTCTGGAACAGTTCCACAGATCTGGGACTAATTCGCCCATAATGGTGAATGAGTCCTACTAGGCCTAAAAATCAGGATCAATAGCATTCTAGAAGTAATTTCTAGTCTTCATCAATATCTCAGGTGCACACTTTCAGTTTCATCCATTTCTATTGCAATTTGTATTCATTTCTAGTTCACTTCTACATATCACACTATGCTTTCAAACATTGAATATTTCATTAATTTTGTATTCATAATCAATCAATTTTGTCAATTAGCTGCATCTAGATCATTACATTTAGTCATAGTTTCATCATGCATTCCTTAGTTTTAGTGAACCACCTCAATTTTAGGGTTCTATCTCTCTCCTTTTAGGTGAAAAACCCCAAGGGTGTAAGAGAAGTACATAGAAACAACCCCCTAAATTTTTTGGTTCATATAGTTATGGAGATCTAGAATGATAGTTTATGCCATTACTAGACACTCTTCATAACACAATGACCCAACTTATATAGCAACAAATGATTTATTTACCTATTGTTAAACTATTGGATCCAACTAAACCTTTGCCTCCAACCTTTCATCCTAATGCTTGTTGGCATTATCATAGGAAAAATGGACATTACATAGAATAGTGTAAATGTTTTAAACACATAGTGTAATACCTCATTGATTCTAGCGATGTATTTGTTTCAAATGTTGATGTTAAAGGCAATACGTTTGTTGCCCCAGGGTATGTGGAAGATCATGATGGGCCAAAAAGTGGCAATATGATGGGTATGTGGCTGGTGACTTTTTATTTTCCCAAAATTGATGAAATGAAAAGGGTTTTTAAAGGATATTCTCATCTTTCCACCAATATAAATTATGCTTTACTTTGAATTTAATAATTAATTAATATTTATTTCCTATTTGAATTACGACTAAAGTCTTGATTGATGGGTTGATTGAAAAACATTTGTAGCTTTCAAATGATATGACATTTTTTTAAATCCAAAACATTCATCACATTCTATGCTTTGCATACTATAGGATTAAAAAAGGAAAATTTGATTTTCATGAAGTTTTGATCAAATAAAAGTGGTCAGACATATGTGATTTTATATGTTTTTATAGTTGTAATAAAAAATTCATAATTAATTATTTACTTAATTTTTTTTTTAAAAAAAAATATGCATCACATTGGGACATGAGTCCTCTATTTATATCTAAAATCTTATAAAAAAATATTGGCATTTTATTGTGGTTAGGGTGGTCAGACAGACACCTACTTCTTATTTTTTCCCTAAAACTTAAGTACTATTGCATTGAAATTTCAATTTTTGACCAAATGGTTTTTTTTTTTAAACAAACCTAGTAGTTTAGAATCTACATTAAATTTTCTACAAATTCTATTCTTACATATTTTTGATTTAATATAGATAACTTATTCAATTTTTTATGTCAAGTTGCCTAACTCTAATTGTTCTAATTTTTTTGCCACTTAAGGGTCTATTTTTTCCATGATGATCCTGCACATACCCCCACCCAATCAAAATTTGCAAATTTTTACCAATCCGATGCCTAAACATAATGTGTCATTTGTAAAAGCTAGTGACACAACAATGATGTGATGACTATTCATAAAGCTATTGAACATCCCAATCCTAATCTAGAAACCATTACTACTTATCCTATAAAGGAAATGGTAAGTGTGATAGATGTTATCCCTCCTATGGGCCAAACTAAGAAAAATATTGATATTACTTACTATTCTAAGGATATTCTTCTGAATCTTCCTAATAGTCCTCTTTACATAGCTGACTGTATTTATGATAAGACAACTAATGGGACACTCATAGATCTAACCTTTGGCGAGAATGTGATTATTGAGGAATTTTTGGTATTACATTTAATCTTTATCAAGATAATTATGACAAATCGAGAGCATGGATCAAAACACACAATGGTTTTGCATGATCTACAATAGGATCAGTTGTCCTTCCATTACAGATATGACCTAAGACACTAGATATTACATTCTATATCATTCCAAAATTGGATTAGTTTCACCTATGGCTAGGCCATCTGTGGCTTCGCTCGATGAAAGTTATTACTTTAGTCATACATAAATGTTTAAAGTTTCCACATGAGAATGACATATTTACTATTCACCATAGTGGCTTTAACCCTTTTCTTCTAAAGGAAACTTCTCTTTAGGATCTTTTTTTCTAGAGCCCATGGAACCCATAACACCTCAAAAAGATTTCTTTTTCATTTCTTATCAAAAGTCAAAGCAAAGAAAATTGACGAATTGTCCCTCCACAACTAATCCCCATGCACTTCTGACACTCCCATCCTAGATGAGACAATTCTTCAACCTAAACCTAAACTAGCAACTCCAAATCAACCCATAATAAACACTTCACCTTCCTCATCCAAATGCTCGAGAGATAATGCAACCAACCCCATCATGCCCCCTTGCATAAAAAAAGTTTATAAAATAAAAGAGAAAGTGATTTAATCACCTCCTGTGGTTCCTTCTATTCCTCCCCTTAGGGAAGAAAAGGAGCCTATGGTGGATAAACCTACTCTTAGACCAACACAACTTAAAAATAGAATCAAAATAAATTGAGGTGCTAGGGAGAATAGGCACCGATGTCGTATCCTTGCTCATCAATTACAAACTGAAGAAAACAAAGAAAATAAACCTCCACCCTTGACAAAAGCAATGCGGGATGATCCACCTCCCCAATCCCAAAAGAATTATCCAATGCAATGACCACAACTCATAATACACCCAACAATAGACATTGTCATTCATCCTCCAGTTGTCATTAATCTAGATGACGATGATGAGATCACTAAAATAGACGAAGAGGTGCATAATGATTTGAATACATTATTTTCCTCTTCCATGAGCCTAAATGACAAATCTCCTACAATAAGTGTAGACCCTGGAACTTTACCTAGTTTTTCCCTTGCTCTTGTCCCTCTATCCAGTTGTCCACCTTCTGAACATGATTGGGAGGGGAATGACTTGTTAGATGGTTGAATTTCATTTTCCTTGCTATCCTTTTGCATTTTTCTTTTATTTCTCTATTTATTTTATGTGTGTATCGTGTTCCCCCATGTCTTTCCATTTGATGTTCTTGCATCTTTGTGACATTATTCTATTTTTACCTTCATTCTTCTATATGTCATACACTGCTTTCACTTTTTCCTTTTTCTTTGTTTTGTGTTTTCCTTTTAGGGATGATGCAAAGTGTTGAGACAATAATGTCTCTTCCATGTTGACCCAAAATTTATTTCACTTTTTCTTTTGTTTTTGCTCTCTTTGTGTCATTCTTCTAGTTGTATGTGTATTTGGGGAATGATGACAGTTTTGAGATCTTGAATCAAACCATTACGACAATGAACATGCTAACCCCAAATCCATAGATCCCTTATTTGTTTGGTGTTCTCTTTTTGGGTGCAACCCCTTTCTGTTCTTTATTTTCCCTTCCTTTCACATGATGTAGCCTTACTCAGAAAAATATGACTTGGCATAGGGTCTTTCCAAGTTAGCTCTCATGTCTTCTTTATTTTTGAATTTTTCATTTGCTACTTTAAAGTAATTTCTCATAGAATGGTGTGTAGCAATTCCTTTAAAGTGGGGGCATACATTGGCATTTTTCATTTGCATTTTTCTTCTTTTTGGTTCTTAGTGCAGCCTTGTTACTTTATATGATGTGTTTGTCACTTTGTGGATGACATTAGGTGTGATGTATTTCATGAGAATGATATCTCTTAGCATATTACATTCCTCTTGGTGGCTTGATGTGATGCACTGCATCCCCTAAGTTGTGAATCTTCTATTCTTTAATTGGTCCTCTCTTGGAGACATTAGACACAATGTTCCTTAAGTTATAGACCTCACATGAACTAAGAAAGAATCATTTGAACATCCTTTTGCATGTTGCATTTTGCATTTATATGGCCACCTTGCATAATAAAACTTTCATTCCTATGGTGCCATTTCCTTTGTTCATGAGTTCCAAGTGTACAAAGCTATTCTTGTCTCATGAAGCACGAAATGACATTGTCTTTATGGCACCTTATTAAGGTTATGATGAGGTATAACTTTAGTATGGTTGAGTGGGAAGGCCATTCTAAGGCACAACTTTCCCCATAGTCACTTTTCGAGATTTCTCACCCCATGAACAACTAGAAGTTTTGTGGCTCCAAAGTGAGTATGTGTGGATTTCTTACCACGTGGACAACTAGAAGTTTTTGGCCCTAGATTGAGTATGTTGTGGATTTCTCACTCTGCAGACAACTAGAAGTTCCATGGCCCTAGAGTGAGTATTGTAAAGTGTATTTAATCACACTTTCACATTGAATTTTGTGTCCCAAGCCCTAATTGACCTTTTCATCATCATTAATAGAACCCAATTAGCCTATATTGTGTATCCAAAGGAAATATTTGATGAAATACCTGAAAAAGTCATCATATAAACCTCATTTCCTTACTTCCTATTATCCTAGCCATAAGTTCCGTTACCCCTGATTGAGTACACATTTCCAAATAAACAACCTAAATCTAATCCACAATGGGTTGGAAAAATGATTGAGGCTTGATTTGGCTTTCTTCTCTCTTTCATTCCTTTTTCATCATTTTAATGTGTGTTCCTTTGTGCTCATGTTTGGTTTTCCATGGCATCTTGATCTTGGGGGCTTGATTATACCTTTTGATGATTGTTATGTCATCTTACTAGCATTAGTGCATTCAAATCCCTCTTGGTTGCATGTTCAACTACTTTAGTGTGAGTTTGAAGCAAGTTCATTCTCTCACTAAAGTGGGGGCTAACTATAGACACGAAAAAAGTAACCCTTTTACTTTTTATCATGTTCAAGTCCTCTAAGTGGACTTTGGCTTGATTTTTCCTAGATTTAATGTTGTAATGTGGTCAACACATTCACATTAGGTCTTAGACGATTATGAATCATTAAGACTTCTAGGATGTCTTGTAAAAGTGTTGTGAAGTGTTGTAACACATTTTCACACTTTTGTAGGACCCTTTTATTATAATTCACTAAAATATCTCCTTTTTATCACTTACCAAGTCTTATTTCAAAGAGTTGTAAATAGTTGTAACAAACTCTCACACTTTTCTAGACTTGTCATCAATAATTCAACCATTTTTCATGTTTAAATGACCCCTTTATGCACTTTCTAGTAATACTTAAGTGTGTTTTTTAGGATATTTCCATTAAATATCAATTCATGTACTTTAATTTTTGAAACCTAGTGAAATTTCCCTAGTGGGACCAAGTTGCCACTTGGGGTGACTTAGTCCCACTAGGCACTAAAATAAAAATAATTTTAATTTCTTGGCGGGATTTTATTCTCTTATCCTTGAGGTTGGTCTACGATGTGTTACTTTTGGGAAATAATGGAAAATCAAGTATAAATAAGTGTTTTTCCCCTAATTTTACATCTACTACAATCTCCTCATTAATTCAAGCTTTCATTCACTCAAGCAATTCATCCATTCACTTAATCATTCTCAAGAATTCAAGCACTCTAAGCATAATCAAGTCATCCATTGGAGCACTTCATTGCATATCTTCAAATTTCTACATCAAGGGTTTGGTGAGTTCTTGACATTGCATGTTGTTTATTCATCTTTCTTTTCTCATTTCATTTCATTTCATAGGATTTTATTACCAAATCTAGGTTTGACCAAGGAAAACCCCTATACTCTAACCCTTAACCCTTTTCTCTTCTTTGCATGTGTGTTTGCAGGCTTTATATGCAAATTTTTTAAAGATTTTGGTGTCAAAAAATGGCCAACAATCTATCAAAGTCAACATAACCCTAATTGAAGCTTGAAGACTCTTTTCAGTCTATTTTCTATAGATTCGAATTTAGACACCTATCAGAAAATGAAGTGCAAATTGGAAACTATAGAATCCTATTCCAAAATTCTTGAATTCCTCAGGTGGACTAAGTTACCATCTGTGGAAAATTAGTCACACTTCCAGGGCTAAAAATTAATTTTTACAATTCTGAGTTCCCATTTCAACATATTTTCTCCGAAAGTAGACTAAGTCACCCAGCTCAAGGCATAATTGTCCCAATCAAAATTTCCAACGTACTCTATAGGATTCCAGAGCCTCTCTATATCAGATTCTAGATTCGAGGTGCAACTCTGTAGTTCTATTCAATTCTTTTATCATTTACTTGCATTTTTAGGTATTTTTGCATACATCATTCCATTTTCTAGCACTTCACATTTCTTAGACCTTTAACATCAATAAATCACTTATTTTTCAGTTCATTACATTTAGACATCATAGTTATACATATTGTATCCTTCATAACATCAATATTTGAACGTAACATTGGATTTCGCTGAAATATTTCTTCTTTTAGGTGAAAAATCCTAGGAGGAGCTTAAAGCATTTAGGTGCCAATATATTTGGTTACAAAAATAGTTACCAACCTTTCGAGAAAAAAATAGGGTATTTTTACAACTTAACTCCCCTCAACCAAATCAACAAGTTGATAACCATGTGGCTGCTATAAAGATGACAAATGGATATGCCCTTGCCGATAGGAATAGAAAATTTACCTATTTACCTAATGCTCTCCATAATATCATGTTACAACTCATTGAAAATAATATTATTTCATTACCTCCTATTAGAGCTCATGATCCTAATCAACCATTATCTACAAGGTATAGACCAAATTCTTATTGCCATTACCACTAAAAAAATGGACATGATAGGAAATATTATAAGCATCTTAAACATCTTGTGCAAGACCTTATTAATAATAATTAAATTCTTATGGAGGTGTAAATGATCAAGGTAATAAGTTTGTAGCTCTTGCTAATCAATATTTTACAAATACAATTCCAAAATATACTATTTCATTTGTCAAAGCTAGTGAAACTAAGAGTGATGTGATGAATGTTGACATAGATGATAAAATAATAAAAGATGAAAATATGGATGAATTAGATAAAGTAGTAGCATATATTGAATATAAACCTCATAAAGGCTTAACCTAAATTCCTCTTGATATTGATTTCTCACAAAAAGACATACTTAAACATGCACCTGATGGTCCCTTTTATACAGTTGGAAGAATCAATGACAAGCCCACAAATGGGATATTAATTGATCTCGTCTGTGGAGACAATGTGATCACTAAAGAATTTCTATTTGTGCATGAACTCTATCAAGATACATATGACAAAACAAAAGCATGGATCAATACACATAATGGTTTTTCTTTTCTTGCGATAGGCTCGATAGATCTCCCTTTAAAAGTTGGACCGAAAACATTAAATGTCTCTTTCACCATCATCTCATCATCAAACCAATTTCATGTGAAGTTAGGCTATCCATGGCTTCGCTCCATGAATTTCATCTCGTTGGTTGTGTCTAAATGTTTAAAGTTTCCCTTTGGAAATGAAATCTTTACTATGCATCATGGTGGCTTTAATCCTATGTCTTCCTCTAGGAACTTTTCGTTGGATTTCTTTTGGCCCAAGCCTATTAACGTATTAGACCTCGTGAAGACTACTTTTTCAAATCATATCAAAAATATTAAGGAAAAGTATATAGAAAATATATCCCTTATAAACATGCCTCAACCCGTGATTGAGCCACCTATCCCATATGAACCAATGATTAAACATAAATCCCTTCTAAATATCCATGAGAAACCTATGACAACTCATCCTACCATTTCATACAAGAGACCACGAGATAGCCAAAACCATCCTATTATGCCTCCTAAAATCAAAATTTTTTAGAAAGCTAAAGAGAAAGTGGTTGAACAACCTCCTATGATTCCTTTCATTCCTCCCCTAAGAGAAGAGAAGAAACCTATAGTTGAAAAACTTGCTCCTACACAAACACAAATTGACAACAAATTGAAATGAAATTGAAATGCTAGAGAGCATAGGTGTAGATGTCGTGCTATTACTCATATCTTACAAAATGAAGAAGAAAATAGCAACATAGAAAATCAAAATCTAAACTTACTTGAAGTAAAGCATTATGATATTACATCTTCTCCGCAACGTAGACAAGAACCTTCCATGGAAATTTTTATTCAACCTTCTATTGTAATTAATCTAGATGATGAAATTGACATTGGAAAAATTGATGAACAAGTGTATAATGAGTTGAATTCATTTTTTTCCTCTTCTATGAGCTTAAATGACAAATCTACTAATAAGAGTGTTGAACTTGGTGCTTCCCCTAGTTTTGACGATTGTTATGGTCCCTATGGCTAGTTGTCTTTCCTCCGCTTATGCCAATCGATATTGGGGTACAAATGACCTGCTATAGGTTGATTCATATGTGCCTTACCAATATTTTCTTTGCTTTCTTTTTCATGTAATTGCATGTGTGTAATGTGATCCCTCGTGATGTTTCATGTGATGTCTCTCTCTCTCTTTCTTTGTGCATTGTTCTATTTGTAGATCTACATTCTTCTATATGTCATAAACATTTTATCCTTTTTCACTTATCTTTTGTTTTCCTTTTGGGGTTGACAGAAGGCATCGATACATTTAGGTCTCTTCCATGTTGACCCAAAGGATTTTTTCTTTGTTTTCACTTTCTTTGTCTCATTCTTCAAGTTCTATGAGTATTTAGTGAATGATGACAATTTTTCACTCTATAACAACATTCTAGTAAAAATATATTGACCCCAGATCCATAGATCCCTTCTATATTTTTTGGGGCAACCCCCCCTTCCATTTTCATGATGTAGCTCTATTTTGAGAACATATGACTTGGCATAGGGCTTTTCAAGTAGGCTCTCATGTCTTTGGATGGATCATTGGATACTTTAAAGTAGTTTCTCAATGAAATGGTGTTAGCAACCTCTTTAAAGTGGGGCCATACATCGATAACATCTTTCAACATTTTTTCATATTTCATAGTGTGATTTTTTGTTTTCGTGATGCATCCTTTTCTTAGTGGTGGCATTAGGTTTTATTTCCTCCAAGAGTGTGATATGTCTAAGTGTATGACTTTCCCTTAGTGGCATATGATGTGAAGTGAGGCATCCCATAAGTGGTAATATGATATTCTTGACTTGTCCTCTCTTATAGACATGAGGCATAATGTTCCCTAAGAAGAAGACCTTACATGAAGAAAGATCCCCTTGAGAAAAATACTATAGACATAATATTCATAAGAATTCACCATTGTGGGGCCTTTTTGAAGTTGTCAGGAGGATAAATTTGATATGGTATGGGAGCCTAATATGATTCTCTCATTTTCCACCCTTTCTTGGGATAGTCACCTAGTGGACGACCTAAGGTTCCACTACCCCAAAGTGAGTGCATGTGTGTTGTTTACATAGTAGACATCAAGTTTTTCTTGTCAACATTTTTAGACACATAGTTGAGACATGTTCCACATCACATTGGGAATTTGAGGCTTGATCCTTTCTCTTTCTTAGAAAAATAACCATGTTCCACATCATTTTGGGACTTGATCCTTTATTTTCATTAGTCTTTGATAGTGTATGATTGTGTATCTTTGTAATTGCTACATAGATAAGTGTCTTGAATGTCTACTTTAGTGTGAGTTTGACATGGGGGAAAACTCTCACTAAAGTGGGGGAAAATTTAGTAATGGGAAAATTATCCCTTTTCCTTACTTAATTTGGGAAAGATTAATAATAAATGAGTCTAATGTTGCCTTTATTTAGTGTTTTAAATTGTCTTACATGTTAACATTAAGTTTAGGACCCATTTTAATAAAAAAGAACTTAATGGTTCCTTATTTAGGGTGTTGTAAATTGTTTCTTTATAGTTTCACATTAATCTAGGGATTTATTAATTATTTGAGATTAAATTAAGCTTAATTGGCCCCTTAAATTCAAATCCAAGCCTAGTTTATTGAATTTTTCAAGGGATAATGCTCGAAACTCATTAATAATCTTTCATAATAGTTAATTTTTCAAGGGATGTGTCCTAGGATAGTGACATAGGACCCATTCGCCACTTGGTGAATGGGTCCCCATGAGGCACTAGGACCCCCTTTTGGCATGTTATTTCACAATTCTTGAAACATGTTTCATGTTCATATTTCATTGTCCCATTATAAGGTTTAATTACCAAAATGGGGTCTTATGAAGGAAAACCCCTATTCCCTAACAATCAAAAAAATTTCTTCTCCTCTGGTGTGTGATTCTAGGTTTTAGATTGAAGATCAAGTAGAGAGAAAAATTGTCAAAGTTGAACAGTTGTAAAAGTCGTCCTCTTTATTTCAAGATCACAAAAAGTACTCTACAAAATTTATTTCTAACTTTTGGGAGCTAAACACTTGGAATTTGGGAGTGCAAACGTTGAATAACAAAACCCATAAATTGATTTTCCATAACCCTAACAAGGACCCATTCGCCACTAGGAAAATAATTCTTCAATGAGGCTCAAAAAAGAACTTTCTACAATAGGTACACATCATTTTACCATCTTAAAACCTTCCTTTTTATTGTTGTATTATTTAGGTTTGTTTTCTAGTGGTTTTCTATGCATAATTGAATGAAATAACTAGTGAAAGAGGTGTGGTCTATCATCATGTTAATTCATTTTGATTAAACCCCTTTTTCTTTCATTTCATAACTTTCAACTTCATCATTACCAGCTTTCTTCAATTTTTTGACCCACTTGCAACTGACTTGACTTTACTACCATTTAGGAGTTCTACCAAGTCTCATATTTTATTCTTCTCCAAGGCATTCATTTATTCTTTAAATACTATTATAGAATTTTCAATAACATCCATTGCTTCCTAATATCAACTAGATTCCCCATCATAAGAAATCAAAGCAATAGATGAAACATAATGATCATACCTTTTAGAAAGATTTTTTTTCCCATGTAGATCTCCTTGATATATTTGTGGAATTTCCACATTATCCTATAGATTTTCTACATCCTCATCTTCTTCTTCAAAATATTCTTTATGCTCCCTATTTTCTATAGATGGATTATGAGAGGAGATCATCAAATACATCTCTTCTAATGATGGCTTTGTGGGTAGTAGGATCCCACAATATGTATCCCTTAATTTCATCACCATAACCAATAAAGATATATTTTTTAGATTTAGGATCCAATTTAGAATCTTGATCTTTAGGAATAAGAGAATATGCATTACAACAAATATTTTTTAGATTTGAGTAATCAAAATAATTACCTTCTCATACCTCTTCAAGAATCATATAGTCTATTACAACATATGGTGACTGATTTAATAGATAGCAAGTTGTAGAGATTATTTCTACCCATAACTCTTGTTGTAACTTTTCATTTACTAAGGATGCTCCTTTCTCTCTGAAGAAGAGTCATGTTCATGCATTCAAAAACACTATTTTTTGGAGAAGTGTAAATTGTTTTCTTATTATTTTTTATCCCAGCTTCCTTAGAATAATTTTCAATTTCTAAAGATGTGAAATTGCCTCCATTATCTATTCTTAAACACTTGATTGATTTTCTAGTTTTGTTTCCAACCAAATCTCTAAACTTCTTAAATATATTAAACACATCAAATTTACTTTTAAGAATATAAACCCACACCTTCCTAGAATAATAATCTATATATATCATAAAATATGATAATACTCTAAAATAAATTGTAGGGGGTGGTCCCCAAACATCTGATGAATATAATATAGAATATGATTATTTGTATGAATTTCTACTTTAAACTTCTATCAAGATTGTTTCCTTTAAACATAATTCTTACAAATATTCAAATGAAAGATTTTAGATTTGGATGTAACTTATGGTGTAATAATACCTTCAACCTTTTCTCACTCATATGACCCAATCATTAATGGAATAAATTAGTAGATTAATTTTTTTTCTCTAATACTATTGCTACTTCATTTATTATAGTACTCCTAGCTTGTAATTGTTTCTAATATTTGTAGCCTTCATGACCACCAAAATACCATTAGACACTTTCAGTGATCCACATTGACTTGTAATTTTGTAGATTTTAGAATCCAAAAATTCTAAGGAAATTAAATTATTTTTGAGTTCTAGTTCATGTATTACCTCTTTTAATGTCATCATAATACCACAAAACATTTAAATCTTAATGCTCCCAATCTCAATAGTCATACAAGAAACATTATTTTCCATAACAAAAATATTGTCATCAAAGCTTGGTAAGAATAAATCCAACTCCTTTGTGGACACATTGTTGGAGTAATTAAGACATAACTTGATAGTTAATTAATCATTAATTAATTATGAGGCCCCTTATTAATTTATTCAATTAAGCTAAACTTAAAAGTGTTTTTTATATTATTAGATTGAGCTATTTATAGTTTAAGTTGTCTTATTATATGAGATGATGAAACTTGTTCATCGAGGTTTTTTTTTTCCTTTTATAAATATTTTCACTCATTGTAACTATTCATTAATTCATTGCATAATTACTTGCTTTCTTGCATCATCTCTTCTCTAGATTGCATGAACATATCAATAGATTTTTACCTTTAGATGTGATAGGTTTTTTAGTTGTAGGTGATTTATGGGAGCTATGAGGTTCACTATCAACTATAAAATGGTATCAAATTTTGTTGAATCTTTAAAAGTGGCAAGAGAACAAAAAAATAGTAGCAAGTATATCTGAAGAAAATTTGTATGGCCATAGGTATTCATATAATACTTTGTACACCATTTTTCTTATGTGTCAATATCATATGTTAATCTTTCAAAATTTAAAAATTGAAAGGTTTACAAAAAGGTTTATAAAAAAAAAATTGCAACAAAAGAAAAATAAATAAAAACAACAGAATTTTTTTTTAAAAAAAAATCTATGTAGGTCAAATCCCTATAGGTGTACCTACCACCACAACTAGAGGGGCCTATAGGGACCGATGACCAATCCAAATTTTTCTGATGACTTCCATATCCACTAGTAGTGGATGAGATTGTTGGCAACAACTAAGCACCAACCACTTTTTTAAAACATATATCATTCATAAAACTCCCATGTATGGTGAATCTCTAAAGATTCCCTGACATATTCAAGAATCAAATAGCAACCTTTGGTGATAACACACTAGTGATCCCTTAGAATATTTTGGAAGCTATATTTATTTTGGCTAGTAGGTTTTTTTGGTGATAAGGGGAATATTCAACAAATATTCTATTGATGTTAGCTATATGACTGACCTTTCTTTCCCCTCCAAGCCCTAATTTTCCCTATAGGAGATTTTTTTTGTGTGCATAATATGGGAATACAGTGTTAGAAAATGAGATATCATTGGAAAGGTAGTTCCAAGAACTTTCCAATGATTTAGGTCTCATATTTATACTTTCATGTTGGTTTATTTTATTTTTAGTCAAATTTGAATCATTATTTTTCTCTTCTGAACTCATAAATTTTCACTTGTATCTCTAATTTTCATGATTTTAGTGACATTTGAAAGGTATTTCAGAAATCTTCATATCCATTTATGCACATTTTAGAGAATCTACCACATGTAAATTTTATTCAATTTTCTTATGTTTTCGTATTTCTATTAATTACTTAGACATCTTGGCACTTGGAAAGGATTTGTTTGGGTGATATGGCTTCACTTTATTTTCTTTACATGTACTAAGGTTATTAGTCTCTAATATTATTATTTGAGGAGGTATCATAGGTTTTTCTATTCATCTTTTTGTGATCATCTTGGGAAAGGATAACTATGATTCTTGGATAAACAACATCTTGACACATCTTAGGTGGCCTGATATTGCATCTTATCTTGATGGAATCATACCTATACAAGGAATATTAGGTTGTTCTATCAACATGTGGTATTATTAGTGATGATGTTGTAGGAGTGATTTGTTCTAGTATTGATCTTCATACTATGTGTGTTGTATCAGAAATTGATTATCCCCACACTTTGGACTAGACTTTCAATGATCCATGGAGGCCCTCACATCTCTTCATTCCCAAAGGATACTATTGTAGATTGTATCATTCTTCTTGTAGATATAAATTTATTACCCTTTGATGATGATACTTTTGTGTGGCCTCACAACATGTCCCAAGATTGTAAGACTTAGGGACCCCAAGTGAAAAACAAATCTTATAGTATGTGCTAGCTAGTTGGAAAGATCACTGAAAGTGGAAAGAAAAAGAGAGAAATATTGAGTACTTCGTAATTCAACTGTTTTGGGTACTAGGTACTGGGAACCGAGAAAGCTAGAAGTGTAAAAGATAACACAAGGTGTTGAGAAAAGTGTTCCTGTGTGAGAGTAGAATTCTAGTAAATATGGAAGTTCTGGTGAAATCCAAGGTTTGGGAAAATTATGGGTAAAATTCGAAGTACTGAGTACTAGGTACCAGCTAACAATGCCAATTAAAAGTTTAAAAATTTAATATTATCCAAAAGATCCAATGGTTTGATAACTTAATTAAAGGAATAATTACATAAGAAAATATGAATTCTTTTGAAAAGCAAGTTATTTATGATGGATTTAAAATGATGATAAATTAATGATGGTTTACATATTTGCATGAGATTTTTATAAATGTTTTAAAATGGATTTAATAGTTATAATTAATGATTGTTAGAGAAGTAGATTGTGATGCAAATTTTGGGTATGGAAGGTCACACAAAATAAGGTTGTAAATAGATCCAATGGTGTTACCTAGTTCAATAGTACACTTTGGAAGCTCATGCAAGAATAAAGTTTGTTACAAAGTAGTGTCAAATATTGAGAAACTAGAAATTTGGATATCAAGCATGTAGTGGAAGAATGTACTCATTCCAAGGGTGATTCATTCCTGGGAATGTTCAATTTGATTTTGTTCCTGAATGTACAAAAAATATGTCCACATAATCATTTTGAATATTAAACCATCAATTTTGTGGGTTTCTATGGATTTCTCTTGCACTCTTAGGATCTTTCACCTAAAAGGAGAGAGATAGAACCCTAAAATTGAGGTAGTTCGCTCGAATAAAGGAATGAAATATAGAATTGTGACTAAATGGAATAATATAAGTGCAAATAAGAAATTAAATTGATTTATTATGAATGAAAAACTAATGAAATATGCAATGTTTGAAAACACAGTGGGGTATGCAAGAATGAATTAAAACATGAAAAAACATAAACATAACTGAAAGAGGCTAAACAAAGTACACCTTGGAATTGAATTTTGAATCTAGAAGGCTCTAAAAACTATCATAAATCACTGTAAATGACTAGTGAGACTCATTTGCCACTAATGGTGAATCAGTCCTGCTACTGGTAAAAACACCTAAAATTGCTTTTCGATTGTCGAGAACTAGATTATGACAAAATCAACATTTTCATCCCTAAGGTGGGACTCATTTTCCACTAATGGAAAATTAGTCCTCCTCCAAAAATATGTGAACTCAAAGGTCAATTCTATAGCTCCAGATTGACACTTGTCTTCTTGTTGGGTTGATAGAGTGAAATCTATAGAAAATAGAATTAGGTTGTCTGTAAGCTTGAAATAGGGCTTAGTTGACTTGAATAGCTTTGTTGAATTTTTTACCACCTTTCAACACCTGATTGCTTGAAAAATATGCCTACAAAAGTTTATA
Source organism: Sequoia sempervirens (assembly GCA_007258455.2). NCBI lineage: Eukaryota > Viridiplantae > Streptophyta > Pinopsida > Cupressales > Cupressaceae > Sequoia > Sequoia sempervirens. The sequence continues at coordinate 33,379,516 of VDFB02086081.1, read as the reverse complement.
AAACACACATGCAAAAGGGGAAAAATGGTTAAGGATTAGAGTATAGGGATTTTCCTTGGTCAAATCCCACTTTGGTAATCAAACCCTTAATAAATAAATGAAATGAGCAAGGAATTATGAATAAAAAACATCCAAGTGTCCTAAACTCACCAACCTTGTTGATGAAATCTGAAGATATATCAATGGTTGCTCCAAGATCCTTGATGTTTACTTGATTGAATGATGCTTCAAATGAGAAGAAAAACACTTATTTATACATAGTTATGCCATAATAACCCAATAATACCTCATCATAGTCTGACATAAGGTCTTTTTGAATTATTTTGAATTTGGGGCCAAGAGGGACTCATTCACCACCCATGGAAAATGGGTCCCACCTTGGGATTGTAAGTGGGTGTCGGGAATTAAGTCACATTTAATGTTATTTGTTAGGTTTACATTAAAAAATATACTTAATTAAGTTTTATGAGTTCATAAAGGGGTCATATAACGTGTAATAAAGGTGTAAATAGTGACAACAAGCCTAGAAAAGCATGAAATCTTGTTAGAAGACTTTACAACACTTTAAAAAAGGGTTTGATAAGTGATGTAAAGGTGAGTTTTAGGTGAATTGTAATGATAAGAGTCTAGAAAAGTGTAGAAATGTGTCACAACACCTTCAAAAGACACCGTAATTTGAATATTTATGACCTAATGTGAATATATAAGTTACATTCCAACATTAAATAAAAGAAAGATAAGTCAAATATCACAAGAGAAAGACCTAAATAACCATGAAAATATCAATGAACCATTTTTCTATGGTACATTTAGCCCCCACTTTAATAGTGAGAGGATGGAATTGCTTCAAACTCACACTAAAGTAGCCATGCATATCAAGAAGGATCAAAATGCACTTATCTTAGAAAGATGGAATGACAACAATCAAGAGGGATGATCAAGCCCCTAGGATGAAGATTGCATGGAAAACTTAACATAAGAACAAAGGAACACACACATGAAATATTATAAGAAAAGGGATAATTAGATCAAGCTTTTATCATTTGTCCAACTAGTTGTGGATTAGATCTAGGTTGTTTGTAAGAAAAAGAGAATGCATACTAACTCTGGGGTGACATAACTCATGGTATTCCACTGTGTGAGAAGACCCAAAAGGTGAGAAACATACACTAGTTGGTATGCACTCACAAACACACAGGTGGCTATGGGGAAAGTCATGTTGTTAAATGGGCTTCCCACTCAACCATATTAAAGTTATACCTCTTGATAACTTTAATAAGGTGCCACATAGGAAAATGTTGATTTGTGCTTCATGAGACAAGAAAATCTTCATATGCTTAGAACCCATGAAAAAACAAGATGGTACCATAGGCATGCAAGTTGCATTATGCAAGGTGGAAAAGATGTAAAATGTAAAATGGAAACGATGTTCAAAGGAGTCTTGTTAAGTTCATGCAAGGTTTGTCACTTAGGGAACATTGTGTCTAACATCTCCAAGAGAGGACCAATCAAGGAATAGAATATTCACAACTTAGGGGATGTAGTGCATCACATCAGGCCACTAAGAGGAGTGTAATATGATAAGATAGATCAAACTTATGAAGGACATCACACCCAATTCCATCCACAAAGTGACAAACGCATCGTATGAAGAGAAAAGGCTGCACTAATAACCAATAATGCAAATGAAATGATGCCAATGTATACCACCCACTTTGAAGAAATTGCTACACACCATTCTATGAGCAATTCCTTTAAAGTAGCAAAGGAAAAATGGAAAAATAAAACAAGAAATGAGAGCCAACTTGGAAAGCCCCTATTCCAAGTCATATGTTTCCAAGTAAGGATGCATCATGTAAACAAAATAGAGAACAAAATAAAGGAGGGTTTCCCCCCAAAAAAGAACACGCTAAACACATAAGGGATCTATGAATTTTGGGTGAACATGTTTGTTGTTGCAATGTTTTGATTAAAGAGTTAGAATTTTCATCATTCCCCAAAGCACATAGAACTAGAAGAATGACACAAGGAGAGTGAAATCAAAAGAAAAATAATTCCATTTTGGGTCAACATGGAAGAGACATTGTGGTCTCAATGGTTTGCATCGTCCCCAAAAGGATAACACAAGTGAAAAGAAAATGAAAAGGGGAAAGAAAAGGAAAAAGATTTTGGGTCAACATGAAGGAGACATTTCAGTCTCAATGCCTTGTGTCATCCCCAAAAGGAAAAACAAAAGAAAAGATAAAAAAGGAAAAGGAAAAGGGACTGATCGGGTCAACATGGAAGAGACAAAGGGAATTTGAACACTTTGCATCATCCCAAAAAGGAAAAATACAAAAAAAAAGTTAAAAATAAAATGTAAAATGTACGACATATAGAAGAATAGAGGTACACATAGAGGAAGTGCACCAAGAGAGAGAAAATCAAACACACATTAACATACAAGATCACTAAAGAAAAATAAAATGCAAGTCATCCATCTAACAAGTCATTCACCTCCCAATCATGGTTAATATATTGCGAGGGCGGTTGACTGTCCAAAGGAAGAATTGCAAGCTCCAAACTAGGGGAAGTGCAAGGTTCATCACTTGGTGTAACAGATTTATCATTTAATCTCATGGACAATGCAAATAAAGAATTTAAATCGTTATGCACTTCATCAATTTTTTTGATTTCATCACCATCATCATCTAGGTTAATCACGACAGGAAGATGGAGAGTAATTTCTAATGAAGGAGGTATCAGGAGTTGTGGTCATTGTGATGGTGGTATCATACTATCTTGTGGTGGGTAAAGAGGAATAGGGTGATCAATTATTGCTTCTATCAAAGGTTGGGGTTGATTTTGTTTGTTGTTTTTGGTTTACATTTGATGACCAAGTAGACAAAGATGATGCCTACACTCCAAAGCACCACAGTTTCTTTTAATTTTATTTTGAAGTTGTTGAGGTGTAAGAGTGGGTTGATCCACCATAGGTTCCTTTTCTTCTAGGGGGAGAAGAATAGAAGAAACCAAAGAAGATGGGTTAATCACTTTCTCTTTAGCTTTATAGACTTGTTTAATGTGAGGAGGCATGAAAGGGCTTGTTTCATCATCTCTTGGGAATTTAAACAATGAAGTGGAAGTGTCTATGGTTCATTTCTCATGAGGTTGTATTGTTTTTTTAGTTTCGAACTAAGGATAGAAAGCACGGTCTCAGTAAGGATAGGAGTAGCAGAAGTGGATGGGGACATGTTACGAAGAGACAATTTGGCTATTCATTTGGCGTTGAACTTTTGATAGGTAATGAAAAATAAGTCTTTTCAAGGGATGATGGGCTCCATAAGTTTAGGCCATAAGGCTTCAAAGGAAAAATTAACTTTAGAGGATAATGGATTAAAGCCACTATGGTGTATGGTAAATATTTCATTGCCATGTGCAAACTTCAAATATTTGTGAACCACTGAAGGAACAACTCTCATCATGTGAAGCCAAGGACGACCTAGCCACAAATGAAATTGGTTTGATTGTAGAATAATATAAAATGTTACATCCAAAGTTTTGGGTCCTATTTGTAATGGGAGTACGATTGATCTGATTGTAGGGAACACAAAACTAGTATGTGTTTTAATCCACAGAGGTGGTTTATTATAACCTTCTTGATAGAGATCATGTAGTACTAAAACCTCTTTTGTGATCACATTCTTACCATAGGTAGGATCTATTAATATCCCATTGGTGGGCTTATCATAGATTCTATCAACTATGTAAAGAGGACCATCAAGAAACTTTTTAAGTATATCATGAGAATAAAAAGTAATATCAAGAGATTTATTGGTTGGGCCCTTACGAGGGACAATGTCTATTGTACCCAAAATTTCATCCATAGGAATAACTTGGGTAACATTTGGAGTAATATTATGTTACATTCATTATTGCTATCAATGTTCATCACATGAGTGTTTGAGTGAAGGTTCACTAGCCTTGACAAATGAAACATTGTGTTTAGGCATAGGGTTGGTAAAACTTTGTAAATTATGATTAGGTGGTGCAATAGACTTATTGCCTTGATCATTGACATCCACAATGGAAAAACAACCAAAATCAATGAGGTCTTGAACTAAGTGTTTGAGAACCTTACATTGTTTGGTGGCATGTCCATTTTGGTGATGAAAATGACAATAAGCATTTGGTTTAAAAGTGGGTGGTAAAGGCTTGGTGGTATCAAGTGGTTTAACAGTGGGTGAAGTAATCATCTATTGTTGGAGTAGTTGAATCATTGTGTTATGGAGAGTATCAGGTAAGGGGGTAGATTGTCTCTTTGGGTTCCCATAGGTAAAGGGAAGTGATATGTTAACAAATACCACTTGAATTTGAACAAGTTGGGTTGGTTGCAGAGGGGGAAAATTGAACAATGAGAAGAATTTGTTTGGTTTTCTAAAGTTTTGTGCATTATTTTGGTTTCTTTGTTCAAACTTCTTAGCTCAGTTAGAAGTGGATTTTGAGTCATCACTAGTAACCGAGTTGTGATAGTCACAAACGGTTGTGCATAAATGCATGAACGGAGGAAATTTCATCATACTCAACTTATCTTGAAGGTGAGTGTGCAATTTTTTGATAAACATCTTTTGGAGATGTGAATCAAGAACCTTGAAATCAATTTGAGAATACAATGACTGATAATGTCAAATGAAATCAATTATTTTTTCATCTACATTTTGTTCACGTCTCATTAAATCAGCCATTCTATTTTTGGGAGTCATATGGATTTGGAAATTACTTATAAAGGCATCCAAAAGTTCATTAAATGATTGGATTGAATGATTAGGTAAGTTTGAGAACCTCTCCAATGCAGTGTCCTTTAAGGTCCTAGGAAAAAGTTTGGCTAATAGTTTATCGTCAAGGAAAAAATCACTACATAATGTTGTATAGGCATTAACATGATTAGTAGGGTCTCCTTTACCTTTGTACTTATCAAACCTAGGCATCTTAGTTCCCTATGGAATCCTTGTTCGAAAGATCTCTAGAGATAATGGTCTACTATAGACATGATATATGGGTGGAGCATTTTTACTTTGGCTAATGGTGGATATTTTTTGTTGCATGGATGAAACAGTGTTAAAGATTTGTGTAATGATGGGGTCAATGTAAGTGGTATGAGGTGGAAGAGAGAATGGTGATGGAGTGTATGTAATGCTAGGATAAGTGAAGGGGACACTAACAGGGGTGAAGGTAGAATATGGATCATTCGATGCCACAAAAGAACTAGGAATGCTAGTTGGAATACCAAGAGTCACATTACTAACCTATTGCATGGTTGTTGTAACTTGAGGAGTGGTATAGGTGGGTATGGATGCTATGGATGCTATGGTTGAAGGAGGATGAATGTGATATCCTCCCTGGCTCACACCAATTCTTCTTGATTGGGATGTGGAAGGAATGTGTGAATGATTTATTTTTAGTTCCTATGGACTTCTCTAGTTCTTCTAGGGTTTTTCACCTAAAAGGAGAGAGATAGGGCTAAAAATTCTAAGGGTTAACTCAAATTATCTTATTTCTGATGTTTTCTAAGCTAAATGAAGAAAAATAAATGCAATGGAGTGATCTAAATGAATGAATATGAATGCAAGACTAAGATTTCAACTATGTTTGAAAACATGTTGTGATATGCAAAAAATGAACTAAATGAAGAAATAATGTAGAACATAAAGAAATGAGATGAAACAGAGTGCACCTGTGAAATGGTTGATGATTTTGGAATGTTGTGGATCATGATTGAAATCACTAAAATTTCATAGTGGGAGTCATTCACACAGGGTGGTGAATTAGTCCTCCTACTAGTGAAAAAGTATCAAAAACTATTTTTTGACTATTGAGATCTGGAATCTGAAAAAAATCATATTTTTAGTCCTAAGGTGGGACTCATTCACCACTAGTGGTGAATCATTCCTCTCCCAAAATTCTGAAAAATTAGGAGACAACTCTAGAACACCAGATCTGGAAATCTCTGATTGTCAGGTTGCTGAAGTCAAATCTGTAGGAAATGGATAGAAAAATTCTCCAAGCTTGAAATATGAATGATTTGACTTGAATTACCTAGTTGACTTGTTTACCAATTTTTACCACCAAAAATATTGTTAAATCTACATACCTAGGTCTGAAAACACACATGCAATAGGGGAAAAATGGTTGAGGGTTAGCAAATAGGGGTTTTCCTTGGTCAAACCCTACTTTTGGTAATCAAACCCTTAATGAAACAATGAAATGAAAGAGAACGATAAACTAATAACATGCAATAGCTATCAACTTACCAAACCCTTGATGATGCAAATCTGAGGTAATGTCGATGGATGCTCTAATGTGCTTGAGTATTGCTTGAATTGATGTTGTAAGATGCTTAAATGCTTAATATTGCTTAAATATGATGTGTAAATGTTGGAGGATGTAAAATGAGGTGAAAATAAGCTACTTAGTAAGTTGCATGACATTATCAGAAAGGAAGAGGAGTTATGGAGGAAAAGATCTAGAGCTTTATGGTTATGTGCAGGCGACAAAAATACTAGGTACTTTCCTCTATCATCTCTCAAAACATAGAGCTGTCAACATAATATCTCAGATTGATGTGAATGGTACAATGTATGAGGAGGAGGACATTAGAAAGCATGTTGTTTTATTCTTTAAAAATCTTCTTTTTGAAAATGATGAAAATAACCAAAATGATCAAGATCATTTAATTGAGGCTATACCTAAAGTTATCAACCAAGAAAATAACTCTATGCTATCTACTATTCCTACCAATGAGGAAGTCAAGAAGGATTTTTTCTCTTTTGATGGGAGTAAAGCTCCGGGTCCGGATGGGTTCCCTTTGTTTTTCTTCCAATGGTTCTGGGAGATTGTTGGAGATGATGTAGTGAATGTTGTTAAAGATTTTTTTGGATCGAGAAGTTTCCTAAAAGAATTGAATGCTACTTTCTTGGTTCTAATCCCTAAGAAGCCTGGGGCAATGAACTTTGAGACCTTTAGACCTATAAGCCTCTACAAATTGATCTATAAAATCATTTCGAAGGTTCTGACTTCAAGATTCTTAATTCTCTTGCCTACTTTGATTTCACCTCAACACAATGGATTTGTCCTTGGAAGACAAATCCTTGACTCTTTTGTTTCTATGCATGAGAATATCCATTCCTTGGTTTAATATAAGACTGAAGGCTTTTTGTTAAAGCTTGATATCTCAAAAGCCTATGACAGAGTTGATTGGATTTTCTTATTTAAAATTTTAATGGCTTTCATATTTTGCAACAAGGTTCTTCAAATGGTGGAATAGCTAGTGTCTACAGCTTCTATTTTTGTTTTGGTGAATGGATCCTCTATGAATTTCTTCCAAAGTTCCAAAGGTTGAAGACAGGGTGATCCTATTTCTCCTATTTTATTCACTATCATGGCTGAAGTTCTTGGAAGAAATTTGAAAAGGTTGATTGAAAATAGATCCCTTCTTGGTCTCAAGCCTTCCTCAAGTAACCTGGTTTGTTCTCATCAACAATTTGTTGATGATACAATGCTTTTGGGTAAATCCTTGGTTTCAGAAGGAAAAAAATAGAAATCTCTGCTCGATAAATATGGGAGAGCGTCTGGACAACTAATTAATAATAAAAAAAGTTCTCTTTTCTTCTTCAACACCCTGGCTCATAGGTAGACTAAAATTGTCAGAATCCTTGGTTGTAGGGTGGAATCTTTTCCTACCACCTATCTTGGCTTACCCTTAAGCCTTAAACCCCCTAAATCCTTTTGTATTTCTTTGGTCAAGAGGTTTAGCAAGAAGTTTGTTGGTTGGAAAGGAGCTCTACTAAGTCAAGTGGGTAAACTTCAACTCCTCAAAGCGTCTCTTCATAACTTGTCGTTTATGCTCTGAGCCTCTTTAAAATTCCTGCTAAGTTTGCGGATGCTATAGAAAAGATTCAAAAAATATTTCTTTGGTCAAGGGTTGAAGAAAAGAAAAGACTACCTTTAATAGGATGGGAACTTGTGTGCAGACCAAAAAGGCCGGAGGATTAGGTCTTAGAAGAATCAAAATGGTTAACAAGATTCTTCTAGCAAAACAAATCTGGAGATTTTTTTCATCTTCAGGTGAATGGAGTGATATCCTAGCTAGTAAATATATAGAGAGCAATAGATCTCTTATAATGCTGAAGGAATCCCATCTTCTTCCCATAGGTTCAACCTGCTAGAATCATTTGATCACTGGGAAAAAATTGTTGACTTTGGAACAAGGTGGCAAGTTAGAAGTGGAAACCAAACTAGATTCTGGGAGGATAGATGGTTGTTTAAGGAGCCCCTTATAAAAATTAATTCCTTTAGTGGATGGGTAGAGAATTGCAAAGCTCGTTTTGGTTCTTTTGTGAAAGACTATAGAGTGAATGGAAAATGTGTAGATCTGTGTAGTATCAGTCAGGCTCTTGCTCCTTTTTAGTCTTCTTTGTTGGCTATTAGACTTTGCTCTGATTAGTTGGATGATCCTCTTGTCTAGACTGATGAACCCTCAAGTAACTATTCTATTTCATTTTCCTTTTCTAGGGTTACTTCTTCCGAGGGTTCTCCTCCCTTTCGGTCGAAGGTTTGGCTCAGACATTTGACTCTAAAATCAACATTTTTTTCTAGATCCTTCTCCAAAATAAGGTGCTTACAGTTAATAACCTTTGCAAACATGGATTTCAAATACCTAATAGATGTTTTCTTTGTAAGATGGAGGCAGAGTCAGTGCGTCATTGGTTCCTTCATTGTCCTTTTGTTGCCTCAGTCTGGGAAAAAAATTAGTTATTAGCAACTTTCATGGGTTTTTCCCTCATCTATTGAAGACTTCTTCCTTCAATGGAAAGCCCCGACTCACAATCCTATTCTCTAGTTTTTATGGGATTTTTCTTTCCCCCATGTCGCTTGGGGTCTTTGGAAAGAACACAACAACAAAATTTACAGAGATAAAGAAGCTCTGGTGGACATTATTTTTGATAAAATAATCAGGTTCCTAAAAGAAAATGTCATTGCTATCTCCCAAAAGGTTAGCAATTCCAAGAAAGTGGCTCATTTTCCATATGATCTTATTGTTGCCAAGGAATGGAATATAAGTCTTGATTTTCCTTGTGCCCTTAAAAAGGTTAAGAAGGATAGAGAGGGTGTCCGCTAGTCTTTTCCACCTAATGGATGGGTCAAATCTAACTTCGATGGTGCAGCTAAAGGTAATCTGAGGGCGGTGAGTTGTCATGGAGTCATAAGGGACTCCTTTGGAAAATTTCTAGGTGTGATGGTTACTCCTCTAGGTTCCCAAACCAATCACCTGGCCGAGGTTGCTAGTGATTTTTCTATTATAAAGTTTGCCCAAAGTCTTAATTTTAAAAACCTTTGGCTTGAAGGAGATTCCAAAAATATTATTGATTGTCTTCTTGGCAAGTCCCACCCCTTGTTGACTATAAAGTCATGGATTAATGATGCCATCTCGAATTTAGCTAAGTTTTATAACAAAAATATTTCACATACCTATAGAGAAGCCAATGCCGTAGTAGATTTTTTTGCTAATGAGGGGGTTAGGAGTAATGAACAGAGCACTTGGCTAAATTTTAGTGATCTAAGTGTTAATGTATGGGATTTATTGAGTTATGATGAATCACATGGACAAGAGGCGTGTCATTTCTTTAATGAAGACAAAATAGAATTATCACATCACAATCATTAGATTGTATGGGACCGAGCTTAGTTGCTTAGTCTGCAAGGTGGCCTGGCATGCTTTGTGGGCTCTTAGATTTGGCAGGACCAGTTCTAGTAAAGTTCTCATCTTTGTCTGCTCCACTATGCTTTCCAAGATGGGTGGAGATAGGAAATTAATTGAGCTAGACAGCTTTGAGATGCACACAAGAAATGTTAAGGCTTGGGAAAAAGTTAAAAGTGGGGGTTTACTTCGTTTTCTAGAGAAAATCCATGGTTCTAATCATGAGGCTACAGATCTTTTTGAGAAAAATTGGGATAATGGGGTTCTTACCCTTTTTGGTAGGAAAGTTGAGCTCAATGAAGATGTTATAGCTGAACTGACGGGAATGTCTACTAATGGGAAAAACTTTTTTTAAGATAGGGTTTTCTCCGATGAAGCTGTCATCATATTTCCAAAAAAAGAGGACATATTGAATTTGGTGAAATTTTCTAATAGCTACTTTGAAGCCGACACCATGAAAGCTCTATGGAGAAAGGTTCTTCGTGTTATCATGGAGTACATAACTGTGGATGGTCACTTCACTAGGGTCTACGGTTATCACTTTGCCCTGATCAACCACTTCCGCTACAAGGTTAGGGTTTCTTTCCCCTTCTATCTTCTATGTTCTTTGAGAAAAAGCTTGGATGACCACAAGAAAAACCCTAGAAGATTCCCTATTTTGCATATTGGCCTGATTAGATTAATTGTTGAACATTATCAAAAAATGCCCATCCCTACTAATTTGGAATCCTCCCCTGATTCTGAGGATGATGATACTAAACCTAGTTGCTTGGGGTTTTTGCCCAATTTAAGTTCGGCTAGAACAAGCCTATTCCTACCCGTTGTCCAAACTGGTAAGATTATCCCTAACCCCCTTATTGTGAAAGTTTGTGTTGTGCCTAAACTAAGAATCCCTTCCCTTAAAAATAGAAATATTCATAAGAATCCTTCAGCTAAAAACCTTGTCTCATACTCTGAAGATTATCCTAAATCTGAGGAGTCTGGTGCTAACAATTCTAAGCCTTCTGTTGTCCCATCATTGGATAGAAATGCTAAAACTGGTTCCCATGTTACTCCTGCCCCTGCTAATACTTGTTGCAACACTGATAGAGATCCCTCTGTGGATTTTTTGGATTTAGCAAGAAATAATGTTGATAACTATTTCACACTTTTGGAATGGGATTTTCATGAAATCAATGAGTTAAAGATAAAAAATTGGTCCCTTCAAAGTAAATTGGAAGAGTTGGGATTTAAGGTTATGACACTTGATAAGAAAGAGTTGGAACGAAGAGATCATGGTGTCAACATTGATACCCAATACCAAGCTGGTAAGGACAAAAATGTTGAATTTGAGTTTAAGAAAATGAAAAATACTGTCAAAATTATTGCCAAGCAAAACAATCATATGGCCAAACACAACACCATCATCATCAATTCCATGACTGAGAAATTGGACAAAGCTCAACAGGGGTCTCTAGTGGTTGATTTGGAGGAAATTAACAAAATAAATAAGGAGGAGGATGTTGGCATTTCCAAGAGAACCAAGGACAATTTGAAGAGGAAGGCTCCTCCCACTTCACAAATGATTCAAATATTTAAGAAGGGCATTCATGATATGCAGAACCTGGAGGTGGAGATAGAGTCTGTCCTGAAGACTCTGGGTTGATTGCAGTTGGTCTTTTGTTGGCTCTTTTGTTGGCCTTTTTTGTTTGACCTTTCTAGTCTTTTGCAAGTGGCTACTACATTTCTAGTCTTTTCCTTTTGTGCATCTGGTTTTTTCTGCTGGACTTTTCTATCCTTTCATTTCTATTGTAAACTTTGTGGTTTCGGGTCCCTCAAAAACCCGTTTTACCATTTATCAAAAACATAGTTAAGAGACAAAGGAAAATGCATCACAAGGACAAGTCTAACAACATATTTCCCCCCACAAAGTGTAAAGGAAAGAATGAGCCAAGGTGGGTGATGAGAAAGGATCATGCAATAGTGAGAATAGGGAATTCTACAACTATCGCATGATTAAGGGGTTTTTATTGTTTTAAGGTATGACAAGGAAGGAATCGGTATCAGTGAAGTGATACTTATCTAGTATGTTCTTCAATGTCTAACATTCTTCCATTCAATGTCCAAGAATATGATGATATTTGAAAAATGGTATGTTAGATTCTTTTAGATGAATAACAAACCTATTCATAAGTGGTAAAAGTATAAGACCTTGGTTTAAAAGTAGTTGAATTCTCCTTTCACATTTAGGTAGAGGATGTGTAGGAAACTCTAGCTTCTTTAATTTGTATGGTCATTTTTGTTTGCTAGATTCTCCTTGTTCATGAATAGAAGGAGGATGAGGACCCATGGGGATCCTAACATCCTTATCATTAGAAGGAGAGAATGGTTGTTCACATGGAAGGAGAATGTTTAATTTAGGAGGAGCATCCAACATCACTATACTAGCATCCCGAAGTCTCCTAGGTTGAAAAGGATGTCTATTAGGATTAGAAGGATCTTCGTATCCTAATCCTGTTGTGTTTTTCATCAGTTGACTATTGTTCCAAGAGTTGATGGATGTCATGTTCTATTTTATGTCACAACCTTGTTTACTTAAGATAGTGAAGCTTTTACCATATGTTTCTTCAAGATTGATATGAGTGTTTGTGACTTTGTGGATGTAAAAGGGTTGTGAGTGTGTTGGGTTAGAGGAACTAGGTACACTTGAGGGAGGAACCTTAGGTCCTTGATTGATTTTAGGATGTAAATATGCAAACTGATTAGGAGGTGCAACAGTAGGAATATCTTGTGACTTCATGGATGGATAAAAGGTTGCATTGGCTTCAAGATTATCAAGGAAATAATTGTAGAACTTGTTCATGCTATCATCGTCTTCTCCAATGATGTTTACATCATGAGGAAAATCATGTGAGTTCAATTTCGTTAGTGTTAGAGCCAAAGGGACAATTGGACATGTCTACCAATGATTTTAATGAATTCCAAAACTTATTGAAAGAAAATGCCATGATGCAAGTAAACTAAGATGTAATAAATGATTAAAAATAGAGATTCTAGAAATTAAATAGAATGCAAGAACATGAAATTATAATGCAGAAAAATGCCAAAAAGATGCCAGAAATGTTGTTTAAAAGGTGCAAAGGGACTGATTCGCCCAGGGTGACGAATGAGTCCAAGTATGAATTTTTTTGTGTTTTTCAAAAAATTTAAGATGATTTTATTGCTTTACAAAATGCAATCAAGGATACAGAATGCAAATTTTCAATTTTTTCAATGATATGCAATGCAAAAATGAAATCTAAATGAAGTTTTCAATAATGCAATATGAAGAGTCTTAGAATGCAAAAACAAAACAATGTCCTAATTGAATGTTAATGGAAATGTAATCTAGGATGCAATATGTAAATGAAATCAGAAATGCAAAGTGTGAAAAATACAGGTTCACCAAAATGTATCATTGATTTTTGGTTCCTATGGACTTCTCTAGTTCTTCTAGGGTTTTTCACCTAAAAGGAGAGAGATAGGGCCAAAAATGCTAAGGGTTCATTCAAATTATGTTAGGTGTTATGTTTTCTAAGCTAAATGAAGTAAAATAAATTCAATTGAGTGATGTAAATGAATGAATATGAATGCAAGACTAAGATTTCAACTATGTTTGAAAACACTTTATGATATGCAAATAATGAACTAAATGAAGAAATAATGTGAAACAAAAAGAAATGAGATGAAATAGAGTGCACCCAGGAAATTTTTAATGATTATGGAATGTTGTGGATGTTGACTGAAATCACTAAAATTTCACAGTGGGACTCATTTTCCCATGGTGGCAAATTAGTCCTCCTTTTGGTGAAAAAGTGTTAGAAACTAGTTTCTGACTGTCGGGATCTGGAATTTGACAAAATTAAGATTTCTAGTCCTAAGGTGGGACTCATTCACCACTGGTGGTGAATTATTCCTCTCCCAAAATTCTAAAAAATTAGGAGACAACTCTACAACACTAGATCTAGAAATCGCTGATTGTCAAGTTGTCGATGTAAAATTTGTAGGAAACAGACAAAAAACCTTCTCCAAGCTTGAAATATGAATGAGTTTCCTTGAAGAACCTAGTTGAATTTTTTAGAAATATTTAGCACCAAAAATCTTTTTAAATCTACATACCTAGGTCTGTTAACACACATGCAATAGGGGAAAAATGGTTGAGAGTTAGCAAACAGGGGTTTGTCTTGGTCAAACCCCACTTTTGGTAATCAAACCCTTAATGAAACAATGAAATGAAAGAAAATGATAAACTAATAACATGCAATAGCTATCAACTTACAAACCCTTGATGATGCAAATCTGAAGTAATGTCAATGTATGCTCTAAAGTGCTTGAGTATTGCTTGAATTGATGTTGTACGATGTTTGAATGCTTAAGATTGCTTGAATATGATGTGTAAATGTTGGGGGATGTAAAATGAGGTGAAAATAACTTATTTATAAAATCTTGTGCCTTAGTTAACCGTTCATACCTCATCATAGGCTGACATAAAGTGTTTTTGTATAAAAACATGAAAGGAAATTTAAAAAAATGAATTTGGAGCGAAGGGGGACTCATTCGCCACCCATGGTGAATGGATCCCACCTAGGACTTGAAAATGGGTGTCAGGAATTAAGTTGTATTTAATGTTATTTGTCAGGTTAACATTCAAAAATATAATTAATTAAGACATATGAGGGAATAAAGGGACCAAATAAAGCATGAGAAAGGGATAAATAGTGAAATTGTGCCTATAAATGTATGAAATCTTGTTACAAGACTTTACAACACTTCAAAATAGGACTTGATTAGTGATGAATAGGTGATTTTTAGGTAGATTGGAATAAATAGAGTCTAGAATAATGTAGAAATGTCTTACAACACTTCACAACACCTTCAAAAGACACCATTATTTGAATTTTAGTACCTAAATATGCATATTCAAGCCATGTTACATCATAAAATTAGAGAAATATCGATCAAACATCATGAAACAAGACCTCAAAGGCTATGAAAATGACAAGGGGCCATTTTTCTATGGCACAACATGTTTGTTGTATATCTCAACAATTTTTTTCATAACTTGTCTACCATCGTCACTTTCAATCAAGCGATATCTATGGTAGGTATAGTAATGGTGGAAATTTTTTCAAGACTTAAATCTTATTGTAAATGTTTAAAATGCTCATGAATAGTAATGAATTTTTCTTGTGGAAAGGAACTAGTTTGTGTGTCAACATGCATGGGATGTGTGTAGTAGTGGTAGTATCCATTCATAATGCACAATTTTCCATACTAGGAGTAGGAGCTCTTGTGATCCCAAGGTCCACAATGAAAGTGCTATTGTGGGAAACCATGAGTCTAGAACTTCATCTGACTAAATTATTATCAATAAGGCACCAAAAACTCATACAAGTACCATAAAATATGGGGTGAATGCAAATGAAAACTAGGAATAACGAAATGCTAATGATAGAAATTCTATAAAATAAAACAGAAAGACATAAACAAGAAACAAAAATGTAGGAAATACTGTGAAAATGGAAAAAAATTTAATGAAGAAAATGTAACTAGACTGATTCTCCCAGGGTGACGAATGAGTCCAGGTATTGATTTTCTTATGTTTTTTTAGAAAAGTTAAAATGATTTCAATTCTTTTCAAATGAAAAATGAAGATGCAAATGTAGATTTCTTAGTTTTTAATGACTTGATATGGAAAAATGAAGTCTAAATGATTCATTCACTAATACAATGTTAGAAACCCTAGGACACAAAAACAAAACAAAACCTAATTAAATGTTGATGAAAAGAAAACCTAGGATGCAAGATACAATTGAAATCAGAAAGATAATGTGCTCAATATGCAGGTTCACCAAAATGAACCATCAATTTTATGGGTTTCTATGGACTTCTCTTGCACTCTTAGGATCTTTCACCTAAAAGGAGAGAGATAGAACCCTAAAATTGAGGTGGGTCACTCAAATAATGGAATGAAAGATAGCATTATGACTAAATGGAATGATATAAGCACAATTAAGTAATGAAATTGATTGATTATGAATGCAAAACTAATGGAATATGCAATATTTGAAAACATAGTGAGGTATCCAAGAATGAATTAAAAAATGAACAAACACAAACAAAAATGAAAGAGGCTGAGCAGAGTGCACCTGGGAATTGAATGTTGAATCTAGAAGGCTCTGAGAACTAGAAAAAATCATTGTAAATCACTAGTGGGACTCATTCACCATTGATGGTGAATCAATCTTGCTACTGGTAAAAACATCTGAAACTACTTTCTGACTGTTAGGAACTGGATTCTAACTGTTGGGAATTGGATTCTGAAAAAGTAAAAAATTTCAGCCCTAAGGTGGGACTCATTCATGACTGATGGCCAATCAGTTCTCCTCTAGAAATAAATGAAATGAAAGGTCAATTCTGTAGCTCCAGATCTACACTTGCCTTCTTGTCAGGTTCACAAATTCAAATCTATAGAAAATGGACTGTAGGTTGTCTTCAAGCTTGAAATAGGGTTTAGTTGACTTGAATCACTTTGTTGACTTGTTGACCACCTTTCAACACATAATTGCTTGATAAATCTGCATACAAAAAGTATGTAAACACACATAAAAAGGGGAAAAATGGTTAAGGGTTAGAGTATATATATTTTCCTTGGTCAAATCCCCCTTTGGTAATCAAACCCTTAATAAAGAAATGAAATGAAATGATTAAGGAATGATGAATAAACAACATGCAAGTGTCCTAAACTCACTAGTACCTTGTTGAAGAAATATGAAGATATATCAATGGCTGCTCCAAGATTCTTGATGTTTGCTTGATTGAATGATGCTTGAATGTAATTAGTGAATGAGAGAACTTGATGAATTCTTGAATGAATGCGGGTTGAAATGAGAAGAAAAAAAATATTTATACACACTTATGCCCTAATAACCCAATAATACCTCATCACAAGTCGACATAAGTTTTTTTTAATAAAAAATCGAAAGGAATTTTGAATTATTTTGAATTTGGAGCCAAGAGGGACTCATTCACCACCCATGGAAAATGGGCCCCACCTTGGGCTTCAGGGTATGCGTCAAGGAATTAAAGTTACATTTGCATCGTTAGTTTGTCGTTTACATTAAAAACACATCTCCCACTGTTTTGCGCATGAGCGCAATAAAGGTCATATAAAAGTGCAAGAAAGAAATAGCGGATAACAACAAAGCACAGCACGAAACTTGTTACAAGACCTTTGCCGCCACAACAATTTAAAAATTGGTCTTCATTGATAAGGATTTAAAGCGGTCAGCTCTTTTGTAAGTAAATCTCCAACGAGAAGAAGCCCGCCAGAAAAAGCGCGTAGAACGCGGTTACAACACTCACAACACCTCTACAAGACACCATAATTTGAATATTTAGGACCCACCGCGGAAATGTATAGTTGATGGAGGGGAGGTATTTTTCCACAGCGTGTCAAATTATGATATTGCTATCAGGATTCAACCGTGTAGTTTCGAGTCAAACTCATTGACCCATGTTTCACGAGTAGTGGTTCAACAAGAACCCATCTCTCATGATATCGAATGGTCCACTTAGCACTCATTGCATCTAGGTGATGCTCACAGAGGTGATGCACTGGTCCGTCTTGGGAGGTCACCCATCCTAGTACTGCTACAACTCAAGCGTGCTTAACTAGGGAGTTTTCTCCAAGGTTAAGCCTGCTTGAGTTGTTACCCCATTTGCAAAACCTTCATCAAGTGTTGTGCCTTATGAACCGGCAAGTGTTGTAATGTATAAGTTACATTACAACATTAAAATAAAGCAAGATAAGTCAAACATCACAATAGAAAGACCTAAATAACAATGAAGTTTTTAATGATCCATTTTTCTATCGTACAAATATATGGGAAAGTTGCTACATACTATCTAAATTCAAGTTATTACCCTGGTGATAATAAAAAGATAAAAGACCCAAAGGATTTCAAGGTGTACTTGAAGGTCAACCTTCGTTGACTTCATTTTCCATTGTCTTGCCAATAGTCACATTCCACGTGCCTCATCATGATTCATCCCTTGGATTTCATCTCATGTATATGTCCCATCCTACCTATGTCTTTTTTCTGTAAAAGGCCAAGGGATACTTCTTTTTAAGTTAAGTTTAAAATTTGTGGATGTTAGAAGAGCCAAAACTTCTTTAAGTTTTCTTCCATTTTTTTGTTTTCTATATCATTTCAGACTAAAAGCTTGTATTCACATAGAACTTAATCAATATTGAAGCCAATTTGAAAGCTACCTATCTCATGTATGTTTTGTAGGTGGTTTTTTTGTTCAGCTAGACAATACTATATGCTACGTTGTTTAAGGGTGCATACAAAACCAACTAAGTGTCCAAACTATACCCCTTTCTTTAAAAGATCACACCATTTTATGCCTAGATATGAAGCAATCTAGTGAATTATAAAGCGATTTTATTTTATTTGATTAAATCTTGAGGCATGCAGGGAGAATACCAGGGGGGAAATTTTATTTTTCAAGTATTTTTATGCTTTATTTTAGATTAGATGTTAAATTTTAGAAAATATTCCAAAAAAGAGATGAATGACTTGAAATATTATTGAAAATATTTTGTTTCCATGACATTTTGAGTGCTTAAAGCTAAATTTACTTAAGTGATAGAAAATTTGTTTGATATTCATGAAATATTATTGCAAATCTATTGATTTCATGAAATTGTTTAATGCCAGGACCAAAAATCTTCCATTTGATACTTATGATTCTTAAAGAAACTGGAGATAACCATAGACCCCTTGAAATTAACATCAATACCACATCATACCTTGAAGTGAACCTAGTATGGTCAAGACTTGACTACTAGAGCCTTGGGATTAAGCTAAGTCAACCTTTCCCTTTTCCTCAGACCTTTAGGTTGCCCCAGTTTAGTCTTTCAAGTAAAGATAGGTTCTTTGTGGTTTTCATATGAGGATTTTATCTACACTATTGTTGCGACTAACATTGAGTCATCAACATGAACTGGTGCTAGGAGGGAACTCATATTTTTCCATCTTGGTTTTTTTTAGGAATCGGTATTTGTTCTAGGTTTGAAAGTAGCTTACAGTAACATGAAAGTCTATTCAAGCCGATACTTTGAAAATGGAAGTTGAGAAAATTCTAGGAATCCTTGATTGAAGATTACATCCTTTGAGTTTTTTCACCTTTGGTAGAGTCACCAAGTGTAGAATTCATGATACAACTGACCACAATGAACTTGATTGTTATTTTTTTTTAAACTAGGGTATATTTGGCCACGCATAAAGTGATTTTGTTAATGGAAGAGGTTTTAACTACTAAAATAAAGGAACTGTTTATGAGAAATATTTTGAATTATTAAAAGGAGTATAACCCTAGTAGATCTAAAAATGTTAAAAAATTAATTAATATATGAAAAAGGGTTTGTTAAATGCAATTGTTATAAAGAAAATCCTAAGGTTTTGCAAGAAGGCATGCAAGAATGTCAATACTTAGAAATATTGCATTGAAAAAAAGGAAAAAATAGTTATGAGTTATCATTCTTTTCATACGTGGGAAATGTTAGTGAAGGGAAAAAGCAAGAAAATCGAGTAGGAGACATGTGTGTTTTGTTCCAAACTGAAAATTCACAAGCCAAAAAGGGATTTTTTCTTGATTTCATGTAAGATATAGAGTACCAAGGTTTTACTTTCTCTTTCTCTGATAATAATATAAATTGTGGTATTGCTTGCTCTAACAATGTTCAAAGCGAAGACAAGACCTGGCGACTCCAAAATTTTTGAGAAGAGGAAAATCAAGTAGGACACACCATTCATGGAGTTGGAAATTAGAGGAAGCAAAGAGCGAAAACCAAGGAACTAGAATTAAAATGAAGGTAGAGATATGCAATTCCAAAACGACCTTTAAATGAAAATATTCTGCCGCCACGAATTCACGGCATGCCCTGAATTTGGTCAGTTAAAAACTAATGCAAATTTAAGATAATTCTATTGTTAGAGTTATGGATGTTTGAATTTATTCCGTGCTTGGAATTTGAAGATAACTTGTTGTAATTCACCAGCACAAAAGTACCAACAACACAGAATAGTGATGCTGAATGGTTTCAAAAGCAAAACGCATGAATTAGTATAGTTTCCAGCCTGGAAAAGTTTTGTTAGCTGTGGGTTATTTGTTTTTAGGGTTTTTCATTTTTTAATATTTTTTTTCTCTTTGGTTTTCCCCACATCAACAAATTCTCTACATATTAAGCAGATCATCATAAAGGCTTCTCCTTTTAAGTGGCAAAATTTAGAAAAACCAGAATCTGATGTAAAATTTGAATAAGTTATCTATATTATTTCAAAAATATGTAACAATATAATCTGCAAGAAAAATTGAATGTAGTTTCTAAACTACTAGGTTTATTTTAAAGCAAAAAAATCTATTTGGTGAAAATTTGAAATTTCAATGCAGTAGCACTTAAATTTCAGGGAAAAAATAAGGTGTTTGTCTAACCACCCTAACCACAATAAAATGATAATATTTTTTTATAATATTTTAGATATAAGTAGAGGACTCATGTCCCAATGTGATGCATACTTTTTTGTAATTTTTTCCATGTAAATAATTAGTTATGAATTTTTTATTACAAATTTTAAAAAATATAAAAACTTGTATGTCTAACCACCTTAACTTAGTCAGATTCAAAAAATGTGATACCATTTGATAGCTTTAGGTTTTTTTCAATCAACCTATCAATCTGGACTTTAGTCGTAATTCAAATATAAAATGAATAATAATAATTTATTAAATTCAAATTAAAACATAATTTATATTGGTGGAAATATGATAAT
Organism: Sequoia sempervirens; assembly: GCA_007258455.2. Classification (NCBI taxonomy): domain Eukaryota; kingdom Viridiplantae; phylum Streptophyta; class Pinopsida; order Cupressales; family Cupressaceae; genus Sequoia; species Sequoia sempervirens. The sequence goes on along the minus strand of VDFB02086081.1, from coordinate 33,358,921 downwards.
CTCCTTTAAAAAGCCTTTTTGTTTCATCAATTTTGGGTAGAAAAAAAGTCATTAGCCACATACCCTACACATACCCATCATATCATCACTTTTTGGCCCATCGTGATCCTGCACCTACCGTCAACTTATCATACACATGAGAGTAAATTGAATTTTTTTATAAGATTGTGATATGAAATGTAAAAACAATAAAACCATACATAGTAAATACATGTTTTAAGGGTACGATAAAGTTAGATATATATGTGTGTTTGTTTGTATTGTATATGTACATGGAAGTACCAAAATTCCTGTTGTGGAAAGTGCAAAAAAGAAAAAAAGAGGGGAGCTAAGCTACAGAAGGGTGGCCATGTAGTCAATCTGGGATGCCTCATCTACTAGGGACAAATATGCTAAGTAGGAAAGTTCTTGGTGAACTTCAAAGTCAGGGGTGTGGAGGTCAGTCAGGAATGGCCAAAGTGGAATTACTTCTCCATTATTGAGGAACCCAAGAATATTTTCCATAAAGGGGATTCTAATGGTCAAGTGTGTAATATATAGAACAATGTCTAGATTCCCCAAATAGACAAGTCACACCATCATATTCGCAGCCTAGCGAACATCTTCAACAAAAAGCCCAAGTTCCAAAACCGATGCTAGAAATATTGAAGCCAAGTATAAATACAACTAGTAGTATGCTCTAGATTCCACAAATTGTTCCCTAAGGAATAAGCATAAGTTTGGTACTGTGAAACTAGTATCCAAATGAAGAAAACCTTGTCAAGCCTTTGAGCCATGATACAACCCATGAAGCTATTCTGACAGCGATTGCAAGTCAAGCAAATTGGAGTATCCATGACCTAGAAGCAAGCAAGCACTAGCAAAACCAAAATGAAAAATTATAATTGAATAGGAAAATATAAGGTGTGAAGAATTCAAGAGAAGTGCAGAATTTATAAAAATTCATGAGGAAGTTGTGGTACATAATTTCCTAGATGGAAGTCTTAGAAAGCGTAAGATGAGGTGGCAACCAGATAAATTTTTCTAGAGAAGAATGCTAAATCAAATTAATTCTTACACAATTGGTGACAATTTTCTTCAAAGGTGGCTATTATGATGATTGTGAATGAAGAAAATTAAAGATTTCAAAATTAATGATGGTCATTTCATTATGTTTTTATTAAGCCGTATTAATCATGAATGTTCCCATGTGTTCAAATCATAAAGGAAAATGAAGATGGTAAGGTAGAACACATCAAAACATGAGTAATTTGAAGGAAATGTGTAAATTGGGGTGTGAAAATTTAATGAAGAATATTGTGATTAGATTTAAGTGCCATCATGACATTTCTGATCCATTAATGTGGTGCAATGCCATCAAATCGAAATTGCTAGCCGAGTATTTAGTAGTTGCCATAAAATCAAAATGGAAGGGTGGTAACTAATGGTTCTAAAATTAGATTTTAAATTTGGTGATTACATTTTTTGTTGCTAAATTTTAATTTATGCATATCTTCTAACATATAGCAAGTTGCAGTTAGCTAGGATTTGGCATAAGAGTGGTAAAGCTTAGCCAAGAATACACACCAATAGGGGATAATTAAATGAGTTTCTAGGAAATAGTGAAATGATGAAGGGATTTGCATTGAATAAAAAATAAAAAGGTAGCCTTTTCTACCACTTTAATTCCCAACCTAATAGTGAGTTTTATTTCCTATAAGTTGAAATGAGCTATCAATGAAATATCAAGAGATATATAAAAAAAAAAACAACACTTTAGGCTATCCAAATATCTCTATTTGGGCTATAAGTGCCTGGTTGGTAGTAGAGCTATGTTTGGGGGAATTATAGAGATAACCTTGTCAGGGCTATGGACACTTGACTAGCAGTAAGGCTCTATCCATTGTCAGCTTTTGAGGATTACCAAATTATGTAGTTCAATGTCAATGAACTATTTTTTTTCACTAGGTTTTGGAAATTGGAATTAATCAAAGCACACGCTAATATTTTTTGGAGAAATTTTACCATTTTTATGTTAGAACCTAGGTAAAGGTAAAGAGCTATTGTTTTAAAATATGCATAAATTATAATTTATTTAATACCAAGTTTTGGTTAAAATTTGGTTTTATTGGTTGCAAGTTGTTGTGTGGTCTCACAATCCACCCCAAGAATGTTAGACTTGGGGACCCCAAGTGAAAACTAATGCTTATGGTAGGTGCTAGCTAGTTGGAAAGATCACTAGAAGTGGAAAGAAGAAAAGAGAGAAATTTTGAGTACTTCATCATTCAAGTGTTCTGGGTACCAAGTACCAAGAACCATGAAAGCCAGAAGTGTAAAAGGTAACACAAGGTATTGAGCAAAGTGTTCTGATCTAGGAGAAGAAGTCTAGTAAATATGGATTTTTTGGTAAAATACGAGGTATGGGAAAATTATGGGTAGAAGCTGAAGTACCGGGTACTGAGTACCGAGTAACAATGCAAAGTAAAAGTTCAAATAATTAATGTTGTCCAAAAGGTCTGATGGTCCGATAACCCAATTAAAGGAATAATTACATTAGAATATATGATTTCTTTTGAAAAGCGTGTTATTTATGATGGATTTAAAATGAGGATTAATTAATGATGGTTTTATTTAAATGATATTTTAATGAATGTTTTAAAATGGATTTAATATTTGGAATTGATGATTGTAGGAGAAGCAGATTGTGATGCAAAGTTTGGGTATGGACAGTCAGGACAACTAAGGTTGTCGATAAATTTGATGGTGTTATCAAGCTCAACAATACACTTTGGAAGCTCATACAAGAGTAAAGTTTGTTGCAAAGAAGTATCGAATATCAGGAAATTGAAAATATATATAGCAAGCATGTGGTGGAAGAATGTACTCATTCTGAGGGTGACTCATTCGTGGGAATGTTCAATCTGAGTTTGAACCTGAATGTAGGAACAAAATGTCCACCTAATCATTTAGAATATATGAGAAAGTTCCCACATACTATCTAAATTTAATTTATTATCCTAGCAATAATAAAAAGATGAAATACCCAAAGGATTTCAACATGTATCATGAAGGTCAACCTCTATTGACTTTGTTTGCAATTCTCTTACTAGTTGTCACATTCCACGTGCCTCTTCATGATTCATCCCTCAAATTTCCTCTCATCTATTTTTCTTATCCTAGTTGCGTCTTGTTTCTATAAAATACTAGGGGATACATCTTTTTAAGTTAAGTTCTGAATTTGTGGATGTCGAAAGAGCAAAAAATTCTTTAAGTTTTGTTCTTTTTTCCTATTTTCTAAATCGTTATGTACTAAAAAATTGTATGCACATAGAACTTAATCAATATTGAAGCCAATTTTAAATCTACCTATCTCATGTATCTTTTGTAGCCAGTTTGTTCATTCAGCTAGATAAGATTGTATGTTGCACCATTTAAGGGTGCATACAAAACCTACTTGGTGTCCAAACTAAACCCCCTTCTTTAAAATATTGCATCATTTTATGCCTAGTTGTGAAGAAATCTAGTGAAGTATAAAGCGATTTTCTTTTATTTGATTAAATCTTGGGGCATGCATGGAGAATACCTGGGAGCAATTTTTTTTTTTCAAGTATTTTGATGCTTTATTTTAGATTAGATGTTAAATTTCAAAAAATGTTCCAAAAAAGAGATGAATGAATGAAAGTATTATTGAAAATATTTTGTTTCCATGAAATTGTTGAAAGCTTAAAGATAAATCTACTTTTAAGTGATAGTAATTTTTTTTGATATTCTTGAAATATTATTGTAAATTTGTTGATTCCATGAAATTGTTTAATGAACAAACTGAAAATCTTCCATTTGATACTTATGATTCTTAAATAAACTAGAGATAACCATAGACCCCTTAAGATTAACAATAATATCACATCATACCCTAAAAAAAAATTAGTATGGTCAAGACTAGACTATTGGAGCCTTGGGATTAAACTAAGTCAACCTTTCCCTTTTCCTTGGACCTTTAGGTTTCCTTGGTTCAATCTTTCAATTAAATATAGGTTCTGTGAGAGACTTTGAGACGGTTGACACACAGGAATATGTTTTGAGAATTTACCCCAACATGGTTTGCATTTTGCTGTCATGGGGAGCAGATATATTTTAATTTATTGTTGTTCACTTAATGGTGACAGGATGATTTTTGGAAAATATTTTTGATGCTGATGATTAATATATTTAATATTTACTGATATTGATTTTAGTTTTATTTATCACGTGACACTTGAGCACCTTTTAGAGGTACATAAATTATTTGGATTTAGATTCTTGATTCTTCCATTTTTTATTCCCCTCTCCAATCACTAGTGCATGTATTTATTCCTAAAGGGAGAATTTTTTTTTTTCGGTAATGGATCATGTTATGTCATTAGCCTTTTATCATTGAAACATGAGCTCTTTCATTATTGGGGATTCATATAATCATTTTATTTCTCCCACTATGGGATTATCTATTGTACTTGTGTGAGAAAATAAGTTCTAAGGATAGCTTGATTCTAATTTCTATCCTTCTTTCACTAGTGTAATTTTTCATTTTATCTCTTTTTGAGGAGTTTCTCCCCATGTGGTTTTCTTATTTTCTCTTTTAATGAGAGATTTCATTTTTTGTACATGGGTACCTCATTAGGCATTATATTTGAGACCCATCCATGGTCAATAATTGCATTCTTCATCATGGTTTTTTAGCTTCTCCCTAAGTTGATCTTAAGGGGGGTGTTGGAGTAATTAGAACATTAGTTGATAATTAATTAATCATTAATTAATTATTAGGTCAGACCTTATTAATTTATTCACTTAAAATAAATTTATGAGTATTTTTTTATTATTATATTTGGCTATTTATAGGTTAAGTTGTTTCATTGCATGAGACGATGACACATCACAATCTAATCAAATCTTCATATAGAGTTTTATTTTTCCTTTTATAAGCATTATCATTCATTGTAATCATTCATTCATGTTAATTCATTGCACAATCAGTTTCTTTTTGGATCATCTCTTCTCAAGGTTCAATTAGCATATTAATGGATTTTTATCCTTAGATGTGATATGTGTTTTAGTTTTAGGTGATTTCTAGGAGCTTTGGGGTTCACTATCCTCTCCAACATACATGTGATTAAAAGAAACAAAATATAATAACCATTCCTTATGATACTGTAATGAATTATAATCCAAGATGGGGTTCTCCTCTATCAAAGGTAGTGGACAATCCACTATAAATAGGGAAGAGTAGAACCTTACCACCTCCTCAAAGATAGCTCGAAAGGAGTGTATTTTTTACTTTTGTGATGATATAAGAGAGTCTATATTATTACCACTTCTTTTATCTTTTACTAAATTATGAAAAAGTCATGTTTTTTTCCCTTTCTTGAAGCTAAAAAATAAAAGGTTTCTATTTCCCAAAAATATCCTCCTATAGATCCCATTCAAAAACTTCCCTAGAACTTACAGTCTCTTTCTGGAGAAAATTCATATACATTTCATCTTCATTAACTCTAAAATTTATACTATCAAATCGATCTTGCACCTGCTTTGTTACAAGAAATAGATTACTGAATGAAGTCTTATTCCATTTCTTAAGCTTTTGCTTAACAATTTGAATTATGCTTAAAAATTGAACATAGGAGTATCAAAAATGGGCTTCCCTTCAACCTGCCACTTCTCAACCAATTGGTACAAACTAGGATCCTAGAGCCACATAAGATGAAATTTAGAAGTAGTTTATTTGGATATAGAGAACAATAAAGAAGAGAACTTGATCAACTGGTGATTTGAACCTTTCTAACCCAATATTTTAGAGGAATAGCTCCACCTATTTTCAATCCAAAAAGAAGAGATGAGAAACCTATTTGGTCTCTCTGAAATAGAGCCCTCCATGCACCTTTTGTTATGCTAGGTGCAAGCACCATTATTTGGTTTTACATCCACCAACTTATGAAATGATATATTATCACACTTAAAGGCGGAAGAAATCCCTAGACAATTGACCCCCATAGATTTTTCATCCAAATTGCTAATACAATTAAAATAAAAGAGGGAGCAAGAGAAAAAATGAATCTAATATTACATCAAAGCATAGTCTTACATGGTAGATAATTAGGCATGTAAATTATAGAAAGAAGACTTATCGATCCTAAGTTGAAATAGGAGTGTTAGCTCTCAAAATTTCACCCTCGCTAAGTTGCAGAACTTAGCATTTTGGAGTAACATGGGAACACTCCTAGGCTGTGGGTTACCTAAACTTGGAGTGGACCTCCAAAGAAGTTTTCTCCCAAGGTAATCACCTAATCTACTTGTTGGGAAAAGGGTAAGGAGGCAACATGAAATGAAACTAAACTCCTATGATGGTGATGCACCTAAATGTTATCGAAAACCTATAAATTTGCTTATACACACAGTTTCAATTAACAAAAAGCTTAATATTCACAACTCAAATACTTATATGATTTTCATAATTATTTCATAAGAATGACCTAATGCATACAACCCTAGAAGAAAAAATTTCTTTTCTTAACTCGAATCAATTGCACCTAACACAAATTATAACTAACAAATACATCTACTTTCTACAAAAAGGTTCTACTAATGAGACACAAGGACAAGGAATGAAGAAAATTCACAAGTAATTTTATGGATCACTCAAATGCACACAATAGAACAAAATATTAAGAAGGAAAAATTACTTATCTTCATTGATCTGCAAGATGTAAATTGCTATACAAATCTGTAAATGAGTTACAATACTATTTCCTACTGAAATAAAAATAAAAAAATGAGTTGCAATACTGTTGGAAAAGAAAGAAATATATCCCAAACTCATGTTTGAAGTTACTTATGCTTTTTTGAAAACTATCCCACACATATACTTCTAGAATCTTCTTCGTTGTATGCAATAGAAAGCCCTAAAATATAGCTCCAAAAACCTCTCCAAAATGTCTCCAAAGGGAAGAAAAAGTTAAGCCATGACCTTACCCAAAATAAAATCATAAGTAACTTCAAACATGAGTTTGGGAGGGAGTTCTTTCTTTTCCAGTAGTATTGTAACTCATTTTTTGAGTTTTCTTTTAGCAGGAGAGAGTATTGTAACTCTTTTACATATTTGTATAGGAATTTACACCTTGGAGTTCAATGAAGATAAGCAATTTTCTCTTCTTAATATTTTGTTCTATTATGTGCATTTGAGTGATTTTCTAGGTTTTAGCAACACCAATTCTAGTATGTTTCAAAATTTATTGAAAGCAAATATGATTTTCTGACTTTTCAATTGCTTGTATGAAAAAAAGGATGTCTTCATTTCATGGAAATATATTTTACCATTCTCCATTTCATGAAAGGAATGTTCATACCACTTCCTACCAACCATATCAAAATGGATATACTATTGGCCTCATCCAAAATGGTGCAAGCACCTTTTCTAGAACAAGTAGCCAGCAAGTTGAAAATGCTAATTACCCACCACCCTATTAGCCATATTAGGCTTGTCATGTTGCTGGTTTTACACATAATTCCTTTGATTTACATAGAAACCACCATGCACAGTACTTTTTCCACCCACCCACCTCTGCTCAAGCCTCATCGCAACCTACATATATTGAAACACAACCACAAGAAATCATTTCTATGCCAAACCAACATGGTTGTTTTAATAGCTAGCCCCAAAATGCTGACAATATGAGGATTAGCAATATCAAAAAAATATTGCTAGATTTCCATAGGCAGTTGGATGATATCAAGAGGAAACAAGAGTTTGATATGCAACAAGATGAGCTCAATTATCAAGCCTATATTCATCAACAGGAGGTGGAGGCACAAAGTTATGAAATCTAGTTAGACCCTGGCATTCCTAGTTCTAGTTCAACTTTTCCTGTGGGTATGTCCAGGATCATCATGGAAAAAATAGGCCCATAAGTGGTGAAAAATTTAGAAAAATCAGATTTAGGAAACTTGAAATAAATATTTAAATAAGTTATCTATATGATTTCAAAAATATGTAAGAATATAATCTGTAGCAAATTGAATGTAGTTTCTAAACCAATAGGTTTATTTACTTTTTTAAATCTATTTGGTGAAAATTTCAGGGAAAAAATAAGAAGTAGGTGTCTATCTAACCACCCTAACCACAATAAAATGATAAAAAAAAATTATAATATTTTAGATATAAGTAGAGGACTCATGTCCCGATGTGGTGTATATTTGATTTTAATTCTTTTCCAAGTAAATAATTTTTTTTATTAAAAATTTTAAAAAATATAAAAAATCCTATGTCTAACCACCTTAACTTGGTTAAAACTTCATGGAATTATTTATTTTTTAATCCTATATTATGTGAAGCATAGAATGTGACACATGTTTTTGATTCAAAAAATGTGATACCATTTGATAGCTATAGATTTTTTTCAATCAGCCTATCAATTAGGACTTTAGTAGTAATTCAAATAGAAAATGAATAATAATAATTTATTAAATTCAAAGTAAAGCATAATTTATATTGGTGGAAATTTGAGATTCTCCTTTAAAAACCCTTTTCGTTTCATCAATTTTGGGTAAAAGAAATGTCCTCAGCCACATAACCTACACATGCCATCATATGGCCACTTTTTGGCCCATCACAATCCTGCACATACTCCTATAATGATGAATCATCATTTGAAGGAAGATATTCTTAAGGATTTGTTTCCAAGTTTCATGTTAAATGATTCTACTCAGTCTCCAAGTAGGTCTTCTAGATTTGAGATTCCAAGTTTCAGGGGTAATAGTCCTTCCAATGATAAAGATCATCCCCTACATGAGGCTATGAGTGAATAAAATCAGCCCCCTATCCCCTATTTGCAACACCTTCAAATTCCCTTACCAGATAAATCTAGTAGGGAAAAATAAGACAAAATTGATAAATTGTAAGAGCATGTGTTTACAATTCCAAGCTTCAAGCAAGTCACTTCTTCTCAAAACTCAAAAATGATTGAAGATCTTCCTCAAGTGGAAGGAACTTTTGAGGTCAACTATGAGGGAGTAAAAAAAATATTTGTCATTTATGAGCCTATGAATGGTGCAGATAATAAAAAATCAAAACTTTTACAAGTAGTAGTTGAGAGTGATCAATTGGAGTGACAAGGTGTAAGGAGAATGGATGAGAACTAGGAGGAAGAGTTGATCATCTAATCCAATGAGCTGCCTTGTTTTTTGGACAAGGATATAGTTTTAGAGAAGCAAGAGGACATCAAACAATCTAAGGAGTTGTTGGTTGATGACAATCAATATGACAATGGAGCCTTGGACCATTTAGAGGAGCATAAATTTGAACTTGACACTATCTTCATAGGTATGAGATTTGACATCTTTGAGGATGTTATGCATGAGAAAGCTAATGTTGAGCTTTATGAAGAGATGTGCACATATATAATTAAACAATTTTGTTCAAAGTTGTATAACAAGGAATCATACCTGTTAGAAGAAGTTGACAATCATGATGAACTAGAACAACAAGTTCACAAGCCTGAACAATTGTTGAAGCAATAAGAGGAACATGGTCTTGATAAAGAGGAGTCCATTCTTTTAGTTCAAAGCACTTCTCATGAATCTATTTTGCAAGGCCTAAGTAGCTATTTGGAGGAGTTTTCCTATTGTTGTATAGAGGAGTTGGAGGCTGATTTATCAATTGAAAGTTTTTTTTAAGATGCTACTTCATTTTTTGAACATTTACCTTCCTTCATTGAGGAATAAAATCCTAATTTGAAGTGTACCTCCTTGAGTGATAATGAGTATTTTGAGCTTGACCTAGCTATTCCTAAAAGCCTTCCAAGAGCTGATAGCTTTGATAAGTTATTAGCTACCTTAGTGGAAGAGGATTATCCATTGACCATGGAGGAAGAATTGAAATGGCAAGTTATTACACAAGGTGAAGGTAATACTACTATTTCTAACCATTCAGATTATCTTCTCTCTAGTCCAAACTTAGCCATGAAGTAGGACAACCATGAAAGACATGAAGAAAGTGAAGTGGCCAACAATGGGAGTCCATGCTTTATCTATTCAAGGAGTTGTCCTATCAGATTTTTAGCCAGTATGATGGCCATTAAGGTTCCAAAAGTCATGCTTTCACCCAAGCACAAGGATGCAATCAAAGAGAAAGTTGAATTTAGAGTTGTAGTTGAAAGTGATTAGATTCAACTCACTTTTCCAATCTAGAAAAGCATTAGGCATGATCAAAATCAAAGCATAAGTGAGTTTGTTTTCATTTTTTATGAAGCATTACAACAATCTATTGAATATTTGCTTGTGTTTCATATCCTTTCAACAATGGATGATCATGTAATGCATCCTTTGTTGGCCAAGAGGGGTAGTTATTTCAAAATACAGTCAATGGTTTTGTTTGACTAGGCCTTGCTATTGGTTAGAGTAGGATAGAATAAGTATCAGTTCAACTTTAGTTTTATGCTCCTCTAAGTGTTGTTTTGCATAGTTAAGTGGGTTTGATTTGAGGTTTTGGTGTGTTTGGAATCAATTTTCAAGGTATCATGCATTGGTCTAATGAATTACATCAATATATAAGAATATTTTCCAAGTTTTGTTAGGTTTCTATTGACTTTGTGCCCAATGGATAAGATTCGGGAAACTTGTCAAAGTGTTTAGCAGACAAACATTTAGTAGATGTCACCAAAAATGTTAGCTATTTTAGCTACCAACTCAAATAGGTAGAGTTGTTTATGCTTTACAAAGTGAAACAAAAGGTACATTCTACTCTACTATGTTATAACGATTTGCATAAAGAAACTATCAAAAGACTACATTATGCAAAGGCATACAATAGAGAAGAGAGTGAAACAATTTTTGCAAAGTAGTATTTATTGATAAGCATAAATGTATGGTGTCCCACACAAGTCATGTGACTAACTATTTGAATACAAATGAAGGAAAATACTATACATTTATAGATACATGAAAGAAAAAGTGCACATATAAAGAAAGTGGACTCTTCATTTCTTGAATGACAAATACCAGTTGAGTAGAGGTGCATCTGTTCAACACCTCCCATTTGTCCAACCTCTAGAAGTTGCCTTCCCTATTGCTCCAAGAATTCCTACATGTGTGAGAGAGAGTTTGTTAGAGAAATGAAATATCACCAATCAATACATATGTAAACATCCATAAACATATAGCTTGATCCTCATAATCATCAAAATAGTTTGCATATCACAGATGTCTAGGAAAACATAAAGGTCATCATAAAAATCTATCATATTCTCTATTTTTTGTTCATTATGTAGGAAATAGGTGAAATATTTGTTGCTGGTTTGTTTCATTTAATCAAGCACGTCAAGTAAAATGAGCTCCCACAAGGGTTGAGCCCAACATGTTTCCCTATTGATTCATTTGAAAGGGATAATCGCAAGTGAACCATCCATGAGAGCATTAAAGATCAATCTTGTAACGATCAGTGGAGTATGTTCCATTGTCAAAAGAAGGTATACATTTTAAGTAACCCCAAGCATCATTAAGGGGAAATTATGTAGATTAAAATATTACACAATCTTCACTACTTTCAAAGACAAAGATAACATCTTTTCAAAAAATGGATTAAATCAATGCATGAGAGATACTTTGATAATAGAAAAAATGTCTTAAATGCAATGAAAAATTAGTGTCAAGATCATCTAATGCATTGGTTATAGTCATCTTTGCAATCAATAATGGAAGCATATCCAACAGGTTCAACATGACAACATAAGAAAAGCATGATTAGATTTGTAAATAATAAATGCAAAATCACTCAAAGGTTTTTATCTATTAATGTTTCAATGAACAAGAACAAAAGAATTTTGAGTGATCAAGTTATGAAATAGCTATAGAAAAAGGTACCATGAAGTATGATAATAGGTGTCTCATAGTCCTTAAATCAAGATGCAAATATAGAAATATACATGTAAAAGATGCTACAAAATTTGGAAAGATAATGAGAAGTAAGGAGTACCAAAATAGTGATATTCATTGTCACTATTATATAATTAAAAATTACAATGATCTATTATTTACAAAATAGTGGTAGGAATGGAATCATATACACCAAAAATTCTTGAGAAATAGTGTTTCTATCATGATATCACTAATACATTTGACTGCAAAATCTGACAAAACTGTCTGACGAAATATGTAAAATTCAATGTTCATCGAGTGCTTGTAAAATTTGATGTGTAATTTTCAATTTTTGAAAGTTTATCCCTGAAGTTTGTCAAAATTTTGAAGAACTTGGGGCTTGTCGAAATGCCAGCTATCATTTTCGTCAAATTTTTTGACAAACATGAAAAATAGAAAAAAAAAATTGTGGTCGACATAAAGAAAAGTGAGTTCGTGCCTGATTTATTGTGACAGTGTTTTGCTCTACTTGAGACAGTTTGTGGAGAACTAAGGATGATTTTCTTGAGAAAAATCAAAGAAAAATTTAGGAAGATATCGCTAGGTTGAGGGTAGTCATTGTCTTTTTGTAGAATTCAGTTGTGAAGTAAGATTTGTAGTTCCAAGTTTGAAAATCATATTTTAAAGCAACATCTCATCAAATTTCATTTTTAGAGGTTAAGGGTTTTGATAATTTCATGTCCAGATTTTGTTGTGTGGAATCACCATAAGATCACAACCAAGGAACAAATTCTTTTGACTGTAATTATGTGATCGATAACTCTATTGGTCATGTTGCATAGTTGTGCTATAACAAATATAGGATGCATTCATGTGTGACCCAAGTTTAATGTGGCTATGTTGTGATAGAAAAGGAGGCACTCATATAATGTAGTTAATTAAGGTTGTATAATGTAGGTGTCAATCATCATTGGGTGCATTCAGGTTGTCTCAAGTTTAATAATAGGTTAGGATATAATTATAGCATGATTGAGGAGTGATTACCTCTTGCTGCAATAAAGAGCCTATAACTCTAGTTGATATGCAAAGTGGTTGTGTTATATCAATTATGTAGTGCATTCAAGCACAACCCATGTTTAATGGGCTATTCTAGAGAGCGATCAAGATTTTCTAAACCTTATGAATGTTACTTGACATATAGTTGCATAATCTCAAATTCCTTCAGAGGCTTTTGAAGTATCAATGTATCCTATATAGGGTTTCAAATGATTTCTTTTAATTAAAAAAATAAATAAATGATGTATTTCACTATAATTAGATAATGTGGAGATCTCCTAAATATGCCCCAGCACACTATCCTCTTTGGAACTGTATTCATTACTCTAGCTACTAGGGTTTTGCATGTGACATCTTTAATATCTTCATGACCATGGCTTTTAAATAGATCTCAGTCTTTTCTTTAACCCTTTTCATGATAACCCTTGAGTTCCATAATCCACCTTCAATCTCTTCTAAGAACATTGTCTTAAGCTAGACTACATAGTATGCATATAAATCAAGTCCTTCATACCTGCCATTGTTCCAAACCACCACTCACTGCCTTGCTTAAAATTTTTCCTCCATAAGCACAATAGAATGTTTTAAAATCATGGTTGCCAATGATTGACCATTAAGGTCACCACTTTCATCATGAAGATACAATGAGATTTTTGTCTTCAAACTCAAGGAATTATGGAAGATAACATTGTGAATTATTTGTTGTGTATGATTCAATTTTATTGCACATTTACTACTTTGCTAACTTCTTTTAATACTGGGTATTGCACCCTCAGCTGCAATCTTAAATAGCTCACTCACTATCACTTGAAGATTCCTTTTATGAGCATCCTTCTATAAAATGAAACTATGCCCTATAGACTGCCTACTTACTATAGGGGACTCATTGTATCATGGTATTGTAGTTCTTAAGATCCTTCAACCTTATTGACACTACTTCACAGTCCACAAGGTATTATTCACTATTCTACCATCTTTGATGAGTCTCAAAACAACTTGCTTCCGAAACATGCAATCCTACCTCCATTATACATTAATGGCTAAGAAGAAACATTGAACTTCCTATGATTTACCACTATTTACTTCATTTTGGATAGTCATTCCCTGATTGCATTTTCCTTTTCTAACACTACAAAAGCATTTGAAAACCCTTAAGGTTAGCAGGGGTAAAAGAGGAAACTCCATGGGTAAAATCTCCACTTTGCCTATGCAAGGGTTGAGCTTTTATTATCTTGTCCTTTGCTTTCTGACCTCTTTTGACTATCACATCTCTGGTAATTTTGTCATTCTTCTTCTTGTAGATATCATTTACCGAGTAATACTTCAAAGCTACATCAGATGATAGCTTTGATAATATAATGTTTAGATTGCAATATTTTTTTTTGTGCCTGAAAATGTCTCAATCTTGCATTATTGCAACCTCACTAATGCGCTATTGTTATTGTTTATGTTTCTATATGGGCCTAGGGTTTTGTATGCTAATCCCATGCTCTTACCAATGCTTCTATTATTTTTTTTTATTAGGGCTCTCTCAATGTTGAGGGCCCTTTAGGGATACTTCGTCATAAGAAGTGACACATTGCATCTTTAACTAAAGGATAAATCTGTATTGACATTAGCAATGATGATTTTTGACTTGTTGCTTCTCATAGGAATGGGTCGCGCTCTTCTAGCTTCGCTACCTTCAGTAGGAAGTTTGTGGAGATTAATTTTCAATATTACACCTGATTTTTAGGTCTTAGCAGGTTGAAATCATGAAATTAAAATCAAATTTAATAGAAATTTGAGAATTAGCATTTAGTATTTTTTTGAGTTAATTCTAACTTCGAAACTATGCTTCTCTTTTCGCGGTGTTTGGCCCGCCACGGAAAATTTTTTTGAAGTTGTAAAAATATCAAATTTTTAGATTACATGTTTACCTATCTATGAATAATCTAAAGAAAATTATTGGGTGGCGAAGTTTGATATTTTTGAAGATCTAAATATTCAAGCTTGGTAAAGAAAAATCACGTCAGATAATATTAGTGTAGAACAAAATGAAGAGACACTTGCTATATTATGGGCTAGATTGAAAAGAAAGGGTGATAGGAAATGTTATTGTCCTTGCAATAATTGCAAGGGCTTAAAGATGAGATGACTTTTAATCACAACAACTAAGAAACATTATAGGCAACATGGTCACGTTGAAGGGGGGCATGATTATCATCCATTATTTAAAGTTATTTCGTATATGTGTTTATATTGATTGAATTTGTAAATGTTATATCATTTTAACATTTTTACATATATATATAATCATGATCATGATCATGGGTTTTATTGTGTCAATCATTATTAGCAAAGGTTGGGCACCTAGAATGATATGGTTATCATGGCAGGAGAATGTGGTTTTGCAAAGAGGATGAACGTGAATTGCAGATATCAAAGATGAAGTTAATGATCCTATAGAAGAATATGATCATGCACTAGAAAACATAGTTGAAGATGATGGTACGAATACATTGATCCATGACACATTTAGTGGCAAAGCTGATCATGATGATCAAGATGAGTTTGATGATGTTCATAATTTACCCGTACTTGAGAAGACATCACGAGCCTTCGCAGAGGCTGCGCAGCTCTTTTTCTCTTTTTGTATTGTTGCTATTGAACTTGCAGAAGGTTAGCAGAATGGTTTATCAAACATAGCAATCTCCGCGGATATTTAAAGGTCTATCATATATGCCAAATGTATTCATCTATTTTTAATTTGTTGTTAGTTCATCATTGATAAATAAAAGGATGGAAATGTAGCACTTGCCAAATATTCTTTATATGAACGAGTGTGTAGATTGGTTGGTGAATTTTTATTTTTACTGGCATCAAATATTTTCCACTCATCTTGAGATTTATGTGCCATTTATATGAGAGATATTGGAATGGAGTATCAAGCAATGAATTGCATGTCCCAATGATGCATATTAGCATATATCATAGAAGCAATAGGAGTTGCAATAGAATGCAGAAATGTCATATTAGTAGATATCAAAGAGCCGAATCAGCTAACAAAAAGGTTTCTCACAAGGTTCTTCATTATATTCCCATTTATTCCATGTATGCAATGATTATTTAGGTGTGAAAGATTAGTGCAATTTATGGATTACCATGCATGGAATAGAAGTGGAGATGACATTCTTTGAATTCCTGTGGGTGGTTCTGCATTTAGGGACATGGAGGAAAAATGGCCACACTTTAAAGAAGAACCTCATAATCTCAAACTTTCATTGGGAGTGGACAGTGTCAATCCATTTGGAGAGCTACGATCTATTTACTCAGTGTGTCCTATTTTTGTTATCAACAATAACATTCCTCCATGGATGTCAATAAAGAGGGAGCACATAATGTTGTCAATGATTGTTCTAGGTATTTGTTTACATCAATTTTCTTTAACCTAGTTGCATCTCATTTGTCTTATTTGTTGCATAATGACTTATATTTTTTTATTCAATAGTCATGTACATTAATTTATATATATTGCAGTAAAAGTGTTATAATAATTATGTAATGTTTATGTTGATTCAACTAGGTAAGTAGCAAGTTAAAGATATGAATGTATATGTTGAGCCTCTTATTGATGACTTACTATATTTATGGAATGGTGTCACTATGTATGATGTCTCCAGACCAATAGGACAAAGACAGTTTCAGTTCCATGCAATGCTTGTATGGAAAATTCATGATGCCCTAGGGCTAACACATTTTTGTGGTATGTTATAATGTTCGACTACACTTTAAAAATATTTAATTTGATGAAGTAGATATCATGCATATTTTTAAAATAATCTATTCATTATATATAATGAAAAAATTTGACATATTTAATCCAATTATATATCATCTTGCATGTCTTCAAACAAAGGGAAAATTTGCATTTCCAATTTGTGGTTGAAAGATGAAATCTCGTTGTTCAACAAGTTTAGGAAAGCAGGTGTTTGATGAGTATAGGATCTTCCTCCATAGAAATCATAAGTAGTGAACTACTGAAAAACATCTTTTCAATGGGAAAGAGGAGACTACATCAAAACCATGAAGAATTTCACCTCGCCTATGGAAGTTAGAATATAATAGAATTGATCGTCAAGGTTATACATTAGATCAAATTGTTTATCTATCATATATGATATGTTTTTAATTTATATTTTAATATTGTGTCGTGTTTACTCATATTGTAATTGACAATGATTATCGTTGTTAATTTGTTTAACTTATATGCTTCATGAAGGTCATCAAGGCATTAATGGTCGGCTTCCACAGGGGCTGTAAAGTTATCCCAGACAATTTAGTAGGTTTCCCTACTATGAGCAGCTACAAATTGTGCATTTGTTTGATACAATGCATATCAGAAAGAATATAACAGAAACGTTATTGAAAATATTGGATGGAAGGCATGACAAAGAAAAAATTGTCAAAATTTGTACTGACATTCAGGAAGCCAATCATGCAATGAAAAATGTCATTCAATTAAATAGAGATGGATATCAAATTAATATAAGTTCCCTTCTTTGGTTATTAACAGAGCAACAAAGCAATGCTATAAAATAAGTCATACAAAAAATTCAATTTCCCACAAGATTTGCTGCGAACATAAACAATATAATAACAAAGAAAGGTGAATTTTGGCTAGGGATGAAAACACATGATTGGCATACCTTCACTAAGGTAATTATTTTGGTATATTATATACACTTGTAGAATTCATGTGCTTTTCAGTGTATTATGTTTACTACTTTTGAAGAAATAATGAAAAGATAATTTTATAATTGTTGCAGTACGTTCTACCTCTATCTCTCCCAAACAACTTTGACAACAATATTAAGAAATTTTTATATGATCTTAGAAAATACATGAGGTAATTAGTGAGATTTGTTCAATTCAATGTATACATCTTATAATTGGTATTAGTTTTACTTGTTATGTAATATATTATATATTTTTGTTAAATCTCATTAATATATTTGCACCTTGAATCACTTGTAGATGGCTGTCATCCAAAGAAATCCATAAAGAAGATATAAATTATTGGAAGAGAAAAATTCATCGTCTAATTTGTGAAATACAAAAGTGTCTACCTTCAACATTTTTCAATGCACAAGAACACTACCTTATACACCAAGTTGAGGAGATTGAATTGTTTGGACCTATACACACAAGGTCAACGTGGATGGTTGAGAGGCACTTGAAATTTTTGAAGGCTTTGGTTAGACAAAGAGCACATCCTAAGGGTTCTATGGTGGAGGGATATATGGTATACTAGAACATGGTTTACATTAGTGAATATATTCCTAAGTTTGCAGCAAAGATCCATGTAGATCGCATTTGGGATCCCAACTCCATTAAAAAATTTGAAGGGGAGTACCTATTGGGGAAAGGTAGATTGAGAAAAGTGAGAGGTAATTATAAGATGGTCATGGAGATTAATTGGAATACATTTTACATATAGTTTTTATGTATATTATACTTATTTAATTTTTCATCTTCAATATACATCAATTATAAATTAAGGTCGTATATTGTAATATTTAACTAATTATACGTCATTTCTGAATTTCAATATTTTTTTTGGTACAGTTGGTCGAGAGTGGGATGCACTACATTTGTACATTGCCAGCAATCTTGATTGGATGACGGTATGGATTGAATGATGTCAACAATCTGGTCACGCATTAACATGGGAAGGTGTGGCTTCATTGGTTAAAGAAGCTCATCGTAATGGAGATTCCAATGTTACATAAAGGGAAATTGATTTAGCATATGGTTTAAGAGATAAAAAGGTATGTATAAATATATTAATCACCCATATTATTTAATCCTTTTCAAGTATATTGATGTATATGTATCTTGAGATTTTTTTCTTTGCATACATTTGGCCAAGAATAAATATGTTTATCAACTAACGATATTGCAATAATTTTTACATGTTTGACATATTGCAGGTGAAACACCACAAGGCTATGTGGTGCAATGGTCATAAATTTTGAAACAAATGTTGGGAGGACTGACACTGAAAACTTTGTGATTACGGTATATGCGATCTTTCAAGTGACTGTATTTGGAGATGGAAGCAAACATAAATCAGAGTCTCAGAAAATCGATACTATGGGATTTTGGATGATATACTTGAGTGTGACTTTAAGTCCTTTAGATTAATTTTGTTCATCGTCCTATGGTATAGGCTACGATTGAATGAAAATGATCCTGAGAGAAATTTTATTGAACATGATAATGGATTTACCATGGTTAATACAAGGTTGATTGAGCGAGGAAGGCCTGATCAATCAACCTTTATGGTACAGGCTATAATTTAAGAACTTTTATTGAATATGATAATGGATTTACCATGGATTTAAAGGCAAAGAT
>VDFB02086081.1:33249072-33339510 GCA_007258455.2 Sequoia sempervirens | reverse complement strand
CAAATGAGCAATTGATCATTTTAGAGTTTTTGGCTCTCATGGCATGTCACACATTCCAAAAGAACATTGCAAGGTTATAAATCCAAAGTCCAAACCTTGAGTCTTTGTTGGATATCTAGATGGTGTAAGAGTCTATCACCTACTCCACCCTACCACACATGAGTCATTTATTGAGAGAAGAATTAAGTTTCAAGAAACATCTCTTGAAACTATACTTGACACTTCTCAACATATTATGGACTCTCCATATACTGATTATAGTAATGATGATTCAGATCATTCTTAGTAGATTCCTAGTGTAGTATATTCTTCTTCCAATTCTCATAGTGATGATAGTGATGAGGGTTCATCTTCATATATTTCACAGATGGAATTGGAAGCTGATATTTCTACACTAGACTCACCCACATATCACACTCCACATAGGAAAAATATAGGGTTATAGGATTCAACAGATGAAAGATAGATTCAGTCAAACTTTTAGGGGGGCCACATGCCTTCTTTTCTTTCATTTCTAATCCATAAACATTCAAAGATGCATTAGATATACTAGAGTGGGATGTTGCTATGGATGAGGAATATGATTCCTTGACTAGAAATCACACTTGATATTTGACTTCACTTCCTAAGGGAAGGAAGAAAGTTCAGTGTAGGTGTATATATCGAACTAAATTTACAAAAAAATGGGTCAGTTGATAAGTACAAAACATGCTTGGTTTCCAAAGATTTTTCACAAGTTGCATGCATTGACTATACAAAAACCTTTGCACCAATTGCTAAGATGCCCTTCATTCCTCTCACACTTGCTATAGTCAGTGCATGGATTGTATGTACATTATATGGATGTGAAGAGTGCATTTCTTCATGGAGACCTTGAGGAGGAAATATACATGGAACAACCATAGGGTTTTTTCAAGATTCATCCTTAGTTTGTAGACATAGGAAATGTCTCTATAGCCTCAAACAAGTTGCTAAAGCTTGGTATGCCAAGATGGATTCCTACCTCCTATCTTCAGGTTCTACTAGATGCCATTGAGATCCTAATGTGTATCTCTTATGGTAGGATGATTTACTTTTGATATTGGTTCTATATGATGATATTTTTATTATCAAGAGTACCTCATCTACCATTGTAGTAGTGAATACATCACTTCAAGATAGATTTGACATAATATACTTGGGTTTACTACACTAGTTCCTCAACATTCATATTTCACAGTGAGCTTCAAGGATTACTCTTGCACAACCTAAGTATAGTCTTGATCTACTTGCATGGTTTGAAATGACTACTTGCAAATCATCTCTGACTCCCTTTCTATCCAGAGTCAAGATTGATACATCTTGTACTACATCTTTGGTTGATGCTACATTGTATTGACAACTTGTTGGTAGTCTTATTTACTTGACTCATACCAGGTCAAACATTGCCTATGTAGTAGGTATGGTTTCAAGATTTATGCAAGAACCTCTTGAGCTACATTAGAAAGTAGCTAAGAGGATCCTTCATTACCTTCATGGAACTCTTGTGTTTGGGATTCATTACAAAGTTGGTTCTCCAGTTGACTTGGTTTTTTTTGTAAATTGAGATTGGGATAGTGACACTGAGCATCACAAGTCCACTTCAGGTTATAGTTTTTCACTTGGTTTAGGTCCTATCAATTGGTCTAGAAAGAAGTAGAATTTTTCTTCTATATCATCCATAGAGACAAATTTTATGGGGGATATTAACTCAACTACTAAAGCTCTATGGATTCAAGGCATTCTTTCTGAGTTTTGTATTCCTTTCAGGCAACCCACAGTCATCTATTGTGAGAACTAGAGCACCATTCAGATATGTAATAGTTTGGTTTAGTATCAACAAACCAAACACATAGAGATTCATATAATTTATTTTCAAGAGTTGATTCATAGATAAATCATTGACTTAGTCTTTTTCTTGTCTTTAGAGTAGGTTATTGAAATCTTCACCAAACCCTTTATTGAGAGCAAGTTCATTCATCTGTGAGCTCTTCTTGGCATGCAGCCTACATCACTAACAACATCATCCTTGGGGGGGGATTTCTAGTCATCTCCTCAACTTCTCTCATTTTGGAGGATAGATTTTTCCCACAAGATTTTCTATCTTACTCTGTTTTTTAGAGAAATTATATTGTACATGAGTACCTTATCGGGCTTCATGTTTGAGACTCATTTTTTTCATATTGTACATGGGTACCTCATGAGGCTAGTAGCTCAGAATCATTTTATTCATGCCCACATAAGTTATGCTTAAGGTGGGGTGTTAGTGTATATATTGCACTTTGCATACACTTGGCTTACATAAGCCTAGTTAGGCATCCCATTGACCCTTTCTCAGTGAGGTGTCAATGATGATAGGTATCTTGAGAGGTGTCAACTCACTTTTGATACCTCTTCCTCCCTTTGTGGATGTTGGTTGCCTATCTCCTCCTATTTATGTATGCATGTTTGTGTAATCTATTTTGTCAACTTCTATGCAATTGGTGTTAATTGTGCTTGATATTGTATCTTCGTATTTTTCTAGTTTTTACACTTTCCAAATGCCCCTTTAATATTTTCCTTATAAACCATTCCCATCTGAGTTAATTTTTTCATCTATTTAATTAATGCTAATTTTAAATAAATTTAATAAAAATATTCTAATTGAGTTATAAATTTCCAAGTTATCTTGACATCATATATGATTCAATGGTAAATTTTGAAAAATAACTTTATTTTAATCTAAAATGTGACTAGCATTTCTGAATCTATATTAGTTAATTGATAATCCCAATCTTTGACCCATTTAAACTTATTAATTTTCAATCTAAATTAATTTATGAAGCTAGTTCATCCCCTTTAAAAATAAATAAATAAATACACTTATCCCAATAAGTATTCTAAGTTCATTACACAAATAATCTAAAACTAGGATAGTATTCTTTTTATGGGCACACCCATTATATTAAATAAAATAAAAGAGAAACATCTTATATCATGCTCGCCTCCTCCAATTTACAATTGAAATCCTAATGTTCACATGCCTAAAAATCAGAAGTAGGTATCTTCTTCTAATCAAGTTTGATTATTCTTAACACTATTTGAGACACTAACCTTTTTAGGGCAACATTGAAACCCTAACTCTCCACTTGAAAGGGACACTCTATTTTCATTTTTCAATAAACATTCATTTGGGTTTTCAGATTTTCGAGAGAGAAGGAAAAGAGGAAGGAGGTGGACAAAGATCTCTTCAAGGTAAAATAATTTCTCTTTCAATTATATATATTTTTATTATATGTTTTCTCTTGATATATATATATATATATAAATTTTTTTGGTTAAAATTCGAGAACTTACATTCCTAATATATTCTGAATATCAAAAACCTTAATCGAAAAGATTTTACTGTCGGGTTTTCTTGGCCATTGTTGACCAAAAGTCATACTAAGTCCTCCCCATGGGAGAGCCTCTAGAATCGAACCTCTTTCCGTTTCAATCACATCTTGCTCTCAAATGAAGCTAAATCAATAAAGCTTGGTATTCAATTAGATCTAGCTTATTCAAATTGTCGGCTAAATAATGCTTAATAGAACATAATCTATTTACGATATAGAACTAAGTTGTCTTATTTCAAAATCGTTTATATTCTGTTCATTGATCGTAATAATAGAGTAGAATTCGCTACCTTCGATCCTTATACAAAGTATGGACTTCTGTAGACAGTTATTTTGTCTTGAATGCAGAAAGAAACTTACGCCAGGCAGATGCGCATGCGATGAGGCTTTTACTGTTACAGTCCGTGATAAAAGGGAGATGGAATTCTATACGCAGCAGCTTATGCAAGTTATCAAATGTTTCATACTAGAAGGGTTCCCAAATCTATATGAAGTGACAGAAGATATCCGTTTCATTAATATCCAAGTGCCAATGGTTTCCAGAATCCTTTACCAAGTGAATGGTGTTCGAGTTGAGTTAAAGACCCAGTTCGAAAGATATATAACTAATTTAGAAGACAAAATGGATGTAAATAGTTATTTAGAGAGTTTCCGTGAGACCAAATGTGAATGAAGAAGATGAAACGATTTAATTCAGGTAAGTGAATGCCCCGAATACCAAACATACTCTGCACCAGTTACAATTCAACTGCGAGTAACTGGAAACTGAAATGAGTTCACCCCATATTCGCTACTTGAAATAATAGGTGATGGCCTTGAGTGGCAACGTATCCTGGATGTTTTGAAAGCAAAACCCTAGACATAAAATGGCACTTTTATCAAATGAGGAGAAAAGATTTGGATTGTTTTCTTTGTGAATGGAATATGAGTTCCTCTGGAGAATGTGGATGCTCTAGCATATCCCATCACTTTTCTTACAACCCAATGTTGATAGCTCAGAACAGGGAATTGTTCCTTCAAATTATTAATGTTTGCATTCAATCAGGTAATTCCAACCCATTAGAAGTACCCCAAAACAAGCCCTTTTACTGGCGATCACAAAATCCCAATTCGCGTCTACAGGAAGTTCATTTTGCAACAAATGGTGTGGTGATAAGGTTTCACTCTTGGTTTGCCTACTACACCCATCAATCTAACCTCATAGGCAGTGATGCAACAGCCTCAAGTGAAACTGAAAGCAAAGTTGAAAATTAAAATAAGTCTATACCATATACCATTTCTCTCCGTCTAAAGTACTTCAGCGAGGAATTCTTCCCATTAACGCTTGAAATTGTAGGTGATCGTTTGGATTGGCAACGAATACGGAGCGACAATGCTGGATTAGGATGGCATTTCTACCCCCTTCCTCAAGAGTGGGCTTGGAGACATGAAGACTTAGGTCACGACTATGTTGAAAGTGATGTAGAATTTGAATGTGAGGATAATATGGATGAAGAATTTTATGGTGAGAGCTATGTCGCAGAGCCTCTACCAGCATCTAAACGTGCAATAGCGAATTTAACAACGTTCACAATGAAAACTAGTGATAGATTTTTATAGTATCTGCCAGGAAATTATACTTGTTGGTGAGCAAACCATGCACTTGCCTTGCGATCATGTCTACCATGGAGAATCTATAGTGAAGTGGTTGGGAGTGGAAAGTTTGTGTCCCGTGTGCAGGTACGAGTTTCCCACAACAGAAGAACCAGATTCTAGAAAGAAAGGGCGTACAGATTGTACTTTGTCCAGTACGTGAAACAGCTTCTCACTGGAAAATTGTTCAGAGCTATTACATGCAAGGTAGACCACCGGATTAAATTTCAATCGATAAACACTTCGTCATGACCATAATACTTCTGTACTTTCCATCCATTGTGATAAGCTTTTACAGTTTACAAAATTTTCTTGCTTATATGGTATGTATAAGTATTAAGATTTTCAGTGCAGTTCTACGTCTTTTGAACAAGCTGCTATTTATATATAATACCTAAATGTAGATAATTGAAGTGAAGCATCTTTCGGCTACCGCTCATGCATTAAGGATTTATCATCGCCTATGATAATATACAAATGTTCTATTGATTGACAAGAAAACTCGATTCCCTTTTACCAGTAGCGATTTCTTAGTGATTACAATGTAGATATATCTAATCCGGTATAGTCTAACGACTCATAAACTTCATTTCTTGCCTGCTAATATGTATACATAGTCGTTCTTATTTTACATTTTGATTTAAAAGTCAATTCGTCGAATCAAACAAGACAACTTTGCATTTCAGCTCGGTTTGTTTCGTATTCTTTTTAAGATTTTTTTTCCGACCTCACGTCCTCATTTGTGAGATCAATATATGAAAGCAAAACAATATAAGGGTATGATTGATTTAACAACCAATTATCGGTAGTTTCATAAACATAGTAGATAATGATGAAACTTTTTGTTTTTGAAAAACCACCTGCTAGCTTGTTGGTAGGTTGATAGTGTGGACACCTACAAATAGTTATTTTTAATTAATTATTTGTTTTTTAATTATTTAATTAAGTTAGTATTTTCTTCTATAATAATTAAATCATTTTTTATTTTTTTTAATCATACCTATATTTTATTAATTCATCATTTATTGTTTTCCTTCTAATATTAATCAAAATCAAATTCAAATTAAATATTTTTCTTTCTAATTAAATAATCTTGAAAAAAATATTTAATTAACTAAATTTCATCTTTTAAATAAATTAAAATAATTTATTTAAATTACACATTGTTAGCTAAAATAAATTAACATTTATTTACTTTTCCAACTATCATTTTGAATTAAATAAATCTATATATTTAATTCTTCTAACTTTCCCTCCCTCAAAATTCAAAAATTGGGTTAACTTATCTTGAATTTTCTTATCCACAGACCTTGAAACATAATCTCCACCATTGCTCAAGTATCAAGTGAAGAATATAAATAATCAGCTTTCATTTCATTGAAACCCTTAGCTCTTTTATGATAAAAAATTATCCCTAGCATTCTTGTGATAAAAACACTAGCCCTATCAATATCAAAAATTGTCAAGCATTCTAAACATTACCAAGCACTATGAAACATTTATCATTATCATTGTTAAGCATAAGTATCATTTATCTTTAAAATTATAGCATTATCATTGCATCATATCATTATTGTTCTTTCATAATTTGTTACTTTCTAGAGCCACCAACAATGGAGCAAATCGAGATCTTAGCTATGATGACTTTTCTTATCATCTAATTTCTATATTTTGAGCAAAAATCTTGAACTTCATTGCATGATTATGAGAGTGTGAGTTTTACTTATTATTGTCTTTAATTCACATTTTTATCATCCATATTTTGGCATGTCTAGTAGAACCCATATCCTTGACATTAACAATTAATTTTGTAAGAAGTGTGTTTCTTTGAAGTTGTAGGTTATATTTATACATTTAGATTGACTTACAACACTTTTGGGCTGACTTACATTGCATTTTGGTCAACACATGGCACATCTGGTTCATAAAATGATGCTTTTGATTGATGAACCAATACATTTGAGAAGTCTAGCACATAGTTGTGAATTTGATCAATAAAATTGTGTATTTTATCCATGAATCTACAAATTAGATCTATTAAACTACTTAATCCATAAAATGATGCTTTTGATTGATGAAATAACTCATCTAAGAAGTCTAGAATAAAATTGCACATTTGATCCGTAAAATGACTTTTTTTATTAATGAAATGAAACATCTAAGAATTCTGGCACAAAGCTACATATTTGATGAATGTACTCCAAGTTCATTTATTTAATCAATCTATCTCTTTCAATTTATAAATTTCTTAATAGTTTAGATTATTTTCTTTGCTTCAATCAATCTTTCTTGTTGTGTATTCCTCACATTCAAAATTGAGCCAAATTTAACCTTTCAAATTTGGATTTGGATTCTAAAATAAACAAGTATTTTTAATCCCCAAGATCTACTTATGTATACTTTCTTCTCACACTTAGCAATAATCTTGAAAATCATAAATAACTTATCTTGTTTTCTTTTTAGGGTCCTACCTAGAAAAGTGATTATTAGTGTATATATTTAAAACACTTAGGCCTTAAGCCTACTTAGGCGTCCACTACTTAGCCGCCCATCTACTTGGTGTCCTTGACACTTGTTCATATGAGGTGTCAAGTTAGTTAGGAGTTTCATAAAGGTGTAAATTTTTCCATGTGTGCAGAGTCCTATCCTCATTTCATGGAGGCTGGGTGTCTTTTTTTTCCTTTATATGTATGCCTAATTTTCCTAATACATTGGTTGACTTCATAAAGCTTTTGCTATTGTTATTTCTGCTTGTTATTCATCTTCGTATTTGCAAGTTCTTGTATGGTATTAGATCTAGAGGAGGGTAGTTCTAGGCTTTGAGGTTTAGAAAATCATTTGTTTTCCATTAATTTTGTTGTCATCCACCATTAATTTGCAAGAAAATTCTTGAGGCGCATCAATATCAATTTGAGGCACTACACATATTTCAACTATGTCTGTGCAAGTAGAGAAAAATGGATGAAAAAATAGGACTTGTAAGGAATTTTGAAAATGAGGTAGATCTAGAGGTGAAATCAACAGTTTGATAGGCATGAGTCATAGTTAGTTTTCCAATGATTTTGTGAGGAGGGCAGCCCGATTTGGATTATTCTCTCCATGCAGGGGCAAGCCATGGTGTGACTTGTTGTTGCAATTTTGACCACCAGAGTTGGATTTCTTCACCCATTAGTGACAAGCATCTTTTTGTTGAGGCCATCTCATTTTTAACCCCTTGGTCATATGGTAGTTTAGCCCTTGGGGGCTTAAATTACTTTATGAAATTTGGTGCAAATAAATTTTTCAAAGGAAGGAAAAAAATTTGGTATAAGGTGGAAAACTTAAAAGCTTAATATCTTTTGTTTAGTAGGTCAAATTTGATGTTGTTTCTTCTAAAAGTGCTTTTTTTTTCATAAATCCAAAGAGCATAATATCACCACAAATCTAAAAATCATGATATTTTATCACTTCTACACACATTTCTAAATTCTTCATTTTTTCATTTCTACAAAGCAACTATCTAAAGTCTAGCACCATGGATTCTATTGTTTTTGATAAAGGGAAAAACAGGTTTTAGACGAACCCAAAACCACCAAGTTTCAACAAAAGAGAAAGGACAGAAAGTCCAATAGAAAAAATAGGCTACTACAAAAGGAAAAAATTGGAAAAAGTAGCAGCCACCCGCAACAGACCAGGAGGGTCAAAAAAAAAACTAGCCAAAAAGCCAGCAAAAAGAATAGCCGCCATTAACCTAGAGTCTTCAGAAAAGAATCAGTTTTAGCCTCCAGGTTCTAAATATCCTGAACACCCTTCTTGAAGGTTTGAATCATCTGCGGTGTAGGAGGAACCTTCCTCTTCAAATTAGCCCTAGTCCTCTTAGAAATACGGACATCCTCATCCTATTTTTTATCATTGACCTCTTCCAAATCAACCACCAAAGACCCCTATTGAGCTTTGTCCAATTTTTCTATTATGACATTGATTATGATAGCATTGTCTTGCCATCCTATTGTTCTGCTCGGCTATAGTTTTGACAATATTTTTCATTTTTTTAGCTCAATTTCAACCCTTCTATCCATACCCACTTGGTTCTGGGTTTCTTTACTGGCACCATGATATTTTCGCTCCACCTCATTCTTGTCAATCATAGAAACTTTGACACCCATTTCTTCCAGTTTACTTTGAAGGGCCATGTTTTTAATTTTTAGCTCATTGATTTCATGAAAGACCCATTTCAAAATTTTGAAATGGTCAGTAGAATTGTTCCTGGCTAAACCCAAGACATCAACAGTGGGTTCAGGGGTAGCAGGGGAACCAGTTCTAGCATCCTTGTCCGACGACGAGGCAACAAATGAAGTAGTATTGTTAGCACCAGAGTCCTTAGACTCAGGAGAGTCTTCAGAGTATGACACAAGGTTTTTTCCTAGAAGATACTTTCCAACATTTCTGGTATTAATGGTGGGACTTCCTGGCTTAGGCGTAGAGCAGGCTTTCACATAATTAATGCTTTTCTTACCAATTTGGATAGAGGAAGGACTAAGGATCATCGTAATTGGGCTCAGATTAGGAAAATTCCCCCGACAGTTGGGTTCAATATCATCCTCCTCATAATCAGCAGGGGCAACCAAATTAGCAGGGGCGGGCATTTTTTGGAAGTGTTCAACAATTAACCTAATTAAACCAGTATGCAAGATAGGAAATCTATTTGGGTTTTTCTTGTGATCAACCAAAATTTTTCTCAAAGAATAGAGAAGAAAGTAGGGAAAAGAAACCCTAACCTTATAGCAGAAATGGTTGAGCAGGGCAAAGTGGTACCCATAGACCCCAGTGAAGCGACCATCCATAGTAATGTACTCCATGATGATACGGAGAAATTTCCTCCAGATAGCTTTTATAGTGTCGACTTGAGAGTAAAATTTGATTGCAAGGGGTACCACCCGGTTCCTCTTTCCTTCTCTGTGATCTAATAGCTGACTTGATGGGAAGTATACTGAAGAGATTTATGTCCATCCCGATTGGACCCTGTTCTAGTCCTCGGCTATAAAGAGGTTTCAGCCAATCCACCTACCGAAAGGTATTACAGTTCCCCATTATTCCAATTCTTCCCAAAAAGCTTAGTGGCCTCTTGATTTGACCCATGGAGTTTTTCTAAAAAAGGGAGTAAACCCCCACTTTTTACTTTATTCCAAGCTTTAGGATTTCTAGTATGAGTCTCAAAGTTGTCTGGCTCCACTCTTTTCCTATCTCTACCCATTTTGACAAGAACAGTGGGCCAGGCCGCTACGAAATATTTACTTGAAATGGTCTCGCCAAATCTAAGAACCCATAAAGTATGCCAGGAAAAGTTACAGTATAAGGAACTAAGCTCGGTCCCATACAATCTGATGATTGTGATGTAATTACCCCGTCCTATCATCATTAATTAGGTAACACACTTCTTTCCCATGTGACACATCATAGTTTAGTAAGGCCCGCATGTTAACACTTAGTTCACTAAAATTTAGCCAAGTACACAATCCTTTGCTCCTGACCCCTTCATTCACAAAAAATCTGCCACGACATTGGCCTCTCTATAGGCGTGTGAAATCTTTATATTATCAAATTTGGCCAAAGTCAATTTAGCATCATCAATCGAGGACTTTATAGTCCATGAGGGGGGCAACCTACTTATTAGACAATCAATAATATTTTTGGAGTCCCCTTCTAAGCTAAATCTATTTTTAGAAATTTAGACTATTTATAGGTCACATTTTAAAAATATAGAAAGAAACTCCGATGTACTAGGTGGTTTGGTTTAGAACCAAGAGGGGTGCTTGAGTTGCACCCTCGAAGTTGCTGAGGAATCCTTTTATTACTTTCCAGTACAACCCTACGAGGATTGCCTTTGGACGTTGCTCCATCAAAATTTGCTTTGGCCATCCATTTTAGGCGAGAAAAGACGTAAACACCCTCTGTTCTTCTTAAAGCATTTTAGGAACCTTGCATATCGGACTTATGTTAATGAAATCAACCAAGCGACCAAAAGATCATACGAATGCGTTAGGCTACTTTAAGGTCATCCAACAATGGGATTACACTTGCGGCAAACTTGACGGTAAATCAACATTTTAGAGAGAAACTTCACTTCGACACTTATAGTATTGGGTAAACTATTGAATTTGAAAATGATGTAAACTAGTGATTTGTGAGATTTTTTCTATAGATTTTAAATGTATTTTTTTTGAAAAAAATTAAAATTAAATTGTAATTTTTTTGTGTCTCTCTTGATAACTAGTTTTTAATAGTAAACAACATTTTTAAAAAGTGGTGTGTACTTCGGCTGCATAAATTTTTTTCTACAAAGGATAATAATATAATTCTTTTGAATTTAGGTTGGTAACACAAGTATCTAGGGCTTTCATTTTGTTTCATAGCATTTTGTTCAATAATTTTCTTTTAATTAAGTTTTGAAGTCAAAACATTTATAATTTAGACATAGGTGCACTTCGGCATGCATAACCTTTTTGGTATGTATTGAAATTCAATTTTTCTTATTTTGTTAGAACAAGGACATCAATACCTAGTAGATATATATTTTTCAATTTTTTTCCTCAATTTTACTATTTTTCCACAATGATTTTTCATCAAACTTGAAATTCGGTGAAAAACCTATGTACAGTAAAACTAAAAAAAAAATATAAAATAAAAACAAAATATATTAAATTTGTAGTTGCTGGAAAGCACGTTTCGATCACTACAATCATCCAATTTGGTTTATCAAGTTGACTCCATTTGCACCTCCTTCCCAAGCTTCGATAGTAAAAAAAATGCATAAATTTTGAAATGGTGGAGGGGAAGGTAAAAAGAGGGGGTTCATTAGAACCCCCCTTCTAATGAAGGGGATTCATTTGAACCCCCCTTATATGGTGAAAAAGTGGGTTCATTAGAAGGGAGGGGAGTTCATTAGAAGGGGGGAGGGTTCATTAGAAGGGGGGTTCATTAGAAGGGGGGTGGTTCATTCGAACCCCCTTCATTAGAAGGGGTAAACCATTTCAATTTTTTTGATGAGAATTTTTAATTATTCTTTGTTCGAAAAATTGTAACCCACTATTGTGGGTTTACCCTTCTCAAATTGCTAACCATCTGGGGTATAGCTTTGACATTTTCTTTCAAAAATATGATTATTTTTTCAAAAATAATATCCACCGGTGCTTCTTTATTTCTGTAAATTTTGTTGTTTCCTTCTTTCCAGAGACCCCAATTAATATGAGGGAAAGAGAGATCCCACAAGTGCCAAAGAACAAGATTGAGTTGGGGCTTTCCATTGATAGAAGAAATCTTCAATAGACAAAGGAAAAACCCAAGAAGGTTGCCAGAAACTTATTATTTTTTCCCAAATTGAGGCAACAAAAGGATAGTGAAGAAACAGATGACTCACTGACTCAACCTCCTTCTTGCAAAGAAAACATCTATTAGGTATTTAA
This sequence comes from Sequoia sempervirens, assembly GCA_007258455.2. NCBI lineage: Eukaryota > Viridiplantae > Streptophyta > Pinopsida > Cupressales > Cupressaceae > Sequoia > Sequoia sempervirens. Next base: position 33,327,044 of record VDFB02086081.1, on the reverse strand, counting down.
AATCCATGCTTGCAGAGGTTATCAACCGTAAGCACCTTATTTTGGAGAAGGATCCAAAAATGGATGTTGATTTTAGGGACCAGATGTTTGATCCAAGCCTTCAACTAGAAAGGGGCAGACGCCTAGAACGAAGCCTGGAAAAAGAAGATGAAATAGAATAATTGCTTGAGGGATCATCACACCAAACAAGACGATCTTTCGTCTAATTAGGGCGGAGTCTAACAGCCAGCAAAGAAGACTGAATAGGAGCAAGGGCCTGACTGACAAGGCATAGATCCACCCATTTTCCATCCACACTATAGTCTTTCACAAATGATCCAAAAAGAGCTTTGCAATTCTCAGCCCATCTGCTAAAAGAGTCAATTTTTATAAGGGGCTCATGAAATAACCATCTATCCTCCCATAATCTAGTTTGGTTTCCGCTTCTAACCTGCCAACCCACTCTAGATTCAATAACTTTTCTTCCATTAGTCAAATTATTCCAACAGGTTAAGCCTTTGGGAAGAAGATGGGAATCCTTCAAAATTATAAAGGATCTATTACACTCCAAATATTTGCTAGCAAGGATATCAATTCATTCCCCAACAGAAGAAAAAAATCTCCAAATTTGTTTCGCTAGAAGAATCTTGTTAACTTTTCTAATTTTTCTAAGACCCAAACCTCAGACCTTTATAGGTCTGCACACTACATCCCATCCTATAAGAGGCAGTCTTTTTTTTTCTTCAACACCCAACCAAAGAAATAATTTTTAACTCTTTTCAATAGAGTTTGCAAACTTAGCCAAGATCTTGAAGAGACTTAGGGCATAAATCGGAAAATTCTGAAGTGTAGCTTTGAGGAGTTGAATTTTTCCCCTAAGAGTCTATTGTTACTAGACTACCCCTAACACCTTTCAATTATCGTGATTGTAAGATGAAAGTAATTATTGTTCTTAGAAACAAATGTTTATATAGGGTAACTATAGGAATGAAGAAATAATATACAATACCTAAAGAAAAAGAACTTGAAAACACCCAACCAAGTTTGGAAAGCTCTAAACAAACTATTTTAGAAAATAGATGAACTTGGAAGCCACAAGTTAAAAAATAAACTCTTAGGTCTCATTCTTAGGATATTTTCAACTTTACAAGAGTTCTTCACTCAATTTAAATCTTTAAAGTTGTAGTTAAATGATTATGGAATTGATAAAAAAAAGTATATATTAATCCTTTTTGTACTTTCTAGGCTAGGTCCAATCTTTTTTATGTTTGTATCAACTTTCTACTCTACTAAAGGGGCTCTTGAAGCTTCATGGTCAATGCCCACACTTGATAATTTTATTGTTGATCTCACAAGAGAGCAAGAAAAATTTATTCAAATATGTACCTTGAAGTCTACTAAGCCTCAAGCCCTACTTACAAGGAATGAACACAACAAGCTCTAAAAGGAGAGAAGAACACTAAAAGGGACAGGTTAAGATAGAAGAAAAAATTTGATATAATAAATTAAATATATTTAATACATACATGTATAAGTATATATTATAATACATAGTTAATTTTACATTAAATATGTATTATAATAATATATATAGGTATCAAATATTATTATATTTATTTATATTTTTTTGGCTTTTATTCTTCTTTATTTCTTTGGTTATTATATTGGTTTTTTCTTATATAATTAAGGTTGATTAATAAATTATATGAATAATAGAATATTATTATATTAATATAGTCAATTCTCTTTCTTATTTTTCTTTTTGAATTTATTATTATATTATTAATTCTTTCTTAGTTGTTTCTAATTGCCTATCTTTTAGTCAATTATTAAGAATTTGGTTGCCCTATCTTTTCTTTCTTTTTAGAAATATTATTGTTTTTCTTGATTGCTTTTTTGATTAAGTTTTATTTTTCATGCTTTATTTCTTGAACTTTTAATTAAGCTTTTTTAGTTTTATTTCCTTCTGTGACCAACAGATTAGTATAGGCCAACTACACTTGATCCATAAGGATTCAAAGTATAATTATGCCATTAAACATTAGTCCAATAAGATCATTCAATGAAAACTAGACTAAGAACTGATTAAAACTTAACATATTAAACTATGAAAGCTTAAAAAAACACATATTATAATCCATTGAAACATATCCTATTAGGGGAGTGGTGTCACATTGATGTGGAATTGTGACCTTTTCCCAATCCCATGGATAAATGAGCTTGTTCTGATCGATTCTATTGAAGAGAATCGACAAAATTGATGAAAGATATGTGATGAAACATGATGTAAATGCTAAATTAACATGAGAAATGCTAAGATGATTGATATGGGTGTATGCAAAGCTAATCTAAATGGATTTTAAGCTTAAAATATTGAAACCTTAACTACACATTATACTAAATGGATGCATTTATGTTATCATGGAAGCCATTAATGGAAGCTAAGCTAATATGATGCAAGTAAATTAAGCTAAAAGAATGCTAAATATGAGTGCAAGTGAAAGTGATTTTAACAACATAAGTTTTCTCTTAAAAGATGGATCCATTTGTCTCCAAATAGTGACCTATTTATAGGAGAACAAATGAGAAATGAAGGGTTAAGATTAAAAAGGTTAATCAATGGTCAAAAATGGAGGAAATATGAAACATATGTGGATCATGGATTCTCATCAATGGATGGGGAATCAATGATCCATGAGATCAAGAGAAAGGGAAAAAGAATCGAGGGGGTTCATATTCTTCAAGTAACACACATTCACAAAAACTTTTGCACAAAAGTCTTGTAAAGCTGGTTTGTTATAGGAAGAATATTCCTTTTTTTTTCAAATGGAGTGAGGAGAGGAGCTATTCTTTGGAGATATTCTCATGGGTGAGGAAATTGGATATTTAGCAAATTAAAACAAAGTTTTAATGTGTAAAAGGGGAAGGAATATTCCATGGGAATATTACTTTTGGAGGAATGTGCAAAGGAGGAATTTTCCCTTGGAATTTTCCCTTGCAAGTGGGGGGGAATTGGATTAATTAGTAATTGATAATTAAAACAAATTTTCAATTATGTCAATTAGGGGAACTTCATGATATTCATTAAATAAAGTGATTTAATCAAAAAGGGGGAAAGTAATATGATAATTAATCAAATAACTTAGGGTTATTTAATTAAATAAGAGGACTTAGGGATTTAAATTAAATAATTAGATTTATTCAATTTAATAGGACAAAATGTTAAGGTTGAAAAGGGATGAATTAACCCAATTAGATTAATTAGATTAATAGATGAGAATGACATAATTAATTAAATAGCTAGGCTAATTTAATCAATTAAGTGAAAAGAGGATGGGTTTGATGAAGAAACGGTGTTAGTATACCTTATTCAAGAGCATGACATCATTCAAGACATTTTTAAGTGTATACATTTTTCCCCTCTTTGAAGCGAGGTAGCTACTACATTGATTAAACACTCACGCTTTTTAGATTAAAACTATTGCTCAGATCAAGAAAATTAAAAAAAAATCTAATTTTTTGGTGCCCCATTGTTGCCCCAGTGGAAGGAATAAGCTAGTTCCCTACCCCCTTAAGAAATTGGGCATAAATTTTGAATTTTGGGTTGATTTCTCGACAAAGGTTAATTGCTACCTCATGGGTCTGAAAAGGCTTTAGGATGTTAAAAAATGTCAAAAACATAAAATATAGTGCAAAATAAGCTTCAATTTGGAAAGATTTGTCAAATTGGTGAAAAAAACTAGTTGCATGGTAAAATTAGGGGAAAAAAGGCTAATTTTTAGGCTTAAATAGGTGATGAAGGGTCACTTTCAATTCAATTGTGCATTCATATTTGATAGTTTTCCTGCTATTTGAGCTCTGACCTCCTGATGAAATGGCACAACGTGTGCTCCCACGACACATTTGTGACTAGGTTCGAGAAAACTAGAGGACTCTAAGTGTAGGACCAACGGTATGTGATTTGAAACTTGGCTTGTATTTTGAATTTTTAGTGCATTTATTGCAATTTGATATTTACATTAGGACAGTGTCACTAGATTGTGATGCCATTTTGATAATTGGTGATTCTTTTTCCATTTTTAGCAACACTATTGTAATGAGCAACACACTTCACAATTTGAAATTAGGTTTTCCAGATTTCAAATTATGACGTGGGTGTAAATAGTGACACACCTACCTAATTTGCAATTTAAATTTAGGGTTTCAGATTTAAAATGGCGATGCCAGTGTGATGAGCAACGCTAATTGCGATTTATAATTTGAATGTATATAGTGTTGCTGTTTGGAATTTGAATTATAGCGATGCTTTCGTAAATAGCGACACTTTTGTCATTCGAGGGATAAAAAATCCAAACTTAGCGAATGTTAGTGAAATATGACATCATGTGCTTCATGGGTGTTGGAGGTTATCCATCCTTTGATGTCCCATGAGCTCCATCCTTCTATTTTATCCAAACTTGATGACTTATCTGAGCTTTGACAACAACATCCTGGAGAGATCAGATTGTGGTATGTTGTGTATATTCCCATTGTGTGGACCCACCTAGCGATGATGACAGTCTTATGTGAGTGATGGCATAATGAGATTTCATCATTCCACTTACACATTAGCGAGGCGATAGTGTCAATGGAGGATGTATGGTGGATTTTGCAATTGTCCATACATGGAAAGTGGGTCATTTATGACACTAATGCAAGATATGATGCTTGTCACGAGGTTCTTGACCAGGACACCATTGTCCTAGCCAACTCACAGGTTCGCTTGGAGATGTACAAAGGTCACTCTTCGACCTTCATATTGATTATTGTTGTAGTGATTTCGACTTTGGTTTCCCCAGATTGATAGAGCAGGGGATTCAGTCCTTGATGGGGACTAGCATGACACCATATGCTTTTTAGGAGGACCCGGTATACATGGGGGCTAGTGATGCTAGCCTCCCTTTATCATGATATGCATGAATTTATGTACTGCGATGGAAGATCTATTGGTACAGGGCTCACACTTTTACATATATGGGCATGGGAGCACATTGTTATGCTCTGACCAATTTTCCACATGGCTGATGTCGAGCCAAATGATCCAGTCATTTGGAGATATAGAGGAGCCATCACTCTTCAACACACAGGGTAGCTCAACATTCCTTACTAGCATCGAGTGATTGACGATATGATAGTGTTTTGATGGCTGCCATGGCTATAGATGTTGGCATGGTATGATTCAATGTGCATTAATTATTCTTTACTCAGTAGTGAAACATAGAAAAATGGAAGGGGGAGAAGAAAGTCCCCAACCCACCTTTTTCTATATGGGGTGTTTCATTCAAAAGATGAGATCCAAGAATCTTGAAACAACTATCAACCCATGAGGTAAATTGAATCAATATTATGGGATCTTACACTCTTTCCTTTAAGCAAGGACAAGGTGGTGAGCTAGATCTCAATTTGAGGGAAAACAAATTAGGCTAATGAACAAACCCTAATCCTAGGTCTAACATGCAAAATGCTTAAATTGAACACAAAATAGAATGAAACTACAACTTCTCTGAAAGAACAAGAAGGCAAGGATGTTGTGCACACAATGAAATTTGACTTTTCTGTGTTGCTAACGGGGACTCATTCGCCACCAAAGGAAAATAGGTCCCGGTAGACCTTTTTGGGGAGCTTTGAACTAGAGACAGAAGATTGAAATATCTAGGATTTGATTCCTATCATCCCTCAACAAGGACCCATTCACCCTTACAAGTGAATGGGTCCTACCAAGACTTTCCAAATATCTCTAAATTTGGGTTGTAACTTCAAGGTCTACTCTTCTCCTTTGCACCTTGAATTTCCTATTTCTGAATTTGGACTTTCCTATAACCTACAAGAAAAATTTGGTATCTTGTTGGTGGATAAGGGTTTTCCTTAGTTAAACCCCTTGTTGGTAATTAAACCTTGGCTAATGAATAAAAATCTGAAACATGCAATTGTGTGTGCAATCTCAATCTTAAGTGTGTCTAAGACTAAGATCCAAGAGAATGTAAAGGAAATTTCACCAAATTTTGTTAGGATAAAACCCTTGAATGCAATGTGAACAATGTAAATGAATCACTTGAGAAGATGTCTAATCCCTCCAATGAATCATAAATATGAGAATACCTCTTATAGGCTACAAATAGGGTTATCATAGAAAATGGAATCACTTAGGAAACAAGTCCTTAGGCTTTGTTGTATGACTTGTGCATCCCTAACACCTAGAATCCCTCATGATTCTCCATAGGAATCTATCATCAACCCTCACTAATTCTTGATCTTGAACATAAAATGAGCTTGAAGATCTTGAAAGGCTGCTCCAAACATCACTTTTGCTTGAATGCTTTGTCTCATGAAAGTTCTTTGTCTCTTGCTTGTTTGTAATCTTTCTCTAGTTTTCTCCCTTAGATTTCTTAGGTGAAATTATGTCAAATAACCTCGTATTTATGCTAAATTACATATTTGATCCCAAAATTCAAATGTTTCAAGTTGGCCTTAGATCTGGAAATAAAATAAATTAAAACATTTCCAAGATGAAATTCAAAAAGAGGGTCCTTGTTAAGGGAGGACCCATTCACCACCTTGGATGAATGGGTCCTGGCTCACTTTCTAGGACCAAACTTCAGCGGGTGAAAAGATCAAAAACCTAGTAGGAATATGCCAAGAAAGTGGGGTCCTGTAAAGGGAGGACCCATTCACCCTTAGTGGAAAATGGATCCTGGTACACTTTCCAGGACCTAAAATTTGCCACACTCAAGGTTACATCATTTAATTTATGGGTGTCGGGATTGATCATTAGGAGTTTGATAAGAGGATTTTTGAATTTGAGGGTAGATGTATGTCCCCCTGATTCCACTTGCTTTATGGAGGTGGAATTAGGGTGAGCACAAAACCACATTTGAATTACGCAAGTTGTATCATAGGGTATTCCCAAGTACCATACCACATAATGATAGACTGTTGATGAGAACGGGAGAAGAATTATGAATCCAATACAACAAACATCGTCAAAAATGGAGTCCTCTAGTCCCCAATATGTTGATTTTAATGAAATTTCCATTTTAAATGAATAAGCTTTATTTACTAGGGTTTTACTATATACTTTTGAACCATAGATTTTTGGGTCTATGTACTTCTCTTGCACTCTTAGGGTTTCTCACCTAAAAGGAGAGAGATAAACCTCAAAAACCTAAGTGGTTCACTCAATCTAAGATATGTATGATGAAATAATGTCTAAATTAAATGTTATAGATGTAACTAATTGATAAGATTGATTGATTATGTATGCTAAACTATTTAAATGCAACTTGTTTGAAAACACACTATGTTATGCAGAAATGAACTTGAAATGAATGCAAAACTTCATAGAAATGAATCAAAATGAAAGTGTGGACCTGGGATCTTGATGAAGGCTAGAAAAGACTTCTGTAAGTCTACTAATATAGAAATTTAGGCCTAGTGGGACTCATTCGCCACTTTGGAAGAATCAGTCCCAGTTCTAGATGATTGTATTGGAGCCTGTTTTAGCCAAAAGGGTGTCTGAATCTACAAAAATCTTTAGAAAACATGTACAGTGGGACTCATTCACCACTAATGATGAATTAGTCCACTTTGGACTTTCTGAAAAACTCAAAAATGGAATTTGTAGCTTTCGGATTGCTCAATCTACACCTCTAGGTGTATGGATCTGAATTTGCCAAATTTGAGCCTGTAAGTGACTTTTTCTTGATATTTTTGACTTGAATGATGAAGAGGTGACTTGAATAACTTTTAAACTTGATCTTAAATGATTTCTAAGGTTCCAAGAGTCCTAAATCTGCAAACACACAAGAAGAGAAGAGAAAATGTTGAACATTAAGGCATGGGGGTTTGCCTTGGTCAAACCCCTTTTAGGTAATTAAACCAAAATGATGAAATAATGGAATGAAACATGAAAAATGGAATTGATTAACTTTCCATGATGATTGATCTTGAATGTCTGCAACAAAACATGAATATTCAGCCCTTGAATACTTTAGAAAGCTAACTTGATGACTTCTAATGAAGAAACCCTAGCTTGCTTAATTTGGATGAGAAGATAGATGATGAATTAAAGATGAGAGATGTAAAGATGGGTTGTTAGATGTAAAATGAGGATGAAAAAATTTATTTATAGACAATTGTGCCTTAGTATCCCGATTATACCTCATCACAGGCCGACATGTAGAAAAATTAAAGTTAAAACCTAAATTTTCCTGCTCAAAACCCTAAAAATGGGTCCTACCTAGATGGGACTAATTCACCAGTAATGGAAAATGGGTGCCATAGGGGCCATTTTTGCTAGTTGGAATGCCAAGAATTAAGAGAATTAGGCTTATATGATGACTATGTCAGTTATTTGATCAAATTATGCCTCAAGATGCACAATATGGGTTAACAGGGGCCTTTTAATGATGATGTAAATGTCAAATAGGGCTTGGGACACAAAATTCAATGTGAAAGTGTAATTAAGTACACTTTACAACACTAAAATGAGGTCCGCATAGCCTAGGAAGGCACACAAACCAATGTGAATGTGCAAGACACATTACAACACTAGTTTATCATTAAATTTAATTCAAGAACCTTCTAGATTGATGTAATAATGTTATTAAACACATTTTATAATGTTGAATTAAATAGAAATAGGTTCATTAAGTCTAGAAAAGTGTGAAAGTCCTTTACAAGACATCAATAAACATATTTTATTCAATTTGCAAAGGTCCAAGACCTAGTGTGGATGCATAAAATAACTCACAACACTAAATCAAGGCCTCATTAAGTCCATTTTATCATGAATTAATCCCATGTCAAGCAAAGGGTCCTTTTTTCTACAGCACAACTTTGATAATGACTCTTTTGATTATTCATTTGACTTTTACCTCAAGCTAAAAATTTACCTTGGTGCAGAGTGAGTGAAGATGCCAAGCCGCAGAGTTTACAAGCCTGCAAGATTGGACCTAGTTTGTGATGATGCACAATAGGGCATCCTCTAGCATACAGTGAGTGAATTATGCTTAGTGTTTCCTTTGTTTTCATGCTTTTACTATAATTTTCCACGTAATTTAAGTTAATTTATGACCTTAGAATAGATTGTCACAAAATGTCCCACTTTGGCACAAAGTGTCCCACATTGGCACAAATTGTCCCACATTGCCACAAAGTGTCCCACTTTGGCGCAAAGTCTCCCACTTTGGCACAAAGTCTTCCACTTTGGTGCAAAGTCTCCCACTTTGGCACAAAGTCTCCCACTTTGGCGCAAAGTCTCCCACTTTAGCGCAAAGTCTCCCACTTTGGCGCAAAGTCTCCCACTTTGGCGCAAAGTCTCCCACTTTGGCGCAAAGTCTCCCAAAATAGCTATAGTATCCCAAGCCTTTATCTAGAAATTGTCTAGGTGTCCATTTTGTCTGAAAAGAATCTTAGAACAACTCTAGTGATGTTGATTGGTTGTTTTAGGACTTATTTTATGTAATTTTTGTCTCTTAGGTGCCATGATGGTATTCTACTGGCCTTAGCAGAGAGATGGGATGCGAGTGCTTCTACTTTTTGTCTTCCCATGGGGAAGATGACTATCATGCTAGAGGATGTTCACCACATCTTATGCATCCCCATTCATGGCAAGCATGTGTAGCTTGTTATTGATAGATCATTCACATAGATGAGAGATGATATATGTTTTTGTGTAGATTAGCCTATGTGACACTTGAGCATCAAACCACATGTGGAGCTTAAATGGATCCTAAATGCATGATCACCACACTTATGGCAGATTATAATCATTATTGTGGCATTTACATTAGTTTTAGATAGTTGAGGGGCACACTTAGATGGTAGATTAGTGCACACTATCAGAGGGATGGAGTAGCAATGAATTTTTTATGCGTGGGGTCGCAACATGCTCACATATTTGTATTATGATCTTAGTCACTTTTCTTTTTGAGAGCTCTAGAGCATCATACATTGTACTCTGCTATAGATATGGTGCTTTGAGTACATTACATGTACTAGGCCCACTCAATTTCCTCTTACACCACCCGTAAGTGAGTTGATGTTTTTCAGTTACCCACTTAGACAACCTTTGCAAGAGGGAGATTTATTATACTAGAGGATTACTTTTGACTAGCTAGATGAAGATGATATCTACTAGACACCCTATCAGTGGATATCGTTGTGGGCGGATCACTGACATGAGATGCTTAGACTACAGATGGATTGATTTCTACTAGGCCAACATGATTATGTGGTCAAACCATTTTATTATGATAGGGTGATGAGAAAATTCAAGCATACTCAGGTAGATCCACATTCTAGACCATCATTCTGACGATCAACAAGTAGTGCCACCAGTCCCAAGGATGACCAATGTCTCTCAAGGGATGATGTATACTTTAGTGACTTAGATGATGAGGACCCTGATATACCCCGAAACTCTAAGGCCGATGACACAAGTACCACTCAAGCCTATGAGGAGTGGTGGACTACAACTAGGCCATCACTTGTGTTCCCTTTACATCACCCTATAGGCTTTGCTGGACTTATTCTAGGTCACGAAGGTAACATAAATGATGATCACATAGATTCAGCCACGAATGATGATGATATCACACCTGACATCTTTGTAAATTTAAATCAGGAGTAGGATGAGGACTATGAGGAGGAGGAGGTTGATGAGGGTGATGATGATGCCCAGCCCATGAGTGAACATTGTTAAGACAAAGGAGGATCCAACAACTTCTGATAGTACAGAGATACCTCTTATCAGATCGACTAGACCATGTGCCACCATCAAGTCAGAGTTCCATACACATGAGCATGGAGAGGCTAGTGGTAGCATACCACCTACATCATCAGCACAGGGAGGGACCATCATTGTACGGGCATACCCAGATTGGCAGACTGGTGATCCAGGTGATATTTTGATGATTTATGCTATTTTTCTATGTATATATCTTTTATCCACTTACTTTATATATGTTATTACAATGGTTACTGATTTTCTTTATGATTTCCTTTTTGTAGGATCTACACAAGAGTGGTGCGACCTTTATTAGTGAGTGGCCACAACACTAGTGCCTCTACTACATCCTGAGGATGATGTCCTTGAGGTGTGCGTGGCCCCACCATTGGTGGATTGACATGTAGATCTTTTTTATCCCATCGTGAGATTGGGTATAGCTTGACAGAGCCACTAGTCATGTCGATGAGCTCCATGCACAACTTACATCAGTTTTAGCTTCTCTAGGTACTATCGATAGTAGGGTGGAGAGTGACCCATGAGCAGAGGTCTCAAGGCTACAGGAGGAGGTCACGAGGATACAAGAAGGCAGGGACCACAAAGATTAAGAGCATGTTGAGGTTCTTGTGCAGGAAGCCAGGACATCAAGGATGCTAGATATTCTAAAGAGAGAATCAATCAAATTTCAATCTCACACTACTATCTCACGATGGTCGTGGTGGTCACTGGCCTCAGAGGGGTTAGGAAGTCATAGAACTTACTAGCATTGTATGTTGAAAATGAATGTAATTTTGTAGCTTAATACTTTGTAAAACTTTGAGATTGTAGATCTAATTAAGTGTTCTTTGTTACAATGTCTTTGTTTCTTATTATTTGATTAGATTCATTTTACCATTTGTAGAAGTAGACAGAAGATTGTAGAAGAATAAGACTAGAAGATTAGAAGATACACAACATATACCATTTTTAAACCCTTTAAGGAAAAAACTCCACCAAGAATCAATGTATTATTTAATCTCATAATAAGATTACAAGAATTCCAATCCTTACTTGAGATACTTCTTTTTCCTTCAACAAACCTTCTTCACAACCTAGAATAAGATTTGATAAACTCTCTTCAACTTGTTGCAATAAATAGACAATAATGAGCCTTGTAATTACAAAGCACAATGCTTATCTCATAAAACCCACACCTATTCTTTGCAAGTAGAGTTCTATAGTGAAGAACAATGTCAAAACAAGTCCTTCATCCATTTGGGTATCCCAAACTGGAGTCATAACTCAGCGTTGATTCCAAAGATATCATCTAAGCTTATCCTCAAATTTGGCACCCAAGAATAGGCCCACTTAACTCATCCTTATAAAATATCTTATCATGCAAAAGTGTTAACTCCAAGATGCCAACTTGGGCACCCAAGGTGGGTCCGAGTCAATCTTTGTTAACTAAAACATATCTCTCCATCAATTTATGCAAATAGGATGCATGATTGATCATCCCCGCTTAACTGAATGTGTCACCTATTATCTGTCATGCAACTCAAGTCATTAGTCATGCATTCCAAGTCAACAGAATTCAACTAGCATTCAATTGAAACTAACTATATGCAACTGAAGATAACTGAACCATAACAGAACTAAACTAAACTAAACTAAACTAAACTGACCATAGCTGATACTGAACTAAACTAAATTAAACTCCAATAATGTAAATATCAATTCCTAACTTCTAGGATCTTGACATGCATTACTGAAGTGTTATATTTTTCTCCAAACAGTTAACTTAACTCAAGGTGGGTTCCACCTTCCATGTAGGTGCCCCATTTGCTCCTATTATTTAGGAACTCATCTTGGACACCCTCACATGTTCCTATCATTTAGAATTAATTCCAAATGTCAATTAACATGTTCATTTCATTCGAATTTAATCTCGTTATGATCCTAGTGGTTGGAAACACTTTCCAAGGACTTAGGAGATACATGAAATAGTGTTTAGGATTGTAATTAAATGGAATCCTATTCCCAACATTCTCCCACTTGAAATAATACATTCCAATTATTCTAAACAAGGAATCATTATTATAAATCAAGTACAGGACTCAAGGCCAATGGCCTTCTTGCACCAACTGATCAATCCATGCCAACTTCAAATGTAACTTGCATAATCATGAAGCTCCAAGAAAATGATTAAAACCAAGAGAACTTATCTGTAGGAACTGGTTTCATAAAATAATCTGCAATATTAATTAAAGTGTCAACTTTCTCAATTAATACCTTCCCACTCTCAACCATTTCTTGCACAAAGTGATATTGAACATCAACATTCTTAGTACCAGCATGATACATAGTATTTTTGGCTAAACACATAGCACTCTGACTATCACATTCAATTTTAACTTGCAATTAAAACCAATACCTTTCCCAAGTCTTTGTATCCAAATTGCCTCTTTAGAGGCACAAAGTGATACTGAACATCAACATGCTTAGTACGAGCATGATACATAGGATTTTTGGCTAAACACATAGCACTCTGACTATCACATTCAAGTTTAACTAATTTTCAATTAAAACCAATACCTTTCCCAAGTCTTTGTATCCAAACTGCCTCTTTAGAGGCATGTGAACTGTCGAGTGTGTTGATATCACATCCAACCAAGGTCTAGGCTTCTCGATCTTTACTGTTGAAAAATATTTTCTTACAAGTAACCATTCCAACATATATCTCTTACCATAAGAGAACTCAAGCCTCACCTATTTCTCCAAGTATCCATGAGGAATTGTAACCAACCAATCCATGCCAAACTCCAAATGCAACATAGCACTATAATGAAGTAATCAAGCAAATGATTAATGTACCCAATACTTAAGAGAACTACACAAGAGCAATGTCAAAGCACCAATCATGAATCAGGAACATTAACATGACAACATGATCTAACCATCTCCTACTAGGAGTTCACATGCACCAAAACATATATACATCCTGGTCTAAAGAGAACAAGTACCATGTCAAATTGTAAATGCATATCAAGAGTAAACCATGACATAATAGCAACCACTCTAAACCAAGAAAAAACCATATCCCCAATCACATGAAGATAACCTTAGCAATGATGCATTCACGTCATTTCCAACAACTCCCAATAAACTGTGGTATGAGCTACACATGGCATCATGACTACCATCCTCCTCATGAAGATCACTCTTTAACATCAAGAAAAGAGTCATCCATAAAATTTTTACATGAAATGATCAAAGCATTGTTACCATCATCTGAGGATTCCTCTGTAGAAGAATCAAAACTCTTTTTCTTGTTCTTACAATCCTTCTTCACATGTCTTAGTTTACCACAATTCCTACACTTTACTTTACTCTGTCCTTCAGACTTACCCTTCCCTTCCTTATCTCCCTTGGGTTCCTTTCTTTCAGGCAGGCTACCTTTTACAAACAAGGCATCTTGGATTTATGTTTTATACTTCCTCCTCATCTCCTCTGATAGGAAAGTAGGAATTATATTATCCATCTTCATATTTGCACCACTACCACTGATAGCAACAATTAGATTTTCCCAAGATTCTGGTAAAGAACAAAGTAACAATATGCATTTATCTTCATCTTCTAGCTTTACATCTACAAATACTAACTGAATTAGAATCAAATTAAAAGTATTCAATGATTTGCAATAGAATCACCATCTTTCATCTTTAAAGAATATAACTATCTTTTTAGATACAACTTATTAGTAAGAGATTTGGTTTGATAGATATCACCTATTCTCTTTAAGGAGGTCCTCCATTTTTAGTTTCCATGTCTCATAATTAGATCCATTGAATCTTTCAATATCTAAACGAGAATTAGAACTCATTGTAACAAACTTATTTTCAAAAATCAGCAATAGCACAGTAGTAAAAGCTCCCACTATAGCTAAAAAAACCTTCAAAATTTTAAGAGAAAGGTGTCCCAAACTCTACCCAACCTTAGCTCTAATACCAAATGTTGAAAATGAAGGTAATTATGTAGCTTAATACTTTGTAAAACTATGAGATTCTAGATCTAATCAAGTGTTCTTTGTTACAATTTATTTGTATGTGATTATTTGTTTAGATTCATTTTACCATTTGTAGAAGTAGACATAAGATTGCAAAAGAATAAGACTAGAAGATTAGAAGATACACAACATATACTGTGGAGAAACCTTTTTGGGAAAAAACTCCACCAAGAATCAATGTATTATTTAATCTTAGAATAAGATTACAACAATTCCAATCCTTGCTTGAGATGCTTATTTTTTCTTTAACAAATCTTCTTCACAACCTACAATAAAAAATGATAAACTCTCTTCAACTTCTGCAATAAATAGATAATAATGAGCCTTGTAAAATCCAAAGAGTTTGCAATTACAAAGCACAATGTTTATCTCACAAACCCCATGAATATTCTTTTCAAGTAGAGTTCTATAATGAAGAAAAATGTCAAAACAAGTCCTTCATCCATTGGGGTGTCCCAAAAAGAAGTCATAACTCAATGTTGATTCTGAAGATATCTTCTAAGCTTATCCTCAAAGTTGGCACCCAAGAATGGGCCCACTTAACTCAGCCTTATAAAATATCTTATCATGAAAAAGTGTTAACTCCAAGATGCCAAGTTGGGAACCCAAGGTGGTTCCAAGTCAATCTCTATTAACTAAAACATATCTCTCCATCAATTCATGCAAATAGGATGCATGACTGATCATCCCCACTTAACTGAAAGTATCACCTATTATCTTTAATGCAACTCAAGTCATTAGTCATGCATTCCACATCAACTAAAGTCAACTAGCATTCAACTGAAACTAACTATATGCAACTGAAGATAACTAAACCATAACTGAACTAAATTGAACTAAACTAAACTAAACTCCATTCATGTAAATATCAATTCTTAACTTCTAGGATCTTTACATGCATTACTGAAGTATTATCTTTTTCTCCAAATAGTTAACTTAACTCAAGGTGGGTTCCACCTTCTCTGTGGGTGCCCTATGTGCTCCTAGTATTTAGGGACTCATCTCGGATTCCCTCACATGTTCCTATCATTTAGAATTAATTAAAATTTTCAATTAACATGTTCATTTCATTCGAATTTAATCTCTTTCTAATCCTAGTGTTGGGGAACACTTTCCAAGGACTTAGGAGATACATGAAATAATGTTTAGGATTGCAATTAAATGGCATCCTATTCCCAACATTGTACTCACTTATGCATATGTACCCAAAACTTTTGATGACTATCTATATATATATGAGCATTTTTTATTTATGATGTTGTGTTGAATTAAATATCAATGTGATTTATCAAATATCCTTTGCAAGCATATTTAATAAATCTCCCCATGAATTAATGTTTTATGTGATCTAATTAAACCATTCATAGTTTATGTTAGATACTACATTTTGATTAAGAGGTGCTATGTTAACTTAAATTTACTTATGATTTAATGGTATTAAATTCATGTAAGGATTTAAATTAACATAACACACTAAGTTTTGAATAGTGTGGCAACTAAAGTAATTAAACAAAATATTTGATTAATTACCCTAGAATCTAAGATACACACATGTTATCATGTATCAAAGAAGAAAGTAATGTGAGATAAAATAGAGCCTATCTACTTCACCTTAACAACATTACCCTAACATACCATTCAAAACAAGAATTGATAGATGTAATACTGATGCAGATGTGTAGCATTTATAAGGTCTTTTAGAGATGTACCATCTATTTTAGTTAGAGACTAATGTAGAGGAGAGACCAAATAGATCAATGATGTGTTCCAATATGAAATGACATATTGCATCAGTAGTTGTGGAATGAAGAGGGATATCTTCTACCCAAATTTTGAAGTAATCAGTGGTAGTAATGATAAAGGTATGTCTGGTAGAACAAGGTGGTGATATTTTCCCCATAAGGTCCAAGCCCCATACCAAGAATGGTGAAATAGGAATGTGAGCATGAAGTTTTCAAGCTAGGGAATGAATCAAATTGTTATGTTCCTAACATTTATGACACTTCTTCACGTACTCAAAACAATCTTGTTCCATGTGTCTCTAATAATAGCCTATACAAATTAATTTTTGAACTAGGGATCTTCCTCCAAAATGACCCCCACAAGCACCTGCATGCCCTTGTTCAAATGCTATGGGGATTTCGGATTTCTTCAGGCATTGGAGTAAAAGGATACTAAATTATCTTCTATAAAGAATGTTGGCTAAGATTATATATTTGGATGCGATATTTTACATACAGGTTCGAGTGTTCTTAGTTGTAGGTTCAAGAAAGGTACCATCCTTCAAGTATTTGAATATAGGTGTAAACCATTCACTATAACCATCAATGTCAGTTGATAAAACTTCTTTATCCTCATCATCTATCGATGGTTTTGGTATCATTTGGACTTTAAATGTCAAGTCAATGAGAGGATCATCAGGAGATACAAGAGAAGTAGTGCTTTCCATTGCATCTACATGTCAATTATCCCTTCGTGGGATGTTTTCTATCGTGTAAGATTCAAACTTGTTTAATAATATCATTGTGAGATCTCTGTCTCAAAAAAATTTATATCATGCTTTGCTTGATACACACCATGTATTTGTTTAACGATTAAGAGTGAAACCCCAAATATAGAAATGTGTTTGACTTTTAATGCTAATGTGGCATGTATGCCAGCTATTAGAGCCTCATATTAGCAATGTTATTGGTACATAGGAAGTTTAGATAGAAAGATAAGGGAATAGGCTTTCCTGAAGTAGGAATTAAGAAAAATCCTACCCCTGAGCTTGTTCTACACTTAGAACCGTCAAAGTATAATTCCCATGTTTATTTTTCTTTTTGTATAGTCAACACATTTTCATCTAGGAATGATTGTATGTTGGGAAATGCTAGAGGGGAAGGAGCATAAGCTAATTGGTCAGTTAAGGATTTTCCTTTAATTTCTCTTTATGAAA
This sequence comes from Sequoia sempervirens, assembly GCA_007258455.2. Classification (NCBI taxonomy): domain Eukaryota; kingdom Viridiplantae; phylum Streptophyta; class Pinopsida; order Cupressales; family Cupressaceae; genus Sequoia; species Sequoia sempervirens. The sequence goes on along the minus strand of VDFB02086081.1, from coordinate 33,309,317 downwards.
CAAACTTAAGGTCAAACTCAGTTAATAGCATAACCCACTTAGCTAAGCATCCTGAAAAATTTATTTTGGTAAAGAGATGTTTTAAAGGATCAAACATTTTTATAACATGGATTTCAACGTTCAATAAATAATGTCTCAATTTTATAGTAGCAAACACAAGAGCCAAACATTATTTTTCTATGGTTGTGTTTTGTGTTTCATAGTCAATCAAAGTTTGACTAATGTAATAAATAGGATGTTCCTTACCAATATCATCTTATTAAGCCAACAATGCTGCTAGAGCATGGCCTAATGATGTTGTACATATAGAGAATAAGTGGATTGTGTTGCATAATAGGTTGTAAGACAGGTGGAGTAACAAGATAATATTTCACACTCTCAAATTCTTGTTTACAATCCTCATTCCAATCAAACTGAACAACTTTCTTAACGAGTTGTGTAAATGGTAATGTTCGATCCACCAAGGAAGCCACAAAATGGCATATAGCCTAAATCCGTCTTTGTAAGGTACACAATTGAGATATGTTTCTAGTAGGTGGAATTCTAACAATGGCATCAATTTTCTTTGTGTCCACCTCAATGCCTCTGTGAGATATGATAAAATCTAAAAAAATTCCACTATCTGGGTATGTGCAGTATCATGATGGGCCAAAAAGTGGCGATATAATCGGTATGTTAGGGTATGTGGCTGACGACTTTTTTTTGACCCAAGATTCATGAAATGAAAAGGGTTTTTAGAGATTCTTAGCTTTCCACCAATATAAATTATGATTTACTTTGAATTTAATAAATAATTATTACTCATTTTCTATTTGAATTACGACTAAAGTCCTAATTGATAGGCTGATTGAAAAACATCTATAGCTTTCAAATGGTATCACATCTTTTGAATTTGAAACATGTGTCACATTCTATTGTTCACATACTATAGGATTAAAAAAGAAATTGAATTTCATGAAGTTTTGACCAAGTTAAGGTGGTCAAACATACAAGTTCTATAATTTTTAAAAGTTGTAATAAAATATTCACAATTAATTATTTACATGGAAAAAAATTACAAAAAAATATGCATCACATTTGGATATAAGTCCTCTACTTATATCCAAAATATTATAAAAAAACATTATCATTTTATTATGGTTAAGGTGGCCAGACATACACCTACTTCTTATTTTTTCCCTAAAATTTAAGTACTACTGCATTGAAATTTCAAATTTTTACCAAACAAATTTTTTTTTTTTAAATAAATTTAGTATTTTAGAAACTACATTCAATTTGTTACAGATTCTATTATTACATATTTTTGAAATAATAGAGATAACTTATTCAAGTTTTTATGTCAAGTTGTCTAACTCTGATTTTTCTAAATTTTTCGCCACTTAAGGGCCTATTTTTTCCATGATGATCCTGCAAATACCCATCTACACCAAATACACACTTCTTCAAGTTCAATCTCATGTTATATTTTTGCATTCGGTCAAAGATTTTACAAAGAATGTTTACATGGTCTTGTTGAGTTAAGGATTTGGCTACAATTTCATCGACATAATCTTCCAAAATCTTGTGTATGTAATCGTGAAATGTCAAAGCCATTGCTCGTTGATATGTTGTTCCTGCATTTTTCAATCCAAAAGGCATGACTACCCAGTATACAGTTCCCCAAATGGTGGTGAATCTTGTCTTGTATTGGTCTTGAGGGTTGACAAATATTTGATTATATCTAGAAAATCCATCCATGAATGACAACAAAGCATGTCCTACAGTCAATTCCACTATCATATTGATATTAGGAAGGGGAAAGTCATCCTTTAAGGATTCTTTATTCAAGTCTCTAAAATCCATACACATCCTAATATAATTTTTAGGTTTCACAATTACGACAATATTCAAGATCCATAGAGAATATTCAATAGGTCAGATGAATTCGACATCAAGAAGTTTCTCAATTTTAGCTTTGACCAATAGGGCTATCTTAGGATTCATTTTTCATATTTTCTTTCGCACTGGCTTAGCATCTTCTGTGAGGACTATGTTATGTGTTCCAATCTTAGCATCAATTCTTGGCATGTCTAAGTAATTCCAAGAAAATAGTTTAGGAAAGTCATGAAGTAAGGTTGCATGATCTTCTTGCTTGTCTTCATCAAGAAATTTCCCTACTTGAAATATTTTCTCCTCATTCTTAATATCCATTGGTATGTTGATTGTATCTCCCAAAGGAATTGCTTTTGGTTTTGATTTCTTAGGATCCTATTCCTCTTTGTCTTTGATGTTTTCATTGTTTCCATGTTTTCTTCATCAACTTGTGAGTACTAACCAATGCACATGTGACCCGTTTCTTTGTGGGATGGGTGAATGATTTATTATAGACTCCTAACATTTCTTTTAAATCTTCATCATCCTCAAAGTATTCCAAAGATACATCAAAATTCATGTCGAGTAATTTGGGATGCTTCAAGGTTAGAGTTGGCTTGCTAGAGTTACATATGATAGTGTTGATGTTGAGTAAAGGTCACTTTGTTGCTTGCATTATCTTAAAAGGGTAATATCCCAAACCAATTTTTGTTTCTTGTGTGTTAGGCTCGATAGGGATATAGATTCCTTTCTCTTTCTCTCCACATTGTTTTCCATTATACCCAAGTTGTTTCATAAGCTCATAACCTCTTCCATAAATTCTTTCAGTTTCCTTCGGGATTGGTGATTGTTGATAATCTATCTCACCAAAATTTATCGTGTAACTTGTTTCTTCATTCGAAGTAGATTCAAGGTATATGGTTTTGAGATGTCTTGTAAATTTTGTGTTGACATTACCATTGGTTTCTTTTTTTCATTATATTTTGTTGTTATCTTGTATTCTCCCATGAATGTTGGTGTGAAATCCAAGGATCCCCAATCATCTTCCGATAATTTAGTAAGATTATCAATGTCCATTTCTTGTTCTTTTTCTTCTTCTGATATGATTTTTGGTGTATAGGATTCGAATGCTTCCCAATAATTTCATCCATCTCTTTCGGACATCAAAAAAATTTCACGCTCATGATCAACTTTTAGTGTGTAAATTTTGTTGTTATAGACATAATTCATGATCTGATGTAGAGTGGAAGGCACACCATTCATTTCAAGAATCTATGGTCTCCCCAAAAAGAGATTATAAGAAAGATCATCAGGCATAATGTGGACCAAAGTTTGTAATGTGATAACTCCAAGTGGTTGTTTTCATATGTTGTCAAATCCATAAATAGATAAAGAATCAGGTTTAATATCACTTTTACTCATCCTACGTCTTTTCACAAGGTGTATACTACACAAATTTAGGGTAGAACCATTGTCAAAAATAGTTCATTTTATCGCAACCTAACCAATGTGGGCTATTATGTTGAAAGCTTCATACTTCTTCTAAATTTCCAAGGGAGATAACTCATTCTGGTGGAAGACTATCTCTAAATTCATTTCATTCATTTTTTGGATTAGTGATGCTACATCATTTGAATTATTGTTAGAAGGAACCATAACTTGTTGCAAGGCCTCTTGGAGTATGCCATGATAACTAGGGGATAGTTGGAGTAACTCCCATACAAAAATCTTAGCAGGAGTGTTCTTAAGGTGTTCAACAAGGTTATATTCCTTTCCACTATTTGTCAACAAATGAGGAGCACTAGGAAAAATGGGATTAGGTAATGGTACAATGAAACAAGTTGTTTCCTATTTTTTCTTGTATTGTAGGTATGCACAATGGTGTTATAACTCTTTTGTTGTGAAGCATTACCATTGTTGGATGAAGTCCTATATTTTAGTGGTTGGAGGATGAGCACATGCTTGTTTTGAACTTGTGTCTTTTGCAAGAGAGGATAAATTACGATTTGTGGTGCTATGGTATTAATGTCTTTGTATTTCGGTTTATCATGGCAAGCCTTAGTGGATGAACCTTGTGAGATGAATTCCTCAAGCGCTTCATCTAACATGTCAAAGTCATCGCTACTAAAAGGCTTGGAGGGTAGATCAACCCTTAAAAGAAAACTTGTCATTGTTTTACTTTATCTACAAGTCTCATTTGATGTTTGTGTTGTTTTGATTTTGTTTTCTAATGAATGCCAAATATAATTAAACATGTCTACTAATGCAAAAAAGTTGAAAATGCAAAATTTTAATGCTATCTATAACTGAAAATGCAAGAATTTTTTTTACTAATGTTGCTAAATATATATGAATAAACAAGAAATTGCATGCAAGAACAATCTATTTCAAACTCACACTTTTCAGATTTTAGAATTGGGGAAAAAAAATTATTAGAGACCAAAAAGAACTTAAAAAAATTGTTATCAAAAATTTCACAAGGACTCATTCGACACTGAAGGTGAATGGTTCCTGGTGCAAGAACTTGTAGAGATTAGAAAGGTACATGAAACACCAAAACAAGCCCAAAATTCCTGCTCATTAGGGTATCCAGGGACTCATTTTACACTAAAGGAAAATGGGTCCTATTTTTAAGGCTTTTTTAGTTTGATATTAGTTTCTCTAAGTTTTCATTTTGTATAATCTTTCTCAAATCTATAATAGTAAATATTGTAATATATTTTCTAGATATAAGGTCTCTACATGCAATTTTTTCTATGATTCAATGATGATTTAAATTAGAAAATATATGATGCAATATGAATTTAAATGCTTGAATGATGATCTCAATGTGAACAAAATTGAAAACTAAATGAAATTTTTTAAAAAAAAATAGATTCTTAGTGAATAATGAAATTTAAACCCTAGGATGTAATGCAAACATACTGCAAGCTAGGGGTTTATGATTGAATTGCACTCCAAATAAGAAACTAAGATGCTCAAAAAATGGTTGGTTTCAACAAAATGAAACATAGAAAAATGGAAGAGGGAGAAGAATTTCCCCAACTCACCTTTTTCTATATGGGGTGTTTCATTCAAAATATGAGATCCAAGAATATTGAAATAACTATCAACCCAAGAGGTGAATTGAATATATATTAGGTGATCTTACACTCTTTCCTTTATGCAAGGACAAGGTGGTGAGCTAGATCTTAGTTTGAGGGAGAAAGAATTAGGCTAATGAAAAAACCCTAATCCTAGATCTAACATGTAAAATGCGTAAATTGAACAAAAAACATAATGAAACTTCAACTTTTCTGAAAGAACAAGAAGGCAACGATGTTGTGCACCTATTGAAATTTGACTTTTATGTGTTGCTAATAGGGACTCATTTGCCACCAAAGGTGAATGGATCCCGGTAGACCTTTTCGAGGAGCTCTAAACTAAAGATAGAAGCTCGAAATGTCTAGGATCATATGCCTATAAGCCCTCAATAGGAACCCATTCACCCTTAAAGGTGAATGGGTCCTACTAGGAATTTTCGAACATCTCTAAATCTGGGTTGTAACTTTGAGGTTTTCTCTTCTCCTTTGCACCTTGAATTTCCTATTTCTGAATTTGGAACTACCCATAACCTACAAAAAATGTTTGGTATCTTGTTGGTGGATAGGGGTTTTCCTTTTACAAACCCCTTGTTGGTAATTAAACCTTGGATGATGAATAAAAATCTAAAACATGCAATTGTGTGTGCAATCTCAATCTTAAGTGTGTCTAAGACTAAGATCCAAGAGAATGTAAAGGAAATTTTACATAATTATGTTAGGATAAAACCCTGGAATGCAATCTGAACAATGTGAATGACTCACTAAAAAAGATGTCTAATCCATCTAATGAATCATAAAAATGAGAATACCTCTTGTAGGCTGCAAATAGGGTGATTATAGAAGATGTAATCACTTAGGAAACAAGTCCTTAGGCTTGTTTGTATGACTTGTGCATCTCCCAACACCTATAATCCCTCATGATTGTCCATGGGCATCTATCATCAACCTTCACCAATGCTTGATATTGAACATAAAATGAGCTTGAAGATCTTGAAAGGCTACTCCAAACTTCAATTTTGCTTGAATGCTTTGTCTCATGAAAGTTCTTTTTCTCTTAATTGTTTGTAATCTTGCTCTAGTTTTCTCCCTTAGATTTCTTAGGTGAAATTATGTCAAATAACCTTGTATTTATACTAAATAAGAGATTTAATACCGAAATTCAAATGTTTCAAGCTGACCTCAAATATAGAAATGAAATTAATTAAAATCATGCCAAGATGAAATTCAAAAAGAGGGTCCTTATTAATGGATGACCCATTCGCCACCTTGGGCAAATTGGTCCTTCCTCACTTTCCAGGACCAAGCTCTAAGGGGTGAAAAGAACATAAAAAACCAAGAAAGTAGGGTACTATTAAGGGAGGACCCATTCACCCTTAGTGGTGAATGGGTCCTGGCACACTTTCCAAGACCTAAAATTTTCCACATCCAAGGTTACATCATTTAATTGTTGGGTGTTAGGATTGATCTTCAAGAGGTGCAATTTAGAGGGCTTTAATTTGAATTTAAAAGGAGCAATTAAGTCTAACTAACCACCATTAATTAATACCACCTTAGTTAGATGTAAAAGTGTGTTTAAACACTTCACAACACCATAAATAGGGCCTAATTTCAGTACAAGAGGGGTCCATTAGGCTTAATTAGATGAATAGACCTTAGAAAAGTGTGAAATGCCTTACAACACTTTACAACACTATTGTAAAAGGTGAAATTTAAATATTTTTTAATTAAATAAGGAAACTATATATAGAGGTGTAAATGTGTACAACACCTTACAACACCACTCCAAAGCATAATTATGTTAATTATTTGTCAATTATTTAAAATAAAGTGTGAAAAAGGATTAATTTTTTCTACACAATAGGTAGACACTATACATGTAGGGTCTTGAGAAAACCATGATTGACAAGCACCTCCTAGATAGAGTTTCCAAATAGTTTAGCGATAGGCAGGATAGGCCTAATGATGCTTACACAACCATTTTGCTAGATTGGCTCGAGAGGTGACTTGGGGGCACATGATACCACCCCACAAGGGTTTTGAGAGCTTTAGATACTTGGTTGTGAGGCCATGGGCCTATGATTAGGGGTAGATAGATATTATTAGATGATGCTGATGTATGATGCATGGTTTGTACCCCCTCCTAGACTTATAGATCTAGCAAGTATACCTCCATGAAGGAGGTTGAGAGGGAGAGGAGTAGGTAGAAGTCGAAGCCAGCCACAAGATGGGTAGAGTAGAGGATGGACCAGAGAAAAGGTCTTGAGTGCACCCCCACAACCATTGCATCAATAGCCACCTCAACAATCACCTATACAGCAACAGCCAATGTAGCAGCAACCATTGTTAGGGCCAAATCCTCGTGATGCATGGATTCAACAGTTATAGTGATAGCTACAAGTGGTTATGACTAAATGAGATCAAGCACGGCAGTAGGTACTAGCACTCACAGTTGATAGGGACAAGCCCCAACAATAGAGAGACCATGAGAGATAGCTCATGAAAACATCAGATGTATAGTTGGCTCAGGAGGTTGACCAATGGTAGTAGATAGAGGTAGTGTCTTAGTAGCAATCCCAGTAGGCTCAAGGGTTAGTTGGATAGATGGTGTCTACATATCTATATGGTATAAGAAAGGGAAGAGGTGGCATACTACATACCTTGTACTATAGAGATGTCCCTCCCTGTCGTAGGTAGCTTGATTTTAAGCACCGTAGTTAGGTTCAACCAAGTACCTCCACCTTAGTTAGGTAGCTAGATTAGCTAGGAGATGGGGAGAGAGCCAGTAAGGGATAGACTTCCTTTGATTTTCCAAACACATTTTTCTTGTACTTGAGTTTGGTTGGATAGTTCTTCAACCTCTATAGAAATTGATTTCTCTACCTTTGAAATTTGATCTTTATTTGCTTCTACAATAATTGATTGAAATTTTAGGTTTGAATGTATGCTCCAAATGAGTTTTATAACTTGCATAGTCTATGCTCATGAGAAATAGGAGATGCATGAAGCTCATCTATGGTAAATTGTGAAGGATTTTTTTCCTCTTCTATGGCCATAACAATGGATTCAAACCTCATGGGTAAACTCCTTAAAATATTTTCAACTATTCTCCTATCTTTAAGGGTATCACCATAAGATGATCTGATTTGATTAACTAGTCCAATAATTTGAGTGAAAATCAATCTAATAATTCATAATATTTGATTTTTATGGTTTCAAAATGTATTTCAAACATTTGTAACTTAGTAGTTTTCACCTTAGTTGTTCCTTGATGTGTTGTTTAGGGGATATCCCATGTATATTTTAACTTTTTTTTTGTTTCAACACTTAGAAAATGATCTCATACATATTTATTGGAAGTTGTAGAAGAGATATTTGGATTTCTTTCTATTATCCTTGAGAAAATTCTTCTCTAGTTGTGATAAAGCATTGTATGGTGTTGCATCAACTAGTTTTTGAAAACTATTCTCTACAAGATCCCATATATCCTAACAATTAATTAAATGCTTCATTATGATTCACCAAACATCATAGTTTTTTCCATTAAACTAGGGGTTTTATGGATTTTTCAAGCATTTTTTTTTTGTTGGATAGGACAACTGAGAGGGGGGTGAATCATTTGTCACATATTATAACCTTAAAAAAAATTACTGGAACTAACACATAAACTGAATAAGTGATTAACCATCAAATTCCAATGCACATACACAATAACACCATATTTACGTGTAAAATCCAATGAGGAAAAACCCATGTTGAGGATTAACTCACACTATAGAGAATATCAAAACCAATTACAAAAAGTCTCATTTCCTGAAATGAGGCTCACTACCTGAGATAAGGTTCACTGCCTAAAATAAGGACTCACTATACATAGGGCTATAACCTAGAGGGTTCACTACCACAAAGATACAAAGAAGAAAAAGAAGACTTGTTACAAATAGACAACAATCTCAATGCAACAAAGTATTCCACCACAATCACTAATCAACTTGCATGAATGATAGAGTTTTCCCTCTACTCACTGCATCTAGAAACTCATAATTAAGCTTTGCACTGATCAAAAACACACATAACTCACAAACTTTTAGAATAGGATCAAAGTAGTGTCTACTCTTTCACTTATCTTCCTTCTTTTCTAATGTACAATTTTCATTGCTAGCACATCTTGTATTTATACTATCTCCAACCTTGAAATGATACAAAGTCAACCATCCAACTTCAAATTCAAATTAGGTCAACACCAAACATCCTAGGGTGGAATTAGAATGAGGGTGTCCCAAACACATGCTTCACCAGGACCCATAATAGATCCAACTTGCTTCATCAATTTCGAAGATAGTGCTTGACACACAATCAGCCAAACTAGTGTAAAACACATAGATCAATTAAGCTTGATACTTCCAACTGCCGAAACAATCTTCAAAAGAACTAGGGAAACACAACTCTAGAATCATAAGTCATAAGACTTCATCAAAGAGAAATATGGACCAACAACAATTCTCCTGGACCTCAGCTAGAACACAAAAAAAACATAGTTCACAAGTATCGGATCAACATCCTTAATAGTTGAATACTTGTAATCTTCTTTTAATACAAATTTCTCAATATCCTCAACATATACAGTCAACAAAAACTAGTAAATAACTAGTTGACTAGTTGACATCAATGACAACACTTTTATTCCACTTTCCATTCTTGCAACAATCTTTCTTTTGCTTCTCCCCCTTAGAATATCATCTTCCTCATTACCTGCTTTCTCTTATTAGCTTTCTTTCCTTTCGCATGCTCTTTCTCTCCTTTTCATGTGCTCTCTCTCTCTCTCTCTCACATGCTCTTTCTCTCCCCCTTTGACATCAAAACAAAATACTCATAATGACAACACTTAAAACTACCTACTCCCCCTGAGAGGTAGCCACCAAAAATATCAATCCAAAAAGATAGAACCATGAATCCACTAGAATGATGCATCTCCAAATGCATCTTAGTTTATAAAAGGAGGGGAAATAACCCCTAGTTTATCCTGGAGATACTCAAAAGTATCCTTAGAAAGATCCTTTGTAAATATATCCACAATCTGATCCTTTGTCAAAACATACTCAAGCTTGACTTCATTCTCCATGACCTTCTCTCTCAAGAAATGACACCTAATAGATATATGCTTCATTTTTTAAGTGCATTACAGGATTCTTCAAAATATTAATTACACTTGTATTATCACAAAAGATAGAAATAGCATCATCATATAGCACTGTGATATCCTTCAATGTCTATTTCATCCATAAAACTTGTGTACAACAAGATGTAGTAGCAATATACTTAGCTTTAGTAGTAGCAAAGAGACTAAATCTTGCTTCTTACTCAACCATGCCACCAATCTACATCCAAGAAAGAATGCACCACCACTTGTACTCTTTTTGTCATCTATACTTTTGGCCCAATGTGCATCTGTATAAGTACTAAGTGTAAAATCAATATATTTAGGATACCATAATCCATAATCTAGAGTTCCATTCAAATATATGATTATTATTTTAACTATATAGTAACATCTATTTCCTTTAGATCTTCTTAAAACCTAGCTATAAGAAAAACTACATGCATAATATCTAGTCTAACCATACCAATCAAATACAGTAGTCCACCAATCATAGATCTATACTTTCTTTGATTAGCCTTGGGTGAATCATCATCTTTACCCAACTTGCAACCAGTCACCATAGGAGTACTTACCAGTTTGGAACTATCCATCCCAAAAAAATTCAACATCTCTCTCACATACTAAGATTGTGAAATGAAAATTTCTTTCTCTATTTGATTAATTTCTTTCTCTAGGATCTTGCTTCAATCCATATAAAGCTTTCTCCAATTTGCACACCATATTTGATTGATCTGTTAACTGAAATCCTTCTGGTTGTTCCATGTAGACCTCTTCATCTAGTTCACCATTCAAAAATGCTGACTTGACATCCATCTAATAGACTTTGAAATCATTACAAGAAGTCAATTCCAAGTACATCCTTATAGCTTCCATTCTTGCTACTGGGGAAAAGGTCTCCTAAAAATATATACCTTCCACTTGTGAGTAGCCTTTACATGAAAGCCTTGCTTTATTTTTGACAACTTTCTCATTCCCATTTAGCTTATTCCTGAATATAGCAGTTGAGCAGAAAAAGCAGAAAAGTAGTTCTGAAAGTTGGAAACTCTTACTCGACAAAAAGGGTATCCAGAAATACAAAAGCATCTACAAAAAAAAAACAACAGGAACAAAAATGGAAATCATCTTTTGGGTGATGCAAGATTGCCCTCACACCACTGGATGCTCCTGCATCAAGTGGAGGAACAACATTTCTATTCTAAATGTAGTTCCCCTTGTTGGTAAGGTGATGTTGTTAAGAATGTTATGTTGGATGATTTTTAGCATCACAAAGAAGATTCATCTAATCATGGTAATTTCATCTTAGGGTTGCTTAATTTCATATTTTCATACAAATTACATGTTTTCATATTGTAGCAGTTCAAGTCTCGTATCTCACTAATTGATGTTAAAACTTGAGAACAAAACTTTAATGTTAATCCATTGAATAGAGATTAAAAATTTCCCAATAGATAAATCTCAACTTTGTTTGAAAACCTTTAAATCTGATACCAGATGAAATAGAGAGACAAAGAAAAGAAAAAAAACAGAAATAAAAACAAAATGAGCCAGATAATGTTATATATTTACATATTCCAAAACATACAAACTTTGATAACATACTTTGATTGATAACATAATTTGATAACATAGACACAATATTATTTCTCTTTCATGCATTTAGAAAACCGAAACAAACCCCTATTCTTTCCTTCGGTGCTTCAAACTTTTACAAAACAACCCTTTTTTCTTTTCTTCACTTTCTACTCTTCTCATACATGAACAAAAACTAGCTAGTACAATATATATCTCCAATAAAAGAGCTAAAACAAAAGCAATTAAATACAATTAATTTCTGAGTCATTTTCAATGTGGGAGAAGTATGGTATAAGACTATACAATCAATTCACATTTGATTTTATTCATGTATGCAATGAATGGAGACAAAATGATATGGATCTGAGCCAGAGATGACAAGATTCACATTGTTTGAACAAGCAAAAAAGGTATAGTATCTACAAAGAGAGATGATGGAATATAGAGAAAGAGTAAAACAAGTAAACGGGATTAATATTCCAACATTGTAAACTATTAATTTTTTATATAACAGTAAAGAAGATTATCGTATTAGATTTTAACCTATTTTTCTAAATAAAATGTTACATCATATATTTTATCTTCTATTTACTTCAAATTTTATATATATTATTTGTATTATACAGATTTATAAGACTGTTAATTTTACAGATATAAATTTGCAAAGAAAGTATTATTGATGATGGTGGCTATGCTGCCCACTAGGATAAAAGTTACAACGAATACTCCCCATGGGATGGAAGCAGCTACTATCTTCTCACACACAGGAAAACCTCTATCGAAATAGACGCTATGTTCTACACCTGCATTTTCCATTTAGTTGTGAAGGAGGAAGGAGACACAGAAAACACAGAGATAAAACACCAGAGGAGAACCCAGAAAAATCTGAGCGCTAACATAATCACAGAGCAAACATATCTTTATTGATACAAAACCAATACAAATGCAGATACATCTGCCGATAGTTCTATAGAGCAACTCTATCAAAATTGAGTGCTGGAGAATCTTGTTTATCACATAAAATTTATAGGCCAATACATAATAAATTTTGCAAGCACTGTAGTAGAGAATTACATATTATAACATTTATGGCCGACAGGTGAGACGATGCAACGTGAATGGCATGGACGGCGTGGTCGGTGGAAGAATTCGGCGCGTGATCGGCTGGAGACGGCGTGAAGTGGACTTGTTCTTGGTCTGCGTCGTCAATAATTATTTTATCTGTGCCAAAAAGTTGGACCATTCTAACATCTTTTTTCACTTGCGATGGCAGAGTTGTCTTGGTTGAAAAAATATCTTGGCCAACTGTGGCTGTTCATGGGAAAAATGTGTATCAAAATACTTGGCTTCCATTCAATATGTTATATTGGTGAAACTTTTTCCATAAACACCAGATGGGATAATTCTGCGGCTTAGTTGCATTCAGTGATCTCACATTTCAAGAGCCTAACGGTACATCTAAAAACTGGATGTCAGAGTTCATCTTAGCATTTTCGTTTGATTGGGATAATAATTTATTAAATTAATAAATAATTATTAATCATTTGTTTTTTCAACAGATTATATAGTGTTATTAAACTAATGTTTATATAGTGTTATTAAACTAATGTTAGATGGAATCCATGAAATTACCACACACCAACAACCATTTCTGTCATAAATAAATTGTAGCTTGGAAAATGTGAATTGTGAACATAGAAAACATGTGCATTTGGATGTATTCAATTTTTTTGATAAAAGCAAATAAAATTGAATGAAATATGAAACGATGTAGATTTATTACCAAAATATATAGTAACATGACAATCAAACTATAATTTTGTTGATAAAAAATAATAATTTATCTTAGAAAAAATTAAAAAGATATAAAACTTTAAAGTGTTTTACAAATCTATCATTTTAGGAATCAAATAAATTTATTAAATTAATAAAATAGATTTTTTTTGAGAAAGCATATCATAATGATCAAACGAAATTATTATGAAAGAGTTGAAGAAATTGCAAAGATGAGAAAAAGACAGTCACTCAATGTAAAAATATGAATAAAGGAGATAGAATCAAAGTTGCTGACATACAAAAAGAGTCACAAAACCTTCCATTATTTAGAAGTGAACAACAATCATGAAATTCATCTCATAATTTATCTTTTTCTATCCTAGCTCACAAACTTTCTCAAGAACCACAAAAATAAGCAAGACATCTATCTTATTATTAATCAAAAATTGTGAAAGAAAAATAAATAAATTGAATTATATTAATTTATTATATTAAATTATATATATTATACCTATCATCATTCAAGATTTAATTTTTAAAATAGAATAACATAAAATGTTGTTAAAAAATAAAAATAAATTACAATTATATTCACTAAAACATTATATTTAATCAAATATATATGACAAAAAATAAAAAGAAATCACATCCAATAAGATTTCTAAATAATCAAAAACAGAAAAATCCAAAAAAATTCTCAGAATACCACCAACTTCATGAATCAAACTAATCCATGAACTGTACCATTCTCATATTCCCAACTGCATAAATGTATCTGGACCAACTTACAACAGACACTCCATCGTAATAAGCTAAAATGTGAAAAATATGGTATATAACTATTAGATAAATGTATCTCACAATAATGTTTGTTAAGACAGACCAAATCACCACAGACCGACCATTATAATCAATTACAGAAACATTTAATAATAATAAATTGTGAAAATTAAACATAATTTCACTGACAAAAATGATTAACCTGTTATATTAAAATAGAGTATACTAAAATCTATCAGTTATTCAAGATTTAATTTTAAGACATAATAAAACTACAATATTAAAAAAAATGGTATCAAAATAGTTGGCTTCCACTGAGTATTTTATTACCAGATCCAACTTTCAGATGGTTGTCAATAAGGACAAACAGATTTGGTTATTGGTGAAACAATTTCGATAAATGGCAGAGGAGAGAATGCTGAATTTACAACTAAAAAATTGATATCATACTTCATTTCAGCATTTGCATTTCGCTGGGAGAATAGTTTGACCTTCAAATTAGAAACAATTTGTAGTAGATAATATATTATAATGTCGTACGGTATCCACTAAATTGCCACCTACCCACTATCAATTTTATGATGATAACAAAGAAAATGTGAATTCTATGAACATGGAAAACATATGCATTTGGATGTATTTAAATTTGTTTTTAAGTGAAAAAAAAGTCCAATAACCATCTTTGATTAAAAAAATGTGAACTGTGAACATGGGAAACTTGTGCATTTGGATGTATTCAAATTTGTCTTTAAGGAAAAAGAAAAGGTCCAATATAAAATCAAACCATTTTCAAATAAATAAATGTGTATTAATCACAAAAGTATATGTAATATTTTGTGACAATCCAAACATAATTTGATTGGTAGAGGAAAAAATATTGTATTAAATCAAACTTTATTAAAATTGATGGTTTTTTTTACAATTGATGTTTTTTTATGGTACATTTTTTGTCTTTTTTAAAATTTTGATTATTATTTTATTGTAGATTCTCTTGTCAAATAGATTTGTAAAGTTAATCTCAGTTCTTTCATCTTTCTCAAAATGATTTAAGTTAATCATTATTACTGTTTCTTTTATACTTTCTAGTTTTTTAATTTTCATTTTTCTTTTAAATTTTGAAAAAGAAAGTTTAGTGATAAACCTTTTGTGAGTTTTCCTCCTCTTGATATTAATGACAGCTGTTACTATTTGAACATTTTTATATATATATTTTTTAATTTCTTTGTTAATATATTTTTATCTCTTTTAACAAAAGAAAATCTTACAAAAATGTTTAACACAGACCAAATTACCATAGCCTACCGCTATAATAAGCTGAAATATAGACTCTAAACATGGAAACGTGTATTTGGATGTATAAAAGTTTCCAACTGATGAGGGCTTTTGGCCCGAAACTAGTTTTGGAAAACATCTATGGAGTAAATATGTGATATTCATTTTGAGGATTGTAAATTCTATGTGTAAATTTTATGTGCAAATTTAATCTATCTTGATTTCTCTCTACTTTTCTTTCTGTATACTTATTTCTACTTTGGAGCTGCGAGTGATAACTCAAAATTTTATTAACTCTTGTCAAATAGATTTGTAAAGTTAATCTCAGTTCTTTCATCTTTCTCAAAATGTTTTAAGTTAATCATTATTACTGTTTCTTTTATACTTTCTAGTTTTTTAATTTTCATTTTTCTTTTAAATTGTGAAAAAGAAAGTTTAGTGATAAACCTTTGTGAATTTTCCTCCTCCTGATATTAATGACAGCTGTTACTATTTGAACATTTATATATATATATATTTTAATTTCTTTGTTAATATATTTTTATCTCTTTTAACAAAGAAAATCTTACAAAAATGTTTAACACAGACCAAATTACCATAGCCTACCACTATAATAAGCTGCAATATAGACTCTAAACATGGAAACGTGTATTTGGATGTATAAAAGTTTGGCCACTTTAAAATCCATTGACTGCCATTTTTCAATTTTAAAACTATATCACCCTTACCAACAATTTCACACTCCTTATTGTCACCAAGAAAAACCTTACTGAAAACACCTTCTTTGAAATTTGTAAAAGCTTGCTTATACGAAGTAACATGGAAAGAAGCTCCGGAATCAAGAACCCAAGAGTCTGCAGTCATGTCACCGGCAGCCAAAATTAAAACTCCATCATCTTTTTCGGCTGCAATGTTTGCTTCATTGTTACTGACTTTGTCCTGTGCCTTCTTATAATTCCAGCAATTTTTCTTTGTGTGGCCTGGCTTGCCACAAAACCAACAGGCACCCGTTTTTCCTCTTGACTGCGATCTAGATTTTGATCTCCTCCGATTATTATATTTGCATCTTTCTTTACTTCTACCTCTATTCCCAATGCTTACAGTCGTTAATGCCTCACCAGATGAGGGTTCCTGATTTTTTTTCGCATATCTTCACTCAGTAAACTGGCTGCAACATCATCAAATTTCATCTTTCTCTTGGCAGCCACCGAAGTGCTCACTGCCATCACAACACCTTCCCAGCTATTTGGTAAAGAACACAGTAATAAAATAGTCTTGATCTCATCATCCAAATTAATTCCTATAGAAATCAGCTGGGTAACAGATGTATTAAATTCATTCAAATGATTGGACATAACCCCTCCTTCTCGCATTTTTAAATTATACAATTTCTTCATAATAAATACCTTATTTGAAGTAGATGCCATTTCATACATTGAAGACAATTTATCCCACAACTCTTGTGTAGTCTTCTCTGCAGAGACATTAAATAAAACATTGCTGGAGAGTGATAGGAAGATTGTAGCTCTTGCTTTTTTGTCCAGCTTCTCCCATTCTTCATCTGATAGAGATCCTTTCCCTTTGTCTTTGCTAGCCAATGCATTCGAAAGATCTTGCTTGATGAGAAGGGATTCCATCTGCACTTTCCAAAGGCTGAAATTTTGTCTTGCAAAATTTTTGATTTTCCACTTGTCTGCATCTTCCATGGCTGTAGAAGTTCTTTACAATTTCCTGCACCAAATTTCTCCAACCTGCTCTGATACCAATTGTTGAATATAATTGCAGAATAAAAGTGAAAAAGAAATTGCAGAAAGTAAAATATTAAAACAATCACAAATCAAGAGCAAACAGATTTATCGTGGTTCACCATCAATTTGATGGCTACATCCACACTCAAGGATTATCTCTTATTGATCACAAAGTTCTCAATGATTACATTCAGCCAGCAGCTTCAATATAAATCAGCCTTCAATGAATTAAAGGAAAAATCCATTCGAAAAGACAACTTCTAAATTGGCCACACATGCCAATAGAAGTAATTACAAAAAAGAGAAAGCATTTCGAAATATGAAGGCAACTTGCTAATTTGGGCTTCAGTTAACCCAACACATTTCAACATTTGCGTTTGATTGGGATAATAATTTATTAAATTAATAAATAATTATTAGTCATTTGTTTTTTAACAGACAATATATTGTGGTATTAAACTAGCGTTAGATGGCATCTATGAAATTACCACCGCCAACTACCATTTCTTATCAATCTATCATAAATAAATTCTAGCATGGAAAATGTGAATTGTGAACATAGAAAACATGTGCATTTGGATGTATTCAATTTTTTTATTAAAAAAAAAAATGAATGAAATATTAACGATGTAGATTTATAACCAAAATATATAGTAATGTGACAATAAAACTATAATTTGTTGATTAAAAAAAATATATATCTTCGAAAAAATTAAAAAGATTTAAAACTTTAAAGTTTTCCACAAATCTATCATTTTAGGAATCAAATAAATTTACAAAATTAATAAAATAGATTTTTTTTGAAAAAGCATATCAAAATGATCAAACCAAATCATTATTAAAGAGTTGAAGAAACTGCAAAGATAAGAAAAAGACAGGTACTTAGTGTAAGAATATCAATAAAGGAGATGGAATGAAAAAGAGTCACAAAACCTTCCATTATATAGAAGGGAGACAACAATCACGAAATTCATCTCACAATTTATCATTTTCTAGTCCAACTCACAAACTTTCTCAAGGACCACAAAAATGATCAAGACATCTATCTTATTATTAGTCAAAAATTGTGAAAGAAAAACATTTAAATTGAATTATATTAATTTATTATATATTATATTATATTATACCTATCATCATTCAACATTTAATTTTTAAAATATAATAAAATAAAACATTGTTCACTAAAATTTTATATTTTACAATATATTAAATATATGACCAAAAAAAAAAAAAAAATCTTAATAAAGAAATCACATCTAATTATATTAATGAGATTTCCAAATAATTACAACTATCAATAAAGTCAAAAACAGAAAAATCCAAAAAAAATCTCAAAATACCACCAAGTTCATAAATCAAACTAATCCATAAACTGCACCAAACTCATATTCCCAACTGCATAAATGTATCTAGACCAAATTACAACAGACCCACCATCATTGTGAAAAATATAATATATAACTATTAGATAAATGTATCTCACAATAATGTTTGTTAACACAGACCAAATCACCACAGACCCACCATTATAATAAACTACAATCTTTAATTATAATTTTGCATCAATTACAGAAACATTTAATAATAATATATTGTGAAAATTAAACATAATTTTCACGGACAAAAATGATTAACCTGTTATATTAAAATAGAGTATACTAAAATCTATCAGTTATTCAAGATTTAATTTTAAGACATAATAATATTAAAAATAATAATAAATGGTATCAAAATACTTGGCTTCCACTAAGTATTTCGTTACCAGATCCAACTTTCAGATGGCTGTCAATAAGGACAAACAGATTTGATTATTGGTTAAACAATTTCGATCAATGGCAGAGGAGAGAATGCTGCGGCCACTTAAATTTCAAGAGTTTAACCGTACAACAAAAAACAGTTTGGCCTTCAAATTAAAAAACAGTTTGGCAATTATTTATTTTTAATAGATAATATATTATAATGTTGTATGGCATACATTTAATTACCACCTACCCATTATCATTTTTATATAATCATCATAAATAATTGCAACAAAGAAAATGTGAAATCTGAATATAGACAATATGTACATTTGGATGTATTCAAATTTGTCTTTAAGCACAAAAAATGTTCACTAGAAAATCAAACCATATTCAATTAAGAAAATGTGAACTCTGAACATGAAAAACATGTGCATTTGGATGTATTCAAATTTGTCTTTAAGAAGAAGAAAAAACAGAAGGTCCAAAAGAAAATCAAACCATCTTCAATTAAGTAAATATGTATTAATCACAAAAACATAGGTAATATTTTGTGACAATCTAAACAAAATTTGATTGGTAGAAGAAAAATTATTTTATTAAATCAAACTATATTAAAATTTATTATTATCTTATTTAAAGTTTAATTTTAAAATATGAAAAAAAAAATTAATTTAATTTCTCTTTTGAATAAAATAAATTTTGATTTTTTTTTATTGTAGATTTTCTTGTCAAATAGATTTATGGAATTAATCTCAGTTCTTTCATCTTTCTCAAAATGATTTAAGTTAATCATTATTACTGTTTCTTTTATACTTTCTAGTTTTTAAATTTTCATTTTTCTTTTAAATTTTGAAAAAGAAAGTTTAGTGATAAACCTCTATGAATTTTGCTCCTTCCGATATTAATGACTGCTGTTACTATTTGAACATTTTTATATGTATATTTTTTAATTTCTTTGTTAATATATTTTTATCTCTTTTAACAAAAGAAAATCTTACAAAAATGTTTAACACAGACCAAATTACCATAGCCTACCACTATAATAAGCTGCAATATAGACTCTAAACATGGAAACGTGTATTTGGATGTATAAAAGTTTGCCCATAAATAAAAATTAAATGTAAAATCAAACCATCCTCAACCATGTGAATTTCTGTTTAGCCTCTGTCTATGTTTTGTTTTATTCATCAGGTGGCCATAACCAGACTCTGTTAAATGCTTCAGCCTGATTTGGCTAGAATGCACGAGGTTTTGGATTATTGTTGTACTTAATGTTTTCCTTCAGAAAACGATTTCTGAAACCTTTCCCACCAAAAACTCATCTCCTACCGATCGGAAAGATCCAATCAACTTAAATGCTATTTACATTCTTGAATATTTGTAGGAAAAGAGAATCACAGTAATTATTGATAAAAGAAAAAACTCGTACAAGATTCCTTTGAGTTTGTAGTAGTTGTTCCTGTGCTTAGCAGTTGTCACTTTCATTTGTTTTGCTTAGCTATATTGTATTGTTAACATCAAACTGTGATCCTCCATTGGACTTTGTAATTTGTTATCTGATAATTGAAAATAGACAGCTTACATGCCAGCACAAGCATTGGATTGGCGGTGTTTACAGAAACTTCTCTCTTGTTCATATACCAAAAGTTTAAATAGTGTAATATTTCTCTTTTTGTTTTAGGTTTATTTAATGTAAGTTTAATGTAAGTGTATAAGTGATGCGATTTCTGTTGGAAGTTGACACATAATTTAAATTTAAATTTTATTTTATTTTTATTTATATTCATTTTTAAGAATGAATTTTGATTTCTTTTTTTAGTTTCAAGTTCAAATTTCAAATCAATTGAGCAATCTACATAAATGAACCTTAAAAATTCAAAATTCAAATTTAAATTGGCCTTGCTTTCCTTCCATCTAGACATTATCTGTTAACTTAATAGATTCTTTTTTTTACTTACAACTTAAGCATAGTATTGATGGGCATACTTTGAATCATTTGGGCATCTAAAGTCTAGAGAAATAAAACCTATTGCATATGTTTAAGAACATCAAAGTATTTTTATATGACATCAACCCTACACCAACATTTTAAGGTGTGTTTATATAGTGATACCATACAAGTAGTGCATTTTTGTTGAAATTATATATATAATTTGAACTTTACATGTCCTCATATGGGTTCATTCCCAATAAGCATTTTCAACCTCTATTCATTCCTTTTTGTATCCTAGGATCAAATTTAAATTTGTAGCACTAGTCTAGACCACTTTAGCTATTTAGATAAATAAATTACAAAATTTTAAAATTCAAATCCATGCTTGTATCGATTTATTTCCCTCCATCTACCCATTATGTGTTGACATAAAGAATGAAATGACTTCCTTGCACCCCTTGTATAGTATTTACGAATATAATTTCATTCATTTAGACGCCTAGGATCTAGAGTGTATGAGAGGATACCTCTTTTAAGAATCAATAAACATCAAAGTACTTTAATGTGACATAAGATCTACATCAATATTCTAGGATATACTGCATAACCACTTGGTATTACAATACAAAGACATTGAGTAAGTATACTAAGATCTTAGAAAAGATAAAAAATATTATTAGTACTTATGAACTATTATTTATATAGATTAATTAAATGAAGGCATGTGAATTTTCAACATTAAAAATATAAAAGTGCGAATTCACAATCATAATTCATAACTATGTAAAAGTCTTAGATATATAGTTGAATGATTAATTTTGTATTCAAGTATGAATCATTTTTCTTTTCTAAAAGAAACCTCACTATCAAACTCCTTTTACTAATCATGTAAATTCATTTGATAGGCCCTATAACACATAATAGAGTCAAATTCAACTTTAAAAAGCTAATAGCTAAGTAGCTTTATATATTGTTTAATTTCAAAATATTTACTTCAATTTATTACTTGTATGGATCAAGTGTTATTGGGTATCAATTTATTAATATAAATTAATTGTTAAGTAGCTTTATATATTGTTTAATTTCAAACAATTTACTTGTGTTATTGACTATCTCTTTATTAATATAAACTAATTGATTATCTTAGGACATAAATTTATTTTATTTTTTTAATATATTTTGTGAAAAAAAAGTCATGTACTCCCCAAGGTTTTATCCTTGAGTTTAATTCTACATTAGGATTTTTATTTTATATTTCTAATTACATATCATTTGTAACATCCCACATTTTATGTCAAGATATTAGTACACAACAAATAGACAAACAGAATTTTCATATTCAATTGCAACAAATAGAAATTTCATATTGAATTGCAACATATACATGTCCCAACTCATGCTCGCACTATGATGTTGAAACTGTTAGCATAGCATATTTTAGTGATTGCATATTACATTGTAAATGTCACAAGGTTGAGAGTCCAACATCGGGGACGCAGGGAAAATGCCCTTGCGGCCGAGTGCAGTCCTATCCTGGGACTTGCACCAGTGTTCCAATAAGGCGAACACGCCGTGGAGTGGAACTCAACCGTTGGAGCGCAAGTCGGATTCAACAAGGAGTTCGAGTCAAGCCGGACACCCTGGGGGTGGACGCAGTCCGAAGTGGACTCATCAGAGGTCGCAACTCAGATAGTTCAGAGAAGGACAGGAATTGGGGACCTGGGGTTCAGCTAATCAGGGTCCTGGGGTAGAATGTCGTGAAGGAGGAAATTGGGGCCCTTGGCCATTCCTCGGTTTCATCCTACCGTGGTCAGGGATTCGTACTAATAGCTTATATAGGGGAGCATGCATCCTCGAAGTAGTTGAAACACTACACCCAGCTAAAATCGCCAACAAGCCCTCAAAGCGAAGGTTCATACTGCATTGAATGCTCCCAGTGCAGAGAGTTCCAAAAAGTGCAAAGCAAGCGCCGCGTTGAGGTCAGCCTCGTCCCTATAAGGGGGACCAGGGCTGTGGACAGGGTAATCCGTCGTGTAGCTCGATTGGGAGAACGCGACGTTCCTACTTGAAGATCAACAGAGGTCATCAACAACAACAGCAGTTCTAGTCAGAAGTAGAGCAGGAGTCAGAGGTCACGTGAAGGGGTCAAACAGAGCCTGAAGAGTGCCGTGATTCTAGGGGTAGCTGTGCAGTGAGACAGGGTCTCATTGTTTGTAACTAGTCTTGTGAGAGTAAGAAAGACTCTCTTTTATTGTAATTGAGCCCGAGGCTTCTTTAAGACAATAAAACTTGTTATTACCCTACATTCGGATCAGCAGCCGCCCGGCTGAAGGTTCGTGAGTACCGCCGGTTTTAGTGCAACCCTGCACTAGAGCCGTGATTACATTCCGCTGCAAGAAAAGAAAGAGCTCGGTGATTTAAGGAAAGGCGTAATCCGGATTCGACCCAAAGAGCTAGCATCTTACGGTGTAGCTCAGGTAAGTAGGAAGACGGTGCCGCACGTGGTTAGAAAGTGTGCTATCTGAGTGCAGAAAGCTAGCCGTGTGACAGTTGGTATCAGAGCTCAGTCTCTCGATACGCCGAGTTATCATCATGTCGATGAGAACAGCATCAGAGAATGGTCAGGAGGGTTCAGATGCAGAGCGCATCTCTCTTGGGGAAGGAAGTCCCTTAATAGAGCAAAGCGTACATGAGGTACCACCATCACCGAGGGCACGGGGAGGATTCAACATGAACCCCGTTCGCATTAGGACAAGGACGAAGGACCGGTTAACTGACCTAGAAGAAAGGATGCAATATGCAGAAGGTGTTGGTTCGGAATACCGACTCAATCAATTGGAGGCGCAGGTCTCTACACTGCAGAGCCAGTTAAGGGCTGGAATCAAAGAGCAGCAGAGGATGGAAGACGATATGAAGTTCGTGAAGACCCTCGTCACGTCGATGTCTCAAGGAGGCGTTGGTTCTGCTCTCCCAGCAAAATGTCCGTCAGAATATAGCGGACAAAGGGATGATAAGGTCCTAGAAAATTACTTTTGGGATATGGACCAGTATCTTGACTCGATGCCGGGCTTGTCTGAAGAAGCCAAATTCAAGACTGCCGTAACCTACCTTACAGATGCGGCGAAGCTCTGGTGGAGAAACAGAGTGGAGGATATAAAGAAGGGCAAATTAGTTGCCATGGTAGACACCTGGGCCAAGCTCCAGGAAGCATTGCGAGTGCAGTTTAAACGTGAGAACTCATCTTGGACTGCCCGAATGCAGCTTATGGACCTGAAATATTCTGGTAAGATGCGGGACTACATTAAGGCATTTACCAGCTTGATGCTCGAGATACAAGATATGTCGGAGCAAGATCAGCTGTTTCAGTTTATGAGAGGTCTACCACAGTGGGCTCAAACCGAGCTCCGGCGTTCTAATGTGACGACCCTTAATGCAGCCGTCGCCGCAGCAGACCGATTGTCCGACTACAGTAGGGAGTCGAACAAAGAATCAGGTGGCCAACAGAAGTTCAAGAAGAAGACTCCGTCGGTGTCGAAGGATAGCAAGGACCTAGCGAAGGCAGGACAGAGTACTTCAACAAAGGCCAGTGGAAATCAGAAAAAGGGACCGGGTCCCAATTCGGCAAAAGGTTCTGGAGGTGGATCGAAGAACATAACCAAGACACCTGGTCTATGCTTCATCTGCAACAAAGGGAACCATTGGGCTAGGGAATGTCCAGAAAGGCAGAGAATCAATGCTGCAGAAGGTTCCGCAGAGCAGGATGGATCAGCTACAAAGTTGGGAGTTGTTCAATTGCACGCACTCAATGCGTCGACTTCAGCTCAGCCGAAGGCCACAGCGGCCCAACCAGAAGACAAGCATAAGTTGTGCTTCGTGGATGCGCGTGTAAATGGAAAAGGCATCGTTGCATTGGTGGACTCAGGGGCCACCCACAACTACATATCGGCTAAGAAAGCCAAAGGAATGGGACTCAAGGTGCAAGCAGGCACGAGTACCTTTAAGGCCGTCTCCTCACCTGAACAGAAGATCAGTGGTACTATCTAGGATGTACCCATAGCAGTTGGGAGTTGGCACAACAAGATGGACCTGATGGCCATAGAGATGGAAGATTTTGAGATGATCTTAGGCCAGGAGTTCTTAAGGCTCGGAAGAGTGGCAGTAATCCCTCATTTGGAGAGTCTCATGTTTATGGACCCAGCTCAGACGAGTCTGGTAAAGACGACAGAAAGGAGACAGAGTGGGAAGAACCAGGTGGTTTCGGCTCTGAGCATGAAGAAGTCAGCAAAGAAGAACAACAAAGAACCAATGTTCTTGGCTGCCTTGCTTGGAGGGTGGGATGAATTGGATGGTGTCACTGAGGCACCCGTTCCGCCAGAAGTCGACGAAATCATATTAGAGTTCGAGGATAGAATGCCAGAAAGCTGCCGACAGAACTTCCACCGAGAAGAGCGGTGGACCATCGTATTGAACTGCAGCCAGGAGCGAGGCCTCCTGCCCAGGCACCATATCGGTTGTCTGGCCCTGAGATGGTTGAGCTTAAGAGGCAGCTAGAAGAGCTGTTAGAGGCGGGATACATTAAGCCGTCTCGTTCACCATATGGAGCGCTAGTTTTGTTCCAAAAGAAGAAAGACGGAACACTGAGGCTATGTGTAGACTTCAGGGCACTCAATAAGCTTACCATCAAAAACAAATATCCCCTACCTTTAATAGTAGATTGTTTTGATCGCCTAGCAGGGGCGAAGATCTTCACAAAGTTAGATTTGAAGCAGGGCTACTATCAGGTCAGAATTGCAGCAGGGGATGAAGAAAAGGTGAACTGTGTGACCAGATATGGGTCATACGAATTTATGGTCATGCCTTTCGAGCTGTGCAACACTCCGGTGACTTTTTGCACACTTATGAATGACGTGTTCCGTCCACTTTTGGATAAATCAGTGGTGGTGTATCTAGATGATATCCTGATATACAGTAAGACCATGGAGGAACATAAGGTTCCCCTGGCGGAGGTGTTTGAGTTGCTCCGGAAGCACCAACTCTTCGTAAAAAAGGAAAAATGTGTTTTCGCCCAAGAGGAAGTTCACTTCCTTGGTCATATCGTGGGCAAAGGTTTGATCAGGCCCGATCCAGAAAAGCTCCAAGCAATCAGGGATTGGGAGCCACTTCAGAATATTCACGAAGTGAGGCAGTTTTTGGGTCTGACAAACTACTACAGGAAGTTCGTGGCGGGCTATTCTAAGATAGCCGCCCCTTTGACGGACCTCTTGAAGAAAGACAGAAAATGGAACTGGTCAGATAAGTGCAGGACAGCGTTCGAGTTACTCAAGGAGAAGCTCACCACGGAACCAGTGCTTGCTCTACCTGACTTCAGTAAGCCTTTTGAGGTGCAGAGTGATGCATCGGACTTTGCAGTTGGGGGCATTCTTATGCAAGAAGGACATCCAGTGGCTTTCGAGTCGAGAAAGTTGAAGGATAGAGAAAGGATCTATCCCGCCCATGAAAAAGAGATGACAGGGATCATACATTGTCTTCGAACGTGGAGGCACTACTTATTGGGCGCACCGATCATTGTCAAGACAGACAACATCAGTTCAACATATTTCAAGACACAAGCGAAACTCACACCAAAGTAGGCTAGATGGCAAGAGTTTCTAGCCGAGTTCGACTATGAGATCCAATACAACCCTGGCAAGCAGAATGTTGTGGCGGATGCACTGAGCAGAAAAGCACAGCTAATGGCAGTAGAGGGTGAGTCAGAAAGTGATGAGTGCAATGCAAGTCAGGTGACTCTCTCGTCAGAAATGGTTGAGAACATCAAGCAGGGCTTGGTGGAAGATCCTCAAGCTGCAGCGCTGTGGAAGCAGTGTAAAGAGGGGAAGACTCGAAAGCTAAGTGAACAAAATGGAATAATGATGTTTACACAGAACAGAGTCTATGTTCCCAAGTACAAGAGTTTGCGTAGAGACATTATGCACGAATGTCACGACAGCCTGTGGGCAGGACACCCAGGCCAAGTGAGAACTCTAGCGCTCTTGGAAAGAGGGTTCTATTGGCCGTTGATGCGGAAGGATGTAGATGACTACGTCCGAAGTTGCCTCATCTGTCAACAGGACAAGGTTGTAGTGCAGTCTCCGGGAGGCTTGCTGCAACCCCTACCAGTTCTGATTCGACCTTGGGCCAGTGTTTCAATGGACTTCATCATCGGTCTACCCAACGTCGATGGATTTTCAAGTATCATGGTTGTAGTCGATAGGTTCTCGAAGTATGGGACCTTTGTGCCGTGTCAGACACCGTGCACAGCGGAGGTTGCCGCCGACTACTTTTATCAGAACGTGGTCAAATATTGGGGTGTCCCACTAAGTATCATCAGTGATAGGGACGCCCGTTTCACATCAAATTTTTGGGCTGAACTGTTTAAGCTCATGGGAACGAAGCTACTCATGTCCACAAGCCATCACCCGGAGACCGACGGCCAGACCGAGCATGTCAATGCACTGTTGGAGGATTACCTGAGGCACTTTGTGTGTGCGGATCAGTCAAACTGGCCGAAGCTTCTGGATTCTGCACAGTTCAGTTACAACCTTCAAAGATCGGGATCAAGCCAGTACTCGCCGTTTCACTTGGCAACTGGACAACAACCCTTGACCCTGCATACAATACTCGGTGGATACAAAGGGCCATGCCCTACAGCAGCAGACCATCTTAAAGAGTGGCAAGATAGAGTCAACTTGGCTCGTCACTATTTGGTTAAGGCAGCAGAAAGAATGAAGAGGTACGCGGACGAAAACAGAAGGGCCGTGGACTTCAAGGTGGGAGACAAGGTGCTCCTGAAATTGGATTTGATTCAGTTCAAGCCACCAAAGGGCTTGAGCCATGCTCTCATAAGAAGGTTCGAGGGACCTTACGAGATTGTGGAGAAGGTAGGTAAAGTAGCCTACAAGCTGAAACTTCCAAATCACATGCGTGTACACAACGTATTCCATGTGAGTCAGCTCCGTCCAATGCACTTTGATGTAGAGGACCCAAGTAGAAGTATCCCTAACAGAGGGCCAGCAAATGTGTTGGACAAACCCAACGTGCAGATACAGGAAGTGCTTGCAGTCAAGGAGCGTAGATTCGGCAGCTACAGGTGGCGTGAATTCTTGGTACATTGGCAGGGCCAACCCAGGGAGGAAGCAACATGGGAAAAAGCAGAGAGCCTGTGGAAGTTCGAAGATCAGATCCTAGAGTTCCTCCAAAGGGACTCCCAGGCGCAGTTTTAAGCCCCGAAAGAAAGTCGGGCGCATTCTCCGCACCAGTCCATCAAGGTGATTTGTGTGCAGGCGTCAGGGACGTCGCCTATTTAAAGTGGGGGAGGATGTCACAAGGTTGAGAGTCCAACATCGGGGACGCAGGGAAAATGCCCTTGCGGCCGAGTGCAGTCCTATCCTGGGACTCGCACCAGTGTTCCAATAAGGCGAACACGCCGTGGAGTGGAACTCAACCGTTGGAGCGCAAGTCGGATTCAACAAGGAGTTCGAGTCAAGCCGGACACCCTGGGGGTGGACGCAGTCCAAAGTGGACTCATCGGAGGTCGCAACTCAGATAGTTCAGAGAAGGACAGGAATTGGGGACCTAGGGTTCAGCTAATCAGGGTCCTGGGGTAGAATGCCGTGAAGGAGGAAATTGGGGCCCTTGGCCATTCCTCGGTGTCATCCTACCGTGGTCAAGGATTCGTACTAATAGCTTATATAGGGGAGCATGCATCCTCGAAGTAGTTGAAACACTACACCCAGCTAAAATCGCCAACAAGCCCTCAAAGCGAAGGTTCATACTGCATTGAATGCTCCCAGTGCAGAGAGTTCCAAAAAGTGCAAAGCAAGCGCCGCGTTGAGGTCAGCCTCGTCCCTATAAGGGGGACCAGGGCTGTGGACAGGGTAATCCGTCGTGTAGCTCGATTGGGAGAACGCGACGTTCCTACTTGAAGATCAACAGAGGTCATCAACAACAACAGCAGTTCTAGTCAGAAGTAGAGCAGGAGTCAGAGGTCACGTGAAGGGGTCAAACAGAGCCTCCGTGAGGGGTAGCTGTGCAGTGAGACAGGGTCTCATTGTTTGTAACTAGAGAGTAAGAAAGACTCTCTTTTATTGTAATTGAGCCTGAGGCTTCTTTAAGACAATAAAGCTTGTTATTACCCTACATTCGGATCAGCAGCCGCCCGGCTGAAGGTTCGTGAGTACCGCCGGTTTTAGTGCAACCCTGTGCTAGAGCCGTGATTACATTCCGCTGCAAGAAAAGAAAGAGCTCGGTGATTTAAGGAAAGGCGTAATCCGGATCCGACCCAAAGAGCTAGCATCTTACGGTGTAGCTCAGGTAAGTAGGAAGACGGTGCCGCACGTGGTTAGAAAGTGTGCTATCTGAGTGCAGAAAGCTAGCCGTACAGTAAATACCTCTATTGCTTGTGCCAGTTTCAACGGTTATGCCAGTTTCGAGAAGAGATTAATGTGCCAAACTCCTTTTCAACTACCATAGCCATCTGCCACACAAAAGTGTCATTCTCTAGCACGTGAGAAAAGATATGATCCTTGCTAAACGGATGAGAGAAGGGAAATAATATTATTTATTAGTAACAAACCCATTATTTCAAGCGAATATCAATGCCAATATGGGAGAATAGAATGTGTGAAATCCGCTTATGAAGCATTGAATGCTACAAATTTTATGATAACATTTTGGGGCTCACCAAGTTTGGCATTCAAGTTCAAGTGAAGAACGGGAAACTCTTGGTCATACAATGTGTGGGTGAAGAGGCGTAGTATAGTGTAAGTAGATTGTTTTCTAGTTCTTTTCTCTTTTTAATCTGTAGATTCAATACAATGTATGCAGTCAATCTGCGATAGGAGCATCTAGGTGTAATAGTGGACATGAGACTGTGTGTGTCATTGATCCAAATCTCTACAGGTCTGTGTGGCTTTCTTTTAAATAAATATAATTTTGAGGTTTTTGATTTTGTTTTAAGCATCTTACTTCAATATGGTGAATAGTAAGATTGGTAGCATGTGAAATTGTGAATAATTCTCAATCAATAGGTGTTAGGATCATATTTATCAAAGAAGAGGGCTTTTGTATTTCAGTAGTAGATACTATTAAGATCATTTTTTTGAAATCAAGACAATTAGAAGAATGATTCGATATAAGACAAAGTAAGTGAAATTAGTGTTTATTAAGATAATGTTTATGAAGGAGTTCCTCATCTATATGAAAAGATAAAGATAATGGTCACCTCAAATACATTAAAGCTTTCTATTATAATGGATGCATTATTGGTTGGATCTGACATTTCTATGTATGCACACTTTTACACACTTATTAATGATGCATTCAAATTCATTAATGTTTGAAACAATGGGAATAGGGTGCTCTATCTTTATGAGAGATGGAAAACTAGGGTTAAGACCTATTCCGCTTAGTTTCACTCAAGGAAACCCTAGAGATCTCGATCCACAGATGTAATGAGGGAAAGGGATCTAAAATAGGCTGTCCTAGGGTATGATTAATAACTAAAGACGGGTTCACAACCAAGCTAGGGCTTGGAAAGACTAATGACATGCAATATCTAATGAAAAAAGGGTAATGATATGCAAAAGTCCACTAAATGACACTGAAATAAATGCAAAACAAAATGTAAAATTGGGAGATTGATCAGAGGTGTGCACCTGAAAACCTGTAAGGGCTTGAATGAAGATTTGAAATGATGGAAACACTAAAATTAATGTAGAATGAGACTCATATGCCAGTCTAGGTGATTTAGTCCTAGATTAAGGTTTTCGGGCAAGAACAAAAAATAGGAAAAGACAAGTCTAAAACTCTAGAAATTCACAAATTTGATTGTATAGGGAGTCATATGCTAGAAGTGGTGTACAAGTAGATGAGGTTTATGGAACTGTGAGATGTCTTGTGAATTTTTTGTTGACATTACCATTGGTTTCTTTTTTCTTCATTATCTTCTGTTGTTATCTTGTATTCTCCAATGAATGTTGGTATGAAATCAAAGGATCCCCAATTCTCTTCCAATAATTTAGTAAGTTTATCAATGACCATTTCTTGTTATTTTTCTTCTTTTGATACGGTTTGCGGTGTATAGGATTCAAATGCTTCCAAATAGTTTCATCCATCTCTTTCGGCTATCAAAAAGGTTCTAGGCTCAGGATCATCTTCTAGTGTGTAAAATTTGTTGTTATAGACATACTTCATGATTTGATGTAGAGTGGAAGGCACACCATTCATTTCAAGAATCCATGGTCTTCCTAAAAGGAGATTATAAGAAAGATCATCAGGCATAATGTGGACCAGATTTTGTAATGTGACTTCCCCAATTCTGATAGGTAATGTGATAACTCCAAGTGGTTGTTTTCCTATTTTGTCAAATCCTCAAATAGATAAAGAATCGGGTTTAATATCACTTTTACTCATCCTACATCTTTTCACAAGGCTCATACAACATGCATTCAGGGTAGAACCATTGTCAACAAGAGTTTGTTTTATCGCAACCTGACCAATGTGGGCTATTATGTTGAAAGCTTCATACTTCTTCTAAATTTCCAAGGGAGGTAACTCATTCTGGTGGAAGACTATGTCTAAATTCATTTTTTTCATATGTTGGCTTAGTACTACTAAATCATTTGAATTATTGTTAAAAGGAACCATAACTTGTTGCAAGGCCTCTTAGAGTATGCCATGATAACTAGGGGATACTTGGAGTAACTCCCATACATAAATCTTAGCAGGAGTGTTCTTAAGGTGTTCAACAAGGTTATATTCCTTTCCACTATTTGTCGACAAATGAGGAGCACTAGGAAAAATGGGATTAGGTAATGGTAATGAAACAATACGTTGTTGTTTCCTATTGTTTCTTGTATTGTAGGTATGCACAACGATGTTATAATTCTTTTTGTTGTGAAGCATTACCATCACTGGATGAAGTCTTGTATTTCGGTGGTTGGAGGATGAGCACATGCTTGTTTTGAACTTGTGCTTTTTGCAAGGGAGGATAAATTATGAGTTGTGGTGTTATGGTATTAACGTCTTTGTATTTCGGTTTGTCATGACAAGCCTTAGTGGATGAACCTTGTGAGATGAATTCCTCAAGGGCTTCATCTAACATGTCAAAGTCATCGCTACTAAAAGGCTTGGAGGGTAGGTCAACCTTTAAAAGAAAACTTGTCATTGCTTTACTTTCTCTACAAGTCTCATTTGATTGTTTTTGTTGTTTTGATTTTGTTTTCTAATGAATGCCAAATGTAATTAAACATGTCTACTAATGTAAAAATTCTGAAAAATGAAAAATTCTAATGTTATCTATAACTGAAAATGCAATAAATAAAAATTTCCCAATGTTGCTAAATCTATTTGAATAAACAAGAAATTGCATGCAAGAACAATCTATTTCAAACTAACACTTTTTAGATTTTAGAATAGGGGGAAAAATGTTTATCAGAGACCAAAAAGAACTCAGAAATTTTGTTGTCAAAGGTTTCACAAGGACTCATTCACCACTGAAGGTGAATGGGTCCTGGTGCAGGTACTTGTAGATATCAAGAAGGTACATGAAACAGCAGAACATGCCCAAAATTCTTGCTAATTAGGGTATCCAAGGACGCATTCGCCACTATGGGTCCTATTTTTAAGGTTTTTGAGTTTGATATTAGTTTCTCTAAGTTTTATTTCTGTATAATCTTTCTCATATCTATAACAATAAATATCATAATAGATTTTCTAGATATAAGGTCTCTACATGCAAGTTTTTCTATGATTGAATGATGACTGAAATTAGCAAATCTATGATGCAATTTGAATTTAAATGCTTCAATGATGATCTCAATGTGAACAAAATTGAAAACTAAATGAAATTTAAACACTTTTTTTATAGATTTTTAATGAATAATGAAATTTAAACCCTAGGATGTAATGAAAACCTACTGCAAGATAGGGGTTTATGATTGAATTTCACTCCAAATCAAAAACTAAGATGATAAAAAAAGGGTCAGTTTCACCAAAATGAAACATAGAAAAATGGAAGAGGGAGAAGAATTCCCCAACCCACCTTTTTCTATATGGGGCGTTTCATTCAAAATATGAGATCCAAGAATCTTGAAACAACTATCAACCCAAGAGGTGAATTAAATCTATATTAAGTGATCTTACACTCTTTCCTTTATGTAAGGACAAGGTGGTGAGCTAGATCTCATTTTGATGGAGAAAGAATTAGGCTAATGAACAAACCCTAATCCTAGGTCTAACACACAAAATGCATAAATTGAACACAAAATAGAATGAAACTACAACTTCTCTAAAAGAACAAGAAGGAAAGGATGTGTGTGCACCTAGTGAAATCTAACTTTTTTGTGTTGCTAATAGGGACTCATTAACCACCAAAGGCGAATGTATCCTGGTAGACCCTTTTGGCCAGATCTGAACTAGAGATAGAAGCTTGAAATGTATGGGATTTGATGCCTATCATCCCTCAACAAGGACCCATTCGCCTTTGGGTCTTGCTAGGACTTTCTAAAAATATTTGAATTTGGGTTGTAACTTTGAGGTCTGCTCTTCTCCTTTGCACCTTGAATTTCCTATTTTTGAATCTGGACCTGCCCATAACCTGCAAAAAAAGTTTGGTATCTTGTTGGTGGATAGGGGTTTTCCTTTGCCAAACCCCTTGTTGGTGATTAAACCTTGGATGATGAATAAAAATCTAAAACATGCAATTGTGTGTGCAATCTCAATCTTAAGTGTGTCTAAGACTAAGATCCAAGAGAATGTAAGGGAAATTTTAACCAATTATGTTAGGATAAAAACCTAGAATGCAATGTGAACAATGTAAATGACTCACTAAAGAAGATGTCTAATCCCTCCAATGAATCTTAAATATGAGAATACCTCTTGTAGGATGCAAATAGGGTGATTATAGAAGATGGAATCATTTAGAAAAAAAGTCCTTAGGCTTGGTTGTATGACTTGTGAATCTCCTAACACCTAGATTCCCTCATGATTCTTCATAGGCATCTATCATCAACCTTCACTAATGCTTGATCTTGAACATAAAATAATCTTGAAGATCTTGAAAGGCTGCTCCAAACTTCACTTTTACTTGAATGCTTTGTCTCATGAAATTTCTTTGTCTCTTGCTTGTTTGCAATCTTTCTCTAGTTTTCTCGCTTAGATTTCTTAGGTGAAATTATGTCAAATAACCTTGTATTTATACTAAATAAGAGATTTAACCCCAAAATTCAAATGTTTCAAGCCGACCTTAGATATGGAAATGAAATTAATTAAAATCATGCCAAGATGAAATTCAAAAAGAGGGTCCTTCTTAAGGGAGGACCCATTTGGCACCTTGGCCGAATGGGTCCTTCCTCACTTTCCAGGACCAAGCTCTGAGGGGTGAAAAGAAGATAAAAAACCAAGTGGGGTCCTATTAAGGGAGGACCCATTCGCCCTTAGTGGAAAATGGGTCCTAGCACACTTTCCAAGACCTCAAATTTGCAACATTCAAGGTTACATCATTTAATTGTTGGGTGTCTAGATTGATCTTCAAGAGGTGCAATTTAGAGAGCTTTAATTTGAATTTAAAAGGGGAAATTAAGTCTAATTAACCACCATTAATTAATTCCACCTTAGATAGATCTGAAATTGTGTTTAAACACTTCACAACACTATAAATAGGGTCTGATTTAAGTACAAGAGGGGTCCATTAGGCTTAATTAGATGAATAGACCTTAGAAAAGTGTGAAAATGCCTTACAACACTTTACAATACTATTGTAAAAGGTGAAATTTAAATATATTTTAATTAACTAAGGACACTAGAGAGGTGTAAATGTATACAACACCTTACAACACCACTCCAAAGCATAATTATGTTAATTATGTGTCAATTATTTCAAATAAAGTGTGAAAAAGGACTACTTTTTTTTATACTACAAGTAGACCTGGTACATGTAGGGTCGTGAGCACACCATGATTGAAAAACACCTACTAGATAGAGTTTCCAAAAAGTTTAGTGAGAGGAGGGATAGGCTTGATGATGCTTACATGACAATTTTTGCTAGATCGGCTTGAGAGGTGACTTGGGGAGCACATGATACCACCCCACGAGGTCGTCAAGGGCTTCATATACTTGGTTGTGAGGCCATGGGCCTATGATTAGGGGTAGATATATATTGTTAGATGATGGCCACATACGATGAATGGTTTGTACCCCCTCCCAAACTTACAGATCTAGCAGGCATACCTCCATGAGGAAGGCCTAGAGGGAAGGGAGTAGGTAGAGGTCGAGGCCAGCCACAAGATGGGTAGGATAGAGGACAAAGCAGAGGATAGGTCTCGGGTGCACCCCCACAACCATTGAATCAATAGCCACCTTAGCAACCACCTATGAAACAACATCCAGTGCATCAGTAGCTACTGCTAGGGCTAGATCCCAGTGATGCATAGATTCACTAGTTAAGTAGTAGCTATAGGTGGTTACAACTAAGCAAGATCAAGCTCGGCAATAGGTACTAGCACATAAAACATAAAACCAAAAAAGGAAAGAGAAACAAAATAAGCAAAAATAGAGCTTGAACACAACAACTATTCCCTCAAGGTCTTGACAAGAAAAATGGAGTTCATATTAGGAGAATATTTCCTCTTGCATTGTACAACTATCCAAGAAGAGTCATAAAACAAAAGTAATTTCTTGGGACAAGAAGGGAGAGAAGTCCCCTTAGAGAGATGAGCTAAAGGAACAAAACCATCAA
This sequence comes from Sequoia sempervirens, assembly GCA_007258455.2. Classification (NCBI taxonomy): domain Eukaryota; kingdom Viridiplantae; phylum Streptophyta; class Pinopsida; order Cupressales; family Cupressaceae; genus Sequoia; species Sequoia sempervirens. The sequence continues at coordinate 33,273,629 of VDFB02086081.1, read as the reverse complement.
AAGAATAAGGTGGGGAGAAGAAACAACCTTATCTAGAACCATAACATCAAGAGCAACAGGATAAACAATATTTTGATGAGCAAGATTATTATTCATTTGAGTAGGGGCCCTTTCAGAGATATAGAAGGAAGCTCCAAATCCTCACAAACAACAACATAGTCTTCAAGATGCAAAATAAGATGGGAAGGAATAGCATTTTTCACCAAGTGCAAAGAAAGTATTATTGATGATGGTGGCTATGCTGCCCACTAGGGTAAAAGTTACAACGAATACTCCCCATGGGATGGAAGCAGCTACTATCTTCTCACACACCAGAAAACCTCTATCGAAATAGACACTATGTTCTACACCTGCATTTTCCATTTAGTTGTGAAGGAGGAAGGAGACACAGAAAACACAGAGATAAAACAGCACAGGAGAACCCAGAAAAATCTGAGCGCTAACATAATCACAGAGCAAACATATCTTTATTGATACAAAACCAATACAAATGCAGATAAATCTGCCGATAGTTCTATAGAGCAACTCTATCAAAATTGAGTGCTCGAGAATCTTGTTTATCACATAAAATGTATAGGCCAATACATAATAAATTTTGCAAGCACTGTAGTAGAGAATTACATATTATAACATTTATGGCCGACAGCTGAGACGGTGCAACGTGAATGGCATGGACGGCGTGGTCGGTGGAAGAATTCGGCGCGTGATCGGCTGGAAACGGCGTGAGGTGGACTTGTACTTGGTCTGCGTCGTCAATAATTAATTTATCTGTGCCAAGAAGTTGGACCATTCTAACATCCTTTTTCACTATGCGATGGCAGAGTTGTCTTGGTTGAAAAAATATCTTGGCCAACTGTGGCTGTTCATGGGAAAAATGTGTATCAAAATACTTGGCTTCCATTCAATATGTTATATTGGTGAAACTTTTTCCATAAACACCAGATGGGATAATTCTGCGGCTTAGTTGCATTCAGTGATCTCACATTTCAAGAGCCTAACGGTACATCTAAAAACTGGATGTCAGAGTTCATTTTAGCATTTTCGTTTGATTGGGATAATAATTTATTAAACTAATAAATAATTATTAATCATTTGTTTTTTCAACAGATTATATAGTGTTATTAAACTAATGTTAGATGGAATCCATGAAATTACCACACACCAACAACCATTTCTGTCATAAATAAATTGTAGCTTGGAAAATGTGAATTGTGAACATAGAAAACATGTGCATTTGGATGTATTCAATTTTTTTGATAAAAGCAAATAAAATTGAATGAAATATGAAACGATGTAGATTTATTACCAAAATATATAGTAACGTGACAATCAAACTATAATTTTGTTGATAAAAAATAATAATTTATCTTAGAAAAAATTAAAAAGATTTAAAACTTTAAAGTGTTTTACAAATCTATCATTTTAGGAATCAAATAAATTTATAAAATTAATAAAATAGATTTTGTTTTGAGAAAGCATATCATAATGATCAAACCAAATTATTATGAAAGAGTTGAAGAAATTGCAAAGATGAGAAAAAGACAGTCACTCAATGTAAAAATATGAATAAAGGAGATAGAATCAAAGTTGCTGACATTCAAAAAGAGTCACAAAACCTTCTATTATTTAGAAGGGAACAACAATCATGAAATTCATCTCACAATTTATCTTTTTCTATCCTAGCTCACAAACTTTCTCAAGAACCACAAAAATAAGCAAGACATCTATCTTATTATTAATCAAAAATTTGAAAGAAAAATAAATAAATTGAATTATATTATATTATATATATTATAACTATCATCATTCAAGATTTAATTTTAAAAATAGAATAACAAAAAATATTGTTAAAAAAAAAAAAAAATTACAATTATATCACTAAAACATTATATTTAATCAAATATATATATGACAAAAAATAAAAAGAAATCACATCCAATAAGATTTCTAAATAATCAAAAACAGAAAAATCCAAAAAAATTCTCAGAATACCACCAACTTCATGAATCATGAACTGTACCATTCTCATATTCCCAACTGCATAAATGTATCTGGACCAACTTACAACAGACACTCCATCGTAATAAGCTAAAATGTGAAAAATATGGTATATAACTATTAGATAAATGTATCTCACAATAATGTTTGTTAAGACAGACCAAATCACCACAGGCCCACCATTATAATCAATTACAGAAACATTTAATAATAATAAATTGTGAAAATTAAACATAATTTCACTGACAAAAATGATTAACCTGTTATATTAAAATAGAGTATACTAAAATCTATCAGTTATTCAAGATTTAATTTTAAGACATAACAAAACTACAATATTAAAAAAAATGTTATCAAAATAGTTGGCTTCCACTGAGTATTTTATTACCAGATCCAACTTTCAGATGGTTGTCAATAAGGACAAACAGATTTGGTTATTGCTGAAACAATTTCGATAAATGGCAGAGGAGAGAATGCTGAATTTACAACTAAAAATTTGATATCATACTTCATTTCAGCATTTGCATTTCGCTGGGAGAATAGTTTGACCTTCAAATCAGAAACAATTTGTAGTAGATAATATATTATAATGTCGTACGGTATCCACTAAATTGCAACCTACCCACTATCAATTTTATGATGATAACAAAGAAAATGTGAATTCTATGAACATGGAAAACATATGCATTTGGATGTATTTAAATTTGTTTTTAAGTGAAAAAAAAGTCCAATAACCATCTTTGATTAAAAAAATGTGAACATGGGAAACTTGTGCATTTGGATGTATTCAAATTTGTCTTTAAGAAGAAAAAAAGAGAAGGTCCAAAAGAAAATCAAGCCATCTTCAAATAAATAAATGTGTATTAATCACAAAAGTATATGTAATATTTTGTGACAATCCAAACATAATTTGATTGGTAGAAGAAAAAATATTGTATTAAATCAAACTCTATTAAAATTTATTATTATCTTATTTAAACTTTAATTTTAAAATATGAAAAAAATAAAATGAATTTAATTTCTCTTTTGGATAAAAGAATTTTTGATGGTTTTTTTTACAATTGATTTTTTTTATGGTACATTTTTTTGTCTTTTTCAAAATTTTGATTATTATTTTATTGTAGATTCTCTTGTCAAATAGATTTGTAAAGTTAATCTCAGTTCTTTCATCTTTCTCAAAATGATTTAAGTTAATCATTATTACTATTTCTTTTATACTTTCTAGCTTTTTAATTTTCATTTTTCTTTTGAATTTTGAAAAAAAAAGTTCAGTGATAAACGTCTGTGAATTTTCCTCCTTCCGATATTAATGACAGCTGTTACTATTTGAACATTTTTATATATATATTTTTAATTTCTTTGTTAATATATTTTTATCTCTTTTAACCAAAAAAAAATCTTACAAAAAAAAATCTTACAAAAATGTTGAACACAGACCAAATTACCACAGCCTACCACTTTAATAAGCTGCAATATAGACTCTAAACATGGAAACGTGTATTTGGATGTATAAAAGTTTGTCCAGAAATAAAAATTAAATGTAAAATCAAACCATCCTCAACCATGTGAATTTATGTTTAGCCTCTGTCTCTGTTTTGTTTTATTCATCAGGTGGCCATAACCAGACTCTGTTAAATGCTTCAGCCTGATTTGGCTAGAATGCACGAGGTTTTGGATTATTGTTGTACTTAATGTTTGCCTTCAGAAAACGACTTCTGAAACTTTTCCCACCAAAAACTCATCTCCTACCGATCGGAAAGATCCAATCAACTTAAATGCTATTTACATTCCTGAATATTTGTAGGGAAAGAGAGTCACAGTAATTATTGATAAAATAAAAAACTTGTACAACATTCCTTTGAGTTTGTAGTAGTTGTCACTTTCCTTTGCTTTGCTTAGCTATATTGTATTGTTAACATCAAACTGTGATCCTCCATTGGACTTTGTAATTGGCTGTTTACAGAAGCTTCTGTTCATTTGTTTAAATAGTGTATAATATTTCTCTTTTTGTTTTAGGTTTATTTAATGTAAGTTTAATGTAAGTGTATAAGCGATGCGATTTCTGTTGGAAGTTGACATATAATTTAAATTTAAATTTTATTTTATTTTTATTTATATTCATTTTTAAGAATGAATTTTGATTTCTCTTTTTTGTTTCAAGTTCAAATTTCAAATCAATTGAGCAATCTACATAAATGAATCTTAAAATTTTAAAATTCAAATTTAAATTGGCCTTGCTTTCCTTCCATCTAGACATTATCTGTTTACTCAATAGATAATATTTTTACTTACAACTTAAGCATAGTATTGATGGACATACTTTGAATCATTAGGGCATCTAAAATCTAGAGAAATAAAACCTATTGCATATATTTAAGAACATCAAAGTATTTTTATATGACATCAACCCTACACCAACATTTTAAGGCGTGTTTATATAGTGATACCATACAAGTAGTGCATTTCTATTCAAATTATATATATAATTTGAACTTTACATGTCCTCGTACAGGTTCATTCCCAATAAGCATTTTCAACCTCAATTCATTCCTTTTTGTATCCTAGGCTCAAATTTATGATTTGTAGCATGTCCTCATATGGGTTCATTCCCAATAAGCATTTTCAACCTCAATTCATTCCTTTTTGTATCCTAGGCTCAAATTTATGATTTGTAGCATGTCCTCATATGGGTTCATTCCCAATAAGCATTTTCAACCTCAATTCATTCCTTTCTGTATCCTAGGCTCAAATTTATGATTTGTAGCACTAGTCTAGACCACTTTAGCTATTTAGATAAATAAATACAAAATTTTTAAATTCAAATCTATGTTTGTATCGATTTATTTCCCTCCATCTACCCACTATGTGTTCTCATAAAGAATGAAATGACTTCCTTGCACCCCTTGTATAGTATTTACGAATACAATTTCATTCATTTAGACACCTAGGATCTAGAGTGTATGAGAGGATACCTCTTTTAGGAATCAATAAACATCAAAGTATTTTAATGTGACATAAGATCTACATATGGCAAATTCATCGCCACAATTCACCATGGGAAAATTCACCGCATGACAAATCATCATGGGAAAATTCCACCGCCATGAAAAATTCACCACCACAATTCACCGAAGTGGAAAATTAACTACATTAATGTTTTTTAATATATATTTCAAAGAGTTTGATTTTTTTTAAAAAAAATTTCACTTGTTACAATACAATTTTATTTTTTAAATATTTTTTATGTTTATTTTGATATGAAAATTATGCACTAATTTTCATAAAAAGTTAAAAGAAAAATAAATTATTTACTTTAATTTCTACTTCAAATATTATTTTATTTTTCCATGTGTTTATTTATATATACAGTTTTTTGTTTTTAGTGTGTTCCTTTATTTTATACAATGTATAATTTTATTTTTTTATTTTTTTATTTTTTTTATTAGACTTTGGGTAGCCGGGCGGCGCTGGCGCGACACGCCCTCTGGTACCACGGGGGTGGGGGAGATGACCAACCTCCTGCAACAGGAAAGATTTAGCCAATCGAGCTAGGGCCCCAACCCTACAATATTGTATAATGAAACAATGGAAAAAAAAAATATTTTATATAAAATATTATATATACAATTTTTTATTTTTCTATGTGTTTCTTTGCACAAATATTAAAAATATATATTTTTCCATGTGTTTATTTATGATATTAAAATTAAGTTAATCGATTTTATTTTTCCATGTGTTTCTTTGCATTATTGGTTGGATCTAACATCTCTATGTATGCACACTTTTACACACTTATTAATGATGCACTCAAAGTCATTAATGTTTGAAACAACGGGAATAGGGTGCTCTATCTTTATGAGAGATGGAACACTAGGGTTAGGACCTATTCCACTTAGTTTCACTCAAGCAAACCCTAGAGATCGCGATCCACAAATGTAATGAGGTAAAGAGATCTAAAATAGGCTATCCTAGGGTATGATTAATAACTAAAGAGGGATCACCACCAAGCTAGGGCTTGGAAAGACTAATGACGTGCAAGATCTAATGAAAAAGGTCAATGATATGAAAAACTTCACTAAATGACGTAGAAATAAATGCAAAACAAAATGTAAAATTGAGAGATCATAGGTGTGCACCTAGAAACCTATAAGGGCTTGAATGAAGACTTGAAATGATGAAAACACTGAAATTAATGTAGAATGAGACTCATATGCCAGTTTGGGTGATTTAGTCCTAGATTAAGGTTTCTTAGCAGGAACAAAAATATGGAAAAGACAAGTCTAAAACTCTAGAAATTCGCAAATTGGACTGTATAGGGAGTCATATGCTAGAAGTGGTGTACAAGTCCTGCTTGGGATTTTTTGGAGGATTAGGATCTGAATCTTCTCTTTAACCTCTACTCAATCTTCTCAACCTAATTTCTAGATATGAATTGCCAAATTCTACTCTATAGATGTCTTCCAATGATCTCCTAAACAAGGTGATAACTTGGACAACTTTGAATACTTGAAAAAAAAAATCCAATCTTGCTCGCCAATATGTCTTCAACCTAGATTTGAAAATCACGCACTAAAGAGAGGGGAAAATGTTGTCTTTTTAGTAGAAATGGGTTTTCCTTGGGCAAACCCCATTTTGGTAATCAAACCTTGTAATGAAATCAAATGGAAAGGAGGAATGATGAATGAACAAAATGATATGTTGCAACTCACAAAACCCTAGCAATAAAATTTTGCAACACATGTATGAGATGGCTCAAATGGATGTAGATCTTGACTCGTGTTTGAATGTTGTGGATATTAAGTTGAATGCTTGCTTGAATCATGAAACCCTACATCACAAATGTTAGTTAAAAAATAAACATGATGCATGATGACTTTAACATGATGCTTGATACTTGAATGATGCTCTAAACACTTAATAAACAACTCTTGAATTCTCTTGTAAACTCTTGAATGCTCTTGTAAACTCCAATTTTCTATTAGGAATGCTCTCATGAAAGTCTTAGATCACTTGTAAACCTGCTAGGTGAAAATGAGTGAAATAACCTTGTATTTATATTTGTTTATGCCAAATTTCTCGAAATTACAACACTACAAGCCGACATAAGATCTAGGAGGATAAAATCCGGCCAAGAATTTGAATTAAATTTAATTTTAAGCCACATGGGACTCATACACTAGAAGTGGAGTATGAGTCCCATTAGACTAGGCTATGGGACACATTTTTCAAGAAATGCTTAGATTCATGTAAAATCAAGATCGAGGCCCCAAAAATTAGGTGGGACTCATACATCCAAGGTGGTGTATGAGCCCTAGATCACTAAATCTACGCCATACAATCCAAAAAGACATGAATTATGATTGGATGTTGGTTTATGTTGGGACTATCCTTGAAAAGATACATTAATTAAGGCTTGTGGATGCAAAATAAGGCCAATTAAAGAATAAAGAAGCTCCATTAATAATGTAAACCCTAGATTAGTGTAAAAGTGTGGTGCAACACTTTACAACACCCAAAATAAGGCAACATTAAGTCCATTTAGTTTACAAGGGCCCCTAACCTAATGTGAATGTGTTAAACACATTACAACACTAAATCAAAGCCACATTAAGCTTAGTTTAACAAGGAGGGCCTAAACAAGAGGGAAAATTTAGAGGGATAGTTTTTCATTGCCACATTTATCCTCTAGTTTAGTGAGAGGAGGAACTTGCTTCAAACTCACACTAAAGTAGACAAATTCACATCAAAAGGGTCCAAGTATATGAATGCTAATAGGATAGGATGGAAAAGATCAAGAGGGATGATCAAGCCCCAAGGATCAAGATCCTATGGTAAATGAACATAGGCACAAAAGAACACACATAAAAATGATATAAAGAGTAATAACAAGGCATAAGAATACACTGCCAAAGACAAAGAGAAAAGAAAAACAAAACAAAAAAAAAGGGGTGGATGAAGCTTTGATTGTTTGTCCTGCATGTTGTGGATCAGATCTAAGTTGTTTGTCTAAAAATGCATGCTCACTTTGAGGCGAAAAAACTTCAGGTTGTCTGCTAGGTGAGTATCCAAAAGGTGAGACACATACACATGTAGTTGGTATGCGTTCACACAAATAAGCAAGTGGCTATGGGAAAGTCATGCCCTATTTTATCTTCCCATTCAACCAAACCAAAATTATACCTACTGATAATTTTCATAAGGTGCCACCCAATAATGAAATTTGAGCTTCATGAGGCAAGCAAGGCTTCGTATGCTTGAAACTCGTGAACAAACAAGATGGCTCCATAGGCATGCAAGGTGTGTAATGCAAGGTGGCCATATAACTGAAATTGCAAATGCAATATAGGGAAAGTTCAAAGGAGTCTTGTTTAGTTCATGTAAGGTATTAACTTAGGGGACATTGTACCTAATGCCTCCAAGAGAGGACCAATCAAAGAATAGAAGATTCACAACTTAGGGGAAGTAGTGTATCACATCGAGCCACTAAGAGGAATATAATATGCTAAGAGAGATCACATTCTTGAGGGGCATCACACCCAATGTCACCACAAAGTGAAAGAAACATCGCATGAAGTAAAATGACTACACCATGAACATGAAGTGAAAAAGAATAATGCCAATATATTCCCCCACTTTAAAGAAATTACTAAACACCATGCTATGAGCAATTAATTTAAAGTAGAAAATGAGAAATGCTAACAATAAAGAGGACATGAGAGCTTATTTGGAAAGCCCTATGCCAAGTCATATGTTTCCAAAGGAATCTACACCATGAAAAAGGAAAAGAGAGGGGTTGCCCCCAAAATTAAACTCCAAACACATGAGGGATCCATGGATTTTGGGTTAGTATATTCATGCTACAATATTTTTTAGAGAGCTCGAAACTATCATCATTCCCCAAATACTCATGGAACAAGAAGAATGACTCAAAGAGAGCAAAAATAAAGAAAAGCCTTTCGGGTCAACATGGAAGAGACATGAATGTCTTAGTGCCTTGTGTCATCAATAAAAGGAAAACACAAGACAAATGAAAAGATAAAGAAAAATATTTTGGGTCAACATGGAAGAGACATGAAGGTCTTGATGCCTTGTGTGATCCTCAAAAGGAAGACACAAGACAAAGAAAGGATTAAAGGAAAAGATAAAAGATTTACAACATAAAGAAGAATGTAGGTACAAATAGAGGAATGTCACAAAGAGATAGAGATACATCAAATGAAACAGCATAGGGGATCACATTACACACATGCAATCACATAAAAGAAAAAAAGAAATAATGCAAAAGAATATTAAGGCAGATGTGAGTCAACATATGAGCATATCATCCACATCCCAATCATGTGCATTGTATAGAGAAGGCGAACAACTAGCCAAAGGGACAATGACAAATGGATTACTAGGAAAAGGCTATCTAATTCTTGCCCCCATTATGTGCAAGACAAGAATGATCCGAGGTAGGTGATGGGAGGAGCTCCTTGCATTTTGAAATGATTTGCAATAAATGTATAATATGTAATAATGAGAATGTTAGAATCCTACAACTATTACATGGCAAGGAGTGGAATGGTCATGCTTTAAGAGACCATTTCTATGATATCAAACTTTTTAAAGATTTTCTTTTAAGGCACGACACTCATCAGTACTATGCCTGAAAATTCTATGATATTTGCAATGAGATGTGTTTTTGTTCTTATGATTTGGAAATCGAATTTTTGGCATGGGTGGTAATGTAATAAGTCCTTGGCTTAGAAGTATGTGTAAAGTTCTTTCAGTTGCAAATGGTGGACAATGAAATTGTAGTTTCTTTTGTTTGTAAGGCCTTCTTCACTTGCTAGAGGGTGATCCCACAATAGTGCCTTACAATTTTTGGCCAAACTGGACATTGAAATTATTATTTTTAACTAAATCTTCACATTCGGGTGCCTATAGCGGCTAAACTGTGAGGAATTTGAAGATGATGCAAACTAGAGTCTCGTCACATTTTTTCTGTAGATTCTAAAAATATTTTTTTCAAAATTTTTGGAATCAGATTGCACTTCTTTTTTCCATCTCCCATGAAAACTTTTTTTTTTCAGAAAACAACATTTTTAAAAAGTGACACACACCGTATGACGCATAATTTTTTTTCCATGAAGGATAAAATTCTAATTCTTTCAAATTTATATTTCTAACTCCAACATCTAGTGCTTCCACTTGGTTACATAGTGTTTTATTGAATATTTTTTCTTTAATCAAGTTTTGAAGTCAAACCAATTACAATTCAGATATAGAGTGACTGTATAATGTGTAATTTTTTCGTATATATCGAAATTCTTTTTTTTTTGTTGGATCAAGGACTTCAATAACTGGTGCACTCATATGTTTCAATTTTTTTTTGATAATCTGCTATTTTTCCACATGTGTAGAACAAAGACCTTCATTTTTGATGAAAAACCTATGTTTAATAAAACTTAAAAAACAAATACATAATAAAACCAAAACATATTAAAATTATATTCATTGGATAGCTTGTTTCGAGGAATACTTGATTCCAATTGGGTTTGTGAAGACTTCTCCATTTTCATCCTCAACCCGAGCTTTGAAGCGTAAAAATTTAGGTCTTTTTTGTGTTTGGGGGAGAATGAGGAATAAGGGGCAGAACCACCTCAATAATTTCCTTTTTGTTTTTTGGGTGGGAAATGTGGGCCCAGTAATTAATGGGTTCACTCAAACCCTAGATCGAGTGAACCCCTTTTGGGTTCGGTCGAACTTGTAGGTTCATTCAAACCCCTAAAACCAATTTTTTCCACGGGGTCATTTTTTCTCAATTTTCCTTCATCAAATTGTAAACCACTATTGTGGCTTCACCCTAGATTCACCAATTTCTCTAGTTGGGATTAGGGAAAGAGGACCTGAAATATCCTTGTCATCTTCATCATCATTTGGAGATATTGATTGCTCTTTAGGAAGGATGACACTTATATCGGGAGGACAGTCTTGATATCCTAACCCTTTAATATCTTCAATTGGAATTTGTTCTAAGAGTTGTTGAATTTCATGTTCACTTGTTGTATCACATCCTTGTTTACTCAAGATTGTGAATCCTTTTACATATGTCTCTTCCAAATTGATGGGATTATTGGTCACTTTGTTAACATAGAATGGTTGAATGTTTTCTTGATTAGAGGAACTAGGTTCACCTATTGTAGGCAACTTAGGCTCAACTTGTGTTTCAATTTTAGGATGAAAATAACCAAACATCTCAAGTGGTGGGATGATAGGGGGTGTTGGTTGTTTCATGGATAGATAGAAGGATGCGTTGTTTTTAAGGTTGTTAAGGCAATTGTTTAGGAATTTATTCATGCTATAATCATCTTCTCCAATGATTTCAACATCACGAGGAGGAAATGCATTAGGAGTTGAGTGAGCATGAGTAAGTTCAATTTCATTAGGGTCATTTCAAAAATTACAACTTGACACATCCACTAAGGATTTCAGGGACATCCATAGCTTATCAAAGAACATATCCATGAATAAATGCAATGCAAGAACTTAGAATAAAATGTATAAATTAAAATTTGAGAGTACGTAATGTATGTAATAAACTAAATGAAGAAATGGATGAAACAAAAACTTTGCAAACTAAAATAGAAAAATAACAATAGCAAACTGAAACATGAAAACTGAGAATTTAATGCTAAAAAATGTAGTCTAAAATTTGAAATGGGACTAAATCGCCTAGAGGGGCTATTATTTCCAATCAAGTTTTTTTAGGGGTGAACAGTGAATAATAGTCAACACAAGATACCCAAAAATCAGGAAAAATCTCCTATACTAGGACTAAATCGCCCAGAGGGGCATATGAGTCCCAGTTTAGGGTTTTTGCACCATTATCAGTTAATTTTGTGTCAATGTTATGTTTTATTTTTTGGATGATATCTACGCTAAGTGAAAATGTAGATTTTAGATGAAATTCAATGATGTAAGATGCACAAATGCAACTTATATGCACTTTCACTAATGCAAGATTTAGAAACCCTAGAATGCCAATTAACTAATGCAAACCCTAATGTAATGTTAATGCAAGCTAAATCTAGGTTGATGATGCACTCCAAATCATAAAATGAAAATTTCTAAATGCAAGTTCACCAAAATGAAACAATGGGAATAGGGTGCTCTATCTTTATGAGAGATGGAACACTAGGATTAGGACCTATTCCACTTAGTTTCACTCAAGGAAACCATAGAGATCTCAATCCAAGGATGTAATGAAGGAAAGAGATCTACAATAGGGTGTCCTAGGGTATGATTCATGACTAAAGAGGGGTTCACCATCAAGCTAGGGCTTGGAAAGACTAATGAAATGCAAGATCTAATGAAAAAGATTAATGAAATGCAAAACTTCACTAAATGACCTAGAAATGAATGCAAAACAAAATGTAAAACTAAGAGATTAGAGGTGTGCCTAGAAACCTATAAGGGCTTGAATGAAGACTTGAAATGCTTAAAATAGTGAAATAAATGATTCTCATGTAACTTAGCACCATCTCAAAGTGATAAGTTGACTTGATATGATGCAAATTCCTCCATCCTCTAGTACCACCAAACTCTAGTTGGACCCTTTAGATCTTAATCACCAAATACAACATTGTGGCAACAAAAAAGGTATCCCTCTACATTTTCCCTACACCTTTTCAAAGGATTTCAATATTTATTTAATAAGTTTAAGTCCTATTTTGACTTAATGAAAAATTATTGAAATAATATGCTTAAATTTTTATGGGGTACATATAGTTTCTCTAACTTTTGGACATAGGGAAGTTCTTGAATTACAATTTTATTTATTAAATGTCTCTTTGTTAGCATGAGAAAGCTAAAATATATAGGTGAAATAATAGCCTTTTAGGTTAGTTTATCATTTAATGATTATAATTTTTATTATAATAGAGGAGAGAAGTGCATGTAGTTATATTTTTCCTAGCTTATTTTATTTCACTTTGTGCGGACATATTGAGTGCATGGTTCTAAAAATTAACATGTCACTTTTCATATTATCATTAACCTTAAACTCAAATTAAGTACTCAATTCATAGAATTTATAATCTAATTTATAGAGAATTATTCTTCCTAGAAAGGATTGTGCACTTGATTTTATCCCTTATGAATTCACTCCAATGATGATCTCATTCCTCTCTTTTAAAATTTAAAATTATTCCTTTTCCACACCTAGTCTTCGAAAATATGATTGATGCCCTACCATCATACTAGAGGTTTCAAATTGAATATTTAGGTATTTTTATTTGAAGGAAGCTCCTAGTTTATTTTAACACATAAACAAATGAAATTGATACCTTATAATATCAGATGGAAAGAATATTGTGTTTTTCCTGTTACAACTTTAGTCATAAGAATCTACTCTATCTACATCAACATATAACACATTTATTATTTTTCTATTTCAATCATATTGAATTAATGTTGGGGCATGGTTGTTAGAAAATAAGGTGATTTCTCTTATCATATATTATGACATCTTCTAATGATGCTTATTGTCACAACCTAGTTTTTATTAGACATATGTCATCTATTTTATAAACTTGTATATTTACCAAATGTATTTTTCACTTAGGATGAAATTACACTTTTAAGATATATTTGTGTTTGTTGGACCATACCACATGAATGACTATATCATACTTTGAAATTCTTATGCCTCATTCATCTTAGGTTTTTTTTGTCATATAGCTACATATAAATATTTTTGGGTCTCTTTCATAGCATTCCAATACTCAAATTGAATTTTATATTAAATGAATGTAAGCCCTAAAATTCTATTAAAATTATATTAGCACATTATTTTCTTAAGTTTCTTAGATTATTAGTTATGATTCATATCTCATTAATTTAACTAAAGTTAAATCATACTAATTTATCCCTAGATAGTTATATTATAGGGTGTTTGTTTATCCATATATTTTAATTAACCCCAATAATTGTGTAATACCCATCATGTTGTTGATACTCTTATGTGTGGATTTTTTACTTGGTTTGTGTGGGTGATTAGTTCACCGTTTTGGTTGTGTGTGGATTCATAGTTTGGTTGGTTTGCTGCACTTGATATTACATGTGATGCTTGATGATACATTTCATGGTGATTATGTTATATGGTTATGTTATGGTTTTCTTTAATAATATATGTGGTGATGTTGTGATTCTATGTTGCTATGGTTTTTGATGTGTTTGCTAGTGTGTCTTGGTGAAAGGATGGAGTGGCATCACTTGCTCGTGAGTGCCCTGCTACCCCGCGATTACCTTTCACGGTGTGTCTGCAATGAAGATTTACATGCTAGTTGACGTTTGTTTCTATGCAAGATGCGGGTACTGGACATCGACTCCACCTGCTTGACAGGTTTTAGCATGTCCCATAAACCCAATGGGTATGATGTTGAAAAGGGAGTTGTTAAGGAAGTGCCCCTGTCCCAAGTTCATCACTTTGTTGTGAGTCCAATAGTGTCTTTGTCTCAACCTTGTCTTTGTTTATGTTTGGGTTAGTGTTGATTATTTATTTTTGTATATAAATGTTTGTTATTTAATTAATCTTTGTTTTATGTGTGATTAATTAATGTTATTTAATTGATATAGTAATGTGTAGATAATTATAGTTAAGTTAATTGATTAATGTTCTTGTTTGAGTGAATAATTTAAATTAAAATATTAGATGCTTTCATGTAAATTAGAATTTTAAATATGCATGAGGTAAGTGGTATTAATTCTTCAATTTTTAAATTAATAAAATAGCTTATAATGCTTTATTATTATTAAAAGAAAAATAATTGAAAAATTAGTTAATTTATATTAGAGGATTTATGGGAGTGAGTGGGGAATTTAATAAAAACTCTGGTACAAAAATATTCTCGAAGAGAATATTGGCATGCTGTTAATGATAGGAAGCTTCTTCACAGAAAGATATGGGCGGTAGAATTGTTTTTTGGGTTTTGGGGGTTTTCTGGTTAAAAATTTGAGGTTTTCATCATATTTTTTTTGGGCTCAGATTTTGCTTCAGGATGGAGGTGAAGTTTCTGGAAAGGATTTAGAAGTGGAATTCTGAAGGCGAAGCTAGCTCCAACCCTCGTTCCTTCAAGCTTCAGGAAAATAGGTTCCTTTACTATTTATTTAATTGTTTTCTTGTTTTGAAAAGATTGCCTGAAATTGTCTATGTAAGAGGAAATTGTCATGAATTAGTTATAACCCTCTATAGAAATGTTTTTTGATAGATTTTGAGTAGAAAAGTTTATTAAAATTTCTTCTGTAGGAAAATTTTGTTGCCGGCTCTTGAAGCCTCTGTAGAAATTTTTACAGTAAAATTAGAGAGCCTCATTAAAATATATATATATTGTTAAACAATAGGTAAACTACAAAAGAAAACAAAAGAAAACCTCTGTAGGTTGCAAATGGAGTCCTCTGACAAAATTGTGAAATTGAAACCTCTATAAGAATTCTTCTGAATATTTCTTGTAGGAAATATTCTGAGAAATTGGATTGCATTGGAATTCTCTGTCAAAAATTTAGAAAATTGAAATTCTTTGATATATTAGATAAAATGAAATTCTCTATTAAAATAGTAAACTATTTTCCTGTAGAAAATTTATGAAATTACCATCAGAGAAATTGTTTTCGATTAATTTATATATGCATATATATTTGTGAATATATATATATATATATATATATGAATAGTTAAAGAAATTGTTGTAGGAATATAAAATTCTGTTGAAAATTTGTGATTTAAAAATTGGCGGATGAAATTCGTACGACGAAATTCGTGAAAAATTCAAAGAGAAATATATATATATATATTTGAGGCAATGGGGGGGGCTACGCCCACAGTATATATATATATATATATATTTATATATATATATATATATATATATATGTACCATATATAACACTCTCTGCTATATATATATATATATATACTCTCTCTCTTTATATATATATATTTAGAGCTGATGAAATCACGCCCATGGTAGTCCCTATATGGAGGTGTGATGAAATGTGATTTACTCCTGAGTATACCAGGCACTACCCTACCTGCATTTTATTACTTACATTTGGGGTTTGGGCATGAAATACACCCGACCTACATGTGAATGTTTATTTTTGTTTTATTTTTTTTATTTTTTATTATATAATATATATTATACAATATGAATTATATAAGATATATATTATTTATAATATATATTTTATATTATATATATATATATATATATATATTAGAAAAGTTTAATAAATGATTTGAAATTGTAATTTAATTTTATAAATAAATATTATAATTATATATATATGCATATGCATATATACATATAGATGTGTATATAGTGTGTGTACACACACACACACACACACATATATATTATATATGTTGATATAATGGAAGAAACTAGATGTTGGTTTAAATAGCAAGTTGATTTTTATGAGGTGATTAGGTTAATTGAATATAACTATTTTTTTATTTATTAAATTAAGTTGAATGTTTCTAGGTGAATCAATAAATTATTCACTTTGACAAAATTGTGTTGTAGAATTATTATTGAATCAAGTATGATTTTCGCTTGATTAGGTTATGGTTTTGTGGGAAAAACCCTTATATTAGCATATTCTCTTGTAAGAGCTTAAGTTGCTTGTTAGGGACTTCCAGAGGCATGGGAAAATGATGTTGTAACTTTGATCTTTTAATTTGATACTTGTTCTTGTTTTGACTAAAGTTGTGATCTAAAGTTTACTCTCGGGTTGTACCTGTCTTTATGTGTATTTATTCATATGACTTTTGGCAAGATGGTTTTTCCTCATGGTTTTTCTATTTTGTGGTTCAATTTTCTTGTTGGTACAACCCCTTGGAATTTTTTGTTGTGATTTGGGTTTCTAGGGAGAGTGGCTCTATGTGGGTGCCGATGCACAAAGGGGCTATCAGGATAAGCCACGTTAGAGTTTGAGTAATAAGTGATAACCTAATTAATTAATTAGGGGGTGGGTAGTTAAACATTAACAAGATAATTGTGGATACCTCATCCACCTGTTAGTGCTCTTGCAGACTAAAGGTGGGCCGAGAAGGCCGCGGTTGGCAAGATCGTTGCCTCGTCTCCATGAGAGGTTGACAGGTCCACACGAGTCACCCTATGGGGCCGGTGCCTAGAGAGGCTGTTAGGATAACCATAGATGGGGGCCGGCGTCTAGAGATAGGAAGTTAGGATAACCCATGTAGGACTATGCGATGACACTCTCCTCTAGCTTCCCCTTGCGATGTTTTGTTGCTAACCTCTGGAAGTGGTCTTTTGATGTTATGTTTTTCCTTTATGTGTGTTTAGCTTTCCATGCTTAGAGTTTATTATTGTGTATTTTTTTGGATATTCTTGGTCAGGGACCCTTTCTTATCTACTCCTAGCATAGGGGTGGTCGGGTGGAACATGCTATGCACCCCGTTGGGTTCCCTATTTTGTAGATGTACCTTTCAGTACAAAGTTTTGCAGAGATAGCTTCATCCAGTGTTTATATGTCTCCAGATGTATACTTGTACTTCTATTATACTTTGAGTAATGATATGTTACTCTCCTATGTATTGGGTAGACTTATGATGTAATCTTGAGTAATTGCTCAATGAGATGTACTTGTAGATTGATGTAATGTATAATCACATTATGTAATTCTTTCTTGAATTATAATTGTTAATATCGTTGATGTTGTGTTATGTTTGAGAAAATATGTTCTTTATATTACCAAGTACAATATTTTATGAAAGCATGTATGGTTTCTATATGGTTCATTCTTGTCTTATTGCTTATCTTTAATAAATGTTTAAAAGAAGACTTGTGAATGAATGAGTTATGTTAGTAGAATTGATAATTACTTTTATCAACTTTGTTATGGGATAGATTACGTAATTTCACCTCGTGTACCCCAAGGGACTTAGATGTTTAACTTGTAATCATTAGCTATGTTAGTTGCATTAGTAAACTTAGTGTTTATTCTTAATGTTTAAAAAAAAAAATTGTTGCATTTTTTTTGGTTGTCCTTTGGGGTTTGCGCGACAGGGCGTTACAAATTGTCTACCACCTTTTCCTTTAACCTAGTCACATTTCTCTCATTCTCCAAGTTTTAGATGTAATTACACTTTTTTTTATTCTCTTATAGATTTGTAATCTCCCTATGCACTTTTTTCCTTATCCTTTCTTTGAGTTGTTGGATAAGACTCAAATTGGAAATTTCATGGCGCTTTATTGATAATTAATTAAAAAAAATTCCATGATCATCATTAAAATATTAATCAATATGACCATCCCATTATTTCTATATCGTAGACCCCTTACATTATATATCTATGCTAAAACATTATCAAAATTCATATTTTATTTCTATTGATGTAGATTTAATATCCTTTGTGACCACATGTTTATTAACTAAGTATTATTTCCCTAAAGGCATGGTCATCTTGATGTGTTCTTTACTTACAAACAAAAGCTTCTTAAATATGTTGCAACTCATTCATGGAAATGTGTTTAATATGTTGAACTGTTTGTAGAAATAAAATTTATGTTCCCCTTATAAATTTCACTTGAGTCGGTATTTTAGGTTTAAATTTATCTTTCAAATATTTAAGGCCCATAACTAGTAGACTTAAAATATTTGCATCCCATTGTTGGACTAATTGTTGAAATCTCCCTTTAGATTCGAGACATGTAATAACTTCCTCCTATGGATCTACTTATCTCTAGTGTATGTATCAAGTATTAATAGGTCGATCTTTTGGTGCAACGACAAACATGTTCCAAAAAATAGTATCAAAGCTAGGCTATGGGTTCAAATCTCCTTAGGTTACGCTAAGGGGGGATTTTTAGAATAATTTCCAACATCTCACTTTGGATTTGGGACATGGACTAACCACCTCGAGCTATGGATCTGATTGTCTCTAGTGTTTGTATTAGGTTTTAACAAGTCAATCTTTTGGTGCAATAGCAAACATGTTCCAACACCCAAGTTTGTAATATTTTTCATCTAGAGACTTTGTGAACCCAATTTTTCCTATGTAATGAAACTTAATAAATGGTTTAAGTCAAGTTCTCATATCCAAATTAAATTTTATGCTTATTGGACTATAGGTGGTGAACCTAAACTTTTTTATTAATAAAAATATACCATGGTTGTCACATCTATTGTTTACGAGTACCTCATTTTCTTGTGGACTTGTTTTATTTTATGTACATATGTTTAGTGTTATTTTCAATTCTATATATTTATTTAGATATGAGTAATTCAAGTTGAATTTTATAGGACTCAAATATGGTAGAGCTATTTTTTTCATTTATTATATTTTGAAGGGATCTTGCATTTTAAGTTTATTCTATTTTGTGACCACATCCTAAGTCAATACAAAAATCCTTATAATTTATTGAGTTTAAAAAGTTATTTTAAGTTTTAAATAATGGTCTAAAATATATCATGTCACTATTGGAAGATCTGATAGTACTCTACATTATATTTTGTTATATATTTATGTTTATAGTTTTTACTTCTTTCACATCCAATAAAATGTAGACCTGAATTTCCCTATACATTATAGTTAAGAAATAATTTCATGTGTAAATACATCATATTTTTATATCCAACTTTTTTATACTATTTATGATTATTCACATTTATCTCAAGGGATGTAAGTGATGAACATGTCACAAGTTTATTATGTGTATGATATTCTTGGTGCATGTCTAGTAGGTGCTTGTGATATGATCCATATTTATTAGAAAATAAGATAATATAGAAGATTTATAACACACAAAACAAAAGATATTTTTGGGCTAGTCATGGAAAAAGAGAAAATTATGGGTCAATATTCTCTCATATATGTAAAAATAGTTCAATAAACCCTCAAGGTAGGATAACCTTGTACCATAATCATTATGAAATAATCTAATCACCACTATATCTTTAAGAAATTTTAAACTTAATATCATAATAATAATGTATCTT
Organism: Sequoia sempervirens; assembly: GCA_007258455.2. Classification (NCBI taxonomy): domain Eukaryota; kingdom Viridiplantae; phylum Streptophyta; class Pinopsida; order Cupressales; family Cupressaceae; genus Sequoia; species Sequoia sempervirens. Next base: position 33,253,625 of record VDFB02086081.1, on the reverse strand, counting down.
TATATTAATGCTCACCTCCCTTTATATATTCCTCATAAAAATGAAATGGTGGAATAAGCCACTAAACCCATGTAGGCTTGCTCATCACCTACTATATTTAATTACATGGTTTGACCAAATGGCCCAATATAGTTAATTTAAGGGATGTGTATCAAATTTTATCATCTCCTTTAAACTATATAAATTATAATATCATATTCCTAAATACATAACATAATGTCCCATCTTAAACTATTTTTTTCTCTAAAACATAATAAGATGTCAAACAATATGATTTCTACTAGTCATAAAAAATATGACATATACTATAATTAAAAAAATTATAGGTGTTATTTACAATAATTTTAGATTGATGATGGCTAAATCCCAATATTGATACACATTCCATTGTGCCCACTTGATTACATCATTACCATTATATTTTTCTACCCTAAATAGCCATTACTTTTGTGATGTCAGTAAATATTGTAATTTCTCATTCAATTCCAAATAGATCCATAGTTCTAGGCCTACTAACTTCATGTAGTATCATGCCTCCATGATTATTTCCTCATGCAATAATGTAAATTTCTATATATTACACCCTTTTATATCTAGTGAACATTTTTTCTTCACCATTATTTGTCAATTATTTTGCTAGATTATAAAGGGACAATTTATTTTCATTTTTTTCTTTACATCATAGTACATTCACTTTTCCTATGAATCTTTGGTATAAAATTTAATACATTCCTAAACTAGCTCTACTTTGACTTTTCTCAGTCTTCATTATGTGTACTATGTTGGATTGCAACTTCTTCCTTTTTATACTAGAGTTACCTAATGTGTAATGTGGTAGTTCTTTATAAATGAAAATTAATTATTATAATGTCATGTGTTGTCTATGAGGACAAGATAATTTTGGTTCTCATTATATGCAAGGACATAATTTGTGAGCAATAAATTAATTATCTATGCATTGTTTTTATTATAGAATTAGGGAAAGGCCCCTAATCCTTAAAGTTTTAGTGCATCAAAGTAGATTAATGAAAAAATAAAAAGGAACATAGGCCCAAAGAAACAACAAAGGGAATGCAAACCCTGAGAAATTGCACAACAACAAAACATAGAGAGACTAGAAAATAAAAATACAAGGATTAATCAACAAATTCAACCTTTCCCATTCCTCCTTATCATTTTGTTCAATAACATTGTTAGTCCACATAGTCTTGTCTGCATTTCCTTTAAAAAATTTCTTTTCTATTTTGTTAATCTTCAAACGACCAGAGACAGTACCCATAACAACCTTCAACATAATTTCATGAGTTAGCTTTATAATCTTATGAAGAGAATTTTCTAGATGAGTAAGCCTATCATTAAGACTACTAGAAACAATATTATTAAGCTACAACACATGGTTTTTCAACTTCTTTATGACTTCCTTGTCAATATCATTAGTGTTGTTTGCAAGTCTATAAGGAGGACAAGTATCCTCCCTATCATTAGTGTTATCCATAGGGCTAGGGGAAGGAGGGTTAGAATAATTTTGTATCTTTAGGGCCACCTAAAAAGTATGGCTATAGCCCATATCAACCTCGTCATCATCCTCCACATAACTTGTTCCTCATTAGGTTCATTGTATTACATCTCATCTAATTCATGGTCCAATTAATCCTCCTTTGAGCTCTCCTTAATTTGAGGGAGGAACTACTCTTCATCCACCTTGTCTTGCTTAGTCATCTTGTAAATTTGTATTCCTTTGTAAGTGTTAGGGATATAACAAGTTGATAGACCTATGCCCATCAGACCCTTTGATGTTAGTTGGAGTAGAATCCATATCCGAATTCTCCAACCCCTCAACATCAAAAAATTGATAGCCTTGCCATCATCCAGATTAGGGTTTTAGCCTTCTTGGTAGATTTTCCATGTTGTTTATCTTTCATATTGGGGATTTATTTTCTTTTCATAGTAGGTGAGGTTTCAAGAAGCTCAAGTTGGAGGTTAGGGATCATAATAGGGCCCTTACATCTAGGGTTCAGACCCACCTTACTAATAGAGCAAGGTTTAGGTTTAGCAGGGGTAGAGGGACCTAGATGGTTTGTCTTTAATATGCTTAATGTTTACAATAGAAAGAAACTTAGGATTAATGGAGGGGGTAATCGCTAAAAAATATTTGTAAATGACCATGATAAGGCCTTGGTGTAAAGAAAGATAGGAACGTTTAACAATGCAAGCTTCAAGAGAGGTGATAAAAAAGAAGGGGAGATTCATTTTCTTATCATGGTGGAGGTGATTCAAAATTGGAAAGTGGTACTTGTGCATTATTTTGAAGTGGCCTTTGAGGGTAAGGTACTTCATACAATTTAGACTCAGCAGGGCCAAAGGAGCTGGAAGCTTCTTGTGATTGTAACCATTTTGAAAGTGAACAACTTTATCTATACATTGTTTAGGGAGTGGAGCTAGATACTTAAAACATGAATATTACAAGTACCTATGTCATAAGTGATAGTCAAGATAAATATAATTTTAATATAGGTCATATTAATATTGAATGGATATTGTAAAGAGTGTATGAGAGAGACCATATTGCATGGTTAATAGATTTTTATTTCCATTTTTTGGCATAAGTCCCAATAAAATAAATATTTTATTATTTATATAAGATTGTATCTAATTATATCATATGACTAGAGTAAATTGAATGTTAAAATAAAGAGATTGTATATAATGTAGAGCCTTAAAATTATGACAAATGATGTAACATCTAATGGGTTTGAGGGTTATGTATTAGAGCTATAAATATATTTAAAAATTCTAGAAGTTATAGTGGTTGGTAGATTATGGACCTAGTCTTGTTATAAATACTTATGCCTGATGATCAAAATCCATATAAAGTAACAATTACTATAGATTAAAATTTATCTTTCATGTTTTCATGTGATAAAAGTATAGAGAAGGGGTTGAATGTAGAAGGCTCTTCATGAAAAACTATCTCCATAATTATTTATACTTCTAAGGGGATAGATATTCCATATGTATTCTTGAGGCTACATTTTCTAGTCTTGTGCTATTTTAATAAGTTTTTGATAGGGAAAAGCAGGTTTTGATGGGACTCAAAACCCATTACAAGAAGGTTTTGATGGGACCTACAACCCAATACAAGGAAAGGATGCTGCAAGAAAAATAATCACCAAACCCAATCGCAGCCCATTAGTAACCAGGGGCCTAAAGCCCATAACCAATTACAAATAGATTTTACCTGGGACCTTAAACCCAAAGGTTTTGAAGGGACCTTAAATGCTTAACTATATTTTTCAGGGATCATGAACCCTAAAGAGAGCCATCATCAGGTTTTGGCTGGGACCTCAAACCCAAAAACATAGATGACTAAAAAAGTAGAAACCTTCTTACAACTCCATTTGATCTGAAAAACCATCCCACACTCCACCTCCATAGGACAGGGCCCTCCTCTATATGAGGGGAAAATGTAAGAGCTTAGACCACCAAAGTAACCCAACTCTTGCTCATACCAGATCCACCTTAGAAGGAACCAAATCCACCTCAAAAGGAGCAAGAAAAGGAGAAGAGGACTTTCCACTGGGCCTGTAGCAAACAACTACACCTCAAAAGGAGTGGGCTCTACCTCGACAAGAGAAAACTTCACCTCTAGAGAAGAAACCATCTGAAGAATCCAACTAAAAGAAACTACTCCAATAGGACAAGCACTCACATCAACCATAGGCATCAGAAGAGATAAAGACAAGAAACCAAGCTTAAAGATCAAGTCAACCCTCAACAAAGAGAGCACACACACTAGAACCTTTGAAAAAGCTTCTAAAGGTATCACCCAAAACTAGAAAAAAATAAAAATTCCCCAACAAACCTCAACATCATCATACTTCAGAAGGGGAACTTAAACAAAGCATCCTCTGAGACAACATCAGAGGAAACCCCACAAGAGGCCAACACAAGCCCAGAAAAAGAGCAACTAGAAGGTAGCACCAGGTCAAAGGGGAGTAGAACAAGTCCACCAAGGAAAGAGGATGCCAAGCAAGGAAGTAGTAGGGAGATGGCCAGACAAGAAAGCACAATGTCAACCCTAAAACATTAGTCTCAGCCCAAAATAAGCCACAACCTTAGACAAAATCTTGTAAGGGACCACAACCACACCAAACAAGCCCACAACTAGACCAGAAAGAAAAACCCAAAGCTGCAAACAACCCAGCAACAAGGATAAAAAATGAACAAGGGAGAGACTCCCCTACACCAAGCGAGATGAGCATCCCCACATAGGGCACCGACCACCAAAACAACAGTGCATAGCACCAACCATAGGGATGGTAAAGTAGCAACAACCAATGAGACAACCAAGAAGCACCACCTAAGAACGAACCCAAAAATCAAGCACAAAGGCCTTGTTTTAATAAGTTAGTCGTGATGGAGATATGTAAATTATTTTGAAGTGCAATTAAATTTTTTTTAATACATCATATAGATGTGTCTTGTTTAGTTATATATTTTCAAATTAGGCTTTATTGTGAATGCTTCTAGTATGTACATATATAGGGATTCAC
>VDFB02086081.1:33221351-33248972 GCA_007258455.2 Sequoia sempervirens | reverse complement strand
TTCTTTTATGTTGTTCTTCAGTTAGCTTTCATCTTTGAAGTTTTCATGCAAACTCAGTCTTATAGTGTTCCTGCAACATAAGGCCAGTTCATGGTTTGTGTTTCAGTCATAGTTGTTATGGTTTTTATCACAGTTGAGTTAAAGAATTTCACATTACCGATCTGTGGTTTAGATAGAATTTCTTTCCAGTATGTATTTTTGATAAGATTTGATTGAAACTAATTCCTAGTGCATATATTTTTCCGCGCCATTTAAAGCCTACGTCCCCTGGTTTGACAAGTAAATGAACGCCCATATAGAGAGATATTAGTCACCTGTCGGAATGTCCAATTCCCATGAAAGGTTCTACTGATATTTTCATATCCTTTTGTGGGCGTGACCATTTTTGGCGCCGTTGCCGAGGATGGCGTCTAGCTAGGAGTTTGTCAGAAGTCATTTTTAGCACTAGTTTAGCTTGTTAGTAAATTTTCTAGATCCTTTAAGCCACTATTCACCATATTGCATGCATAGAAGAAGAAGAGACACAGTGGGAAGGTTCCTCCCTGAAAATCTATTTATTGAACTACCATTTGACCCAGCTGATAACAAACCTGAGGAAAATCCATTCGCTCTATTATTCCAACAACCAGACATGGCAAATAATCCACCTAATAATCCACCTCCTGCATTTGAGTTTCCCATTATTCTTCAACGAGATACTAATAATCTTAAAAAAATTCCCTCTTCTTTGCTTCCAAAGTTTTATGGCCTTGTCACAGAAGACCTAGAAACCTTTCTGTTTGAATTTGATGTCCTCTGTCGTAGTTATGACTACAACACAGACGCTCACAAACTGAAGCTATTTCTTTCCACCTTGAAGGAAGGAGCTCTCAGGTGGTTCATGAGTTTGGGAAGAGGTGTTGTAGATAGTTGGACAGCCATGCAGACCAAATTCCTTGAAAAGTATAAGGAATATTGTAAGAGCGCCAGCAAAGGTGATGACATATTCTGAATTCAGCAGAAAGATTATGAGAGCCTGGAAGATTATATATCCAGATTTTTGTTTGCACTAAAGAGGAACTCAAACCATACTCTCAACGAGGACTCTTAGAAACTACTCTTTCTAAGGGGAATCAGTGATGCCTGTATAGACGCCCTAGACCTGATGGGAGGAGGTGATATCACCTAACTGCCTTGGGATGATATAAAGAAAATATGTCTTAACTACTCTCGAGCAATAGTCAAGAAAGGTCGAGGTCATCATACTACCATAGGAAAGTCTTCTTCTGGTGGAGTCTCCCGGATGGAGATCACAAATTTGCTATCTGATTTCAAGCAAGACTTCATTAATAATATGGCTACACAACTGGATACCATGCAAGCTCGGAGGAAACATGAGGAGGCTGAGACAGTTTTGGCTGAGTTCTGTCCATACTGCAGACAAAAGAAGAGTGATTACAGATGCAAGATGGTGGCTAATTTGGAAGCTAGACAACTGCCTACTGACTTCAAGCCAGTAGAAGGTGATGATGATCAAATGTTCTTTGTCGCACAAAGGAGACCATGGGCCCAAAGACAAGGTATGCCTCAAGATCCTTTAACTTTTAGTAATCCTTATTCTGGCTATAATAACCAATTGCAACATGCATATGGACCACCACCACCCTGGAATCCACCTCAACCTAGTTGGCCTAATTATCAGACCCCACAATGGCAATCTCCTCAAGGAGGTTGGCAGGAGCTACAAGGGCAATGGACCCCACATTCAGGAAATTGGCAGCAAAATCTTCAATAGAGAGGCCCTCAGCAATGGAAAAATTAGTCCTCTAGATTTCTGCAGCTTCCATAGCCACAACCACAGGCCCTTATGCCACCTCCTGCAGCAACTGCCACAAATCCTTGACCTCTGAAGCAAACACCTATGCCTACCCAGCCGTTGCCCAATCCCAATAATAAGCAATAGCAGCAGCCTGAACAGCCTATATATCTTTATGAATCCAACCAATATCAAGCTTATGCCTTGAGCATTAATGACATCCATTTGAGGTCTGGAACCACTTTACCTACTCTGAAACCACCTCTGATTACTGAAATACCAGATTCTCCCCTTGAAGAATCTGCTGCACCTGTTATTCTTGCTGAGCATATACCCATAACTGATACAGTTTAAGGAGCCAGTTTTGCAAAACCAAGATAATCCACCTTTTCCTCAAAGGTTGCAAAGTACTGTATCTAAATCCATGGAAGAATCCACTTTTGACATCCTAAATTAGCTCAAGAATGTGCAAATTCAAATCCCTTTATTTTAGGATATTAAAGATATTCCCATTTTTGGAAAAGCTATTAAAGAGGCATGTTTGAAGAAGCCTGGATGGAAGAAAAAAGGATCCTCAAACAATTCATGTCTTAGGTAAATTGGCTAATATAATGTTGGGAAATGTAGTTATCCCAAAGTATATTGACCCTGGAAGTCCTGTGGTGCAGATACATATAAATGGTCAAGTTGTAAAAAATGTTTTGATTGATTTAGGTGGTGCTATAAATGTCATGACAAAACATATTATGAACTCCTTAAACATTTCAGACATTAGGTCTACACCTATAGTTCTGCAGCTTGCAGAAAGCTCCACAGTTAAACTTGATGGGATAGTGGAAGATGTAATTGTCACTCTTGAATCTTGGGAGTATCCTGTTGATTTTACAATATTATCAATAAAGGAAACTTTACGAGGATATCTAGTTATCCTTGGTAGACCATGGTTAGCAACTGCAAATGCTTTTATAGGATGTCGTTCTGGAGATATGACCATTTCTGATGGACAGTCCACAAATAAATTGACCCTGTATCCGCCTGCTAAACCTCAACCAGATTTGTCCCAACCTATTTGGCCAGATGTGGGGGAAGAAATTGAAGAAGCCAATTCTTTGGCTCAATTAATGATGATTCAAAATAATCCATTTTCACAACTTGAGAGTGAGGATGCTTTATTGTTCTAAATTCTACATACAATGCTAATACGGGTAATTCATCTGATCCAAATGGTACTCATTTACAATGTTTCCTGCAGAAACCAGATTTTGAAAGCTCATTGCCTAAACTTCCAGCAATTTTTCATAATTTACTTCCACAAGAGGTACAAACATCACCCATAGATTCTATGAGTAATATCACTAAGTAGATAGAATTGTCTCCAGATCATTGCTTGAATGTCAATAGCAAGTTGTCACAGTCTCAAGAGGCTGACTTATTAAAAATGCTATAAGAACAATATAAAGCTTTTGCATGGGAATATGGGGACATGCAAGGAATAGATCCTTGAGTTTGTACTCATATAATATATATCAAAGAAGACTATGCACCGGTTAGACAACCTCAAAGAAGAGTAAATCCAGCACTTAGAGAAACAGTTAAAGGTGAGCTTCAAAAGTTGCTTGATGCTGGTTTTATTTATCCAATCTCTGATAGTCAATGGGTTTCTCCATTAGTCATTGTTCCAAAAAATGTGGAAAATAGAGAGTGTGTGTAGATTATAGAGAGTTGAATAGTGCTACTAAAAAAAATTATTTTCCATTACCTTTTGTAGACCAAGTACTAGAATCACTTTCTGGCAAAATATATTTTTCCTTTTTGGATGGTTACAATGGATACAACCAAATAAAAATTGCCCCTGAAGATCAAGACAAGACCACTTTTACCTGTCCATGGGGAACATTTTCTTATTCGGTCTTGCCTTTTGGCCTATGCAATGTACCAGCAACATTTCAAAGAGCAGTCATTAGTATCTTTGCTGATATATCTCATGAATGTATGGAGATTTACATGGATGATTTCACTACCTATGGAGTCACATTTGAAGAAGCACTGGTCAATTTAGAAAAGGTATTGAAAAGGTGTAGAGAGAAAAAATTATCTTTAAATAGTGAGAAGTGTTTTCTAATGATGAAAGAAGGTATTGTTCTAGGTCATCATGTTTCAAAGAATGGAATTCAGGTTGACCCTGCTAAAATTGCAGTTATTCAGAATTTACAAACTCCTGCAAAACAGAAAGATGTTAGAAGTTTTCTTTGTCATGCAAGGTATTATAGAAGGTTTATAAAAGATTTTAGTAAAATTGCCAGCCCACTTTATGCCCTGTTAACAAAGGATTCCCAATTTGAGTGGACAGAGGCCTGTGAAAAATCCTTCCTGCAACTAAAGGACCTGCTTACTAAAGCCCCTGTTCTTCAAGGACCAAAATAAAATTTTCCTTTTCATATACATGCTGATGCTTCTGATTTTGGCATAGGAGCAGTTATGAGTCAAAAAGAAAATTCAATTGAACATGCTATTTACTTCATCAGCAAGAACCTTCAAGGTCCTGAGCTTAACTATACTGTTACAGAAAAGGAATTGCTTGCAATAGTGTATGCTTTGAATAAGTTTAGGCATTATGTCACAGGTTATCAGATATTTGTTCATACTGACCATGCAAAAATCAAGTACCTGATGAACAAACCTGCCATCTCTGGTAGATTGGCACGGTGGCTCCTATTGTTACAAGAGTTTGACATCACAATAATTGACAAACTAGGAAGAGCTAATGTTGTAGCTGACTTTTATCAAGACTACAATCAACTAGACCTATAGAACATGAGGTCATTGATGATAGGTTCCCAGATGAACACTTATTTTCCATTGTTGCACATACTCCATGGTATGCAGATATTGCCAACTATCTAGCAGCAAACAGAATACTAGCCCACTTTTCTCCAAAAAAAAAGAAGTCAATTGAGAAAAGTTTTAATTTTTTCTAGATTGCAATAGTTTGTTTTATACTAGACCTGATCAAGTAATGTGAAGATGTGTAAGAGAAGATGAGACTTATGATATCTTGCATGCTTTTCATGATGAACCATGTGGAGGACATTTTGTAGCAAAAAGAACAGCAATGAAGGTTCTTACAACAGGGTACTACTGGCCAACACTACACAAGGATGTTGTGGTCTATACAAGGAAGTGTGACAGATGCCAGTGAATGGGAAGACCAACTAAGTCCGATGAAATGCCACTATATCTGCAGATAATAGTCACCCCTTTTGATAAATGGGGGATGGATTTTGTGGGACCAATTGATCCACCATCAAATGGGAAGTCATACATTCTAGTTTGCACAGACTATGTAACAAAATGGGTCGAGGTAAAAGCTATGAATCATGCCCGAGATAACAAAGTTGCTGAATTTTTGTATGAACAAATTTTCACAAGATTTGGAGTTCCTAGAGAGCTTGTAACTGATCAAGGAGCTCAGTTTACGTCAAATCTGATCACTGCACTTATGAATGACTATAAGATCAAACATAGGAAGTCCAGCCCATACCACCCTCAAGCCAATGGTCAGGCAGAGGTAACAAATAGGGAAATCAAGGCGATCCTCACAAAGACAGTGCAGATTCATAAGAAAGACTAGAGCAATAGACTTCCTGAAGCAGTTTGCGCTTACAGAACTACATGGAAAACAACAATTGGTTTACACCTTTTGAGCTGCTTTATGGGAAAACAACAATGTTACCAATAGAATTTGAGCACAAAACTTTGAGGACAGCTCTTGAACTCAACATAGACATATCTGAAACATAGAAGGATCATCTCCTATAGCTAAATACTTTGGATGAAATGAGAAAAGCTGCCCTGCAGCATACAGAAGCAATCCAACAGCAAAGGAAGAGATGGCATGATCAGCACATCAAAACTAGGAAATTTTCTGTTGGAGATTGGGCTCTGTTATATGATTCCAGATATTAAGAAAACTAGGGCAAGCTCACAACACGCTGGCTTGGCCCCTATGAAGTTGAAAATGTGCTCGATAATGGAGCCGTACAGCTGGTGACAATTGATCAAGTCCGTTTCAAATTATTAGTCAACGGCCACCGACTCTGATTATACCATAAACCAGTCTCCAAGGAAGAATTCATGCAGCAGTTTGTTCAGGTTCCTCCCACTACTCTTCCTACAGCTAAAGGCTTTAGCCTTTCTCCTGCAGTGTTACTATAATTTTCAAAAAGCATGCCCATAATAAAGGTTTTCTTTTTAAGGAAACCCTTTTTTCTCCATTTTCATTTATTGCCCCCATCTCACTTCTTTATCTTCCATCCATCAATCTCATCCACCCATGTCACCCATCCACTTCATCCGTCTGCATCAACATTAATTAAGATATCATTCCCACTTGTCAATTTATGCAGCGCCGTCATCTTTCTTCACACGTACGTGCAATTACTAAAGGTACGCCATATCTTTTCTTATCACATATTTGATTTATTTCATTCTATTCATTTACTGCTATGCATGTACCGGTCATTATCACTTGAATCTCTACTTGTTCTTTAGTACATGTTAGGACACATGTCATACTTTAAGTAGGGGGCGGGGTAATCCATGTTTTAAAACTTGTCTTTTCGCTGCTGCCATAACTGTAAAATAATATTTCTTTAATTCTTTTCTGGTACTTTCCAAATATGATTGCATGTCCTTTATTGCATTCTTTATTGCATGAATTTATTGTAAACTACGATTAAGACTGCTTGTTTAAAAAGTTCATTTTTGGAAAAAGAAAGAAATGTGATGGCACGACAGAAGAAAAACTAGAGCAGAAAAGGGGAAACAGAGAATTTGAATCTTCAGCAAGGAACTGAGTTAAGTGAAAAGGAAAACTGCAAACATGAGTGGTTAGTTAGTGTGACATGAGCCTGTAGCTCATGAATTGTTACTACAAAATCTGCAAACAGTCCACGCATTCGGCCTTTGTGGATGGTTGAATTATTTCTTGAGCTTGAATGATTTTGATGAGGAGGTAGTTGGAGAATTTTTGAGAACACTTTCTAAAGGGGAAGCCACTGTATGGGGTCTAACGGTTGTTGCAACTGAAGACAGAATTGCTGAGGTAACCGCGCTCCCAGCTATTGGAGAAAATTTTTCTTCAGACGCTGCAGCTGCAAGGGCTGAGTTTTCAATGCCCACTGATGGACCTCTGGAAGTTTCCAAGTAGGGATGCAAGCGTGTATCATTGCCCCATCCATATTCAGAGTATGCCACTTATATAATGAGGTATTTAATCTATGAAGGCCATTTTTTCTACCTGCATTCTCATCATTTTAAATTATTAAGCCATATGTGGCATGGGTTAGTTGTAAATATTCTGAATTTCTTGTTAAAATTTTTAGAGCAAAGTGCCCATGGAACTCAACAGGGGAAAGACAATTCTGTCACTCATCATGGCCTTATTAAATTACTGATTGAGCGCTCTTTGAAAGACATCTCACCTCTCTCCTGGCAACAATTTGTTGCCCAAAAGAGTTTGCAAATGCCACAACCCCCTAGGGTAATTACCCCAAGACCTCAGAGAAAGAAGAAAGAAATTGCATCTACTAGTGGAACAGGGCAAGGGTCATCTACTCCTGTAGCACCCGGTCCTGCAGCTTTAGCACCTGAATCCTCTACTAGGGTACAAACTAGGTCTGCCACTAGGAGAAAAAAAGGAAAAATAAAGGCAGAAGGGTCCCCTGAATCTAAAATTCATTCTCAGAAAAGACAATGCTCCTCTCCTGCAGCACCTTCCCCTGCACCCATTTCTCCTATAGCAACACCTGTTGCTATTACCAGTTCATCGTCATCCTCTAGTAGGGCAAAACCCTCTGAACAAACAAGAAAAAGAAAGGCTACAGGAACACCTCCTGCAGCCGCATCTGTGCCAAGAAGGGTTTCCACTAGGAAGCAATCTAAGACCTCCCCTATTTCACCACAACCTGAGGTGATTATAATTTCAGAAGGGTCTGTTGAATCTGAATTTAATGTTTCTCAGAATGAGTCCGAGAATGCTGCTCAGAGTTCATTTGTTCCTGAAGAGGAACAAGTTGAGACAAAAGAAACAGGGCACGATGAGCAAGGGTTACCAAATCTTGATGATTTGGCTACTGCTGCTATGCAATTTTCGGAGGAAGCCCAGACTTCTCCACCCTAGCAACAAGAAGAATGTATCTTGTAGAAAGAGCAAGAATAGATTGAACAATTGAATGTGCCTAGTGAAATTGTATTTCACCCTGTAATTTGTAAAGCCATTGTTGTGTATAGAAGGACATTTTTAATTGAGTTTCTGGAATATGTTAAAGATAATTGGGAAACAGTTACATTGCAAACCTTGACTTTTCACCACATAGCCCAGACTCACATGCAACAAAGTTTGTGGGAGGTAGAAAAAAATAAATTGAAAAAGAAAATTGAAAGTCAGGAACAGGAAATTGCTGAGTTGAAAGCAAAAATGGATGAAATGTTAAAAGTAACTAGTCAAATTGTGGAATGCAGGCCACCACCCAGAGTTTATGCTCTATGCCTAAAAGAACAGTTTTTATGGTTTCAGTTGATGAGAATTTTCAGAAACCAAGATCCTATAATTCACACTGCCAAAGAGTTTTATGAAGCATACCAAACAGCCCCTAACTGGTTGAGGAATTCTCTGTGTGAATTCTATTTGCATGGCTTTTTAATACCATTTGAAACAGAATGGAATCCTCTGCTATATATTGGTGATATTCATTTGAGAGCATTTATGTCATGGGCAGCAAATGAGGCAAATTATGGAAGGCAGTGGGAAACATATGAGGAAGTTCAGAAAACAGAGCCTATTCCATTACGCTCCCAAAGTACAAACCCTCATGCAATGTTAAAAGATTGGTTTGCCCTAACATATGGTATTAATAATGTTCCAGCCAGAGAGAAAATTTTTGATATCAGAAAACAAGTATATGATGAATTCCAGGCACATCAATATTCATTTTGGAGACTGGCATACACCAGATGTGAGAAAAGATGGGAGAGGTTAACTGTTGGGTTAAGGAAGTCAGAACCACATGGTCCCCTAAACTTCACAGTAACACTCAAACAAACCAGAAGATATATTCAATTGGGACTTCAAACAAGATTTGAATTGTGGCTACCACTGACATTCAAACCCCCTGTGTTAATGTGGACCCTCTATCCTCACCAAGCCACAAATCTTAACAATGAGTTAGAAGACCGAAGATATGAAAGGTGCCAGGATTTCAGAGGATTTTATTACAAGTTTGGACATTCGTTCCAGAGTCATGCAACCACCACTAACTTCAGAGACACAACCAGAAAAGTTAATGCTAGAGGACCAGCATTGGGCTAAGTAGGGGGCAGTGATGAGCTTAAAATATGCTCATAATTTGATGATATGATAAACTTTTAATGTCTTTACTTTTGATATTTCATGGCTGTTTAAACTTTGTTGAAACCTCTTATCGGGATATCCTGTAGCAAGATACTTTTATATTCCTGCAGCTTTTTGTGTTGACTTGATTGCATTTATTGCCCTGTTGACTCCCGAAAATGACTGGTATATCGTATACAGTTTTTGAATGATGAAGTAAATTTAAATGTGTGATTAATGAATAGATATCGTGTATGTGCCATGCGCCTTTTCTTTCGCTTGTTACCTTTTGTTTCGCAAGTTTTTGAAGAATGATCGAGTCAAGCGCAGCCGATCTCGGCCTTGCAGTAAAGTCCATTTCCTACACGACTACGAGGAAGCTCTGGTGAAGACTCTTTGACCGAAATCATTGGGAAAGATTTTAATGACAAGTCAATCTGGAAAGAGTGGAGCGCTAGATTCTCTCTGAATCGGGTTGAGCACATAAATTCATTTATGAAGTTTGTTCCTTGATTCTGGGATACATGTTACTTCCACATTTTTCTTTGATGGAGTTAGTTAGTTAGTTGTTCTTCTGATTTAAAAAATAAGATACTCCTCCTGCGCAAGAGAGTATAATATGGATAGAGAGATAGATGATAGTAAGAGTAAGATAGAAACAGAGTAGCAAATATCATATAAGAATCAATATGATAATGCAAGACAGAATCTGTTTGACCAGAGACAGAGTTTGCTATTAGTTCCCATGTCAACAAAACAATGTATATCATTCTATTCTTATGAATAAAAGTTCAATGAAGTTCTGAGTTCAACATCTGCGTAATCAGTAGATGCTTGCTAAGGGGCCCCACTTAGTAAGTATCTGTAGCTAGTTAGTTAGTTGTTCTTTTCTGTTTTTCTTCAGTTAGCTTTCATCTTTGAAGTTTTCATGCAAACTCAGTCTTATAGTGTTCTTGCAGCATAAGGCCAGTTCATGGTTTGTGTTTCAGTCATAGTTGTTATGGTTTTTATCACAGTTGAGTTAAAGAATTTTGCATTACCGATCTGTGGTTTAGATAGAATTTATTTCCAGTATGTATTTTTGCTAAGATTTGATTGAAACTAATTCCTAGTGCATATATTTTTCCGCGCCATTTAAAGCCTACATCCCCTGGTTTGACAAGTAAATGAACGTCCATATAGAGAGATATTAGTCACCTGTCGGAATGTCCAATTCCCATGAAAGGTTCTACTGAGATTTTCATATCCTTTTGTGGGCGTGACCAGTAATCATAGGTTCAATGTTTCTTCTTAGCCATTAATGTATAATGGACGTAGTGGATTGCATGTTTGAGCACTATTTTGAGACTCATCAAAGATGGGAGAATAGTGAATAATACCTTATGGACTATGAAGTAGTGTCAATAAGGTTGAAGGATCTTAAGAACTACAATACCATAAAACAATGAGTCCCCTGTAGTAAGTAGGTAGTCTATCGGGCATAGTTTTATTTTATAGAAGGATGCACATGAAAGGAATCTTCAAGTGATAGTGAGTGAGTTGTTTGAGATTGTAGCTGAGGGTGAAATACCCAGTCTTAAAGGAAGTTGGCAAAGTAGTTAACATGCAAAAAAATCAAATCATACACAACAAACAATTCACAATGTTATCTTGCATAATGCCTTGAGTTTGAAGACAAAAATATCATTGTATCTTCATGAAGAAAGTGGTGACCTTAATGGTCAATCACTGGCAACCATGATTTTAAAACATGCTATGGTGCTTATGGAGGCAACATTTAAAGCAAGGCAGTGAGTGGTGGTTTGGAACAATGGCAGGTATGAAGGACTTGCTTTATATGCATACTCTACAGTCTAGCTTAAGACACCGTTCTTAGAAGAGATTGAAGGTGGATTATGGAACTCAAGGGTTACCATGAAAAAGATTAAATAAAAGACTAAGATCTATTTAAAATCCATGGTCATGAAGATATTAAAGATGTCACATGCAAAGCTCTAGTAGCTGGAGTAATGAATACAGTGCCAAAGAGGATAGTGTGCTAGGGTAGATTTAGGAGATCTCCACATTATCTAATTATAGGGAAATGCATCATTTATTTTAATTTTTAATTAAAAGAAATCATTCTAAACCCTATATAGAATACATTGATACTTCAAAATCCTCTGAAGGAATTTGAGATTATGCAAATATATGTCAAGTAATATTCATAAGGTTTAGAAAATCTTGATCACTCTCTAGAATAGCCCATTAAACATGGTTTGTGCTTGAATGCACTACATAATTGATATAACACAACCACTCTGCATATTAACCAGAGTTATAGGCTCTTTATTGCAGCAAGAGGTAATCACTCTTCGATCATGCTATAATTACATCCTAACCTATTAAACGTTGAGACAACCTGAATGCACCCAATAATGATTGACACCTACATTATACAACTTGAATTAACTACATTATATGAGTGCCTCCATTTCTATCACAACATAGCCACATTAAACTTGGGTCACACATGAATGCATCCTATATTTATTATAGCACAACTGTGCCACATGACCAATAGAGTTATGGATCACATAATTACAAACACAAGAATTTGTTCCTTGGTTGTGATCTTATGGTGATTCCACACAACAAAATCTGGACATGAAATTCTCAAAACCCTAAACCTCTAAAAATGAAATCTGATGAGATGTTTCTTTAAAATATTATTTTCAAACTTGGAACTACAAATCTGACTTCACACCTGAATTATGCAAAAAGTCAATGACTACCCTCAACCTGGTGATATCTTCTTGAATTTTTTTTGATTTTTCCCAAGAAAATCGTCCTTAGTTCTCCACAAACTGTCTCAAGTAGACAAAAGCACTGTCACAATAAATTAGGTGTGAACTCACTTTTCTTTATGTCGGCCACAATTTAATTTTTTTCTATTTTTCATGTTTGTCAAAAATTCAACAAAAATGATAGCCAACATTTCGACGAACCCTAGGTTCATCAAAATTTCGACGAACGTCAGGGATAAACTTTCAAAAAATTGAAAATTACACATCAAATTTTACAAGAACCCGACGATACATCAAATTATACATATTTCGTTGGATAGTTTTGTTGGTTTTTGTAGTGAAATGAGTTAGTGTGTGAATTAAGTTTTACAAGTACAATATTGTTTGGAATTCTTCATTTCAAAAGTATAGGAAAAGTGAGATAGTTTAACTGTGAATTAGTTTTTATGAGTACAAGATTGTTTCGAATTCTACATTTCAGATACACTAGGTGAAGTAAGATAGTTAAACATCATGCTACCCAAGAAGAAAGAACCTGAAACTAGAAAGGTCATCATGCCACCCAAGAAGAAAGAACCTCAAACTAAAAATGAAGAATCTAATTTAAAAAAGAGGTCCTTACACCATTCTATCATGGATATACTCCCTGAATCAATTGTAGAGGATTTAGGAATGTTTTTAATGATGTGGATCATAGTTGTAGAGATTCCCTTATCCCTATCTCCTAGTGGGAACTATTCTGGTAATTTTATGACAAAAGCGAGGGCAAGATTTTAGTGTCAAATCCATGGGCATTAGATTTGGCCAAGTTAATTCTCCCAAATATTTTTATAGATGTAGAGTTCATCAAATTATTGGCTCGGAGTTATCATCCTGCTACTAGGTTTGTGAGATATCCAGATGGTTCACAATTAGTTGTGTTGATTAAAGCATCAATCATTCAATGTTTTGACCTAAACAAACAAGCCCTGACTAAAATTGATTTGCAAAGAAGTAAAGAAGAATATACTAGATTGACCAGAAAACCCATAGAAGTGATAAAGTCCCCATTTACATGAAAAGGGGTGTGAGAAACAAGGTGATTTCTATATCCCCTTCTGCTATTGAACGTCTCAGATTTCTAATTCTATTTCAAGAAAACCTACTTTTCTATCTATCAAGTACTTGGGATAGATGCAGAAAAGAGAATGCCAGTTAGTTTAATGATGATGGCTATGAGGATCCAAAACCCTAAGATGAACATTGAATATTATTTTTCCTCATATCTTGAGAAAGCATTGCATGAAGCATTTTTGCAAGTCTGCGAAAATAGATCCTACATAATATTTGAGAAATATTCAAGATTTGTTGTGCCACCTGATATTATACCAGAATAAAGATAGATGGATCAAAAGGATGTACTTGGGTTAGATTGACTAGTAGGGGAATTTTTTGCTAGTGCAACTATGGTGTTATATATGGGATAGCAGATCTAAGAATTCAAATTATGTGATATTCTATGATGATTTTGTGTACAAAATTATGAGAGTTCTTGGCCACTAACCACTAAGACTGCACACACTTGTGCTACAATTGTTAAGACCTTTGGCTTTGAAACCTGAGCAAGGCCATACTCATAACTTTGGTGATTTTTTTTCTACCAAATACCATGATAATCAGGATTTATGGATGCCCACAGGCCCTACATATACTGCCAAATTTCCCCCCCCTTAGATTATCCTTTTTAGAGCTCATGTGGAAGATTTTATGGATGGAAAAGGATGTCATGAGTAAACAAAGGAAGGGTACATTTCTACCCAATTTGACAACATGTTGGGAACTATCTGTGGGATTCGATACACTTGAACAGTTGTAGAATTATCTAAAATCAAGGTACTCTTTAGAGTCTAGAAAGGAAAGAGCTTTTGACCCTAAGGGTCACATGAATTTTGTAAGATGCAAAATTCTTACCAAGGCTATGGTTACTCACCAGGTTGACTATGAAGAAGATGTAATCATAAATTGTTTCACTTCTCAATAGGTATTTGATAGGAGGAGGAAATGAGAATTTATGAAAAAATCTTGAGGAAGAAAGAAAGACGAAGCACATTGATATCTTGGGTTATTTCGTAGAGGAAGCAAATCTTGTCAAGAGGGTTGATATGATAATTGATAAGTTTCGTGAATTAATTAAGACTATAGCAGCTTCAGGGGACCTTGCCAAATTGTATTCTAAAAGGCTGAGTGATATTGTAATTACAGAACCAACTCTAGATACTATTTCAATATGTCATGCTTCTCTAGGATAACCTCTTGAACAACCATGTTCTTAAAAAAAAAAGAAGCAAGAGATAGATCCACTTGTTTCCTATGAAATAAATGAGGAGGTTGGAGATACAAAAGAAGCAGTTAATGTGCTAAGGCATTTCAAGGATGATATTTAAGTGGACCAACCTATGCTTGAAACTGAAGCCCACAGGCCTAAAGGTAGACTTGATATTGAGGTACAAGGAGAAAGAGAAATGCACAAGGATGATAGGGTAGTTGTGGCTCGCAAGTTCTTGGAAGATGATGAATTTATCAAAACCCCTTACTTAAAATACTTTTGGGTTAAGATGAAAATGAGAGAGTTGAAATAAATAAGATGGGAGCTGAGGAATCGCAACATGACCAAATAGTAGCCAAAACTTTTAATGAATTTAGGATTGATAATATTGATGTCAACCCGCAAGAGGCTAGATAGATGATTTTGAAAAGAAATATACTTATTGTCCCTGGTATGGAATTAAAGAATTTTTTTTTACTTGATCAAGTGAGAACATAGGACCCAACGATGATTGTTGAGTTTGACTCAGATGAAGCGGTAAGTGGGACAAGGTATAACCCTAAGATTGAAACCTTGGCATTCTAGGCCAAACAAAAGAGTACACAAAAACCAAGGTTACTAGATGTAGTGTAGGAAATGAAAGGGACAGCTATGGTGAAAACATTAAAGGATACATCCATCTAGAAGCTACAACCATGAAAATGCATTCAACTAGTTCACCTGAGCTGCAATTAAGGAGATGGAAGCTAGATTGGGAGAGTATGAAAAGGAACAAAAGTTTTTGAATGATGAATTCAATAAATTTTTCATGGAAAATGTGAAGTTGAAGGAACAATTGAAAGGAGTAGGCCCCTCACAAAATAATGAAATGATGTTATACCAACATCCTTTTGCTCCACTCGTTGATATAGAAAGTGTTTCTACTGAACAAGTGAGCATACTTAGACAAGAGATTGAAGATTTAAAGAAATCCAACAATGAGGGTAAGGAAGGAGCAAATAAGGAAATCTACAATGTTTTAGAGAAGGTCCTTGAGCATAGGATAAACCTAATTGTGGATAAGTTGGAAAGTGTGTATGATTGCTACAGTTCACTGACACAGACAATTGATCAAATGAAAACACATCTACCCATAATGGATCCACTTTTTAAGAACCGATAGCCCATACACCACACATTGGTAACCTTGTCCAGAATATTACCGAGGAGTACTAAGGCTCCTATAACATTAAAACCTATAGAGCAGATGGCCAAAATAGTTATAGATGAATTCCAATATATGCAAAAAGAGGACCAAAAGATTAGAACAATAATAGATTCATTTCATACTCAGAATTAGTAGTTTGTGCCAAAACTATTAATAGGTGATGACCACTTGAAGGACCTCAACGAATGGAAGAGTGAATTTGGCCAGATTGTTCCATAGTGCATCACTCGTATACAAAAGGATGGTGAGTTGATTCTTGACAAGTTCGACTTAATCATGGATGAAGTAATAGCATTGGATGTTGGATATTCTAAGTTTATCATGCATGGCAGGGTGTTACTAGACATTCAATGGAAGATTTACCTTGCAAATATATTCAAAATTCAAGAATACAAATGGCCACATGATTATACAGTGTATGAGTGGGAGAAGAGGTGTATAGGTCCTCCCCCCGAACAATAGGCCTTGGGGTTGTCACAGTGGAAGAACCACATATTCAGATACACTAATATGGAGAAAGGACCTTGAACAGATCTTTAGTGATCATGGGTTCCTTACAGAGATTAATGGACTATGGTGTCACAAGTGCTACAGACTTCATTAGTTATCTACTTTCTATGTTTTATGTTTTAAGAAAAACTAATCTTTAGTCTAGTTTATATGAAGAGGCATGAATTTTCAAAAGATGCTTTATTTTATAATGGTCTAAATCTTGTTGCTTCTCTTATAAAAGAGAAACCAAGACCAAATTTTGATATCATCATCTATGAATTTGTAGAAACATATATGAGGATACTTATGTTATATTGTAATATCTATTTGAAGCAATTAATGGACAAGAAGATTTAATCTAGTGTTCGAATTATGGTCTCAATTATTTGTTGATAATACTGTGTATGATTGGAATTTTTATGTATTTTTGGTTGGAATATAGGGTTATATTATGAACTTGTATCAATTATTTGTTCATAATCATTTGCAAAGTTGATTACATTGCATTTCACATATTTAAAACTCAAAGCTGCATTACTTCACATTACATAACTAATAACTAGATGTTGATAGATGAAAAAATTTCAATTACAATATAGTTTTTACAAATTCAACCTAAGTAGTTATGCAATTACTTCACACTGCATAACTAATAACTAAGAGAAGTTTTCAATTGCATTTTCTGGTCATGGCATTCCATGAGACCACTTTTTTTGAGTCATTTTTTCAAATCGTTCACTGCCCTGTCTATGCTACCTCATTTTTCATACATATTATCTACCAAAGCATTTTATCAAACAGTTCACTACCTTGTTGCTATGTCTAAAGTCCTAAAATAAGTGCTTTCAAACAAGCTATGGATGCTTGGAAAAAATCTATCAAAGCATAATAGTAAGCAATAGCATAGACAAGGCAGTGAAATGGTTGAAAAAATGCCACAAAGAAATGTGGTCTCATGGTGATGGAATGCTATGAAAATCCATAATAATTCTCCTATCATGGAATTTTTCATGGCATTCCATCACCATGAGACCACATTTCTTTGAGGCATTTTTTGCAAAAGTTCATTTCCTTCTCTCTGCTACCACATTTTTCATACATGTCTACCAAAGTTGTAGGCCATATATATGCTCAACAAGGATAGGCAGAGAAGGCTTTGAAAATTTTAAGAAAGGAAACTTGCATAGATCCACATGATGCCCATTCTTTTATCAAGATGGGTGAGTTATTAATATCGACAAACCCTAGTGCAACCTTAGATTCTCTTAAGACAACAAAGCCTCTTCTAAAGAAGAGCAAAGAAGAAGAACCCACTGAATTGTTAAACAATATTGAGGTTCTTCATTTTGAGCATGATGAACTAGAGTTGGCTCAACAAAATTTTATGGAGGCATTAGGAAATTTCATTTGGGTTGAATTCGTAAATAAAATTCCCAGTACCAATTATGCAGTTTTTTTGTGCACTTTAAGGATATGAAATTTTTCCATCAACTAGAAGATGGTGGTGTTTCACTTAAGTTTCCATGGGATAAAGTCACAACACTATTTAATCTTTCTATGTTGTTTGAACAACTACATGATACTAAAAAAGAACATCTTTTATATAGGAAAAAATTGTTCAAGTTCTCGATTACATGGATGCATAGCTATGCCTTGTAGCCATGACTCAAGATCGAAATGAGATCCAACTAAACCTAGAATTGATTGGGAATTCACTTAAGGTGGATAAAAACTCATCCAATGCTTTATGTGTGCTTGGAAATATGGAACTAAAACCATATGAATGGCTTAAAGAAAAAGAAACAATTAAAGTAGCACACCAAATTATCTTGGATGATGAAGAAAAATAGAAAGTTGATGAAGAATGAAGCATTCAGATGGAAAGGAAAAAGAAAGAGGAATAACATTTGTGGATGATGGAACAAGAGGAGAAATTTGAATGTGTAAAGGTATTATGGAATTTGAGTAAGCATAAGGATAGTGATGATGACTATCATGAGGCTAGTAAGTATGAGAAGAAACAAAATAAGGAAAAGAAGAAAAAGAAGAAGGATAAGAACCATAAGGCTTATGATTCTTATAAGGAGGAACCTAATGTTGCCATGGAAGATGAGGAAAATTATAAGATCTCATTTAACTATGTCAAATGGATTTGGAAGGGACAAAGCATATTTTGATTGACTAAAATTTTGAGGTAGCTTATCCATCGTCATTGTATGCACCGTCTTTTGTTGGAATCTATTTCTACAATGCACCGAGCCTCAAATTGATTGGGGATGCACTTAAGGTGGATAAAAACTCATAAAAATCTTTATGTATTCTTGGAAGCATGGAACAAAAAACAAATGATTGGCTTAAAGAAAAAGAAATAATTAAAGTAGCACACCAACTTGTCTTGGCCAATGAAGAAAAATGAAAAGATGAAGAAGAACGAAGGATTTAGATGGAAAGGAGAAAGTAAGAGGAAGAACTGTAGTGGGTGATGCAACAAGAGGATAAATTTAAATGTGTGAAGAAATTATGGAAGAGTAAGCATAAGGACAGGGATGATGACAATGATGAGGCTGGTCAATTTGAGAAGAAATAAAAGAAGGAAAAGAAGAAAAAGAAGAAGGATAAGGACTAGAAGGCTTATGATTCTTATATGGAGGAACCTGATGTTTCCATGGAAGATGAGGAAAATTATATGAGCGATAAGGAACAAGATGATGCAAAAAATTCCCAAGATTTTCTTGTAGTTGTAGGTCTAGAAGACTCTAATGATGTTGAGATAAATTCTCTAGTTTAAAAAAAATCACGAAGGATACATGCATACTTTAATTCTGAAGATGATGAACCATTGTAGAAACAGATTCTGAGAGAAGATGATCCATATGATGATGATGTCTAGGCTTCCTGAGATTTAACCAAACCTAGCTCCTATTTTCCAAGACAAAAATCCCCAAGGCCCATGGGAAATGAATGATGAGCATTTGAGTTTCAACAGACTAAAAGAGGTTGCCCATAAATAACAAGAAAGAGTAAACATGAAAAGATAACATACAGATGATTCATTTGAGGTTTTTGATAAGATCTCATTTAACTATGCCAAATGGATTTGGAAGGGACAAAGCATATTTGATTGACTAAAATTTTGAGGTAGCCTATCCATCATCATTGCATGCATCATCTTCTCTTGGAATTAGTTTAAACTCAAATGCTCATCATTCAATTCCCATGGGCATTGGGGATTTTTGTATTGGAATATAGGAGTTAGGTTTGGTTAAATCTTAGGAAGCCTAGACATCATCATCGTATGCATCATCTTCTCTCAAACTCTATTTTTGCAATGGTTCATCATCTTCACAATCAGAGTATGCATGTGTCCATGATTTTGTTGAAACTAGAGAATTTATCTCACCATCATCTTGGGAATTTTCCGCATCATCTTGTGCCTTATCCCTCATAATTTTACTCATCTTTCATGATAACATCAAGTTCCTCCATATAAGAATCATAAGCCTTGTGGTCCTTATCCTTCTTTTTTTTTTTTCTTTTCCTTCTTTTGTTTCTTCTCAGACTGACTAGCCTCATCATCATCATCCCTATCCTTATACTCTTACTCTTCCATAATTCCTTCACATGTTCAAATTGCTCCTCTTGTTGCATCACCTACCAAATTCTTCCTCTTTCTTTCTCCTTTCCAAATCCTTTGTCCTTCACATTTTTTTTTGATTCATCAACCAAGACAAGTTGGTGTGCTACTTTAATTGTTTTTTTCTTTTATCCAATCATCTTTATTTCAGTTCCATGTTTCCAAGCATACATAAATCATTTGATTGATTTTTTATCCACCTTAAATGCATCCCAATCAATTCTAGGCTTGGTGCATTGTAGAAACAAATTCCAAGAGAAGATGATGCATACAATGATGATGGATAAGCTACCTCAAAATTTTAATCAATCAAATATGATTTGTCCCTTCCAATCCATTTGACATAGTTAAATGAGATCTTATAATTTTCCCCATCTTCCATGGAAACATCAGGTTCCTCCATATAAGAATCATAAGCCTTGTGGTCCTTATCCTTCTTCTTTTTCTTCTTTTCCTTATTTTTTTTCTTCTAGACTAACTAGCCTCATCATTGTCATCATCACTATCCTTACGCTTACTCTTCCTCTTGCTTTCTCCTTTCCATCTAAATCCTTCATTCTTCATCAGCTTTTCGTTTTGCTTCATCAGCCAAGACAAGTTGGTGTGCTACTTTAATTGTTTATTTTTCTTTAAGCCAGTCATTTGTTTTTAGTTCCATGTTTCCAAGCATACATAAAGCATTTGATGAGTTTTTATCCACCTTAAGTGCATCCCAATCAATTCTAGGCTTGGTGCATTATAGAAACGATTCCAAGAGAACATGATGCATGCATGACGATGGATAAGCTACCTTCAAAATTTTAGTCAAAATATGTTTTGTCCCTTCCAAATCCATTTGACATAGTTAAATGAGATCTTATCAAAAACCTCAAATGAATCATCTATATATTATCTTTTCATTTTTCCTCTTTATTGTTTTTCATGGGCAACCTATTTTAGTCTTTATTTTAGAACATTTTTGTGTCCTTCAATGTATTATGCTTTATCTTTCTATCAAATTCTAGATTAAAATAACCTATAATTGAAAATAGATTAATTCATCTATTTTTATTTTATAGTCCCAAATAGGTGGATTAAATTATTCTGTTGTTAAAAAAATCTTGTACAATGTAATGTCTCCTTTTCTAAATGAAACCAAGTTGAAACTCAAATACCCATCGTTCATTTCCCATGGGCCTTGGGAAAATTTCTCTTGGAAAATAGGAGTATAATAATAACTCAAGAGGATCTTAATGTCATAAAAGGGGCCACTTAAGTGTTGGTACAGAGAGTAGGAAATGTTTATGCTGCAAATGGGACAGCCATTGTGCTAGTTGAAAGGGTTCAGTTTGATATTGCAAAGGAAAATTTTACATAGGTACAAGAAGTTGTTGTAGGAAACATCTTTATTCAGATGCCTGATGTGTTGGCAAATCTAGCACATGTTTACTTTGCATAAGTACATTTTCTGCTTGCAGTGAAAATGTTTATGCTACAAATGGGGCAGCCATTGTAAAGTGTTGGCACAAATACCAGGAAATGTTTATGTTGCAAATGGGGCAGCCATTGTGCTAGCTAAAAGGGGTCAATTTGATATTTCAAAGGAAATATTTGCATAGGTACAAGAAGCTGATGTAGGAAACATATTTGTTTAGATGCCTGATGTGTGGGTAAATCTAGGACATGTTTACTTTGAACAAGGAAAATTTCTGCTTGCAATGAAAATGTAGCAAAATTGTTTGAGGAAATTCTATTTTGGCATTGACACCCAAATTTTATTATATTTAGCTCGAACACATTATGAAGCAGAATAGTGGAAAGATTGTAAAAGACCATTATTAAGAGTAGTAGAACATTATTAAGAACAATAGATTGTAATGAGCATTTTGAATTTGTGTTTAATGTAATGGGGGTTTTGAATTACCTCTGAATTCACTCCAGAGGGCATCCCAAAATTCAATTTCGCTACAGAGGGACTTGCCGAATTTAAATTCCTTGCCCTTGCCTACCTTTTCAGAAGTCTCCAGGTCCTCTCCAAATCCTTATCGCCTATTCAAGTAGCTGCTACAACTGATCAAAATGACTCATGCCAGGCTAACGAATGAAGTGAGGTCTGCAATGAATGAATGAAGCGAGGTTTACAATGAACAAATGAAGTAAGGTTTGCAAGAGATGAATGAATCTGCAATGAACATGAATAATCATGCCAATACATTGCGAGCATGAATACTTTGCGCCAATAATTGGCCGACTTCTTTTAAATTTTTTTTGTCTAATTTGGATTTGATGACTAACTATTTAGTTATGTTTATTTCTGTGACTAAATATTTTTTTAGTCAATGACCAAATTACTCATTTATTTACTCATTTATAGCTGAGTTGCAAAAAATGAGCAGAATTTAGTCATTTTTAGTTGTTGTGACTAAAAGTTTTAGTCACCTAGTCATTTATTTTCCAAATTCTACTAGTGCATTCAAGATCAATCAAGCATAATAAATGCATTGTTTCACATCAAGTTCATGATCAAGATCTACATTCATTGAGGCTAATTCATGCTAAGTTGCAGATTTTTTATCCAAGTTTTCAAATAAGGTGTGGTGAGTTGTGACAATAAATTTTGTTCATTCATCATTCCTTTCATGCATTGTTTCATTTCAAGGTTTAATTACCAAAACAAGCTTTGACCAAGGAAAACCCCTATTCCTTAACAAACAACATTTTCTCCCCTTTGATGTGTGATTGTAGGTTTTAGGTTGAAGATAATTTGGAGAGAAAAATTGCAAAAGTTTTCAAAGTTGTCAAATCACAAAAAATGAGCTACAAGATTTATTTCCAGCTTTCCAATAGTGACTGACTAGAATCTGGTAGTGCAGACTGAGAGGAAAAAAACCTAGAAAAAGGATTTTTCAGAGCTCTAGCCAGACTCCATTCACCATAGGGTGAATGAATCCTTAGTGAGGTTTGAAAAAACACTTTTTACAATAGGTACACAACATTTAACCCTCATGAAACCTTCCTTCTAACCGTTATATAAGTTAGGTTTATTTTTTGATTCTCATTTGCAGATTATAGCTTACATATTGAATGAAATTATAGGAAGAATTAGGTTCATCATTAGTTTTCATATTGGCAAACCTTCATTTTTTTATGTTTCATTATGGTGAACCCAACCTTTTGTACATTATAATTTTATGATTTTGGAGTCCATTTCATCCTACATTTGGATCTTGTATTCATTTTCCTACATTTGCATTGAATTAGGATTCATTTAGGGTGTCTAATTTTCATTCAAATTTTCATTACATCTTAGGTTTTAGGATTGCATATTTTGCATTTTTTAAATTTAAAAATTACAAAAAAAAATCAGTCATCTAACATATCATTTACATCATATAAAATTGCATTTGAAAATTAAAATAAAATTACATATCAAACTAGGTCATTTAGGTCATAATTTTGTCACATCTTCAACTTTCATTTCACATTGCATTCATAGAAAACTAAAACAAAAACTTGTTGTAACCAACCTAAATCTGAAAACCAATGGAAAACACATAAAAATATGTAAAAATTAGTTTCAAAAACCTAATCAAGGACCCATTCACTATAGGAAAAATGAGTCCCTAATCAAGTCCTAATCTGCATTTCTGGACATTAAAGCATCCATCTATGTGCTTTTCTTTGTTGCTCTCAGATTTCTACTATAGTTTGCTAACTTTCTATTTCATCAATTTGATCATATTTAGCTTGGTTTCGTACATTTTGTGTATTGTGTGATTTCAAAATTGTATTTACAAGACTTCATTTCTATATTTTTTCATAGTGTAATAAGAAAATTTCCATGTTTAGAATTTTAAAATTATATTTACACATTGCATTAAATTTTAAGTCTCTTTCTATTTTGGGTTTGTACACTAAGTTTGTGAAACTTGTATTCAATCTTTACAACTTGGTGTCCTATTAGCAATATTATTGTGAGACATAGTTCAAGACTCATTTCATCCTGCAATACACCATTCACTATGGATCTTGGGTTTTCTAACTCTCTTTCTCCTAGTGTTGATAATCAACCCCCTATGGATCATAGCATACATTCTTCATTTCCAATGATTTAACTTCCTATAACCTATGTGCATGAAGGTAACAACACCATCCCTACCATCACTAGTTATACTTAAGCTTTGGGGTATACCAAAAGCCAAGGTGGAACTTCAATTCCTCCTACAATACCCATTTCCATTCTTACATACACTAGTACTCAAGTTGCCACAATCATTCAGCCTACTAGCAATGTCAACACTTCCTTAAGTATTTCCATAGGGACTCATGCTAGCTTTGTGCATTCACATACCATATCTCCTAAACCATCCTCCCTCAGAAATTTACAATTCACTTGCCCTCCATATACATAGACCACTCCACCTTATAATAATCACAATGATTCCATCCTTAACACACTTTTGTAAAGCATGTCATCCATTCAACAACAAGTCATAACCCTAACTCAACATAACAATGATCAACCTTCACAATACATCAAAACCAACCCTTTATCCCTAGAGATATTGAGAAAACCAATGCCACAAGGTATAAAGGTTCCTAGATTTGAGAAATATGGTGGGAAAGGAGATCATGTTAGCCATGTTTCTGCTTACACAACCCTATGTAGTGATTTCATCTTTCAAAATAAGATCTAAGTGGCTAAACTATTCCCTAGGTCATTGAAGGACACTACTTTAGAGTGGTTTTATTCCTCACCAAATAATTCAATTGGTTCATTCAGTGAGCTTGTTGATTCATTTACAACCACTTCTAGATTAACATGGGTCCCAAGATGACCCTAGCTGATTTAATGACATGTAAAAAAAGGATGATGATGAAGTGACTAATTTCATAGTGAGATATCAAACACTTTATTCACAAATAAACATTAGAATTCTTGATACCGACACTCAACGAATGTTCATTTCCAATTTAGAAAGAAAAATCCAAACCAAACTTGAGATGTTGAAATTCCCATCCTTCATATAGTTATGTATATCCCTTCGTGATTATCAAAATTTGGCTCATAGTCATGAAGTGAAAAATCCTTCTAGCCATCCTAAAATGTCTAAATCTGCACCTCAGAATAGTTACCAGCCTTTCAAGAAATAGAATAGGGGCTTTTTACAACCTAATTCCCCTTGACCAAATCAACAAGTTGATAACCATGTGGCTGCTATAACAATGGAAAATCCTTTTACCTTTGGGGATATAAATATAAAATTTATTTCCCTACTCGGTACCCTTCATATTATCATGCTACAACTTGTAGAAATGAATATTCTTTCCTTACCCCCTATCAAAGCTCTTGATCCTAATAAGCCATTACCGAAAAACTATAGACCAAACTCTTATTGCCATTACCACCAAAAAAATGGACATGATACAAAATATTGTAAGTGTCTTAAACATCTTGTGTAATACCTCATTGATTCTAATCATCTTCTAATTGGAGGTGTGAATGATCAAGGTAATAAGACTGTAGCTCCTCCTAACCAAAACTTACAAATCTTTACAGAACCCATGCTAAAACACACTATTTCATTTGTCAAAGCTAGAAAAATAAAGAATTATGTGATGAATGTTGGCATGGATGATGAAACTACAAAAGATGAAAATGGGAATGAAGCATTTAAAGTGGTGTCATTTATTGAAGCTAAACCTCATAAAGGCTCAACCAAAATGCCCCTTGATATTGCTTTCTCACAAAAAGATATACTTAAATATGTACCTGATGGTCCTCTTTACATAGCTGGAAGAATCAATGACAAGCCTACTAATGGGATATTGATTGATCTTGTCAGTGTAGTGAACGTGATCACTGAAGAATTCCTATTTATGCATGAAATTTATCGAGATACATATGACAAACCAAAAGCATGGATCAAATTGAATAATGGTGTTTCTTGCCATCCAGTGGGCTTGATAAATATCCCTCTAAAAGTCAAACTAAAAACATTAAATGTCTTATTCATCATCATCCTATTTTAAGACCAATTTCATGTGAAGTTAGGCTATCCATGGATTTTCTCCATGAATATCATCCCATTGGTTGTGCATAAATGTGTAAATTTTCCCTTTGGTAGTGAAATATTTACCATGCACCATAGTGGCTTTAATCTTGTGTCTTCCCAAGGGATATTTTCATTGGATTTCTTTTGGCCTAAGCCTATTGAACCTATTAGACATCATTAGGACTACTTTTTCAAAGCATATCAAAATTTTAAGGTGAAGCACATAACAAAATTATACCTTAGAAACATGCCTCAACCCATGAATGATCCACCTATCCTAGAAAAAGTAATGATTGAACCAAAATTCCTACCAAATATCCAAGAGCAACCTATGACAAATCCTCCTACTATTTCCTATAAGAGACCACAAGACAATCAAAACAATCTTGTTGTACCTCCTAAAGTCAAATAATTTTACAAAGATAAAGATAAAGTCATTGAATAACCTCCTATGGTTCCTTCTGTTCCTACCCTAGGGGAAGAAAAACAACATATGATTGACAAACCCGCTCCTACACAAACGAAAATTGACAATAGATTAAAATGAAATCAAAATGCTAGAGAGTGTAGGTGTAGATGTCATGCTATTGCTTATGTATTACAAACTAAAGATGAAAAGAGCAACATAAAAAATAAAAATCCAAACATAACTGAAGCAATGCATAATGATTATATACCCTCACTGTAACGTAAACAAGAACCTTCTAGAGACATTATCATTTGACCCCCTATTGTGATTGATTTAGATGATGACATTGGTATGGAAAATATTGATGAAAAAGTGCATAATGAGTTGAATTCATTGTTCTCCTCTTCTATGAGCTTAAATGACAATTCTATTAAAAATAGTGTTGAACTTGGTGCTTCCCCTAGTTTGGAACTTGTCATTGTCCCTTTTGCTAGTTGTCTTCCTTCCATAGAATTGGCTACTTTAAAGCATTTTCCCATAGAAATGGTGATAGAAACTGCTTTAAAGTGGGGGCATACATTGATAATATCTTTTCTTTTTTCATGTGATACATCCTCTTCTTGGTGGTTTCATTCGGTTTGATGTCCTCCAAGAGTGATATTTCTTAGCATATTTGCATCCCCATTGCACTATTTTCAAGGTTTATGGAGCTAGAGTGCAGCCCCATTGTTAAATGATATATAGATCTAACATGTTAGCTATCATGGAGATCATGTGGCAGATGGATTCAATAGATAAGGAGCACTTCAGAAGTGCCAGAAAAGTTTCCATAATTGATGCACAATTTTGTTTAACTTATTTTATTGTGTCTTCAAAATAAGGCTATGATAAATTTGGTGTCATGTTGGATAATCTCAAGATGAAAGAGGATGTAGTGAGAGATTGTGACCCTGAGGGGTTTTCTAATAAGGAAAAGATAAGGGAAGGTCTAGTTTTTCTAATGTGTTTTTATATAGTGAGGATGTCATAAGGAGTTTTCTTTTTTATTTTGTTGTGGTTGAGAGGAAGAAAGAATGGATGATGATTTGTAGAATTGAAGATAGAGAATTAGAAAATAATCAATTCTATGTCAGTCCATATAAAGAAATTAAGGATTTATATGAAAGGGAAATGACTATCTTGCAAGCATTTAAAGATGGGAATTTCTTTGAGAAATTCAAAGAGGCTCAAGATAATGCCAAACTTGTTATGGATGTACATGAAGCAAAGACAAGGATCCAACTAGCTCAATCCTCTACCCATGGTGCACAAATGCATCCTATAGAAATTGGTGATGAACCAATTACACACCCTCTAGTTGAATACATTGATACAAAACATGGGGAGGGAAATGAAATGAAAGAGATATTAGTAGAATATGTTCCTATGGAACAAGGAGTTGAACAGAGGTTCCCTTCTCTAGTAATTGGTGATGCATTAGACTCCTATGTTCCTAGTGATAGAATTGTTTCTTGGGAGTACAATGAGGATGACGATGATGATGTGAGGGTAAAGGTATGCAAAGAATT
>VDFB02086081.1:33189394-33221251 GCA_007258455.2 Sequoia sempervirens | reverse complement strand
ATATACTAGATTGACCAGAAAACCCATAGAAGTGATAAAGTCCCCATTTACATGAAAAGGGGTGTGAGAAACAAGGTGATTTCTATATCCCCTTCTGCTATTGAACGTCTCAGATTTCTAATTCTATTTCAAGAAAACCTACTTTTCTATCTATCAAGTACTTGGGATAGATGCAGAAAAGAGAATGCCAGTTAGTTTAATGATGATGGCTATGAGGATCCAAAACCCTAAGATGAACATTGAATATTATTTTTCCTCATATCTTGAGAAAGCATTGCATGAAGCATTTTTGCAAGTCTGCGAAAATAGATCCTACATAATATTTGAGAAATATTCAAGATTTGTTGTGCCACCTGATATTATACCAGAATAAAGATAGATGGATCAAAAGGATGTACTTGGGTTAGATTGACTAGTAGGGGAATTTTTTGCTAGTGCAACTATGGTGTTATATATGGGATAGCAGATCTAAGAATTCAAATTATGTGATATTCTATGATGATTTTGTGTACAAAATTATGAGAGTTCTTGGCCACTAACCACTAAGACTGCACACACTTGTGCTACAATTGTTAAGACCTTTGGCTTTGAAACCTGAGCAAGGCCATACTCATAACTTTGGTGATTTTTTTTCTACCAAATACCATGATAATCAGGATTTATGGATGCCCACAGGCCCTACATATACTGCCAAATTTCCCCCCCCTTAGATTATCCTTTTTAGAGCTCATGTGGAAGATTTTATGGATGGAAAAGGATGTCATGAGTAAACAAAGGAAGGGTACATTTCTACCCAATTTGACAACATGTTGGGAACTATCTGTGGGATTCGATACACTTGAACAGTTGTAGAATTATCTAAAATCAAGGTACTCTTTAGAGTCTAGAAAGGAAAGAGCTTTTGACCCTAAGGGTCACATGAATTTTGTAAGATGCAAAATTCTTACCAAGGCTATGGTTACTCACCAGGTTGACTATGAAGAAGATGTAATCATAAATTGTTTCACTTCTCAATAGGTATTTGATAGGAGGAGGAAATGAGAATTTATGAAAAAATCTTGAGGAAGAAAGAAAGACGAAGCACATTGATATCTTGGGTTATTTCGTAGAGGAAGCAAATCTTGTCAAGAGGGTTGATATGATAATTGATAAGTTTCGTGAATTAATTAAGACTATAGCAGCTTCAGGGGACCTTGCCAAATTGTATTCTAAAAGGCTGAGTGATATTGTAATTACAGAACCAACTCTAGATACTATTTCAATATGTCATGCTTCTCTAGGATAACCTCTTGAACAACCATGTTCTTAAAAAAAAAAGAAGCAAGAGATAGATCCACTTGTTTCCTATGAAATAAATGAGGAGGTTGGAGATACAAAAGAAGCAGTTAATGTGCTAAGGCATTTCAAGGATGATATTTAAGTGGACCAACCTATGCTTGAAACTGAAGCCCACAGGCCTAAAGGTAGACTTGATATTGAGGTACAAGGAGAAAGAGAAATGCACAAGGATGATAGGGTAGTTGTGGCTCGCAAGTTCTTGGAAGATGATGAATTTATCAAAACCCCTTACTTAAAATACTTTTGGGTTAAGATGAAAATGAGAGAGTTGAAATAAATAAGATGGGAGCTGAGGAATCGCAACATGACCAAATAGTAGCCAAAACTTTTAATGAATTTAGGATTGATAATATTGATGTCAACCCGCAAGAGGCTAGATAGATGATTTTGAAAAGAAATATACTTATTGTCCCTGGTATGGAATTAAAGAATTTTTTTTTACTTGATCAAGTGAGAACATAGGACCCAACGATGATTGTTGAGTTTGACTCAGATGAAGCGGTAAGTGGGACAAGGTATAACCCTAAGATTGAAACCTTGGCATTCTAGGCCAAACAAAAGAGTACACAAAAACCAAGGTTACTAGATGTAGTGTAGGAAATGAAAGGGACAGCTATGGTGAAAACATTAAAGGATACATCCATCTAGAAGCTACAACCATGAAAATGCATTCAACTAGTTCACCTGAGCTGCAATTAAGGAGATGGAAGCTAGATTGGGAGAGTATGAAAAGGAACAAAAGTTTTTGAATGATGAATTCAATAAATTTTTCATGGAAAATGTGAAGTTGAAGGAACAATTGAAAGGAGTAGGCCCCTCACAAAATAATGAAATGATGTTATACCAACATCCTTTTGCTCCACTCGTTGATATAGAAAGTGTTTCTACTGAACAAGTGAGCATACTTAGACAAGAGATTGAAGATTTAAAGAAATCCAACAATGAGGGTAAGGAAGGAGCAAATAAGGAAATCTACAATGTTTTAGAGAAGGTCCTTGAGCATAGGATAAACCTAATTGTGGATAAGTTGGAAAGTGTGTATGATTGCTACAGTTCACTGACACAGACAATTGATCAAATGAAAACACATCTACCCATAATGGATCCACTTTTTAAGAACCGATAGCCCATACACCACACATTGGTAACCTTGTCCAGAATATTACCGAGGAGTACTAAGGCTCCTATAACATTAAAACCTATAGAGCAGATGGCCAAAATAGTTATAGATGAATTCCAATATATGCAAAAAGAGGACCAAAAGATTAGAACAATAATAGATTCATTTCATACTCAGAATTAGTAGTTTGTGCCAAAACTATTAATAGGTGATGACCACTTGAAGGACCTCAACGAATGGAAGAGTGAATTTGGCCAGATTGTTCCATAGTGCATCACTCGTATACAAAAGGATGGTGAGTTGATTCTTGACAAGTTCGACTTAATCATGGATGAAGTAATAGCATTGGATGTTGGATATTCTAAGTTTATCATGCATGGCAGGGTGTTACTAGACATTCAATGGAAGATTTACCTTGCAAATATATTCAAAATTCAAGAATACAAATGGCCACATGATTATACAGTGTATGAGTGGGAGAAGAGGTGTATAGGTCCTCCCCCCGAACAATAGGCCTTGGGGTTGTCACAGTGGAAGAACCACATATTCAGATACACTAATATGGAGAAAGGACCTTGAACAGATCTTTAGTGATCATGGGTTCCTTACAGAGATTAATGGACTATGGTGTCACAAGTGCTACAGACTTCATTAGTTATCTACTTTCTATGTTTTATGTTTTAAGAAAAACTAATCTTTAGTCTAGTTTATATGAAGAGGCATGAATTTTCAAAAGATGCTTTATTTTATAATGGTCTAAATCTTGTTGCTTCTCTTATAAAAGAGAAACCAAGACCAAATTTTGATATCATCATCTATGAATTTGTAGAAACATATATGAGGATACTTATGTTATATTGTAATATCTATTTGAAGCAATTAATGGACAAGAAGATTTAATCTAGTGTTCGAATTATGGTCTCAATTATTTGTTGATAATACTGTGTATGATTGGAATTTTTATGTATTTTTGGTTGGAATATAGGGTTATATTATGAACTTGTATCAATTATTTGTTCATAATCATTTGCAAAGTTGATTACATTGCATTTCACATATTTAAAACTCAAAGCTGCATTACTTCACATTACATAACTAATAACTAGATGTTGATAGATGAAAAAATTTCAATTACAATATAGTTTTTACAAATTCAACCTAAGTAGTTATGCAATTACTTCACACTGCATAACTAATAACTAAGAGAAGTTTTCAATTGCATTTTCTGGTCATGGCATTCCATGAGACCACTTTTTTTGAGTCATTTTTTCAAATCGTTCACTGCCCTGTCTATGCTACCTCATTTTTCATACATATTATCTACCAAAGCATTTTATCAAACAGTTCACTACCTTGTTGCTATGTCTAAAGTCCTAAAATAAGTGCTTTCAAACAAGCTATGGATGCTTGGAAAAAATCTATCAAAGCATAATAGTAAGCAATAGCATAGACAAGGCAGTGAAATGGTTGAAAAAATGCCACAAAGAAATGTGGTCTCATGGTGATGGAATGCTATGAAAATCCATAATAATTCTCCTATCATGGAATTTTTCATGGCATTCCATCACCATGAGACCACATTTCTTTGAGGCATTTTTTGCAAAAGTTCATTTCCTTCTCTCTGCTACCACATTTTTCATACATGTCTACCAAAGTTGTAGGCCATATATATGCTCAACAAGGATAGGCAGAGAAGGCTTTGAAAATTTTAAGAAAGGAAACTTGCATAGATCCACATGATGCCCATTCTTTTATCAAGATGGGTGAGTTATTAATATCGACAAACCCTAGTGCAACCTTAGATTCTCTTAAGACAACAAAGCCTCTTCTAAAGAAGAGCAAAGAAGAAGAACCCACTGAATTGTTAAACAATATTGAGGTTCTTCATTTTGAGCATGATGAACTAGAGTTGGCTCAACAAAATTTTATGGAGGCATTAGGAAATTTCATTTGGGTTGAATTCGTAAATAAAATTCCCAGTACCAATTATGCAGTTTTTTTGTGCACTTTAAGGATATGAAATTTTTCCATCAACTAGAAGATGGTGGTGTTTCACTTAAGTTTCCATGGGATAAAGTCACAACACTATTTAATCTTTCTATGTTGTTTGAACAACTACATGATACTAAAAAAGAACATCTTTTATATAGGAAAAAATTGTTCAAGTTCTCGATTACATGGATGCATAGCTATGCCTTGTAGCCATGACTCAAGATCGAAATGAGATCCAACTAAACCTAGAATTGATTGGGAATTCACTTAAGGTGGATAAAAACTCATCCAATGCTTTATGTGTGCTTGGAAATATGGAACTAAAACCATATGAATGGCTTAAAGAAAAAGAAACAATTAAAGTAGCACACCAAATTATCTTGGATGATGAAGAAAAATAGAAAGTTGATGAAGAATGAAGCATTCAGATGGAAAGGAAAAAGAAAGAGGAATAACATTTGTGGATGATGGAACAAGAGGAGAAATTTGAATGTGTAAAGGTATTATGGAATTTGAGTAAGCATAAGGATAGTGATGATGACTATCATGAGGCTAGTAAGTATGAGAAGAAACAAAATAAGGAAAAGAAGAAAAAGAAGAAGGATAAGAACCATAAGGCTTATGATTCTTATAAGGAGGAACCTAATGTTGCCATGGAAGATGAGGAAAATTATAAGATCTCATTTAACTATGTCAAATGGATTTGGAAGGGACAAAGCATATTTTGATTGACTAAAATTTTGAGGTAGCTTATCCATCGTCATTGTATGCACCGTCTTTTGTTGGAATCTATTTCTACAATGCCAGAAGGCATCATTGATTAAGGGGATCACCGCAGGTGGATCCGCATAAAATCTTTATATTCTGGAAACATGGAACTCATCAGTTAACCGTCATGCCCTAACAATAATATGGCAAAAATCAACAGTTCGTCGATAAAGGCTTATCGTCATTAATCCCTAACTTTCGAGGATCCGTTAAATGTCTCGGAAAAATGCTTTCCTCGAACGAGATGATATTAACAATAAAACTGATCAGGTAAAACTCTCTCATGGAGGAACCTGATGTTTCCATGGAAGATGAGGAAAATTATATGAGCGATAAGGAACAAGATGATGCAAAAAATTCCCAAGATTTTCTTGTAGTTGTAGGTCTAGAAGACTCTAATGATGTTGAGATAAATTCTCTAGTTTAAAAAAAATCACGAAGGATACATGCATACTTTAATTCTGAAGATGATGAACCATTGTAGAAACAGATTCTGAGAGAAGATGATCCATATGATGATGATGTCTAGGCTTCCTGAGATTTAACCAAACCTAGCTCCTATTTTCCAAGACAAAAATCCCCAAGGCCCATGGGAAATGAATGATGAGCATTTGAGTTTCAACAGACTAAAAGAGGTTGCCCATAAATAACAAGAAAGAGTAAACATGAAAAGATAACATACAGATGATTCATTTGAGGTTTTTGATAAGATCTCATTTAACTATGCCAAATGGATTTGGAAGGGACAAAGCATATTTGATTGACTAAAATTTTGAGGTAGCCTATCCATCATCATTGCATGCATCATCTTCTCTTGGAATTAGTTTAAACTCAAATGCTCATCATTCAATTCCCATGGGCATTGGGGATTTTTGTATTGGAATATAGGAGTTAGGTTTGGTTAAATCTTAGGAAGCCTAGACATCATCATCGTATGCATCATCTTCTCTCAAACTCTATTTTTGCAATGGTTCATCATCTTCACAATCAGAGTATGCATGTGTCCATGATTTTGTTGAAACTAGAGAATTTATCTCACCATCATCTTGGGAATTTTCCGCATCATCTTGTGCCTTATCCCTCATAATTTTACTCATCTTTCATGATAACATCAAGTTCCTCCATATAAGAATCATAAGCCTTGTGGTCCTTATCCTTCTTTTTTTTTTTTCTTTTCCTTCTTTTGTTTCTTCTTGAAGCGACTAACCTCATCATCATCATCTCATGGTTTTCCTTCCACTTGCTCGCTAATTCCTTCTGTTCAAAGTATTAGCTGCTCTTTGTTGCGTCACTACTAATTCTTCCTCTTGGCACCTCTCCCTTTCCATCTGATCCTTCATCATCATCAGGTACTTTGTTTTTGCTTCATCAGCCAAAGACAATTTGGCGCCTGCGGTGATTTCTTTTGCTATCAATCATTTGATGATTTTATCCGCATGGTGTATCTGATGGGGTTCTGCACTTGATTAGCGTTGGCAGAAGCAAATTGAGAAGATGATGCGCCTGTGATGATGGATAAGCTACCTCAAAACTTTAGTCAATCAAATATGCTTTGTCCCTTCCAAATCCATTTGACATAGTTAAATGAGATGTTATAATTTTCCTGATTTTCCATGGAAACATTAGGTTCCTCCATATAAGAATCATAAGCCTTGTGGTCCTTATCCTTCTTCTTTTTCTTCTTTTCCTTATTTTGTTTCTTCTCAGACTAGCTAGCCTCATCATTGTCATAATCACTATCCTTACACTTACTCTTCCATAATTCCTTCACACATTCAAACTGCTCCTCTTGTTGCATCACTCACCAAAGTTCTTCCTATTGCTTTCTCCTTTCCATCTAAATCCTTCATTATTCATCAACTTTTCATTTTGCTTCATCAGCCAAGACAAGTTGGTGTGCTACTTTAATTGTTTCTTTTTCTTTAAGCCAGTCATATATTCTTAGTCCCATGTTTCCCAGCATACACAAAGCATTTGATGAGTTTTTATCCACCTTAAATGCATCCTCAATCACTTATAGGCTTGGTGCATTATAGAAATAGATTCCAAGAGAGGATGATGCATACAATTGATGAGCTTAAAATATGCTCATAATTTGATGTTATGATAAACTTTTAAATGAATTTACTTTTGTTATTTCATGGCTGTTTAAACTTTGTTGAAACCTTTTATCGAGATATCCTGTAGCAAGATACTTTTATATTCCTGCAGCTTATTGTGTTGACTTGATTGCATTTATTGCCCTATTGACTCCCGAAAATGACTGGTATATCATATACAGTTTTTGAATGATGAAGTAGATTTAAAATGTGTGATTAATGAATAGATATCATGTATGTGCCATGCACCTTTTCTTTCGCATCTGTTATCTTTTGTTTCGCAGGTTGTTGAAGAACGATCGAGTCCAGCGCAGCCGATCTCGACCTTGCAGTAAAGTCCATTTCCTGCACGACTTCGAAGAAGCTCCGGTGAAGACTCTTTGACCGAAACTATGGGAAAAAAAATTAATGACAGTCAATCTAGAAAGAGTGGAGCACTAGATTCTCTTCGGATCGGGTTGAACGCATAAA
This sequence comes from Sequoia sempervirens, assembly GCA_007258455.2. Taxonomy (NCBI): domain Eukaryota; kingdom Viridiplantae; phylum Streptophyta; class Pinopsida; order Cupressales; family Cupressaceae; genus Sequoia; species Sequoia sempervirens. Next base: position 33,213,463 of record VDFB02086081.1, on the reverse strand, counting down.
TTCATTATGAAGTTTGTTCCTTGATTCGGGGATATACTTTACTTCCACGTCTTTCTTTGATAGGGTTAGTTAGTTAGTTGCTCTCCTATTTTTAAAATAAGATACTCCTCCTACGCGAGTGGGTAAGGAGAATAGAGAGAAGAAAAGAGATAGATGATAGTTAGAGTAAGATACAAATAGAGTAGCAGATATCATGTAAGAATCAATATGATAATGAAAGACATAATCTGTTTGACTAGAGATAGAGTTTGTTGTTAGTCTCTATATCAACAAAACAATGTATATCATTTTGTTTTCATGAATAAAGTTCAATGAAGTTCTTAGTTTAACATCTGCGTAATCAGTAGATGCTTGCTAAGGGGGCCCACTTAGTAAGTATCTATAGCTAGTTAGTTAATTGTTATTTTCTGTTGATCTTCAGTTAGCTTTCATGTTTGAAGTTTTCATACAAACTCAGTCTTATATTGCTCCTATAGCATAGAGAGTCCATCCCTGTGACTGTTCCTGTAGCATAAGGCCAGTTCATAGTTTGTGTTTCAGTCATAGTTATGGTTTTTATCATAGTTGAGTTAAATAATTTTTGCATTATCATTTTGTGGCTTAGATAGAATTTCTTTCCAGTATGTATTTCTGCTAAGATTTGACCAAAATGAGTTCCTAGTGCATATATTTTGCCGTGCTATTTAAAGTCTACGTCCCCTAGTTTGACAAGTAAAATGAATGCCCATAGAGAGATATTGGTCACCTGTCAGAATGTCCAATTCCCAGGAAAGGTTTCACTGTGATTTTCATATCCTTTTGTGAGTGCGAGCCATTTTTTGGCGCTGTTATCGGGGGTGTCATCCAGCTAGGAGTTTGTTAGAGGTCATTTTTAGTACTAGTTTAGCTTGTTAGTAAAATTTTCTAGATCCTTTAAGCCACTATTTACAGTATTGCATGCATAGAAGAAGAAGAGACGCACTGGGAAGGTTCATCCCTAAAAATCTATTTATTGAACTACCATTTGACCCAGCTAATAATGAACCTAAGGAAAACCCATTCGCTGCATTATTCCAGCAACCCAGCATGGCAAATAACCCACCTAATAATCCACCTCCTACTTTTGAGTTCCCTATCGTTCCCCAGTGAGATACTGACAATCTTAACAATATACCTTCTTCACTACTTCCAAAATTCTATGGCTTGGTCACAGAGGACCCATAAACCTTTCTGTTTGAATTTGATGTTCTCTGCCACAGTTATGACTACAACACAGACACTCATAAACTGAAACTCTTTCCTTCCACCTTGAAGGAGGGAGCTCTCAGATGGTTCATCAGTCTGGGAAGAGGCGTCGTCAATAGTTGGGTGGCCATGTAGATGAAATTCCTTGAAAAATATAAGGAATATTGTAAGAGTGCTAGCAAAGGTGATGACATATTACGAATTCAACAAAAGGATGATGAGAGTCTGGAAGATGATATTTCCAGATTTTTTTTTTCACTGAAGAGGAACTCAAACCATACTCTCAATGAGGACTCTCAGAAACTACTCTTTCTAAGGGGAATCAGTGATGCCTGTATAGACGCCCTGGACCTGATGGGAGGAGGTGATATCACCCAACTACCTTGGGATGATATAAAAAAAATATGTCTTAACTATTCTCGAGCAATAGTTAAGAAAGGTCGAGGTCATCATGCTACAATGGGGAAGTCTTCTTCTGGTGGAGTTTCTTAGATGGAGATAACAAATTTGCTATATGATTTCAAGTAGGACATCATTAATAATATGGCTACACAATTGGACACTATGCAAGCTCGGAGGAAACATGAGGAGGCTGAGACAGTCCTGGCTGAGTTCTGTCCATACTGCAGACAAAAGAAGTGTGACTGCAGATGCAAGATGGTGGCTAATTTTGAAGCCAGACAACTACCTACTGACTTCAAGCTAGTAGAAGGTGATGATGATCAAGTGTTCTTTGTTGCACAAAGGATACCATGGGCCCAAAGACAAGGTATGCCTCAAGACCCTTTAACTTTTGGTAATCCTTATTCTGGCTATAATAACCAATGGCAACATGCATATGGACCACCACCACCCTGGAATCCGCCTCAACCAGGTTGGCCTAATTATCAGATCCCACAATGGAAATCTCCTCAAGGAGGTTGGCAGCAACCACAAGGGCAATGGACCCCACCTTCCGGAAATTGGCAACAAAATCCTCAATGGAGAGGCCCTCAGCAATGGAAAAACCAGTCCTCTGGATTCCTACAGCTCCCACAGCCACAACCGTAGGCCCTTATGCCACCTCCTGCAGCAACTGCCACAAATCTTAGACCTCCAAAACAAACACCTATGCCTGCCCAGCCATTGCCCAATCCGAATAATAAGCAACAGTAGTAGCCACAGCAGCCTGCATATCTTACCGAAGCCAATAAATATCAAGCTTATGCCTTGAACGTTAATGGCATCCATTTGAGGTTAGGAACTACTTTACCTGCTCCAAAACCACCTCTGATTACTGAAATACCAGATTCTCCCCTTGAAGAATCCACTACACCTATTGTTCCTGCTGAGCATATACCCATAACTAATACAGTTTCTAAGGAGCTTGTTTTGAAAAATCAAGATAACCCACCTTTTCCTCAGAGGTTGCAAAGTACTGCATCTAAATCCATGGAAGAACCCACTTTTGACATCCTAGATCAGCTCAAGAATGTGCAGATTCAAATCCCTTTATTTCAGGCTATTAAAGATATTCCCATTTTTGGAAAAGCTATTAAAGATGCCTATTTGAAGAAGCCTGGATGAAAGAAAAAGGATCCTCAAACAATTCATGTCTTAGAGAAATTGGCTGATATAATGTTGGAAAATGTAGTTATTCCAAAGTATATTGATCTTGGAAGTCCTGTAGTGCAGATACATATAAATGGCCAAGTTGTAAAAAATGTTTTGATTGATTTAGGTGCTACCATTAATGTCATGACAAAGCATACTATGGACTCCCTAAACATTTCAGATATTAGGTCTACACCCACAGTTCTGCAGCTTGCAGATAGCTCCATAGTTAAACCTAATGGGATAGTGGAAGATGTAATTGTCACTCTTGAATCTTGGGAGTATCCTGCTGATTTCACAATATTATCAGTTAAGACAACTTTAGGAGGGTATCTAGTTATCCTTGGTAGACCATGGTTAGCAATTGCTGATGCTTTTATAGGATGTCGTTATGGAGATATGACCATTTCTGATGGGCAGTCCACAAAGAAATTGGCTCTGTATCCGCTTGCTAGACCTCAACCAGATTTTTTCCAACCTGTTTCGCCAGATGTGGGGGAAGAAACTGAAGAAGTCAATTCTTTGGCTCAATTAATGATGATTCAAAATGATTCATTCTCACAACTTCAGAGTGAGGATGCTTTGTTGTTCCAAATTCTACAGTAAATGCTGATACGAGTAGTTCATCTGATTTGAATGGTACTCATTTGCAATGTTTCCTGCAGCAACCAGATTCTAAAAATTCACTGCCTAAACTTCCAACAATTTTTCATAATCTACTTCCATAAGAGGTACAAACGTCACCTGTAGATTCTATAAGTAATCTCACTAAGCAGATAGAATTGTCTCTAGATCATTGTTTAAATATCAATAGCAAGTTGTCACAGTCTCAGTAGGATGACTTGTTACAAATGCTACAAGAACAACATACAACTTTTGCATGGGAATATGGGGACATGCAAGGAATAGATCCTTGAGTTTGTACTCATAGAATATATATCAAAGAAGACTATTCACCGGTTAGACAACCTCAGAGAGGAGTAAATCCAGCACTTAGAGAAATAGTTAAAAGTGAGCTTCAAAAGTTGCTTAATGGTGGTTTTATTTATCCAATCTCTGACAGTCAATGGGTTTCTCCATTAGTCATTGTTCTAAAAAAGGGTGGAAAATGGAGAGTGTGTGTGTAGATTATAGAGAGTTGAACAGTGCCACTAAAAAAATCACTTTCCATTACCCTTTCTAAACCAAGTACTGGACTCATTGTTTGGAAAAAGATATTTTTCCTTTTTGGATGGTTACAGTGGGTACAATCAGATAAAAATTGCCCCTAAAGATCAAGACAAGACCACTTTTACCTGCCCATGGGGAACATTTGTTTATTCAGTCTTGCCTTTTAGCCTATGCAATGCGCCAGCAACATTTCAGAGAGCAGTAATTAGTATCTTCGCTGATATATCTTATAAATGTATGGAGATTTACATGGATGATTTCACTACCAATGGAGTCACATTTGAAGAAGCACTGGTCAATTTAGAAAAGGTGTTAAAAAGGTGTAGAGAGCAAAATTTGTCTCTAAACAGTGAGAAGTGTTTTCTAATGATGGAAGAAGGTATTTTTCTAGGTCATCATGTTTCAAAGAATGGAATTCAAGTTGACCCTGCTAAAATTGCAATTATTCAGAATTTACAAACTCCTACAAAACAAAAAGATGTCAGAAGTTTTCTTGGTCATGCAGGGTATTATAGAAGGTTTATAAAAGACTTCAGTAAAATTGTCAGTCCACTTTATGCCTTGTTAACAAAGGATTCCCAATTTTAGTGGACAGAGGCCTATGAAAAATCTTTCCTACAACTAAAAGACTTGCTTACTAAAGCCTCTGTTCTTCAAGGTCCAAAATGGAATTTGCCTTTTCACATACATGCTGATGCTTCTGATTTTGGCATAGGAGCAGTTCTGAGTCAAAAAGAAAATTCAATTGAACATACTATTTATTTTATCAGCAAGAACCTTCAAGGACCTGAGCTCAACTATACTATTAGTGAAAAGGAGTTACTTGCAGTAGTGTATGTTTTGAATAAATTTAGGCATTATGTCACAGGTTATCAGATATTCATTCATACTGACCATGCAACAATCAAGTATTTGATGAAAAAACTTGCCATCTCTGGTAGGTTGGCACGATGGCTCCTGTTGTTACAATAATTTGACATCACAATCATTGACAAACCAGAAAAAGCTAATATTGTAGCTGAATTTTTATCAAGACTTCAATCAACTGCACCTGTTGAACAGGAAATCATTGATGATAGGTTCCCTGATGAACATTTGTTTTCCATTGCTGCACATACACCCTGGTATGCAGACATTGCTAATTATCTAGCAGCAAACAGAATACCAGCCCACTTTTCTCCAAAAGAAAAGAAGTTGTTAATTGAGAAAAGTTTTAACTTTTCATGGATTGCAAATAGTTTGTTTTATACTGGACCTGATCAAGTAATGTGAAGATGTGTAAGAGAAGATGAAACTTATGACATATTGCATGCTTGCCATGATGAACCATGTGGAGGACATTTTGTAGCAAAAAGAACATCAATGAAGGTTCTTACAATAGGGTACTATTGGCCAACATTACACAAGGATGCTGTGGCCTATACAAGAAAATGTGACAGATGCCAGCGCATGGAAAGACCAACTAAGTCCGATGAAATGCCACTATATCCGTAGATAATAGTCACCCCTTTTGATAAATGGGGGATGGATTTTGTGGGGCCAATTGATCCACCATCAAATGGAAAATAATACATTCTAGTTTGCACAGACTATGTAACAAAATGGGTCAAGGTAAAAGCTATGAATCATGCCTAGGATAACAAAGTTGCTGAATTTCTGTATGAAAAATTTTTCACAAGATTTGGAGTTCCCAGAGAGCTTGTAACTTATCAAGGAGCTCAGTTTACGTCAAATCTGATCACTACACTAATGAATGATTATAAGATCAAACATAGGAAGTCCATCCCCTATCACCCCCAACCCAATGGTCAGGCAGAGGTAACAAACAGAGAAATTGAGGTAATCCTCAGAAATATAGTGCAAATCCATAAAAAATACTGGAGCAATAGACTTTTTGAAGCAGTTTGGGCTTATAAAACTACATAGAAGACAACAACTAGGTTTACACCTTTTGAGCTGCTTTATGGGAAAATAGCTATGCTACCCATAGAATTTGAGCACAAAACTTTGAGAACAGCTATTGAACTACACATGGACATATTTGAAGTACAAAAGGACCGTCTCCTACAGCTAAATGCTTTGGACGAAATGAGAAAAGCTATCCTACAGCATACATAAGCAATTCAACAGTAAAGGAAGAAATGGCATGATCAACACATCAAAATCAGGAAATTTTCTGCTAGAGATTGAACCCTATTATATGATTCTAGATATCAAGAAAACTAGTGTAAGCTCACAACATGTTGGCTTGGCCCCTATGAAGTTGAAAATGTGTTCGACAATGGAGCTATACAGCTGGTGACAATTGATCCAGTCCGTTTCAAATTGCTAGTCAATGGCCACCGACTCCGATTGTACCACAAGCCAGTCTCAAAGGAAGAATTCATGCAGCAGTTTGCTCAGGTTCCTCCCACTACTTTCCTGCAGCCGAAGGCTTTAGCCTTTCTCCTGTAGTGTTACCGTAATTTTCAAAAAACATGCCCATAATAAAGGTTTTCTTTTTAAAAAAAAAAGGAAACCCTTTTTCTCCATTTTCATTTATCGCCCTCATCTCACTTCTTTATCTTCCATCCATCCATCCCATTCGTCCTTTCCATTCATCCATCTTATCTGCCCATGTCACCCATCCACTTCATCCATCTGCATCAACCTTAATTAAAATATCTTTCCCACTTGTCAATTCATGCAGCGTCGTCATCTTTCTTCACACATACGTGCAATTAACAAAGGTACGCCATATCTTTTATTATCGCATATTTGATTTATTTCATTCTATTCATTTATTGCTACGCATGAACTGGTCATTATCACCCGAATCTCTACCTATTCTATCGTACATGTGAGGACACATGTCATACTTTAAGTAGGGAGTGGGGTAATCCATCTTTTAAAACCTGTCTTTTCGCCGCTACCATAACTGCACAAAGAATCTTTCTTTATACTTTTCTCGTACTTTCCAAATATGATCACATGTCCTTCTTTATTGCATGTTTTTCTTGTAAACTATGATTAAGACTACTTGATCAAAAAGTTCATTTTTGGAAAAAAGAAAGAAATGTGACGGCACGATAGAAGAAAACCATAGCAGAAAAGGGAAACAATGAATTTGAATCTTTAGCAAGGTTTTGAGTTCAGCTAAAGGAAAAATGCAAACATGGGTGGTCAGTTGGTGTGACATGAGCCTGTAGCTCATGAATTGTTATTGCAAAATCTGCAAACAGTCCATGCATTCAGCCTCTGTGGATGGCTAAATTATTTCTTGAGCTTAAATGATTTTGATGAGGAGGCTGCTGGAGAATTTTTGAGAACCCTTTCTAAAGGGGAAGCCACCGTATGGGGTCTAACGGTTGTTGCAACCGAAGACAGAATTGCTGAAGTAACAAGGCTCCCAGCCGTTCGAGAAAACTTTTCTTTAGATGCTGCAGCTGCAAGGGTTGAGTTTTCAATGCCTACTGATGGACCTTTGGAAGTTTCCAAGCAAGGATGAAAGTGTGTGTCGTTACCTCCTCCATATTCAGAGACACCACTAGGAAAGTTAATGCTGGAGGATCAGCATTGGGCTAAGTAGGGGGCAGTGATGAGCTTAAAATATGCTCATAATTTGATGTTATGATAAACTTTTAAATGAATTTACTTTTGTTATTTCATGGATGTTTAAACTTTGTTGAAACCTTTTATCGGGATATCCTGTAGCAAGATACTTTTATATTCCTGCAGCTTATTGTGTTGACTTGCTTGCATTTATTGCCCTGTTGACTCCCAAAAATGACTGGTATATCATATACAATTTTTGAATGATGAAGTAGATTTAAAATGTGTGATTAATGAATAGATATCGTGTATGTGCCATGCGCCTTTTCTTTCGCATCTGTTACCTTTTGTTTCGCAGGTTGTTGAAGAATGATTGAGTCCAGCACAGCCGATCTCGGCCTTGCAGTAAAGTCCATTTTCTGCACGACTTTGAAGAAGCTCGGACGAAGACTCTTTGACCGAAACTATGGGAAATAATTTTAATGACAGTCAATCTGGAAAGAGTGGAGCACTAGATTCTCTCTAGATCGAGTTGAATGCATAAATTCATTATGAAGTTTTTTCCTTGATTCGGAGATATACTTTACTTCCACGTCTTTCTTTGATAGGGTTAGTTAGTTAGTTGCTCTCCTATTTTTAAAATAAGATACTCCTCCTGCACGAGTGAGTAAGGAGAATAGAGAGAAGAAAAGAGATAGATGATAGTTAGAGTAAGATAGAAACAGAGTAGTAGATATCATGTAAGAATCAATATGATAATGAAAGACATAATCTGTTTGACCAGAGATAGATTTTGTTGTTAGTTTCCATATCAACAAAATAATGTATATCATTCTGTTTTCATGAATAAAGTTGAATGAAGCTTTGAGTTTAACATCTGTGTAATCAATAGATGCTTGCTAAGGTGGCCCACTTAGTAATTATCTGTAGCTAGTTAGTTAGTTGTTCTTTTCTGTTGATCTTCAGTTAACTTTCATTTTTGAAGTTTTCATACAAACTCAGTCTTATAGTGCTCCTACAGCATAGAGAGTCCATCCCTCTGACTGTTCCTGCAGCATAAGGCCAGTTCATAGTTTGTGTTTCAGTCACAGTTGTTATAGTTTTTATCATAGTTGAGTTAAATAATTTTCGCATTACAGTTATGTGGCTTAGATAGAATTTCTTTCCAGTATGCATTTCTGCTAAGATTTGACCAAAATGAGTTCCTAGTGCATATATTTTGCAGCGCCATTTAAAGTCTACATCCCCTAGTTTGACAAGTAAAATGAATGCCCACAGAGAGATATTGGTCGCTTGTCAGAATGTTCAATTCCCAGGAAAGGTTTCACTGTGATTTTCATATCCTTTGTGAGTGCGAGCCAACAATGATGATGGATAAGCTACCTCAAAATTTTAGTGAATAAAATATGCTTTGTCCCTTCCAAATCCATTTGACATAGTTAAATGAGATCTTATCAAAAACCTCAAATGAATCATCTGTGTATTATCTTTTCATTGTTCCTCTTTCTTTTTTTTCATGGGAAACCTATTTTAGTCTTTATTTTAGAACATTTTATGTGTCCTTCAATGTATTATGCTTTATCTTTCTATTAGATTCTAGATTAAAAGAACCTATAATTGAAAATGGATTAATTCATCTATTTTTATTTTATAGTCGCAAATAGGTGGATTAAATTATTCTGTTGTTAAAAAAATCTTGTACAATGTAATGTCCCCTTTTCAAAATGAAACCAAGTTGAAACTCAAATACTCATCGTTCATTTCCCATGGGCCTTGGGGAATTTTCTTTTTGAAAATAGGAGTATAATAATAACTCAAGAGGATCTTAATGTCATAAAAGGGGCCACTTAGGTGTTGGTACAAAGACTAGGAAATGTTTATGCTACAAATGGGGCAGCCATTGTGCTAGCTAAAAGGGGTCAATTTGATATTGCAAAGGAAAATTTTACATAGGTACAAGAAGCTGTTGTAGGAAACATCTTTATTGAGATGCCTATTGTGTGGATAAATCTAGCACATGTTTACTTTGCATAAGTACAGTTTCTGCTTGCAGTGAAAATGTTTATGCTACAAATGGGGCAGCCATTGTAAAGTGTTGGCACAAAGACTAGGAAATGTTTACGTTGCGAATGGGGCAGCCATTGTGCTAGCTAAAAGGGGTCAATTTGATATTGCACAGGAAATATTTACACAAGTACAATAAGCTGATGTAGGAAACATATTTGTTTAGATGCCTGATGTATGGGTAAATCTAGGACATGTTTACTTTGAACAAGGACAATGTCCGCTTGCAATGAAAATGTACCAAAATTGTTTGAGGAAATTCTATTTTGGCATTGACACCCAAATTTTATTATATTTAGCTCAAACAGATTATGAAGCAGAATAGTGGGAAGATTGTAAACGAACATTATTAAGAGCAATAGATTGTAATGAGCATTTTGAATTTCTGTTTAATGTAATGGGGGTTTTCAACTACCTCTGAATTCACTAGAGAGGGCATCCCAAAATTCGATTTCGCTACAAAGGGCCTTGTCGAATTCAAATTCCTTGCAGAAAACTCAAAATTACTTACCCTTGCCTACCTTTTTAGAAGTCTCCAAGTCCTCTCCAGATCCTTATCACCCGTTCAAGTAGCTACTACAACTGATCAAAATGACTCATGCCAGGCTAACGAATGAAGTGAGGTCTGCAATGAATGAATGAAGCAAGGTTTACAATGAATGAATGAAGTAAGGTTTGCAAGAGATGAATGAATCTACAATGAACATGAATAATCATGCCAATACATTGTGAGCATGAATACTTTGCACCAATAATTGGCTGACTTCTTTTAAAAAAATTGTCTAATTTGGATTTGATGACTAACTATTTAGTCATTTTTATTTCTGTGACTAAATATTATTTTAGTCAATGACCAAATTACTCATTTATAGCTGAGTTGTAAAAAATGAGCAAAATTTAATCATTTTTAGTTGTTGTAACTAAAATTTTTAGTCACCTAGTCATTTATTTGCCAAATTCTACTAGTGCATTCAAGATCAGTCAAGCATAATAAAGTCATTGTTTCACATCAAGTTCATGATCAAGATCTACATTCATTGAGGCTACTTCATGCTAAGTTGCAGATTTTTTATCCAAGTTTTTAAATAAGGTGTGGTGAGTTGTGACATTGCATTTTGTTCATTCATCATTCCTTTCATGCATTTTTTCATTTCAAGGTTTAATTACCAAAACAAGGTTTGACCAAGGAAAACCCCTATTCCCTAACAAACAAAATTTTCTCCCCTTTGATGTGTGATTGTAGGTTTTAGGTTAAAGATAATTTGGAGAGAAAAATTGCAAAATTTTTCAAAGTTGTCAAAGTTGCTAAGAAAGTTGTCAAATCACAAAAAATGAGCTACATGATTTATTTCCAGCTTTCCAATAGTGACTGACTAGAATCTGGGAGTGTAGACTGAGAGGAAAAAAAACCTAGAAAAAGGATTTTCCAGAGCTCTAGCCATAACCCATTCACCATAGGGTGAATGAATCCTTAGTGAGGTTTGAAAAAACACTTTTTGTAGTAGGTACACAACATTTAACCCTCATGAAACCTGCCTTTTAACTATTATATCAGTTAGGTTTATTTTTTGATTCTCATTTGCACATTATAGCTTACATATTGAATGAAATTATAGGAAGAATTAGGTTCATCATTAGTTTTCATATTGGAAAACCTTATTTTTAATGTTTCATTATGGTGAACCCAACCTTTTGAACATTATAATTTTATGATTTTGGAGTCCATTTCATTCTACATTTGTATATTGTATCATTTTCCTACATTTTCATTGAATTAGGTTTTATTTAGGGTGTCTAATTTTCATTCAAATTTTCATTACATCTTAGGTTTTAGGATTGCATATTTTGCATTTTTTAAATTTAAAAATTACAAAAAAAAATCAGTCATCTTGCATATCATTTACATCATATAAAATTGCATTGGAAAATTAAAATAAAATTATATATCAAACTAGGTCTTTTAGGTCGTCATTTTGTCACATATTCAACTTGCATTTCACATTGCATTCATAGAAAACTAAAACAAAAACTTGTTGTAACCAACCTAAATCTGAAAACCAATGGAAAACACATAAAAATATGTAAAAATCAGTTTCAAAAACCTAATCAAGGACCCATTCACTATAGGGAAAATGAGTCCCTAATCAAGTCCTAATCTGTATTTTTGGACATTAAAGCATTCGTCTATGTGCTTTTGTTTGTTTCTCTCAGATTTCTACTACAGTTTGCTGCCTTTCTATTTCATCAATTTGATCATATTTAGATTGGTTTGGTACATTTTGTGTATTGTGTGATTTAAAAATTATATTTACAAGACTTTATTTCCATATTTTTTCATAGTATAATAAGAAAATTTCCATGTTTAGAATTTGAAAATTATATTTACACATTGCTTTCTAGGACATTGCATTACATTTTAAGTCTCTTTCTATTTTGGGTTTGTACACTAAGTTTGTGAAACTTGTATTCAATCTTTACAACTTGGTGTCCTATTAGAAATATTATTGTGAGACATAGTTCAAGACTCATTTCATCCTACAATACACCATTCACCATGGATCTTGGGTTTTCTAACTCTCTTTCTCATAGTGTTGATAATCAACCCCCTATGGATCATAGCATGCATTCTTCATTTCCAATTATTTCACTTCCTATAACCTATATGCATGAAGGTAACAACACCATCCCTACCATCACTAGTTATACTTAAGATTTGGGGTATTCCAAAAGCCAAGGTGGAACTTCAATTCCTCCTACAATACCCATTTCCATTCTTACATACACTAGTACTCAAGTTACCACAACCATTTAGCCTACTAGCAATGTCAACACTTCCTTAAGTATTTCCATAGGGAATCCTTCTAGCTTTGTGCATTCACATACCATATCTCCTTAACCATCCTCCCTCACAAATTTACAATTCACTTGCCCTCCATATACATACACCACTCCACCTTACAATAATAACAATGATGCCATCCTTAACACACTTTTGTAAAGCATGTCATCCATTCAAAAACAAGTCATAACCCTAACTCAACATAACAATGATCAACCTTCACAACACATCAAAACCAACCCTTTATCCCTAGAGATATTGAGAAAACCAATGTCACAAGGTATAGAGGTTCCTAGATTTGAGAAATATGGTGGGAAAGGAGATCCTGTGAGCCATGTTTCTGCTTACACAACCCTATGTAGTGATTTCATCTTTTAAAATAAGCTCTAAGTGGCTAAACTATTCCCTAGGTCATTCAAGGACACTACTTTAGAGTGATTTTATTCCTTACCAAATAATTCAATTGGTTCATTCTATGACCTTGTTGATTCATTTACAACCACTTCTAGATTCACATGGGTCCCAAGATGACCCTAGCTGATTTAATAACATGTAAAAAAAGGATGATGACAAAGTGATTAATTTCATAGTGAGATATCAAACACTTTATTCACAAATAAACATTAAGATTCTTGATACCGACACTAAATGAATGTTCATTTCCAATTTAGAAAGAAAAATCCAAACCAAACTTGACATGTTGAAATTCCCATCCTTCATATAGTTATGTATATCCCTTCGTGATTATCAAAATTTGGCTTATAGTCATGATGTGAAAAATCCTTCTAGCCACCCTAAAAGGTTTGAATTTGCACCTCATAATAGTTACCAACCTTTCAAGAAACATAATAGGGGATTTTTACAACTTAATTCCCCCCGACCAAATCAACAAGTTGATAACCAAGTGGCTGCTATAACGATGACAAATCCCTTTACCTTTGGGGATATAAATATAAAATTTAGTTCTCTACTCGCTACCCTTCATATTATCATATTGCAACTTGTAGAAAAGAATATTCTTTCCTTATCCTCTGTCAAATCTCTTGATCCTAATAAGCCATTACCAGCAAACTATAGACCAAACTCTTATTGCCATTACCACCAAAAAAATGGACATGATACAAAATATTGTAAGTGTCTTAAACATCTTGTGTAATACCTCATTGATTCTAATCATCTTCTAATTGGAGGTGTGAATGATCAAGGTAATAAGACTGTAGCTCCTCCTAACCAAAACTTACAAATCTTTACAGAACCCATGCTAAAACACACTATTTCATTTGTCAAAGCTAGAAAAATAAAGAATTATGTGATGAATGTTGGCATGGATGATGAAACTACAAAAGATGAAAATGGGAATGAAGCATTTAAAGTGGTGTCATTTATTGAAGCTAAACCTCATAAAGGCTCAACCAAAATGCCCCTTGATATTGCTTTCTCACAAAAAGATATACTTAAATATGTACCTGATGGTCCTCTTTACATAGCTGGAAGAATCAATGACAAGCCTACTAATGGGATATTGATTGATCTTGTCAGTGTAGTGAACGTGATCACTGAAGAATTCCTATTTATGCATGAAATTTATCGAGATACATATGACAAACCAAAAGCATGGATCAAATTGAATAATGGTGTTTCTTGCCATCCAGTGGGCTTGATAAATATCCCTCTAAAAGTCAAACTAAAAACATTAAATGTCTTATTCATCATCATCCTATTTTAAGACCAATTTCATGTGAAGTTAGGCTATCCATGGATTTTCTCCATGAATATCATCCCATTGGTTGTGCATAAATGTGTAAATTTTCCCTTTGGTAGTGAAATATTTACCATGCACCATAGTGGCTTTAATCTTGTGTCTTCCCAAGGGATATTTTCATTGGATTTCTTTTGGCCTAAGCCTATTGAACCTATTAGACATCATTAGGACTACTTTTTCAAAGCATATCAAAATTTTAAGGTGAAGCACATAACAAAATTATACCTTAGAAACATGCCTCAACCCATGAATGATCCACCTATCCTAGAAAAAGTAATGATTGAACCAAAATTCCTACCAAATATCCAAGAGCAACCTATGACAAATCCTCCTACTATTTCCTATAAGAGACCACAAGACAATCAAAACAATCTTGTTGTACCTCCTAAAGTCAAATAATTTTACAAAGATAAAGATAAAGTCATTGAATAACCTCCTATGGTTCCTTCTGTTCCTACCCTAGGGGAAGAAAAACAACATATGATTGACAAACCCGCTCCTACACAAACGAAAATTGACAATAGATTAAAATGAAATCAAAATGCTAGAGAGTGTAGGTGTAGATGTCATGCTATTGCTTATGTATTACAAACTAAAGATGAAAAGAGCAACATAAAAAATAAAAATCCAAACATAACTGAAGCAATGCATAATGATTATATACCCTCACTGTAACGTAAACAAGAACCTTCTAGAGACATTATCATTTGACCCCCTATTGTGATTGATTTAGATGATGACATTGGTATGGAAAATATTGATGAAAAAGTGCATAATGAGTTGAATTCATTGTTCTCCTCTTCTATGAGCTTAAATGACAATTCTATTAAAAATAGTGTTGAACTTGGTGCTTCCCCTAGTTTGGAACTTGTCATTGTCCCTTTTGCTAGTTGTCTTCCTTCCATAGAATTGGCTACTTTAAAGCATTTTCCCATAGAAATGGTGATAGAAACTGCTTTAAAGTGGGGGCATACATTGATAATATCTTTTCTTTTTTCATGTGATACATCCTCTTCTTGGTGGTTTCATTCGGTTTGATGTCCTCCAAGAGTGATATTTCTTAGCATATTTGCATCCCCATTGCACTATTTTCAAGGTTTATGGAGCTAGAGTGCAGCCCCATTGTTAAATGATATATAGATCTAACATGTTAGCTATCATGGAGATCATGTGGCAGATGGATTCAATAGATAAGGAGCACTTCAGAAGTGCCAGAAAAGTTTCCATAATTGATGCACAATTTTGTTTAACTTATTTTATTGTGTCTTCAAAATAAGGCTATGATAAATTTGGTGTCATGTTGGATAATCTCAAGATGAAAGAGGATGTAGTGAGAGATTGTGACCCTGAGGGGTTTTCTAATAAGGAAAAGATAAGGGAAGGTCTAGTTTTTCTAATGTGTTTTTATATAGTGAGGATGTCATAAGGAGTTTTCTTTTTTATTTTGTTGTGGTTGAGAGGAAGAAAGAATGGATGATGATTTGTAGAATTGAAGATAGAGAATTAGAAAATAATCAATTCTATGTCAGTCCATATAAAGAAATTAAGGATTTATATGAAAGGGAAATGACTATCTTGCAAGCATTTAAAGATGGGAATTTCTTTGAGAAATTCAAAGAGGCTCAAGATAATGCCAAACTTGTTATGGATGTACATGAAGCAAAGACAAGGATCCAACTAGCTCAATCCTCTACCCATGGTGCACAAATGCATCCTATAGAAATTGGTGATGAACCAATTACACACCCTCTAGTTGAATACATTGATACAAAACATGGGGAGGGAAATGAAATGAAAGAGATATTAGTAGAATATGTTCCTATGGAACAAGGAGTTGAACAGAGGTTCCCTTCTCTAGTAATTGGTGATGCATTAGACTCCTATGTTCCTAGTGATAGAATTGTTTCTTGGGAGTACAATGAGGATGACGATGATGATGTGAGGGTAAAGGTATGCAAAGAATTCATGGATGATGATTCATTCATCCAAAAATAGTAATTTAGAGATTTTATTAATGAAAGAAATTGTTGCAATGACACCCATAGATGCAAGGAGACTTGTGAAAGATAGTGGCATTATGATATTTCCTGGGTGGAATCTCACCCCAACCTTTGCTCTAGATGTTGTAAGAAATTATCCAGATCCTTCACTTTTTGAGGAACTATTTGATAATAGGGTTTTTGTTTCTAGTTTCAGCCCTAACTTGGATACTCTTGCAATTTGGTCTATAGCAGGTTTAGTGCAGGATCATGAGGGTCCAAAAAGTGGTGAAATGACAAAAAAGTCGCTGATGAATTCTTTTGTCTAAATTTGATAAAATGAAAAGGGTTTATTTAGAAAATTACCAGCTTTCCAAAAATATAAGATATGCCTTATTTCAAATTAAATAGATAATTATTATTTATTTTCTACAAACATTTTGACTAAAGTCCTAATTGATAGGCTGATTGTAAAACATCTATAATTCATAAATAATTTCACATTTTTTGAATTCAAAAGATGTGAAACATTATATTCTTCCCATACTATGGGATTGAAAAAGAAAAATTGATGTTCATAAAAATTTTACCAAGTTATGGTGGTCAAACAAACAAGTTTTAATATTTACATTTTTTAAAAATATAAAAAAATCATAACTAATTATTTACTTGCAAAAAATTACAAAAAAATGTCACATTTGGACATGTGTCCTCTACTTATATTGAATGTTTCAAAAATATATATCTTTTTTTTCTTGTACTTAGGTTGATTAGACATACACCAACTTTTTATTTTTTCCTAAAAATTTAGTACTACTGCATTGAAATTTCAAAGTTTCACCAAATTTTTTTTTTTTTACCAAAAAGGAATAGTATCTTAGAAAATAAATTCAATTTTCTACAAATTTTGTTCTTATACATTTTTCAAATTATGTTAATAACTTATTCAAATTTTTACATCAATTTCCCTAACTTTGTTTTTCTAAAGTTTCATTGCCACTTAAGGGCCTAGTTTGGACCCCCATGATCCTACACTAACCCAACAACAAATTATGGGAAACAAAGATTAATGAAATCCATTGGTGAGATCATTGGTGAGGTAATAATTAGAAGAGCCACTTAAATGACTTTAGTCCAAGCAACCAAGTTAATAGTGCATGGTGCCATCTTGAGTGTAGATACTATTGATATCTCCCAAGAGAGGTATAATAGACTTCTTGAATAACACAATAGGTTAATAGATGAGTATAATAAGATGAGAGCCATTGCAGCTCACACAAGCCAAGCACAAAATACTTTACCATCCCCAACCTCCCCTTCTAAAATGTCAACCCAAGACAGGGAGACATTGTTTTTAAGAATGAAGGGATTGAAGGAGGAGTTACAAGCATCCAAAGAAAATGAATCAAAAGCTAAGGCTAAGATAGCCAATATTGCTAAGGATATGATTCATGAAATTATGAAGCATAGAATTTCTAGGATGCACCTCAAAATAGACAATGTATGGGATGTGTACAAGAATATACATGAAGCTCACCAGAAGCATCTTAAGGTACAAAAATCTCTTTAAAATACCTAGAGTAAATGGAGTGCTAGATCTAATGTCCTTCAAGAAATGATAACCATTATGAAGGATGATCCCAAAGCACCAACTCACCTTCCCAAATTAATCAAAGAAATTGTATTCATTGGTGAAATAACAAAATTTCATGGAAGGTTAGGTGAGAAGTTGTAGGGAAAGATAAAGATGTTTAGAGAAATGGAGGGGAATGGTGTGCCTAAAATTATAAATGAAGAGGAATCTGTGAATATTGACACTTGAAAAATAGAGTTTGAAGACCTCCTTGAGCATTTCCCTCGATTTATAAATGTTGATGCAAAACCTATTTTGGAAATTTTGAATAGTACAATTGATGAGTTGTTTAAAATTGAGGTTAATTTGTATGCATTTGTCAAGGAATCTAGAACAATAGTTGATGCAAGATAGAAGGCACATGATGCCAAGGTTAAAAAATTATGAGATATTGTGTAGCCTAGTGACAAGGAGTACAATGCATGGCTCAAAAAATTAATAGATTAAGCCTATGATATATCAATGTTCAAATATTGTTCCCTCCTCCATTCATATACATGTTGATGATAGCTAGCTAATGTGGATGTTGTTTCACCCTTTCCCTATTCTAATGCTTTTATGCTTTTTTTCTGGCAATTTTGGGGAGCACATGGAAAGAATTATTTCTCATGGAAGGCAAGAAGTATCTGCATTGACAAATAGGAAATGAATTTTTTATTACATAAGTATTCCCCAATAGGTTTTGCAAATATAAAGGTTTTTGAAAAAGTAACTGGATGTCAAATGAAAATATGACATGCATCAATTAGCTTATTTTGCTCCCTTGGTTTTATAAAAGGAAATTCAGGGCTAATTACATTGGTTTTTGGTTGATCGATCTCAAAGAATTTTGTAACCAGGTCTAGATAATAGAAGTATGAGTTTGTTCTAGGTTTTAAATAGTTTTGAGTCTTATAATGGTGAATGTTCATAATAGTACTATCACATTTTGAAATAAAAATGATAAATATTCAAGGCTAGTGTTCTCCATTATATACTTTGTATAGATTATGAATACAAATGAATCAAAGATTAGTTCTATTCATCTTTTTTTTCTTTCCTTTGAATGTTTATTCATTGTTAATATGCTTGTTCAAGAAATGAGTTAAATATGTTTTAACATGGATAAAGGTTTATGTGAATGTATGCATGGATAAT
Source organism: Sequoia sempervirens (assembly GCA_007258455.2). Classification (NCBI taxonomy): domain Eukaryota; kingdom Viridiplantae; phylum Streptophyta; class Pinopsida; order Cupressales; family Cupressaceae; genus Sequoia; species Sequoia sempervirens. The sequence goes on along the minus strand of VDFB02086081.1, from coordinate 33,194,531 downwards.
TGAGTGTTTTTGGTTAAGTATCTGAGTTCAACATTGTAAGGCACAATTGAGAAGCTTTGGTGTGACAACCACAATGTTATTTGATGTTTTTAATTACATGGTTTAGGATTCTATAGCCAAGGATAAAGAATTGGTCGTCATAGGTCATGTTTATGTTACAATTTTCTAGATCTTTCATAACAACTACATTCAAATCCAATTTAATCTTCATTTTCTATCTAAATGTAAGTCGAGCTAAAATTATAACATTTTATCATGCTTTAATGTGATATCATCATAAGGATTAGCTAGATCCTCGAGGTTTTCATCTGTTAAGCATTCAAAGTAGAATTTATCTATTAAATTTATAATGTATATGATAATTGGTACAAGCATATCTAAAAATATATTGTAGGGATGATCCTCCCAGGTTTTGTAGAGCCCAAAGTGTAGAGGGAAATCCTAGCAAGCTTTCACCTATTCATTGGCCTATCCCTCAAAGTTATTGAAAATTGAATTTGGCACATTCATAAATAACTAGTGAGATAACCTTGGTTCATTAAAAATAACCAAAAACCAACACAATAAAATTTTGTAAAAGAGAGAAAAATATAAAACAAGACATAATGGGAGTACGTTATAACATGCTTGCATTACGTCAAAACTATGACATAATGTGAGCAAGTTATAATGCACTCCTATTATGTCAAAACTATGACATACCATGAGAGAGTTATAATGTTCTCACATTATATCTTGCTTTGGGAATCCCTAGGCCTTAGGCTTGGGATTTTCTTTAGATTTCCAACACAAAGGCTTGGAGTTCCTTCCTAACTTCTAAAGACCTATTTTTACATATTCTACATGATTTCACATAATCTCGTTTGTGCTAACTGTCAGGTTTGTACGTGTTTCAAGGTTGAGTAAATCAAACACATGGGTAATGTTAGGATCTCTCTTAGCTATTTATTGATGTGAGTTTTTTCACATTTTGGAAACATTAAGGCTTTCATCTTTTGTTTGTGTGTCCATTTTTAGTGAAAAACCAGTGTTTGGTATTTTTTATTTTATTTTTGAACCATTCATTGGAATTTTAAATAAATTACATTTTTATAAACTAAACCCCATTCTATACATATTAAAAAAATATATTTTCAATTAGTTTTCAAAAATTATAGGGTTAGCATGGCCAAAATTCTATTTTTCAAGATGTGTCCATTTTAAAAATTAGTAAAAAATGAAATATTCATTAAAAATTTATTAGAAAAATTGGGCATAAACTACATGTTGTTAGCTAATTTCTCACTAAAGTGATTTCAAAAATACCAAAGAAAAGTTAATCTTTTGAGGGAGCCACAAAAGATTCTATGTTATATTTGTTTGACAAAAACAACATCATTCTAAAAAAAATTGTAGTTTAGAAAGTAGACTCAAAGCATGATGAACATCCTAAAATGTTGAGTGTAAATATCCTCAATTTCTCATCCAAGGTTTATATTTCCTAATTTAAAAAAAAAAAAAACAAAAACCAGTGGCCATTTAAGACCCCTTTTTGGCTCGCCATATTTTTACACTTACCTAATGTATAATTTGGTAAATTAGAAGTTTGATTAAGTCTAATAAATTAAGGTACCCAAACATAGTGTAAAATTATAAAGGTATACAATTTCCAACACTACATGCTTCATCCATATAATGAAAATATATATAATGTGGCTTTAGGAAGCGTTCTCCCAAACCCCATTAGGGGTACCCCACTACACTCTCCCATGGTCAAATTGTAAGGTTGAGACATCATTTTCTTAACACTTCCTACTGAATATTCAGATAGGAATGAGTTAAATAAATTAGGATTTTTTTTTCTTAAAATAAAATCAGGAATGTTATAGAAGAGTATGGAAAATTATCTTTTGGAAGCACATTTGTGAAGAAAGAAAATATCTTGAATTAAAATAGCTTTAAGTATCTTTAATTTTATAAATGATGGAGGTCTAGAAAGTTATATGAGTTTTTGAGGAGGAAAAAAAATCACTTCTTAAAATTATAGTCACAAATCTCCAAGTAGAGAGGGTACAAATAGGCTATAAAATATGATAAAATAATCATCAAACTATAATGAAGTTGAATCTTAATGTGTAAGTTATAGGACTAATGGTTCTATTTTGAACATAAGAATCTGTATTTTAGTATTATTGAAGCTTTGAGGAAAGATACCCCCAAAGATCTTTTAATTTCAAATATACATAATATTTAGAAGTCTTGTTTTTGATATCCTTATTTACTTCCTTTGTAAAAAAGTATATTAAAATAAAATAAAAGTTATATACAAAATTTCTTACCATATTGGTACATACATGAACTAAGAGAAAAATTAACATACTAACCAAAATAAAACCCACATGGTACTAGGTGCATGAATGTATTGTCCTTTTCAATGAAACTAATGTGGCTCTCACTAGCATATACAAGAGTTCCTAAAGATTTATCATACAAATTTGAAAGTCTTCTGAAATAATATTCCCATTAGTATATAAAAGAGTGCATATATTGTTATCGTGAAAAGTTGAAATTCTTATAGACCTATATTTGTATCAGTGATCAATCATAGATCATTATGTGGTCGTATGGCAATATTCTTGATTTTTTACATAATTATAAGAGATCATTTATTTTTTTATTTTTTTAATTATTTTATTTCCTTTATCATCATCTCATACTCGTTACTAATATCTTGCTAGTAAAAGTGTTGGGTGACTCATCTATTAATTGTTGGAAGTAATTAATAAATACATAAGAATGTTGTTGATAGTCATTTGGAGAGTTGGTAGTTATAGTTTTAGTCATAGAAGTCTGTTAGAATATAATTTTAAGAGGTGTCCAATTTAAATAGTTAGTTTTTAGTAAGTGTTTATTTGGTGTCATATTTAGGTCTATTATTATATTATTTTATTATTCCTCATTGAATCTATAGAATTTAATCATCTTTAATGAATAAAAACAATACTTCAATCTACATGTATCTCTTATTTGTCTTTTTTCTATCTCTCTAAATTTTAACATGGTATCAAAGATAGATTAGGTGTCTATATGATGAAAGTATGTAGGTAGACGAATGAATCTTGAGAATGAATAATCATATGGTAGGAGTATATTTTACCATAGACAAAGTATCCTTTGTCTGGTTTCTATATACGTTTTATTTGAACCTTGAGGGCATGCACACTAGCATGAGAAGAACAAGACACCAAAGTTACTATTTCAAAGATTTATTACTACAATCAAAGTGAATTTTGGCATTGAAATTGCGTAAAAAATTGGTACTACTAGAAAAAGTGTTGCCTTGTTAACTACTACAAACATATTAAAGAAAGAAAAATGAATGAATTTTCTAAGTGCTAGAATGTTAGATTCCTTTAGATTTGTTGAGAGGAAGATGTTTTTACAACCATACATTCTATATGGGAGAGAGTGAATAGAGGATTGAAAATTAATTTTACTTTTTAAGAAGTCAATGATGATATCATCCAATTATTTTAGTAAAGATTACATATACTAGGATCATCAAAGAATATTGCAAAGGTTGTTAGACAATATATCCATTTCTCAACATGCCTTCATTTTGGTGTTGGAGGAGAGGTCCTTAAGTTTTTAAAGGGTAGTGGTGTGCTCATTAGGTATCTTAGTGGATGATTGGCTACAATAAGGATGTTAAAATATATTTTAGGATGAAAGACAGTTTGTAACATATGGGGAATTTTTTCTTCCAAGACAAACTGTTGGAAGTAATGAATCAACATATAATTTTTTTTAATTACAGATTTGACAATATTTGTTTCAGTTCTAAAAGTTTGGCCAAATAGAAATATTAAAGATTTCCATGTTAAATAGTTAGAAATTTGTTATTTGTTATGATATATAATATAATTGCCTTCGTTAAAGAAGAATGACAGTTTGATGTGTACATATTTTTTCTTTATACTATTCTATGTGTCTAAGTTTTAACATTTATAAACATACAAATCTATTACGAGTGCTTGTCAATTTTGTTTCAAGTTGTGATCTTGTGGAGGTCTGGTTAAACTTTTACTTGTCGTCAGACATACAAATTGTTTTCAATTAAAATCAAAATCACAATTCAATGTCTCTTTAGATTCTTGCTCGTTATTAGGTATGAAAATCTATTTTGAGTTCTCGTTGATTTTGTTTCGAATTTAAGTCAAAATCAAAACACGTCGTCTCTTTAAATTCTTCCTTTTTCTTTACTTGGCCATTGTCAAAAATACTTACACTAAGTCGCCCCCATGGAAGAGCCTTAGAATCCAACCTCTTTCAGTTTCCAACACATCTCAATCTCAAATGAAGCTTGGTATTCAATTAGATCTACCTTATTCAAATAGTCGGCTAAATAATGCTTAAGAGAAGCATAGTCTAAACTCAGATTTATAAGATGCAAGAAAACAATGAATAAAGCATAATCACAAAACTTACGTGGTTCACTAAATTGATTACATCGACGGGAAAGTAGGGGAATCTCTGTTTTTATTAAGTCTGTTTCTTACAATATAGCTAGCATAGGCATCATAATTATATGATTATCCATATTGAATGTTTGAAGTATTCGAAGGAAACCCAAAAGACAAACATTAGTGAAAGAAAAGAATGGGAAATGAAACGGTCTGACTATTGGACTTCACATCCCAACATATTCTATTCAAATTCGTTTATATTCTGTAGATTGGTCTGAATAGTAGAGTAGAATTTGGTACCTTCGATCCTCATTGAAAGTATGGACTGCTGTAGACATTTATTTTGTCTTGAATGCAGAAAGAAACTTACATCAGGGAGATGCGAATGCGATGAGGCATTTACTGTTACAGCTCGGGATAAAAGGGAGACAGAATTCTATACGCAGCAGTTTATACAAGTTATCGAAGGTATCATGCATGAAGGGTGTCCAAATGCATTTGACGTGACAGAGGATATCCGTTAGTCTAACATCGAAGGGCCAATTATTTCCAACATCCATTACCAAACGAACGGTGTTCGAGTTGAGTTAAAGACACAGTTCGAGAGATATATAACCAATTTAGAAGACCAAATGGATGTAAACACTTATTTAGAGAGTTCCCGTGAGAGCAATTCTATGAATGAAGAAGAT
>VDFB02086081.1:32325682-32507426 GCA_007258455.2 Sequoia sempervirens | reverse complement strand
GCATATATGTGGGTTTACATGCAACCAAAAAAAGTGAGAGATGATGCTATCAAAGATTCTTGAACTTAAGAATTTTCCATGGAACAAATATGTACATATAATTATAATTTACACAAAATGATTTACAACTATGTAAAAGTTACTATAAGTTCTCATTTGAACATGTATAGGGTTACAAGTGAACTTGAAAACCATGGATATAATCTAAGTCAAAGATTTTGGTTCAGCCCGCTCTTCAATAACATGTAGGAATTTTTGATGATCTTCACTATCTAGTCTCCATTTTCTTTGGCCACGTGCATGTGGAACTGCGAGAAGATGTAGGGCAGTAGCAATTATCAAGTGACTATATTGATATGCAGCATTTATCGAGGGTTGATAGTCAAAAATAGATCTCATCTTTGAACAACTTTGACTTGTTTTAGATATGTCCCTTGCACTACAATAGAACACCGTGGTAAACATGAACCTAAGGTAAGACATGAACATGTACAGCATTTTTGTGCTCAAGGTTTGTACAATATATATTTAATGTTTATAATGTAATGTGTACATGTAGATACAATGTATCATTTAGAATTCAAACTCACCTGTGGGAAATGACATTCCATCACTTGTTTCAGGTTTTGTTGCAGGCTCTGCTATGACTACAAAAACATCTCCTGTACACCAAATTTACACAAAAAAATTCTTAAAAAATTAGAAATGTCTCTAAAGATCATTAACTATATATATATAATATTTAAATTATTGAAAACTTACACATGTGTACCTTTTCTGACCAATCCTAAAATATGGTCATAATCAATTGAAATCGAAGGAATGTCTTCAAATATTTCTTCCTAATTTTCATCATATGTTTATGAAACAACTAGTGGCACCGTATCCCATTTACCAACATATCCAAGTTCTTGATTGTTGCATGCATAATCAGAGTTTCCCTCAACGCACTCAGCGCAAAAACAAGAGTAATCCCTTGTGTCTAATATCCATCGATGGCGACTGTCTGAACTCCTAACACAATGCAAAGATCTTTTTTTTTTCTACCCTCTTGCATCCATGCATCGATCTTCTATCCAAACCTAGATACATATGTAAAACAAAAAACTTATGTGAACAAATATGTATATATATATTTTTTAAATTTAAATAAATTCAAATTTTTGATTTAGTGTAATTTATACATACCCAATATCTCCCAAAACACTCTATGTGGAATGTGTCTTTTTGTTCTTGAAGATGTACTGACCACATTTGATGCAAAGTATTTCTTGCACCATTCAACAACATCATGTGCATTGTCTATACAATCTTCTCGATAACTCATTTGATGCTTTCTTAAAGCTCATTTGATGCAAGCTCCTAGTCCATCATGCTCACCCTTTCCATGCCCACTCTCAAAATTTCTCCAAACATGTGGTATTTTGTAGATTTTATGATATCTACAAAGTGCATAGAATGGCTGTGAAGATTTGAATTGTGCCGCACATCCATCTGACCATACAAAATGATTTTCAAATTTTACACCCCTGCTTCTCAAATTCTTAAAAAATATTGTAAACCAATGTTGGACAAAAGGTGTGTCATGCTCTTTATCATCACTAATATAAAAGTGATATTCTTTATTAATGGCTCGTTCTTCATCTGTACTCTCAACACCATCCAATTCTGATTGTGCATGTCGATAACACACATGAACCATAATAGTGATCTGCTTTGAAAAGTAATACTCTGATTGAATATCCTTTTGATGTACAAAGGAGTAATTTTCTGCAAAGTCAACTACTGATAGAACTATTCCACATGGGAAAGTATCTCTCAATGTTTGGAATTGTTGTGCTTGCCACTTAGCAAAAAAGGAATGATGTATGTATGGTCGTATCAATTTTTGAAAATATTCCATAAATTTTTCAATGGGAATCTCCTCTTCTACATAGTTCAACCTTGTGGATTCTTTCCCAAAATTTGTTTGCAACTTTACATACTTGTACCTGTGTCAGTAAAATATGTGAATAACTAATAAAACACACTTGATCAATGAAACATTATATCAAAGAGAATCCAAATAACAATCTATGAGAAATTGAAACAAATAAAATCTCTAAAATAATACTTACCTCTTGCAATTTACTGTCTTTGTTAGGTCAGTATCCTCAATTCTTGAAGGAAATGTAGCCAAATTTCCACGTCTCACAAATTCCTTTTATGCAGTTTATTTGAGGTCCATTTTTATGATCACATAATATAGACTTTATGGACAAACTTGCCTATTTAGGAGGTGCATTTTGAAACCCACATCTTTCTTCTCTCATCTTTCGAAACACCTGATAGTAGAGATCAAATTCAATATGATAATGACAACAACAAGTTTCTAAAAACTTGTTTATCTTCACATAATATGGCTTTAACCTTTGAAACATTATTTGCCCAATCTTTATATGAGGATATGCATTACAAAAGTTCATATACATCTCAAATTGTGTTATGTCTAGCCAATGTTTGATATGATTTTCATAAATACTAGGTCCAATCCTGTGTTTCATAACATCTCTAGTATTTGATGATGGACGAGTCTGTCCATGCCAAAAACCTGAGACCAAGTTCCTAACAACATCTTCAATCCTGTCAGAATGGGGAGCTCTACACATAATTACCTGATTGCCTTCTAAACTCTCATCCAAAAACTTTCTCTTTTTCTCATATTTTATCAATGTAGTTCTACTATAACCAATTTCAGTTGAAAGTGCAAACATTTTTCTTTTTCTTGCTATAGCTTGATGTACAATAGATGTCAACATCACCCTTCTTGTAGTGGCCTTATCCACTGATCAAGATCCTTTCCCAATGGAATCTAAACCCTTTTTAACATTTTGAACAATATCCTTTTGTAATCCCATGTATTTCTTCTTATTTGATGTCGAATGTACACCCAACAATTGTAATGACTCTTTGAGCTCATCACGAAGAAGTAAACGTGATAACAATTGGGTTTTTTCAAGTGTATCAAGATGATTGAAATGATGATTGATCATTCCATTTACAGATTTAGTCATTGACCTCTTTCTCTTATTATAAGGCTGGTTGGCATAATATTTCAGTTTCTCCATATCCATTTCAATTAAATGATCTAAATTTCTATGAGAAATTTGTTTCCCCACCTTCTCAGCTAGTTTTATATGCTCATCGATACCAGTAGAAGGAAGTGATCCAGACCCTCTCCAACATGCATTGTTTGAACTTTTTGCCTCCTCCCTATCTTCAAGGACCATGCATTCTTGAGCGGATTCATTTGATCTAATGTCTAGATTTGGCTTGACTTGAGCATGAAAACTTCCTGCTTTTTGAGCCCTTCCTACATGTCACAAAATATTTGGCAAACAAAGTGAGAGATGATGTTATATAAGTGAAGTTTATGTATGCAAGAAAACAAACCTGATAAAACATGATGCTATAAGTGAGAGAAGTTTGTGCTAGTTTTATATGCTCATCCATACCAGTAGAAGGAAGTGATCTTGACCCCTCTCCAACAAGCATTGTTTGAACTTGGGTCTCCTCCCTAACTTCAAGGTCCATGTGTTCTTCAACGGATTCGTTTGATCCAATATCTAGATTTGGCTCGACTCTAGCTTGAGGAATCCCTAGAGCATAAAACATAAAAATAATTTGAGAACATTGAAGTGATGAAAATAAAATATGAAAGACACAAAACACAAATATTGAAACAAAAGGAATTGGCTTAAGGAATTGGAGTGATCATATAAACATTGCAACTTGTATGACCAAGATGACTTGAGGACATTTAAAAGTATTTTATATTCATTCAAGTGAAATGACATGGTTAGAACCTTCAAAACAAATGTGTCTTAAGACATAATTTAAAGAATAATCTATCATATATAACTATTATTCCTTGGCACCATATAGCTTGAGTTTGATGTATACATGTGTTAGTCTCTAGAAAGACATTCATTGGCTTTAAGTATAATTTGAGTTCTAATTTTCAAATAATTCCTAGATCTTAGAATTGGGCATTTATTAAAATATTTAAAAAATATTTTTAAGGAACTATTGATCATTAGATTAAATTCAATGGGAGTTTAGCAAAATATTAAGCTAATTAGATGTTGCAATGTAGATTGGATAGGGATATTGGTCACCAAATATAAACATTAGAATGCTACTTCATTGTACATGAAGGTGTAGTTACATGAATAATTAAGAAAAAATAATGGTTTCTTTCAAAGTGCAAAGTTAGAATATATGGAATTTACAAAGCCATAAAATAATTAATGTGGTTGAAAAAATTATGAAAATCAAAGTGGCATAGTGAAGGACACAAAATTTAAGGTTTCAATGGAGAACTAAGAATGTATTGAAGTACACTATCATTTTCTTCGTGAACAAAGTAAAGAGAAAATTGTGTAGATGCAATACTCAACAATGATAATGTGATGACAAAAACATTAAACAAAGGCATTGGTAAGAGATAAGTGTAAGGTTTGTAGGGAAGGATTTAATGTACAATATTTTAGTGTAAGAGTACATTTTAAGTTGGGGTATTGTAAGTTGGAAAATGGTCATACATTAAACATTTCTAATTTTAATAAGGAAGCCAATGCAAAATGTATGCACATACAAATTTATGTTTAGGTGTACTAACCAAATTATTGGGTGGAGTAATGCACAAATTATGGATTTCATCCCATCAAATGAATACTCATGTTTTTTCAAAGTAAAAGTCCTAAACACACACTTGAGAGTGAGAGAGAGAAGAAATAAGCATGTACCTTGTTTATTTCTATGATAATTTTCCAAGTTTTGTTCACGCCTCTTATGTTCTTCTTTTGACAATTTTCGTTGAGACGCATTTTTTCTTTTTCTTTGTTGTCCCATTTTCTTCAACTTAAAGATGACTCAAAACAAGTCCTCTACCAACTTAGTTAAATTATCCTCCAAATTTTTCCTTGATTGATAAAAATGAAAAGTTGTCGAGCTCCAATATTTTCCTGCTTGATAAATGTGCAAAAACTTCTCCAAAATCTGCACTCCAAGTGATATAAATGAGAATTAATCTTGCAATTTGATATCCAGAATAATGAAAAATAAGCTTCTATTTATATGCATATCCAGGATGGAAAAAAAATTATTCTAGTGTAAATGGAATAACTAGATCCTAGTTTAAATGAATCAAGTAGTAAACAAACAAGTTATTTCATTGTGGAGTTTGTTGTTATTTAATTCATAGGTATGCACAACATATCTAGTAATTTTTGAATTTTTTTAAAGTGTCAAAAATGTATATTAGAGGTATAATTTGAATTGAATTTTCTTAATTATATTTGAATTGAATTTCAAGTTACTTGTCAAAAATGTATAATAGAGGTATAATTTGAATTAAATTTTCTTCATTATATTTGAGATTGAATTTTAAGTTACTTGAAAAAATGTATAATAGAGGTATAATTTGAATTGAATTTTCTTAATTATATTTGAATTGAATTTCAAGTTACTTGTCAAAATATTATATCTTGTTCTCAACTCAATGGTTCATGTTGCTTAAGTCATTTAAAAAAAAATATTTATTGTGATCAACATGAATGAACTTAATTATAAAGTGGCATTGATTTCCCTAAAATTCTACTAGAGATAAAATGTATATTGAATATAAGGAAATGTAAGCTGTAAGAGATCATAAAATAAGAAAACATGTATGTATATTGAATATTTAAAGCAAATGCATACATATATTATGTGTAAACATGTTTAAACCATAAGCAAACAGATGCACATACATGTAAAGGGATTCAATACATATAAACATAACACATATTATAAGCAAAGAGGCAAATGTACATGTATATATCATATAAGAAAATATATGTACATATCATATAAGAAAAATGTAAATTAAAGATCATCAAATGTCAAATACTAAAGATCAACAAATAAGCAAATGTATGTATATCATATAAGCAAATGTAAGTTAGAGATCATCAAATCTAAAATACTAAAGATCATCATGTATAAGCGAATGCATGTGGTAAAGATCAAAAATATAGTGTGCATGGCCTAATATGAATGTCTACTCCTAGTCGAATGGCCATTTGAATGAGAACGGTCCTGCTCTGATGGATGTGTTGAACCCTGCAAATAAAATTGTGTACAGGATGTGTTAAATACATATAATTTATATTAAATAAATTTTATGAAAGTTATTTTTAAATGAACTTTTATTTTTAAATATCAATCTAGATCTATGCATACATAAATATTGCATGTCATATACATGTGTGATTATATAAAAATGTAAAACTCACATGTCCACTGGTAGCAGATTCATCCACAGAGTCACATCGATCATGCACACGATCTGGGCCAAGGCTAGGAGTGATATGAGGTATGTCCACCTGTAACAATATATATACATATATACATATATATATCAACTTACATGAATATCTAGTTAAAAAAATAATAATAACAATGAAAAAAGAATTGAGACATGCACATGCACACATACATGAATATCATCTGATATATCAGATGACCTAAGTCCTCTGAAACAGTCGCCTCCACCATATCCACCAAATGGTCAAGCGACAAACCAACATTTGCATCCATCTGATCTATCCCATGTCATTCTAGAAATGATGAATGTAGAGGACTATGAAGTTGAGATGGCATCGTTGATGATGAACCAGAACCAATCAACATATCAGTAAAACCCATAGTCTATGCAGCTGCCAAATGAATTGTAGGTGGATCTTGATGCGCACTAGTGCTTGGCTGAGAGTGATGGGATCCTAGAACCAAATGACCTCTGCATCTCAAATGATCTTTAACATGCTATATATTGATCCCATTGTTTGATGCAATGTTGGAATATGCCTCCAATAGGTCCTCAACCAAACAATGCAGATTCATGTGTGCCATATCTCCTGTAAGTGCATCAAGTTGTGTAGGAGTAGGGATGTCAACCACTATAAAAGGATCCATGGTGGTCCACTGTGCTAAAAATGGCATGGATCAGGAATGTTTGGACATCAAATACTAACCTACATGATCATCAGATATCCTAGTGGTGGCAACTGCAGTGTCACCTACAGTGTCAATTGCTTCCTTTTGGGAAGCAATGAAAACCTCATCTGCTATGGGGGCTAGAGTCATTGTTTGGGTACAGACCATGTGCTATGAGAAATAGTGGGTAGATCAATGAGGCCATAGCATAATCGACACATCTAGTGACCTGGTATCCCCTAACCTTACACACATTTTGATAAAATGGAAAACAAGTGGCTTTTATCATTTCTTTGGTGACACTATCCTGTATTTGTTTAAGGGTAACGTCACCATGTACTTCTTCCCGCATGCAGGAAAGAATAGTAGCCACTCTATCTAGGGAATATGCACTAGTCCTCTCAAGTTCATCTTTTAGTTTTTCTAGACTATGTAATATTAACATGCATGGTTCACTATATATCCCCGGGTTTGCACCCTATGCTAATGAATCTCTCAATTTTTTAATCTCATTACTAGTATTTGCAAACAAAGAATCTAGCACAAGTGGAACATGATCTGCATTTTCCATGTTATATATATATATATATATACACCGTAAAAGAGCAATGAGACTTTGGTAAATAATATATCTAGATAAAGGAATACAAATCTAAAATAGTTGTAATAATTCATCTACTCATCAATAATATTTTCATACCATTAACAATTTAAAAATAATTGGAAGACAACTATAATCTATAACATAGCATCCTTAAATGGTTCAATTTTTAAATGAAATGATGAAAGAAAGAATAAGAATACAAAGATTAGTATAAAATTATTTGAAAATAATTGGGGATAAAAAATTTTAATCTAATAGTTGTTAACATAAATGAACTTCAAAATAGGATTATGTAAGTGAAAAAAAAGTTCTATTGCCTTCATTGAACCTAAATTTATCTAGTTAAGATATGTCTAAAATTAAGAATTCACACTAGAATATCAATATTCCATAAGAATCTCATAAATAGGATGAATTTAATGGAAGATAATATAAAATCCTCCATATGACAATGAATTTTATCATTACAATATGAGTGAATCATCTCAATTATATAGCCAAGAACATAAAAAAATTATAGATTGGAAAGAAAAATAATTAGACATTTATCATATTTTTATATGTATAAAGTTTAGATACCATCAAACTATTTAAACTTATAGATTGCATAAAGCTATAAATTGAATCGTTAAAACTAATTTATTAAGAAGTAAATCTAATAAAGTTTTACTTCATATTGCATACTTGTTATAAATATCTCCCTAATCCAACCATACATTTTATATATGTTAAAAAATATATAATTGTTATGCCCATAATTTCTCACTATATCTTGATGTGGATCTCCTTCAACTAGATCAATTAAAAATTATTTGTAATGTTGGAGGAAAATGGATTTAATATCATTAGAGTTGTCATGGAACTACCTCTCTTGATCAACGATAGCTATTATCCACTCTCGAGAATGTAAATATGCTCGAGATAACCAAAAAATAATTTGTATCCCTTATATCCTTTCATCCAATGTAGCCTATCTCTTAATTGAGTTCCTCTACCACAATTAAGTTCAAATCTTCTAAGTTTTATTTCAATGGAAGCAACCACTCATTGTAGGAAAGTTATTACTAAGTGCTAAAGCCAAAACAAGTTTTTTTTCTATTTGGATACATATTTTTTTTCCATTCTAGATCTCTTTCTAGCCATACTCTTATTGTAAGATCATAGTAAGGTAGTGCAATAGATTTAATCGCATCATTCCACAATTGTATCCACTTACCATTTTGATGAAGTCTAGGAACATCAACCAAAGGGATATTAGGGAAGCAAGGTGATCAATTTTATTGAGGTGGGAAGTGTTGAGCTTGAAGCATAGATTATTAGGTATGAGGAATAAGAAGTTTGAAAAGTTTAAATAATTGGGAGGTGATATGTGAGATAGGTTTAATAGAATCTACTTAAATAAGGGTGTTTTGTGGAGAGGGGAAAATGGAAAGAGAAATAACTAAGTTTTAATATATCAATACAACTAAGTTTCCCTTAGTTCACCATATCTTTAGTTGGTCCAAGTGAACTAGTGATCAGTATAAGAATATTTTTTGTCTAAAATGGTATCTAAACCCCTCATGGTATTTCTGGTTAGGATGTAGGAATTCAATTATTTTTTAGAGATTTTATGAGAACTAAACCAACTTGTATCTTGGTTTTTTCCACCATATCATATTCACCTCCTTGTAGCCATTTAGTCATAGGGAGGGCATAAAAATCCATTCCCACAATTTAACTTGAGATGAGGAGTCATTAGGCATACAATAAAGAAAAAATGAATAGGTATTCCTTGGATTAGTAGTAAGCACTAAGAACAATTGTTGTTGGGATCCACTCCTCAATAGATGATAAACTTAGCCAAGTATTGGGAAAGGTGGGTCAACCTTGCATCCTAATATTTTGATTTATTATTTTGTCCTCATATTAGGAAATGAGGCATCTCACTTTGTGTTGGTAGTTATTTTTCATTTGTTGAATGCTTCAAGGGAGGTGTCTAAGATGTTCTAAATGCGTATAATATTATTATAGCTTTATAAGATGAAACCCTCTTATGACACATTCTTATGACATTTAAGAGCATGACTATAGAATATTTACAGTAAAGTATTGACCAACATTATGAAAAATCATAAGAAATCTTTTAAGAAATAGCAACTGTGTCAAGGAAAAAGATGTGGACATTTACAAAAACATTTTTTTTAAAGAAAATTTGGGAGACCACTTATAATTTTATTTATATATAATATTTTACATATAGCTGGTTCAGTTGGACACACTGGCGGGAAAGAACCAGCAAGAAAACCCCTAGTTGCAGTCTGAGTAACAAATTTTACAAAATATCAAAAAGACCAATGAGGTCCTAGTACAAATGACCAATTGTCTGATTACAATGTTACAAAAGCACATTGGTTGAATACATCAGTACATATACACATTCTCTTATGCACCCAAAATACCCAAAAGAAGACATCATACTAGATATACCAGTGGCCCAAATACATAACACAATGGAGATTACAAAACCTTACTAAACATAATACTGATAAGCTAGGAAGCCACTTTCAAAAAGATGTAGACTTTCCACCAACATGTTGAAAGCCATTAACCGAGCTTTCTTTTGTTTCCACTCATTTACCTTTGTGTTGGCGATCATGCTCAAATGAAGGTTTTGATTTGTTAATATCAGGCACATAACAATAACAAAATTTCTTTTTGGATGAAGATGGAAGTTGCAAATCATGAATGCAAACATGAATTATCAAGAAAGAAATGGCATGATATTTTCTTTTTAAATCATCAATCTCCTCCATGGAAATGGAAGATCTGTATCTGTTTAGAAATTGGTAGAGATGTGAAGAAGTGTCATGCATTGTGGATAATAACATGCCTTGGAATATGTGAACATAGGTCTCTTCTTATGAAACAAAACCTTCTTTGAATAATTAACATTAGAAATTAATACAGTTTGGCGAGCATATTGTATAATCACACTAGAAAAGAACAATGGAAGATTGAGAGTCTCAACTAAGAATTCCACCTTATAGATAACATTCATACTAGAAGCCAACAACTAAAGACCAAATTTCATAAATAAAGTTCATGTGCTATATATCATGCCTTTGAGGGGTCCACAAGTACCATGAGCCTTTTGAAATCCTTCTCCATCTAAATGCATCCATTCCAAGACCATTGGGAGGTGGGTATACAATATGAGCCAAGTATTGATTTCTAATGTTAATTATTGAAAGAGGGTATATAAATTATTCGAGCATCTTAATTCTCATACAGAGTTACATCTTAGTCAATTTCTCAATGTATGAGTTCCATATATTTGTAAATTTTTTTATATCTATATTTCATGTTACAAAGGATGCTCTTATTTTAAATTATAAGTATATAATTCAAAATTAATTAGTAATTTTCAAGATAGAGTACACACAATTTCCTTAGTTAAAATAAAATAATATTCTTATTTCTTTCATATATACTAAATTTTTATCATTACATTATGAGTGAATCATCTCAATTATATATCCAAGCACATCAAAAATTTATAGAGTGGAAAGAAAAATAATCACACATTTATCATATTTTTGTAAGGTGTTCGAAAAGACTAAAAGTTTCCCTAGAAAGACCTAATTAAGGAATAAAAAAAATGGAAAGTGTCTACCTCATTGTATGTTGACCTTTCCCATATAAAAAGATCATGGAAATGATAAATGAGTTGATATAAGAATTTTTAAAAATGAAGGCACAAAATTCATAACACTAATCCTAAAAGCAACAAGAAAGTCAATGAATAAAATCTTCCTAGTTATTTTGAAAGAAACTTTAAAGGTTCTAAATCCCCTTCACACCCCTTTCTAAATGAAGATAAAATAAATAAGTTACCAAATATTTCTTAGAGTTTAAGGTGGTGATTTTAATATGATTTGAGAATAAATAAGATAAATTAGATGAAATCAAGTTTTGTTGTAAAGGTGATGAATTTTGGGGGAATAAGATGAAAATAATTTTGAACCTAGTTGACTCATTAAATGGCAATAAGATAGATTTTAAAGGGGCTTTATTTAAAATATGTAATAGTTAGATATGTACTAATACATTATATTCTCTATTAGATAGTTATTTCTTCCATAAACATTTATTACAATCTTATAATTTATTAATAATAGTGATGTGTGCATCCCTAGACACTCTTTGATAACCACACTATTAATGTTTCTATTTTTACTAGAGGATACTCTAATTGAAAAGCATGTAAAGAGGAAGGGTTAGTTAACCTTGATATTAATGCAATGAAAGGTGGGATTATCTTGATGGTATCAAAGTTATCTTAAAGATATATTGAAGGTTTTTCTTCTATGACTGAATGCATTTAGTGAAATATAATGAATATGTGTTATCCTAGAAAAATATGTATAAAGTTGAAAGAAAATGTCAAATATTTAGAATAAAAATGGTGGGGATGGAATACAAGCTTCAAGAATCTTCGTGTAATAATTAATTGCAATAATAAATGATTAAAACTAAACACGAATGGATATGTCACCAATAATTTTTAGATAAAAGGACTAAAATTAGAGCCAAGATATCTTAGTTCAAGTATCAGAATAAAGGTATCAAATTCTTATTCAATGTAAACATAGTTGAGTTTGATAGATAAAAAGTTGGCCCCATTAATACTAGGGGAGCATTGTCTAATGAGATTAAGCTGACACTATTCAATTTTTAGAAGTTAGAATCCTAACATTTATATGAGGCTTGTAAAATAGAACCTTATTAGGAAGAGTAGGAGAGGAGAAATGAACCCATAATAATTATACTTATACAAATAAAAATAATAATAATGTTTAACCATTTCAAAATGTTAAATTTGTTTCACTATGGTGATAAATAGCTAATTTGTACAAGGAGGCCACAATTTATAGGGAAATGAAGACTACATAAGAGGATAATTTATTAACATAGTAGCTTGGTTGTAGTTGTTTCTTTAGCATTAACTATTTTCTCTTTTTTCTTTTGTTGTTGAATATTTTATTTGATCTCTTAAAACTTATCAATGGTACTTGATCTTCATAATGATTATTTTCTTCTTTTTCAATTATTATCATCTTAGAAGGAATACCATTTGAATTTAGAGCAGGGAGAAATGTATTTTTCTTTTAAAGTATTTAAAATATTATATTTATTTGATGGTTCCTTTTTAACCTCTTCCACTCCTTGGAAAAAATTATCCAACCACTTGAATCTCCTTATATTAATCAATTTACTTCTATGATTTATGTATGTGTTTTTAGTGATTTACTCTTTATCCTTTCAATTTATTCATGATATACTTTAATATAGTTATAACAAGTATATAATAGTTTTTCATAATTGGATATGCCTTAAGAAACTCTTTAAACATGAAATTATTTGATGAGGGAAGATATAAATTAAGGTTATTCTTTCTTACTTACCTCATGCTCATCCATATTTTTTGTCCATAAATATCTCAAATCAAATTGGACTTTGCAAAGAGGATAGCTATATTTTAAATATTCACTCTTATTCAAAGTCATTTATTTCTTTGCACAAATTTAAAATTGATTTATGTAATTTAATTTTTAATAGTTTTAACATGGATATATGAAGAATAGTTTTAAATATATATATATAGTAAAGTGGACATATTTTTTATATTTTCCTAATACTAGAGAATGTAATAATACCTTCATTCCTTCTAATCCTAATAGAACTATTTTATTATACTTTTCATTCAAACAATCTAGTTTCTTTCCTCTAAATTTATTCTTCGATTCATACATTTAGTTCACCAACCATTTTTGGAGTAATGTCATAAGACTCAAAGGAAAAATATGAAGAATTTTATCCAAGTTTCCATTGTATGCACCCTAAACTTTATATCATGAACGCTTGATATAATTTCTCAAATAAATTTGTTAATGAACTGTTTGATATAATGCCTCAAATAAATTTCCAATAGTGTTTTTGACGGAGTATGATAGAAATAGTGTTTTTGATATAATGCCTCAAATAAATTTCCAATAGTTTTTTTGATATAATGCCTCAAATAAATTTCCAATAGTTTTTTTGATATAATGCCTCAAATAAATTTGTTAATGAACTGTTTGATATAGGGTGCATATAATGGAAACACTATTTCTATCATACTCCATCAAAAATTACCATGAATTGTTTGATATAATGCCTCAAATAAATTTGTTAATGAATTGTTTGATATAGGGTGCATAAAATGGAAACATTATTTCTATCATACTCCATCAAAAATTACCATGAACTGTTTGATATAATGCCTCAAATAAATTGGAGGTACCCTAGTAGAAATGTATGCAAAATGTGGAAGCATAGACAGGGCATGTTAATTTTTTGACAAAGTAGAAATGTATCATAGAAATAGTGTATGTTGAAAAGGCTTTAGAAACTTTCAAACAAATGCAGTTTCAATTCAACAAATTTGAAAAATTTCACATTTAGGGTTTAAAATTTAACAAAAAAATGCATTTTGAACCCTACAAAATTTGAATTTGACAAACCTGGTGCTCAATATGCAAGTTGAGTTGATGAAATTTGGAGAGATGAAGTTGAGTTTGCATTCACTAGAGAGATGAAGTCAATTTTGTTCACCGTTTGCAGATCACGTTCACCATTCGCCGCACGTACAAAGCATAGGGAAAGCAGAAAAAAGCGAAAATGACAGTGACAAGTTCATTTTTTTTATGTCTTATTTGAGGGGTTCAGTCGAACCCATGTTCGATCGAACCCCTTAAAATATTTTTTTTTCATTTATGTTTTGGGGGTTCGGTCGAACATATAAGGTGGTTCGGCTGAACCATTGCGTTTGACCGAACCCGTTGAGTTTGGGGAAAGGAAGAAAAATGAAATTTCCTTCCTCATAAAATTTGTAAACCACTATTGTGGTTTGACCCACATACCTTTTCACTGTAAGAATTAGGGAGAGTTCTAAGAATATTCTTTACAATTCTCGATTCATCTATTGTAGCACCAAGTCCTTGCATTCTAGCTACTACCTCATCCAATCTCTGTACATAAGCTTTAATATTCTCATCTTTAGACACATGTAGGAGCTCAAACTCTGTCTCCAAATTCTTGAAGTTTTCCTCTTTGACCCTTTCATCACCTTCATGTGATTTTTCCAAAGCATCTCATACTTCCTTAGTAGTCTTCAAATTTTGAATTTTAATCAACTCATAATGTACAAAACTATTCTTCAAAATGTACTTTTCCTTATTGTTCACTTCATGTGCCTTGTTCTCATTAGCTGTACTCATACCATTAGTAGGAGGAGTGTAAGGATTCTTATAATATTTGTCCACATCATATCCACAATACTCTAGATACTCTTCTATCAGTATTTTCTAGATAGCATAATTAGTTCCATCAAACCTCGAATAATCATGAGTGATTTTTCCAACCATCCCAAACCTTCCTTAAGTGGTTAAGCTCTTCTTCGAGGACCCAAGATCTAATACCAATTTTTAAGCAAGACAACTTAGAGGGCGGGTGAATTAGTTCTCACAAATTTCACTTTTATAATATTCACTAGAACTTAGATCAATCACAATTCTTAACTTTTCTAAAATGATTAATCATTAAATGTAAGCGCATAAACTAAAAACCATCACACAAACACAATAACACCAGATTTATGTGGAAAACCCAATGAGGGAAAAACTACGATGAGGAGTAAATCATACTATAGAGAATATCAAAACCAATTACAAAAGTCTCACTACTTGAGAAAAAGGCTTAGTGCTAAAACAAGGACTCATTGTCTGAATTAGAACTGACTATCCAATAGCGCTAACAACGTAGAGGGATCATTACCACAGAGATACAAAGAAGATAGAAGGGATATGTTATAGAAAGAAGATAGTCTCAATGCAACAAAGAAATCCACCATAATTTTCTCAACCACTTGCAAACATGCATGAATGATAAAGTCCACCTTCAACTCACTACATCCATAAACTCAACATTAAGACTTCACACTGATTTGCCACACTCACATTACATTTATCCACTTGATTTGCACATGCTTCACATCTATCTGCTCTACTTATTTGCACTTATCTATTTGTATTGTTTTCACCACTAACTCATCCTATATTTATACCATCTTCAACTTTGAAACATATCCAAAGTCAGCCATCCATCATTAAATTCAAATTAGGTCAGCTCCAAAACATCTTAGGGTGGAATTAGAATGAGGGTGACCCAAACGCATGCTTTATGAGGACCCAAATAGGTCCCAACACACTTTATTAATTTTGAAGGTAGTGTTTAACACAAGGTCGGCCAAACCGGTGTAGAACACAGAAAAATTAAGCACGATCCTTCTAGATTCCAAAATTATCTTCAACATGATCATAATAACTTAACTCTAGAACCAAAAGTCATAATACTTAACCAAAGAGAAATTTGAACCAACAACATTTCTCTCGAAGCTCAGCCACATACACATAAAACCACAATTCACAACTGGTGAACATAAATTGCACTATACAATGAATAAAAAAATAAAAATCTAGATATAGTAGTTTCCAACAACCATGATCAACATATCTAAACCACTCATGCACATAGAAGCAAATCCCATATTAAAACCCAGAGAAACCACTGAACACCTGTAATCTTCCTTCAATACAATTTTCTCAATATCCTCGATATATAGAGCCAATAACCTGCATTCATGACATTAAGTACTATAAAAGCAACCAGTTGATAACCAATTGACCAATTGACATAAATGACAACACCTTGCAACAACTTCTTCATACTTGTAAAAATATCTATATATATGGGTTATTTCCTCATTGCAAAAACTGATTCTGGAATTGTTTCAAATTCTCATGAAGTGAATATAAGAGAAGACATTGGCTTGGTTATTTTTTCTGTGTTATTTCATCTATGTGGATGGTTCCTATGTTTCAACACTATTTTAAGTGATTATTTTTCTAAATTAGAATAGTTCTTTCATGTTGATGATAAATTATTTGAGGTGTTTGAGGAATCTTCATTCCATACTATTGGTGGCTTGTTGATTGTAAGTTACTATGTGTAGTTAGCTTGGGCCCACTCTTATTGCAATAGCTCAATTGTGGGTATCTATGCATTTCATGTTGTTTTTGGTGAATGTTTGAATACTTCATAGTGTAAAAACATTTTATACCATTGGAGATTGCATTGTTTTTGTTATACTACAAATTTCATCTTGGTTAAGCAGGAATTGGTTATTGAAGATTGGTCCACCTTGAATGTTGTATTATTTTCATGATTTCACTTATAATTTAGATTAGAAATCTTTCTAAGCCTTTATCTTTTGATATTTCTTTGAGACCGATGTTAGAGTAGGATTGAAAGCATCACTAAATTGCTATATTTTATGAAATTTTAATTTTTAGATCACAAATCTAGGAAAATTGTTTCTTGGGTTTGTATTTATTCAAATCTTGCAAAACCCTAATTCTTGACTTAAAGGTTTTAGCTTTTTTTCTTTTCCATAAATTCCCATTGTGATTACCAACAAATCATATCATCATTGAGTTGTTTGTGCATTTTCAAGACTTGACGTTAGAGACCTTGGGGTTGTTTCTTGAAGTTTACTGACAGGAATCACCTTTCAAGAGTGATAGGATACTTGTATTATGTTCGTGTTGTTGCAATGCTAAAAAAACCATCAACAAGACCATACCCTTGACACCTCATTTACTATGACAAATTAATGGTTTCTAATGTCCTTCAAGAAGAACTAAGACAAATGGATGAAGATTTAGAGAAATTACAAAACTTTGTGAGTTATGAATATATCGCTGGTACTAGGATTCCTATTAGTTAAAATGAGGAGAATGATTGATAATGGACATTGAATAGAGACTATATGTAGCCTATCTCATATCATTAATAAACATGTTCCTACTATAGCTAGTTGTGCTCAAAATTTTGGGTATACTCAAAGTCAAGGTGGAAATCAAATTACTCCTTCTACAACCATTACCTCTATTCCTACATACACTAATCCTCATGTTACTACAACTATACAACCCAATAGAAATGTCAATACTACCTTAGGTATTTCCACTGGGAATCCCTTTAGCTTTGTGCATTCAAATCTCATATCTCCTAACCTATTTCCCCTCACAAATTTACAATCCACTTGTCCTCCAAACACCTATACACCTCCACCCTATTCACTTCTATCTCAAACAACAAACAATGATATTATCCTTAACCAACTCTTACAAAGTGTTTCATCCCTCCAACAACAAATTGCTACATTGGACCAAAGTCAAAATTGCCAACCTTCACAATATGTCAAAAGAAACCCATTATCCTTGGAGATATTGAGAACACAAATGCCACAATGCATAGATATTCCTAGATTTGAGAAATATGATAGAAAAGGACATCCTATTAGCCATGTTTCCACATACGCAACCTTATGTAGTGACTTCATTTTTGAGGATAAACTCTTGGTGAAAATCTTCCCTAGATCCTTGAAATATATCACTTTGGAATGGTTTTGCTCCTTACCGAATAACTCAATATGTTCATTCAATGAACTTGTTGATTCTTTTATCAATCATTTCCAAATACACATGGGTCCCATGATGACTTTAGCAGATTTAATGAAATAGAAGATAAAGGATGATGAAAAGATCACTAACTTTATCTCCTATTATCAATTGCTTTACTCACACCTCAAGATTATGATTCCCAATCTTGATCTCCAATGAATGTTCATTGAGAATTTGAAACATAAGATTCAAGATAAGATTGGGATGATGAAATTTACCTCCTTCACACACTTGTGTACAACCCTTCATGATTACCAAAATTTAGTTAGTAGTTGTGAAGTGAAAAATCCCTCTAATCATCCTAGAAAAAGCTAAATCCATGCCTAAAACCAACTTCCAATCATTCAAGAAACCAAATAAGGGCTTTATACAAATCTATTCCACTCAACCAACTCAAAATTGTGACCCCCAAGTAATCTAGACCAATCATCATGCTGAGGCCGAAGCCACATTCATCAACATAAAGTATGCTTTGGATAAGTGCTATTCAAAAGTATGGGTTGAGGGAGACTCACTCAATATTATCAAATGCTTGCTAGAAAAAAAGAAGCCAAACTAGACTTTTGAACATATTATTATGGATTCTATGATGATGCTAAGATCATTTGATGAGATTCATGTCACACATATCTAGAGGGAAGGAAATTCCTTGGATGATTTGTTTGCAAATAAGGATGTCAGCCTTAATAATTTTAAGATGCGAGAGGAGTACTCTCTCCTTCCCAAGGAATCCAAGATTTTAATGTGAAATGATATCTAATTTAGAGCTTTTCTTTGAGGTGATCGAGCAATTATCACCCACCTTATTACCACATGTTTTATGGGTTTTATTTTTCCTAAGCCTATGTTCATTCTTAATTATGCAAGAGTGATTTGGATCTCATTTTTGCTAATGGTGACTGTCGAAATGGGGGGCAATAGGAGTAGAGTCAAGTCAATTTCTTGTGGGAGCTGGAAGAAGAAGTAGAAAATTTGGAGAATCCTCAAGCATGGGAAGTTTACGCCTTTTTTGGAGAGGCTTCATGTTCACAACCCCAAAGCCTCTGCAAAGTTTGTTTGTTGTTGTCACAATACATGTTTGAAGGTGAAAGGAGTGGATTTTTTTATTAATGAATACATTATTAGCTTCATTACTGTGTTCCTGACAAATGACCACAAATTTTATAAGGAAAGGAAGAGCAACGATGAGGCTATGGATTAGTTCTTCAAGGAAAATGAACAGGCGAAGCTAATTAAGATGCCATATTGGGGGTATGAATGGACTTCCCTGAAGCATATTTGCGTTGATGTGGTCGAGGTTATAATGCAATATGTGACTCTAGAAGTTCATTTCACTAAAATTTTAGGGCAACATTTTACCTTGCTTATTCATTTTAGACATGGGTTGCATATTTCTTTCTCATTTTTCTACTGTAATCTTTGGAAGTTTCTGTGTATGCCCATTTGAAGAATCAAAGGGCCCATATTCCCTACGAGGGCCTCATTTTTCTTATTATGGAGCATGTGAGGAGAATGATTCTAGTGAGGAGTCTTCTTCGACTGGCTCAATGATGAGTGTTGATGGTGATGTTGACTAGAATGCAGAGGAGGATAATAGTATGGGTGGGTCCTCATCCCCTGTGGTGGATTCCTCTAAAAAGAGAAATAAGGGACCTGCCAAGAAATTAGTTTTGCAGAAATCAGATTCTCGTGGGTCCTTGTTTGATGGGGAAGATATTGTTATTAGTTCTAGTGATTCTCATCAACATCGGTCCAAGGAGAATGTTGAGCTTCACAAGGATGGCCCTGGTGCATCTGGAAATAAGGAGAAGGATCAATCTATGGAGGTTAGGGTTAATGTGGCTAAGGAGAATAAGTGTAGGGCTTCAAGAAGGATTGTTAATTTAAATAAGTAGGGTTCAAAAGGTGGTAGGAAGGGAAAGAAGGCTACCCCAGAGCAGGTAAAGGAAGTGGAAGAAATTGTTATTAATGATTTCCTTTCTCGACAACCTTCTCCCTATGGGAAGGAGAATAGGGTTCCTGGCAGTGATGAGGCCTTGATTGAGAAATTTGTAGGTGAGGATGTTGGTGTCAATCCAAACCTTGGGAAGCCAGAACCATTGAAGGTCAATCCTCTTTCTGAGGATTTTACTTATTTGAATGGTGATAACAACTCCATGTTTGAATTTTTGGATATGGCTCAGTTGGGTGCCACTTACACTTTTAAGCTCGCCAAATGAGTGTTGCAAGAACTTAACAAGGTTAATATCAAGATCAGGGGCTTAAAGGAGAACATGTCAAACAAGCCAAAGGGATCCTCTTTTGATCTTCTTATTAAATGTTTGGTTGATTTGGAGTGTTCATTCGCTGATTTCAAGACCTAGTGTGAGAATGACCTTGTTGAGATGGAGGGGAGGATAAAGGAAATGAATGAGGATATCAAGAAATTACTATAGGTTAGTCATAGATTGGTTAAAAATAGTGCAGAGTCCCTAAAGGTGTTGTTTGGTAAGATTAGCCAACTCAAGGAAGATCAAATGTATTTTATGGATATGCTTGAGAATGACGAGACCTCTAAAGGTAAGGGGACGAAGACCACTAAAGATGAGGCTAAAGGACTATGCTCTCTAACAAGGAGGAATCATAGGAAGTCCTTTGAAGAAGAAAATAAAGAAATCATGGACATGGTCAACCTGCATTGTAACCAAGAGATCGAGGTGGCCAACAGCTTTAAAAAATTAAAAAATTTGTTGTGTTTTTGTTATTTTTTCTATTTTTTTTGTTTTTCTACTAGGTTGTTGGTTTTCTATTGGTTGTGGTTGATGATTCATTGTATTTATCCATTTTAGCAACATTTTGGTCTAAATTGATGTAAAGGGTTTTGGGTCCCTTCAAAACTTTCTTTTCCAATATAATCAAAACATTTTGACCCCCAAGTGGCTTCTATAAAAACAACAAATCCATAAATTTAGGGAAAGGAGTAGACAATTTACCCCGTTACAAGACACCCTTCATTCCATCATGTTGCAACTCCTAAAAAAGAACTTAATTTCCTTACCTCCTGATCCTACTAAACCTTTACCTCCAAAATATAACCAAAATTCCTTTTGTCATTATGATCACCATCAAAATGGATATGATATAAAACATTGTAAGTACGTCTTAAACATGTTATGCAAGACCTCATTGATTCTAATCACATACAAATTGGTGGTGTTAATGATCAAGGTAATAATTCCATAACCCCCCCAACCAAAATTTACAAATCTTTAACAATAACTTATTCCAACTCATAACATCTCCTTTTTTAAAGCTAGTGAAACCAAGAATGATGTGATAAATACTGACATGAATAATGATAGCATGAATGATAATGAGGAAAATCATATGGATACTATGATTGGAACCATTGAAGTTTAAGCTAATAAGGTCCAAAAAAATATGTCCCTTGACATTGATTTCTCATCAAATGAAACAATTAAACATGCACCTAATGGTCCTCTTTACATTACTGAAATAATAATTGACAAGCCTACTAATGGGATACTAATTGATCCTGTCTATGTAGAGAATGAGATCACTGAAGAATTCTTGTTTGTGCATGAACTTTATCAAGATGCTTATGAAACACCAAAATAATGTGTTGGGAATTTCAAATTTTGCAAATTTGAAGTGCCCATATTAAAAAAAAAATCCTTTACACACTCAAAAGTGCACCTGAGAAATCTGCCCAAATGACTTACTTTGAAGGGTCACAATTCGGACCCAGTTGATTTTCAAGCCAAACCCATTTGCAAACACATTCATGAGACATATGTGAATGTGCATGTCAAATTTTCAGTTTCCCATGATGAGTTTTGACAAGGTTTTGAAAAGTGAAGCTGGAGGGCTTTAATAGTTTTCTGCTATTTGTAAACTCCTTGTTTTGAAAAGTGGCCTCCTGTTCAAGTGAATATTTCATAGTTGGATGATCGTCAAGAAAAAAAGTTTGTTGTTATCCATTCTCCCAAAATTCATGTGATCCCCTGTCTAGTTTCAGAGCCCCATGATCTGATTTGCTATTTTTACCAGGCTAAAAGAAAATGCAATTTATTTAGTTTTGCACCTCCATTTTCTGAAACTTTTCGAGGTCAACTTTGACCTTCAATATCTTTTGATGAATGATGATTCAATAAAAGAACTCTTGCACACATGCTCAATATACCTAAAGGATCTAATTTTTCCAGTGGTAGCCTCTCAGAAGTTGATTTGATATTTTTTCAAAATGGTGACTTGGTGAGTTTTAATTGGTTTTGAACAAATACAATTGTAGAAATGTCTGAGTGAGCAACTTTTTTGGTTAATATCTTTCACCTTGGGATCCCTTTTTCTGAGCCATTTTTTGCATTGTATTCTTGGTTCAAATTTCTACACACTTGTTAAATTTCGTGCCTCCAGAATAATTTCTGATGGGTTATTTAATTGCTTTATGATTGCGACAGGGCCAAAAATGGTGTTTCAAAAAGTGTCAAATTTTGCGATTTTAATGACAACCCATTTTTTTTTGGTCTAAAACCTCTAAAACTCCATTTTCATCAAAAATAGAGGTCATTTGATACATTATTTTAATGTAATTTTGTTGTAGCGAACATGTCTCAGGGGCCAGTTTACAAAGGAGATACCTAAATTTTAAGGGCTAGAAAAAATTTAAAGAAATGGGTTTTCTCTAAATAATTGATTATGATCCTACACAAATTTTTGTGGTTCCAGGTGTCCCGGTTTTCCCATAGTGAATTTTCTCCAAATGGCCTGTAGGAGTAATTAGAAGTCATAAATTTTCTAAAGTTCAAATGTTAATATTTAAAATATTTTGAATATTTTAAATATTGCGCAAGGATAAAGGAGGAATTTAGGGCAAACATAAAGTGCACTTTCAAATGTTTTTAATCAAAGCAAGTTTAATTCTTGCTTTTGATTGGTCCATAGGTGGTTTTCACAACAATGCTCTTTGCAAAATAGAGCATGGAGTGAAGGCACAATAGAAAAGAGAGAGCATGCAATTCATCCACATCTCGCAAGCCTCGTGAGACTATTGCTGATGGCAGCAAAAATACTTCGAGGTCTACGAGAAAGAGGCACGTGGCTGGTGGGCTTGATTAATTTTGAAAGCAAACATTTAAAATTAAATGTTGCCATGATTTTCCCAAATAAACACCAGGTAAACGGCAAATGTTTAAAAAAAAAAACCATTTAAAACATTACGAGCACACATAAAAAGATTTGGGAATTTTCATTCTTCAAGGAAAAGTATTTTTAAATATATGGCCCTGAGAGCAGGTGAATTTAGGTCATCAATCGCAGGCCTTGCATGAATGAAAGTGAAGCCTATGGGATGCTCACAAGATATGTTAAAGACCTCCACGTGGAGTGTGGGCCCAAGAAAATTGAAGGCACATGTATATTTAAATTTGCCTGATGGTGAGTACTTTGAAAAAAAATCA
Organism: Sequoia sempervirens; assembly: GCA_007258455.2. Taxonomy (NCBI): domain Eukaryota; kingdom Viridiplantae; phylum Streptophyta; class Pinopsida; order Cupressales; family Cupressaceae; genus Sequoia; species Sequoia sempervirens. The sequence continues at coordinate 32,483,739 of VDFB02086081.1, read as the reverse complement.
TTTTAAATGGGTCAAAACATTTAAAATTAAATGTTTCCCGAGAATAAAAATGATAAAAGTGTGTGGGTTGTAAAGAAAAGAAGGCTATGGTGGGTCTGGGAATGAGGTAAAGATAAAATGCCTAGTGAATTGTTTTCTTAAAATATTCCTTCAAATGTTAGGGGAATTTTATTTTCTAAAGGGGGGCCCGATGGTATCATATTTAACTGGCTTTCAAGTGTTAGATGAAATATGTGGAGGTTTAAAATTAAAGATAGAAAATTTTTATTTTCCCATGATATTTTCACTAGTTTAAATATTGTTGTGTATAAGTAAAAGAAGTATGGATAAAATAAACTTTTGCCGAGGAAATTTTATAGACAAATATTTTAAACAAAGTGCTTAAAATATTATGTGCACAGGTAAAAGGCATAGTGAAATTTTATAAAACGAAGACTATGTGCTAGGCACATGAATGAAAATGCAGATATAATGTGCTGCTACAACAAATAAAGAGGAGTAAAGGCTTTCATGGGGAGCAAATATTTTCTCAACTACATAGTAAATAGAGATAGATGGTAAGATTTTTCACGAGATGGGGAATTTTCTGTTGCAAATAAAGCAAAGACAAAATTCAAAGGAAAAGTTTGTTGCAAAGGAAGAGAGAAGAGAGAGGCTTTACATTTTACTGATTAATGGTGGATGGAGCTTCTAGATGTCATCAACGGATCAATTCTTGGGCTGCTTCTGTTTCTTTTTATTCTCTTTCTCTTCTCATTATAAAGGGTTCTGAATTTCTGTATGGGTTGAGTAGATAGAGAAAGTCTGAGTTTGAGTCATGAATTGAGTCTGTAAACTGTAATTATTGATTTCATTAGTAAATATCAATCAGTTTGTGCAAGAAAAGCATAAATGCCATCAAATTATCTCCAGATTTGTACACATTTGATCATATGAATTCAATAATACAAAGTATGTTTGAGTTTGTCATCTCAATTTCCCTAAGATTGGGTTTATTTGTTCATAGGTTTATTTCAAAGAAATGGCTAAATTACTTTGAGCAGATAATTCTGATTTGAAGTGTGCAGGGTGGATTTGATAAGAAGAACTTGATTGACAATAGGAGTGGGTTTGATCGTGTAATGCATTAACAGTTTGAATCCACTGGTTGAAGTTTATTCGCTGATGAATTCTCTTTAGGATTATGCATTTGACTCCATGGCCCAAAATTAGGCACTGATTTGTCATTCAGCTTGATGCATTCTCAGAAAAATTTTAAAATCAAAATCATTTTAAATCCTTGTTGTTTGGTTGAGGTTTAATGTTGAATTATGCTTCCCAATTGGTGAGTGAGTGTTGATATACCAAGAATTCAACCAGATTTGAAGTTGACAATACTTTCTTTGTTGTAATTAAATTGGGAATTATCTACTATAAAAAGAAATGTTTGTATATAATTGAGTTGAGTCTTTAGGCATTGTAAAGATTGATCCACCTTGGTCCTGTAGAGCCAGAAGTGTAGGAGATTTCTATCTTTGATTGAATCTTATCGGTTGGCCAAATCCCTCTCTGAGTCTGAACATAAGAAATTGGCTATTCTTTAGGATTCATTGGGTTGGTTTGATTTGGAACACCAACAAAATGGCAACTCTGCTAGGGAGAATTATGAATCTCTAGTTGGAGACTGATGTTTCATAGAGTCATATTATTTGCTATTCTGAATTTGGTTCAAATATTGAAGGAATTCAATCTTGGAGAAAGAATTTGTTGCAATGAATTTGAAGATTTCATGATTTGTGGTGCTCTGCTAGTGACAGAAACTTAGAAATAAATTTATTTGTGAAAGAGCTTCATATTGTTTGAAGTTCAGTGCTCTGTGAAGAGAGGTGGTTACTTTGTCAAAAGAACTTGATGAAGATGTGAATACAGTTTTAGATCTATAATATTTCCAGTCAAGAGGAATAGTTTGTAGCAGTTGCAACATTTCTAGGTATTCTTCACTTTTGATTTTCAAGAAAATTGTGTGTGAAAACCATATTTGAACGTCTTAGGAGAAAAATTTGGTTCCCTATTGAGTGAATTAGCACTAAGAAAGGGAAAGAGCAGTAGAATTAAGTTTTCATACTTCTAAATTGTAATTTGTAGCCTATGTACATTATGTTGAAAGTATGCTTGTTTTTGAAATATGCCCACTAAATAGATCTTAGGAATATATGCATTTGAATTATGCATTGTAGTATTCTAAGGTCATGATAAAAGCTAGAAATAGGGCAATGAATGATCAACTCTAGAGTTGATATGTGAAATTTTAAAGAGGTATGTCAAAATGCATCAATGTATTCATCCCTATATGGTTCCTGGTTCAACCATGGTTTGTGATAAGTCCTAGCCAGATTGTCAAATAAATTTCAGCACTAAGAGGTATAGAGCCTTCAATTTTAGTGGGATCAATGGTTACCCAAATTTCATTCCAGCTAAAGTCAGAGATAAATTACCAAGATTCATTGGTGATAAAGCTGAATCAGGAAATAAACATTTGCAAGAATTTAGTAATTTGATGGATGATTATGAGGTAGATTGCAAAGATTTGATCATGAGACTATTTGTTTAGTCCTTAAGAAGAGATGCAAGAGATTGGTTCTCTTATTTACCAGCATCCTCTATCTATTCCTGGGAGGAGTTCAAATTGGTGTTCATGGAGCAATTTGGTGAAAGGATTGATCCAGTTTTAATAAAGAAAAAGTTCATGAACATGGAGAAAGGAAAAGATGAGTTAGTCCCATCTTTTAATCTCAGATTTTCAAAGATAATAAGAGATCCCAAAGAGTATAAGACCAAATGATGTTGAATGTTTGGTCTTGTACTTAGGAGCATTTGACAAAAAGATGAGTTATCTATTAAGAGACAAAGAGCCCACAACCCTGCACCAAGCATATCAAATTGCTATAGATATTGAGAACAATTTGAGATATTCAATGATGAAAGGACATAGCGTTGTGAGTGTTGGTCATCCTAGCACACCTAATGCAAATAAAACTCATGGATCAGATAATAGAAGTGCTTGTCAAGATGGTAATGTTGCTACTTTGATTTCTTTATCATCACAATCTGCAGATCATAATGAGCTCCTTGTTAAATGTCATCAAAATTTGAGCAATGTTGATCAAACATATTTTGTTCAAGGATTGTGTAAAATGAAAAGGTGCAAAGGAGAATCACCACATGATTTGTTCTCAAGGTTTTTTGATGCCTTGTTGAAAGTCCCCATAAATTTTAGACCTAAGGATTCAATGTACATTGATCTGTTTTGTGAAATCTATGAGTCAGGGATGAGTACTTTGCCAAAGGGGTTGAAGCCTCATAGTTTGGATCAAGTACTTGATTGGATAAAGATTATTGAGGGAGCCTGATGTACCTATGCACAAAATGTGGTGTCTCAAAATAAAGATAGCAGTTGTCTTATTAAAGAAAATTAGAACATGATACACAAGAATGAAAAGAGTATCAGAAAATGAAGATATGTATTGTATGAGTGAGGATGTTGACTGTAATCAACTCATAATCAACACATGTGCAGATCTGAACAATAGTGATGAAGATGAAGATACATGGTATGATAATAAAATAGATATGCATGAAAATTTTTCTTGTAATATCTTGGGTGATGAAGAAGTAAAAGAGATGCATGATGTCATTCCAAGCCATGTTTTGGTTAATGAAGATAATGCAATTTTTGATGATATCTCATCACAAATAAGTGATCAAGACATTGAAGATGAAAGTTCAAGCATTCATTATGTAGAATCTAAGCATGATTTATGTAGTGATGAGTCTTCTTGTGATAAGGATTACTATGACAACCAAATTGATTGTTCTTCTGATGATTATGAATTCTCCTATAAGGATGGTCTAGAGGTACTCTCTTCACGTAAAGGCTATAATGATATGAATATTGATGAAATCACTCATCCACAAGTGAATGATCCAATTGCATTTGATGCAAACTTGGAATGTAATTCGGGTTTGGAATCAATGGAGCATGCCAATTCTTTGAGTGATGAAGAATTTGAAGATAAGCATATATGTGTTCAATTTGTTGATCTTGAACATAGTGCTAGAAATGATGAAGATGTTGATGAATGTTTTTATGTATTTACTTCTCATGATTGTTTGTGTGAAGCAGAGAGGGAAATGTTAGTTGTACATGAAAAAGATGATGAGGTGCACAGTGATGAAGGAATGAATTCATTTATGAATGATCAAGTTATGCATTATGACAATAACATGGATCTAGGATCAGCCTCATTACCCATTTATAATGTTCAACAATTTGATGGACTTTTAGATTATGGTGGCATTGTAAAACATTCTGATTTATATGTTGAGCAGCCAAATGATGCCAATGCCAATGGGTATGATGTTAGTCCATATGAAATTGAATATGGGTCCTTCTTTGATGATCTCTCTTGTCTTCACGATATGCAAATGGACATGTTTGCTTTGAATGAGGAATGCATTAATGTGAAAGAAAATGAAGATTCTAGCTTTATTGCTAGTAGGCAAGTTTCAAATAATAGTGAGTATTTGGAACATAGGTGAATATGCCTATCAACTGAAAGTGCAGATGAGGTTGCTAGTGCACATGAAATTATTTTTTCTGCCCCTATTAATCTTGAAAGTGATAGCATTCAAAATTATTCAGACACTAAACATATTATGAAGAATCAATGTGAAACTTTTGGCTCAGGCTTAAATTTTGAATTATCTGAATCTTCATTTGAGACATCCCATTTGGACTTGCATAGTGGTGTGAAAAATGAATTTGGCATCATGTGTGAACCTGAGCTAGAGAACACTACTTATGCATTGAATGCTGACATTTTTGTTGAATGCCATGATTTGAATGAAGATGAAAGTACTTTTGGTGTTGATAAACTTGATTTTTAGAATCTTGAAACACATGACAATGTGTTTGGGTTGTGGTGTTGGGGTGATGGTAAATTGACCTGTGATGCAATTCAGCTAGAGGAGTTATAGATGTGTGAGCGATATTTGCTCAACACACAAGAGGATTGCATGTTGTTTTTCATCCATGATATCTCTTCTAAGCATGATCATTATGAGGGGGTTGCTAAATGTGATAAGACTGTGTTTTCATGTGGTCTCGATCACTACCCTAATATGTTGCCACTTGATATAAAATCAAAAAATGAAGAGATTGAAAGTGATTTGGTTGTCATGTGATGATGAAGCCAAATAGGGAGCAAGTTTCCACTTGCACAAAGGTAGCTTGATACTTGTGTTTGCAGAAGTGCAGTCACCCATATTGTTGTGGTTTGAAAGAGGCAAGCATGAGTTGAGGGAGATCAGTTCCTTTATCAAATTGGTATTTGATAGAGGTAAGAATTGACTCCCATTTTCATTTGGTGGCCCGGGGTCACCAAGTGAAGTTGAAAAAGAGGTTGAATAAAGGAACAGTTTTAGAACACCCAATGGACTCAACATTTGGTCTACTCCCTAGAGATCTAGATTCTTGCTATTCCCATAGGGGGCATACATCCCTAGTTGGAGCCACTGTTGGGACTTTCAAATTTTGCAAATTTGATGTTCCCATATTGAAAATTTTTCCTTTACACACTCAGAAGTGCAATTGAGAAATCTGCCCAAATGACCTACTTTGGAGGGTCACAATTCAAAGCCAGTTGATTTTCAAGCCGAACCCATTTCTAGACACATTCATGTGATATATGTGAATGTGCATGTCAATTTTCAGCTTCACATGATGAGTTTTGATAGGGTTTTAAAAAGTGAAGCTGGAGGGTTTTGACACTTTTCTACTGTTTGCAAACTCCTTGTTTTGCAAAGTGGCCTCTTGTTCAAGTGAATATTTCACAGCTAGATGATCATCAAGACAAAAGGGTTGTTGTTCTCCATTCTCCCTACATTCATGTGCTCCCCTATCCATTTTTAGAGCCTCATGATATGTTTTGCTATTTTTACCAGGCTAAAAGCAAATGCAATTTGTTTAGTTTTGCAACTACATTTTATGAAACTTTTCAAGGAGGTGAACTTCGACCTTCAATATCTTTTGATGAATGATGATTCAAGGAAATCCCTCTTGCACATGTGCTCAGTATACCTAAAGGATCTAATTTTTCCATTGGTAGCCTCTCAGAAGTTGATTTGATATTTTTTCAAAATGGTGACTTGGTGAGTTTTAATTGGTCTTGAACAGATACAGTTGTAGAAATACCTAAGTGAGCAACTTTGTCTGTTAATATCTTTCACCTTAGGATCCCTTTTACTGATCCTTTTGTTGCACTGCATTCTTGGGTCAAATGTCTACATTTTTGCTCAATTTCACACCGCTAGGATAAGTTCTGATGGGTTAATTGCTTTCTGATCACGACAGGACCAAAAATGGTGTTTTGGAAAGTGTTAAATTTTACAATTTTAATGACAACCCATTTCTTGTTTTGGTTTAAAACCTCTACAACTCCATTTTCATAAAAAATAGAGATCGTTTGATACATTATTTTAATGTACTTTTGTTGCGGCGAACATGTCCCTAGAGTCAGTTTACAAAGAAGGTACCTAAAATTTAAGGGCTAGGAAAACTTTGAGAAAATAGTTTTTCTCTAAATAATTGATTATGATCCTATACAAATTTTTGTGGCTCCAGGTGTCCTGGTTTGCCTGCAGTGAATTTTCTCCAAATGGCCCGTAGGCGTAATTAGAAGTCACAAATTTTCTAAAGTTCAAATGTTAATATTTAAAATATTTTGAATATTTTAAATATTGTGCAAGGATAACAGAGGCATTTAGGGCAAACATTAAGTGCACTTTCAAATGCTTTTAATCAAAGCAAGTTTAATTCTTGTATTGGCAATCAACGATGCTCTCTACAAAACAGAGCATGGAGTGAAGGCATGATAGACAAGAGAAAGGTTGCAATTCATCCACATCTCGCAAGCCTCACGAGACTATTGCTAATGAAAAAAAAAATGTTGCAAGGTATGTGAGAAAGAGGCACGTGGTTGGCGGCCTTGATTAATTTTGAAAGCAAACATTTAAAATTAAATGTTGCCATGATTTTTCCAAATAAACACTAGGTAAAAGGAAAATGGTTTAAAATATATATATTTAAAACATTACGGGTACAAATAAAAAGATTTGTTAATTTTCATTCTTCAAGGAAAAGTATTTTAAAATATATGAAGCTGGGATCAGGTTGATTTAGGTCGTCAATCACAGGCCTCACATGAATGAAAGTGATGCCTGCAAGATGCCCGCAAGATGTGTGAAAGACCTCCACGTGGAGTGTGAGCCCAAGAAAATTGAAGGCACAGGTATATTTAAATTTTCCCGATGGTAAGTACTTTAAAATATTTTCATTTTAAATGGGGAAAAACATTTAAAATTAAATGTTTCTCGAGAATAAAAATGATAAATGTGAGTGGGATGTAAAGGAAAGAAGGCTATGGTGGGTCCGAGAATGAGGTAAAGATAAAATACCCGGTGAATTGCTTTTTAAAATATGCCTTCAAATGTTAGGAGAATTTTATTTTCTAAAAGGGGGCCTGATGAAATATGTGGAGGTGTAAAATTAAAGACATGGGTAAATTTTATTTGCCCATGATATTTTCACCAGTTTAAATATTGTTGTGTATAACTAAAAGAAGTATGGGTAAAATAAACTTTTTCCGAGGAAATTTTATAGATAAATATTTTAAACAAAGTGTTTAAAATATTATGTGCACAGGTAAAAGGCATAATGAAATTTTATAAAATGAAGACTATGTGATGGTCACATGAATGAAAATGAAAATATAATGTGTTTCTGCAACAAACAAAGAGGAATAAAAGCTTTCACGGGGAGCAAATATTTTCTCAACTACAGAGTAAATGGAGATAGATGGTGAGATTTTTCACGAGATGGGGAATTTTCTATTGGAGATAAAGCAAAGACAAAATTCAGAGGCAAAGTTTGTTGCAAAGGAAGAGAGAAGAGAGAGGCTTTACATTTTGCTGATTAATGGTGGATGGAGCTTCTAGATGTCATCAATGGATCAATTCTTGGGCTGCTTTTGTTTCTTTTTATTCTCTTTCTCTTCTCGTTGTAAAGGGTTCTAAATTTTTGTATGGGTTGGGTAGATAGAGAAAGTCTAAGTCCGAGTCATGAATTGAGTCTGTAAGCTATAATTGTTGATTTCATTAGTAAATATCAGTTAGTTTGTGCAAAAAAAGCATAAATATCATCAAATTGTCTCCAGATTTGTACACATTTGATCATATGAATTCAATAATACAAAGTATGTTTGAGTTTTTTCATCTCAGTTTCCTTGAGATTGTTTTATTTTTTCATGGGTCTATTTCAAAGAAATGGTTAAATTACTTTGAGTAGATAATTGTGATTTGAAGTGTACAGGATAGTTTGATAAGAGGACCTTGATTGACAACAAGAGTGGATATGTTGGTATAGTGCATTAACAGTTTGAATCCACTAGTTGAAGTTTATTCGTTGATGAATTCTCTTTAGGATTATGCATTTGACTCCATGGGCCAGAATTATGCACTAATTTGTCATTCAACTTGATGCATTCTCAGAAATATTTTAAAATCAAAATCATTTCAAATCCTTGTTTTTTGGTTGAGGTTTAATGTTGAATTATGCTTCCCAATTGGTGAGTGAGTGTTGATATACCCAGAATTTAGCCAAATTTTAAGTTGTCAGTACTTTCTTTGGTGTAATTAAATTGGGAATTATCTACTTTAAAAAGTAATGTTTGTTGGATGTTGTGGTTGTATTTCTGATATGTGGTTGTCATTGATGTCAACACTATTAGCATTGATGTGTTCTAGGCTATATATGTCGGGGATATTGAGAAAATTGTCAAAGAAAGAGTTGCAGGTTGACAGTGGAACAATGAAGGTCATGAAGGTGTCTTGCTCAGTACATTGATGATTAGCCATTGTGGACTAAAGGTTTTATTATTGAGTATATCAAGTTTATCCACCAAAAGTTTCAGAGGTTCGCGCGAAGATTTGATCGTGTTATGAAGAGTTGTGTTCTGACAATTTTATTGTGGGTTCAGTTAGTGTTCCTAATTAAAGTTGATGATTCTAGTAATTTCAGTTGTTGTGGATGCCTCTCTGATTATTATTGATGCTTGTGGATGGTTCTAGATCATTCTCTATCTTTGTTGCACGTCTACGTTGGTCGGTGTGCTTGTGGTCGGTGATTTTTCTCTTGTGTGTTCAGGTTTTCATGTTCTTGGATGACATGGTGGTTGTAACATGTTGTGGATCCTTGAAGGATAAAATTTGAATGTTTGGCGTGCTCGAGAATATTGTTTTAATTCTTCATTATGTTGTGGCAGACAGTGTTTGATTTGCATTGAAAATTTACTTGATAATTTGGGCCGACATTGTGTATATGTTTTATATATTTTTCGATGAAGTTGTTGATGTAAATCCATGTTGCAGATATATAAGAGTGGTTGTTTGTGTGAATTCAAAGTGTGGAGAAGTGCCAGAGAGAGTGCAAGTGTGCAAACAGTGATCTAATCATTCAATTGCAAAGTAGAGTGTGAAGAAGTTTGAGCGAAGTGTGAAGGAGTGTTTATGTGCTTAATTGGACTGTAATTAGGCTTTTGTAGAAGCTATTTTCTCAGTTCATACCCTACGGATCTAATCTAAATTGTTGTAAGACAACATGTCTTCTTTTGGTAGTGAGCCCTCTTGTATTTGAGAAGTGAGCTCTCAACAATGTTCCTAAATGCATGTGCATTCCCATTATTCTTCATTATACTTTTAATAGGGTATAATATTGTGGACTGACATCCACTATGGTTTTTCTCCTAATAGGGTTTCCACATAAAAAATTTGGTGTTCTTTTTGTTTCTGATGTGTTGATTGTTTATGGTTAATTGTTCATTCATCAGATCTGAGATTAAGTTAAATTAAGTTTGAAAAGTTTAAATATTATGTGACAAATGATTCACCCCCCTCTCATTTGTCTATCGTTGTTTTTCCAGCAATTGGTATTTGAGTGGGTTCCTCTGAAGAATTTTAAAAGCTTGAGGTGATCCAAATATGGAATTATACAAGAAAGACAATCCTAGATTCGATGGAACAAACTACTCTCTGTGGAAAGCTAGAATGGAGTGTCATTTGAGGTGTATTGGTGAACCCTTTTGGAAGATTACAAAGAACATATATGTTATTCCTCAGAATGGTCCTTCCACTCCTAATGAGATTAAAGAGGTTGAGATTAACATCAGGGCTATGGAAGCTTTGTTGAGTGCTTTGACAGATTCAAAAATGACAAATGTGATGGATCTAAAGATAGCTCATGAGATTTGGAAGAAGCTGGAGACTTTATATGAAGGAGATGCACATGTAAGGTCGCTAAGCTATAGAGCTTGAAAGGAAAGTATGAAAATTTGAAGATGGGTGAAGATGAAAATATTTCTTCTTTTATGCAAAGAGTAAATGAACTTGTGATGGGTATTAAATGTGCCAGCGGTACCCTAGAAGAACAAGAAATTGTAGCTAAAGTGCTCAAATCATTGCCTCCCTCTTACAAATCAATGGCTCATGTTATTGAAGAGTTTAGATCAGTAACAAATGTGACAAGAGATATGCTAATTGGTAAACTTGTTGCCTTTGAGTTGAGTGAATTTGGTGATTTTTCCTCCAAGACTGAATCTACATTTAAGGCCTCTATATCTAGAAGAAACAAGCAAATATATGATCTAGGAGAGAGTTCTAGAAATATATTTAAGTATGAGGAAGAGATGAAACTGCTTGAAGATGAAGAAAGAGAGGTAGAAGAGCTAAGAGCACTGATTGTGAAGAAAGAAGGCAGAGGACAAGGTAAGTATAAAGGAAATTTGCCTATTAAATGTTTCTCTTGTAGTAAAATAGGTCATTTTTCTTCAAGGTGTCCTGAAAGAGTTCCTAGGTCTAAGCCTAACAAACCTAGATTTCAAAAGAAATGTTATTATGCTAAAGAAGGTGTGACTGATGAAGAATCTAATTAAGAAAATAGAAATGAAGATGAATGGGTTTTCATTGCTATTAAGGAAAATGGTCCAGTGGCTACTGAATCTGCTAAAGTTGACAAAGCTCTTGCAACCCGAATTGAAGAAAATGATGAGTGGGTTATTGAAAATGGATGCTCACATTATATGACTGGTGACAAAAGCAAATTTGTAAGTCTATAGAAATATGACGGTGAGGTTGTAAGATTTAGAGATAACAATGCTGGTGTGATTTGTGGCAGAGGATCTATTTTTTGGTAAACATAACACTAATGGCGTTCTTTATATTGAAGGCTTGAAGCATAACCTGCTGAGTGTTGGACAGATGGTGGACAAGGGTTATGATCTTTAGTTCAAAGATGGAAGATGTAGGATACTTGGAAGCTCTAGAAATGTAATTGCTTCAGGTACAAAAACAAGAGGTAATATTTTTCACCTGAGTGCTTCTAATGTAAGTTGTTTAATTGCTCAAGTAGATGAAAGCTGGTTATGGCATAGGAGGCTATGTCATGTGAATTTTGATAACATTTTCAAGGTAAGCTCCACTCAAGTAGTAATAGATCTACCTAAGCTAGTGAAGCCTACTAACACAATATGCAAGGAATGTCATATGGGAAAATAGACTAGAGTTTTTTTTGGGTGTAAACATCATTCTAATGGAATACTGGAGCTGGTGCATACTGATCTATGTGGTCCCTCCAGAATCAAAAGTCTACAAGGAGAAAGGTACTTTATGCTGCTTATTGATGATTACTCTAGGATGATATGGGTTGCTTTCTTAAGAGAAAAATGTGAGGTATTAGAGAAGTTCAAAATTTTCAAAGCTATGGTAGAGAATGATATAGGTATGAAGGTCAAATGCCTAAGGTCAGACAAAGGTGGTGAGTTCACCTCTTGGGAGTTCAATTATTTCTGTGAAGAGCATGGAATCAAAAGACAATTATCTGCTCCTCGAACCCCTCAACAAAATGGAGTTGTAGAGAGAAAGAACAAAACAATTTTGGATGTTTCTAGAACAATGATGATAGAAGGAAATGTGCCTCACATCTCTTGGAGAGAAGTTGTAAACACTATTGTGTACACTCTAAATTGGGTAGATGTCAATGGTAATTCCGGTAAGGCTCCTTTTGAACTCTGGTTTGGTTACAAGTCTACTATTAAATATTTCAAGATCTTTGGAAGTAAGTGTTATATTAAGAGAGATGAGGACATAGGAAAGTTTGATGTAAGGAGCGATGAAGGAATCTTTCTAGGCTACTCTAGTAAAAGCAAGGCTTACTAGTGCTATTGTAGAAGATTAAGAAAAATGGTTGAAAGTGCAAATGTCAGAGTTGATGAGGACTCTGCTAGATCATCCAGATACTGTGGATATGATACAAATGACTAGTAAGATAGTATAGACAAAGGGAAGAATGCTCAAAAATAGAATCAAGTTCATATTGTTTTGGTAAATCAAGAGAGTCAAGAAGGAGAGACAAGTGGAAGTGTAGAAGAAAGAACAGAAGAACCAGAAGTGTAATGCCCCGCCTTGGTTTCCATCAAAACAAAGTGTAAAGAACAAATTAACTAAACAATTTTTTTTTTTAAAGAGATTTAATTACACAACTTCCATAAGGATTCCAAGACGATGTTACACAAACGTAATAAATAAATCCAACACATTATGTCATAAAACATAAGTACAAATTTAATGCCATGAATGATCCAGTTTACAAAATTTAATACAATCGAATATCCATATGTCCAGATTACAACATATGAGACTTGAATGAATCTCAAAACATCACAATGATGATACAATGAGAATTCTCTTGTACAACAGGTAAATATACAAAGAGGATAATGATTAAATCATATCAAACTTCCATATCCACAAACACGTTCTGCATCCACTGTCACGAACAATGAAGTAATTGGAACCAGCTGTAAGCATAACATCAACTGCATGAATATCCAAGGAATGTATAGCACGGTTTCCTCCCAACCACATGGAACCTAAAGGTCCACTCCCTCTGTGCTAGGAGATAATGACAGGTCCACAAACAAGAAGACAGAACATTACATTTACATGGCTTACATACACATTACGACATAACAATAACAAATCATAACAAATAAACTCCCAGTAACAAAACACAGCTAAAGATAACTCAACATAAAGATCACAATCATGGAATAGACAAAGAGTGTCATCACATTGTCGGGATAGGTTACCCTGGTGAATCTTCCTAGACTACTAGCCCTCTCCAAGAGTTACCCTAGCAATCTCTACCGATTCCTGGCCCCTATGTAGACTAATGTGGAGTCGTTCTATCTTTCAAGAAGACAAGATAGGTGACTAGCCATTCTAGGCCTTCTTAGCCTTTTCTTAATCTAAACGAGCATTAAGAAAGTAGGTGAGGCAAACTTTTATCTAAGTTAATGTTTAGTTCTACCTAACCCCTAGTACACTAATTATGTTTCCAATGAATTTACATACCTACAATAGGTTACCCAAACAACCTCTTAGGATTTTGACCCCTACCGCAAGCCACTCTTTCTATAACATGACTCAACCACAAAATACAAGGAGTAGCTAACAAATGCAATGTTCAAAATCACAAATGGTTACATCTTTCACTAGAGACAAACCATAATCTTCTTAAATGCGTCTTTTGACAACCACCAAAAAGTACTCAGCTATACCCCAAAGTAAAAAAAAGCATTGTAGTTTGAGCAACATATTTAAAATATTATAAACTTAACAACACGAATCTCACTTCCCTAGCTTTGATGAAATGAAAATAAATATCATCAACATTATATATATACATACCCAATAATTACATTTAACCAATCTCTATGAATTAAAAATTCATAATAAACAAACTATAGATATTAATATATTTCTAATAATTTCAAAGAAAATGCATTTATTAACATTATAGAATAAGGATAATATAAATCCTTTATATTTAAAAATTAAGTCACTTTAAAAGCATTACAACTCACTATTATTATAAATATATAATTATTGGTGAACGGTGAAACTTTTGTATTATACAATTTTTACTAGAAAGAAATTACATTCAAATCATAAACTTAAAGTCTTATCTATCTCTTCTTTTCTTATTCATAGACTCACATTCAACTAACACTTGCGCTTTGTAAATATATAACATCTGATATATATATGATTTCCTAACAAGGAAACTGCCACCGATAATACATGCACAGGTAAGTAGCACTAAGGATAAAAGTAGTAGTTTTCAAACACAACTTTAAGAATTAGACAGGACGCCATGCAACATGCACTTTAGTCAACTTAAAGGGTATGTGCAGGATCATGATGGGCCAAAAAGTGGCAATATGATGGGTATGTGGTTGATGACTTTTTTTTATCCAAAATTGATGAAACGAAAAGGGTTTTTAAAGGAAATTCTCAGCATTCCAAAAATATAAATTATGTTTTACTTTGAATTTAATAAGTAATTATTATTCATTTTCTATTCAAATTACGACTGAAGTTCTGATTGATAGATTGATTGAAAAGCGTCTATAGCTTTCAAAAAATATCACATTTTTTGAATCCAAAGCATGCGTCACATTCCATGCTTTGCATACTATAGGATTAAAAAAATAAAAATTGAATTTCATGAATTTTTGACCAAGTTAAGGTGGTTAGACATACGAGCTTTTTATATTTTTTAAAAGTTGTAATAAAAAATTCATAATTAATTATTTACTCAGGAAAAAATTACAAAAAAAATATGCATCACATCAGAACACGAGTCCTGTACTTATCTCTAAAATATTATAAAAAAATATTATCATTTTATTGTGGTTAGGGTGGTCAGATAGACACCTACTTCTTATTTTTTCCCTGAAATTTAAGTACTATGCATTGAAATTTCAAATTTTCACCAAATAAATTTCTTTTTTTAAACAAACCTAGTAGTTTAGAAACTACATTCAATTTTCTACATATTCTATTCTTACATATTTTTGAAATAATATAGATAACTTATTCAAATTTTTACGTCAAGTTTCTTAACTTTGATTTTTCTGATTTTTTTGCCACTTAAAGGCTTGTTTTTTCCATGATGATCCTGCACATACCCTAAATTAATCATAAGTATTTATTAAGAATAACTAAAAGTCTTATAACTACTGCGCTTTAACTATACGATTCCCACGCCATACAAAAGATTTGATTACAATTTGTGTTTAATGTCAGATATTCATCTCGATTGTTTGCAATATTGAATGTTCTTATAATAGTATACTAATCTAAAAATTAGATATTTATCAGAAATAAAGTAGCGCTGATTTCTCAGGAAAGACATTTTATAAAGAAAAGTTAAACAGGGATATCCAAGTGAGTATAATTCTAAATGACTATTATCTTTTTTGCCATTTCTATACAGCCGCACTGGTGGAAGGATAAAATAAACTCTAAGATTTAAGAGCTATAAACAGCGGCTTATCAGATGAAGGAAGAGGGCATGCAGATTGTTAGGTATACACAGATGCGAACTAAACAATATTGGACGTATGAAGAAAATAATGAAAGATTCGTCATTTCAATGAAGTTTCTCCTGTCTAATAGATAAAGGACATCTACAGAGAAGCAATACAGCTGTATGAGGATATATTTACTGGATAAAATCTCTAATTTCTAGCTATAGTTGCACACAATCTCTGGCAAGGATATTAATGGTAAAAAAAAACAAATAAAATCCTCTCATCTAAACAAGAAGGTCGACATTAAAGCCAGGTTATTCAGTTTATAAGGAGGTTGCTCACAATATTTAATGGATAGAATTATAATAAAACAGAATGCTATGAATCTATAGGTATTAAGTCAATGAAAATACCAGTATAACTGATGCATACTAAGCAATGGTATATTCAAAATTTTCAAGGAATGGCGAATATCAGACAGTATATTAATATAATCACCCTATATCCCTAGGTGTGCCATATATAGTGATAAGTTTGTAGATTTACAGTTTGAGTATGAATAAAATTTTGGGTATAGGGTTATATCAATAACAAAAGAATACTTTTCTCAATACAGAAAATTTGTAATTCATATCACAATAATCCACGAACACCATGATGCCTCAGTTTAATCTGTTTAAAGATTGATTACTGGCTGGAAATGAATCTCTGAAACTTCTATCAATTCCGCTATCAATTCACCAGGCTTGGAAGATGAAATTCAAATCAATCCAACTCAAATTATGCTTGTAAACAAAATCTTAAGATAATTTTTTTTCCAAACAATTGCCGTGCAAAATTTTCTAAAAACTGCTGCTGTGAAATTTCTTCCAGATTCTTCCCGTGAATGAAAAATTGCAACCCCCAAAAGATATTATTGCATTCAATTAACTCTGCATTATAAAACTTAACTGATTGTTCATTATGCATTCTAAATAGATCAATTAGTTCAACTTATTCTTTTAATATCAAATGAAAGATTCATAACATGTTGAAAATATATTTTCTTTAAAATATCTATTTCCTCATAATTCTAGTTTGCACAAATAAATCAGCAATATATATTTTTAATTAAATACATTTGCAAAGAAAATAACTTTCACTTTTAAAATCAATAACTTATTTAATTTAAATTAATAAATTAAATCACAAACATAACCATAAGTATTTATAAATACATTAACAGATATTCATTGATCTTAATTATTAAATTATCAAACAAAAACAATACATACATGTACGACACAATAGAACAAATTGAACAACAAAGAGGGGTAACAAATAGATACTCACTCGATAAAGAACGATGGTTCAAAAAGCACCCATCAATACCTCCAAAACAACATAATTTTATTGAATTAGGGTACGCTTAGACCTGCCAAGAATGTGGAGCTGATACCCGGTACCTGTATCTGCAAGAAACATCAATGTTAAAACATATATACTTATATCAGAAAACACACCGTGAAGAAGAATTGCAGCGTAGCGGGGTACTCACAAATGAGTAATGCTACACTGTCTTCTTTAGCGACACAGACGAGCAAGATAAATAATAAGAAATCATTTCAACATGATAACCACATGAAAATTCATAAGAAAATGAACCATATCATGTACGTGTCTATCTCAATATCATCAAACTAACACAACCAGATAATCAGGATGTCAATGTATCATCCACAAAGTACATAACAACATGATATCCAAGTCATATCTGAAAAGGAATAACATAGTATCATAATAAACTAAAGCATCTATCAAGTAGAATCAAACTAAACAAAGTGTCGAAACTGGAGGGACATTACAAGAAGTGTGAGAGAATCCTAAAATTCTGAGGTATGTAAAGCTAAATCATTCTGAAAATCAAATTATAGGAGATAAGAATAAAGGTATGCAGATTAGAAGAAGGATTGCAGAAGATTATTGTCTGATTTCCAAGATTGAGCCTAACAATGTCAATGAAGCTTGTAATGATGAACACTGGATGGAAGCTATGAAAGAAGAACTAATGCAGATGAAAAGAATGATACATGGATTCTTGTTCCCAAACCTAAAGATAAAAAAGTGATTGGTACTAAATGGGTCTTTCAGAATAAGCTAAATGAACAAGGTGAGGTGGTTGAAAATAAAGCAAGACTGGTATGTAAAGGGTATTCACAAATGGAAGGTATTGATTTTGAAGAAACCTTTGCCCCTATTGCCAGAATTGAAGTTGTAAGATTGTTTCTTGCTTCTGATACATATAAGAACTACAAAGTCTATCAAATGGATGTGAATTCAGCCTTTATGAATGGCGAGTTAGAAGAAGAGGTATATGTTGAACAACCAGATGGATTTCAACTAACTGTTAAGGAAGACATGGTTTATCGATTGAAGAAATCTTTGTATGGACTCAAGCAAGCCCCTAGAATCTAGTATGCTAGACTGGATAAATACTTACTAAAGCTTGGATTCAATAAAGGTACTACTGACAACAACTTGTATTTTAATTTGGATCATGACAAAGAGTTGATTATTGAAGTCTTTGTTGATGACATTATTTTTGGAGGTTATGATGATCTATGTATGAAGTTTGCTGAAGAAATGAAAAGTGAATTTGAAATGAGTATGATTGGAGATATGAAGTTCTTTCTTGGATTGCAAGTCACTCAGTTAGAAAATGGGATTTTCATATCTCAGTCCAAATATGTGAGAGAGTTTCTAAAGAAGTTTGGAATGGAAGACTCAAAGCCTGTTGGTACACCCATGGTAACCAGATGCAAGTTAACACAGAATGATGATTCTCTTAAGGAAAATAAAACAAGATATAGGTCAATGATTGGTGGATTTCTCTACTTAACTCAGACCAAACGAGACCTGATGAATGTTGTGTGTATGGTTGCTAGATATCAAGCTGATTCAAAAGAATCTCATGTGACTGTTGTAAAGAGAATTTTTAGATACCTAAAAGGAACAATTGATTTTGGGCTTTCGTATACTAAAGATGATGATCTTACCTTGAGTGCATATATTGATGTGGATTGGGAAGGAGATGTAGATGACAAGAAAAGTACAAGTGGTGGTGCCTTCTTCCTAGGGAAGAAACTGGTGTCTTGGTTGAGTAAAAGGCAGAACTCAATTTCCCTATCTACTGCTGAGGCAGAGTATATTGTTGCTGCAAATAATTGTACTCAAGTGTTGTGGATGAAACATATGTTGAAAGATATCAGAGTAGTATATGATGAGCCTATTTCCATATACTATGACAACTCAAGTGAAATAAACATATCGAAGAATCCAGTGATACACTCTAAGACCAAGCATATATTAATCAAGTTTTACTTCCTAAGGGAGAAAGTGAGTGAGAAAGAAGTCAGACTAGAGTATTTGCCTACCAAAGAACAAATTGCAGAAATTTTCACCAAGCCATTGCCAAAAGATAATTTTGAGTATCTCAGAAGGATGCTAGGGGTGATTACCCCTCCTGATATGAACTAGAGATGCATTTACTTGCATCAATCTGTGTGCTTCATAGCTATATTCTGATTCCAATTGACGTTTCCATGGATGCTACTCAAGGGGAGTAGTTAGATGTGTAGATATGTGGTTCAGAGCTTGTATGTGAAAAGATAATGTCTATCTTTGCCATTTATGTCAAAGGGGGAGAAGAACAATGTGAAAAATCTATTTGGAAAAGAAGAGTTGAGGAGAAGATTCATAACCTAAGGAGGAGTAGGTGTAGTTGTGTTGAAGGTATTTTTCGCATCATGTGTTTCCATCAATGCCAAAGGGGGAGATTATTGGATGTTGTGGTTTTATTGCTGATATGTGGTTGTCATTGATGTCAACACTATTAGCATTGATGTATTGTAGGTTGTATATGTCAAGGATATTGAGAAAATTGTTAAAGAAAGAGTTGTAGGTTGACAGTGGAATAGTGAAGCTCATGAAGGTGTCTTGCTCAATACATTGATGATCAGTCATTGTGGACTAAAGGGTTTATTGTTGAGTATATCTATTTTATCCACCGAAAGTTTCAGAGGTCCACGTGAAGATTTGAATAGTTGTGTTCTAATGATTTTTCTATGGCTTCAGTTAGTGTTCCTAATTAAAGTTGATGATTCTAGTAATTTCTGTTGTTGAGGATGCCTCTCTGATGATTCTTGATGCTTGTGGATGGTTCTAGATCATTCTCTATATTTTTTGCATGTCCGTGTTGGTTGGTGTGCTTGTGGTCGGTGTTTTTTCTTTTGTGTGTTCGAGTTTTTATGTTCTTGTCAGACATGGTGGTTGTAACATGTTGTGGATCCTTGGAGGCTAAAATTTGAATGTTTGGTGCACTCGAGGATATTTTTTTAAGTCTTCATTATGTTGTGGCTAACAGTTTTTCATTCGCATTGAAAATTTACTTGTAAATTTTGGCCGACATTGTGTATATTTTTATATTTTTTCCGACAAAGTTGTTGATGTAAATCCATGTTGTGGATATATAAGAGCAGTTGTTTGTGCAAATTCGAAGTGTGGAGAATTTCCAAAGAGAGTGCAAGTGTGTGAACAGTGATCTAATCATTCGATTGCAGAGTAGAGTGTGAAGAAGTTTGAGCGAAGTGTGAAGGATTGTTTCTGTGCTTAACCGAAACTATAATTAATCTTTTGTAGAAGCTATTTTCTCAGTTCATACCCTATGGATCTAATCCAAATTGCTGTAAGAAAATGTGTCTTCTTTGGGCAGTGATCCCTCTTGTATTTGAGTAGTGATCTCTAAGCAATGTGCCTGAATGCATGTGCATTCCCATTATTCTTCATTATACTTTTAATACATCCACCGTGGTTTTTCCCCTAACAGGGTTTCCACATAAAAATATTGGTGTTCTCTATGTTTCTGATGTTCTAATTGTTTATGGTTCATTGTTCATTCATCAGATTTGAGATTATGTTAAATTAAGTTTGACAAGTTTAAATATTATGTGATAACTGATTCACTCCCCCTCTCAGTTGTATGTTATTGTTTTGCCAACAATTTCTGTGTATAATTGAGTTGAGTCTTTAGGCATTGTAAAGGTTGACCCACCTTCGTCCTATAGAGCTAGAAGTGTAGGAGATTTCAATCTTTGATTGAATCTTGTCAGTTGGCCAAATCCCTCTCTGAGTCTAAACAGAATAAATTGGCTATTCTTTAGGACTCATTAGACTGGTTCAATTTGGAACACCAACATAATGGATCAAAAGACATAATATTTTTGATTTCCCTATAATAGGTTTGATAACTCTTCTTTACAAGTTGGACTAAAAAAATTGAATGTATCATTCTCCATCATGCTAATGTCAAATAAATTTCATGTGAAGTTAGGCTAACCATAGCTTCACTCCATGAAAGTTGTCTCATCAGTCATTCACATATTCTTGAAGTTTCCATTTAACAATCAAATATTTATTATGCATCATGGTGGTTTTAATCTTGTGTCTTCTCGTGGAAATTTCTCATTGGATTTATTTTTGCCTGAACCTATAGAGCCTATTATGCCCTGTGAGGACTTTGTTATTCAAATATTATCAAAATTTTAAGGTAAATCGCATAGAAAAGTTATCCCTTAGTAATATGCCTCAATCAATGATTGAGCCTCCCATCATTGATGAGACTATGATTGAACCAAAATCCCTTCCAAGTAACCAAGACCAATCCATGACAAATCATTCTCCTATTTCCTATAAGAGACCAAGAGATAACCATACAAGTCCTATTGTTCCTTCCAAGACCAAAAAAGTTTATAAAGTTAAAGAAAAAGTGTTTGAACAACCTCCCATGGTTCCTTTCGTTCCACCCTTACAAGAAGAAAAGAAATCTATGGTTGATAAAATCATTCCTACCAAATTACAACTTGAAAACCGTACGAAAAGAAACTGAAATGCTAGAGAGAATAGGTGTAGACGTCATGCTATTGATCCTCAATTACAAGAACAAGATGAATCAACACCTCAAGATCAAACAACAACTCAAGCAATTCATGATGATTCTTCACCTTCACAATAATAAAAAAATACTATATCTCCATCACAAAAAGAACAAGTACCATCCATGTATATTATTATAGGACTTGTCGTGATTAACTTGGACGATGATAATGAGATTGCTAAAATTGATGAAGTGCATGGTGAATTAATTTTTTTGTTTTCCACTTCCTTGACTTTGGATGATAACAATCATGATGGTCCTCCTATAAAGAGTGATTCACCACATGTTGAACCTGGTGATGTTCCTATTACAACACTTGTCATTGTCCCTTTGGCTAGTTATCCGACTTCTACATATGATGAACAATATTGGGATAAAAAAACCTACTATAGGTTGAATCACATGTTCCCTACTAGTCTTTTCTTTGTGTTCTTTTCATGTTCTTTTTGTGTGATTGCATGTGTGTAATGTGATGCCCTATATCATTCTATTTGACATGTATTTATGTTCATTCCTCTATATGTACCTAAATTCTTCTATATGTCATAAACCTTTATATTTCTCTTGTCTTGTGTTTTATTTTTGGGGATGATGCAAGGCGTCATGACATTTAGGTATCTTCCATGTTGACCCAAAATATTTTTCTTTGTTTTCATTCTCTATGTGTCATTCATCCTTTGTGCTTGTTGTTCCATGATTTATTTTGGTAATGATGATGTTTCCAATCTCTATACTAACATTATAGAAAA
The DNA here is from genome assembly GCA_007258455.2 of Sequoia sempervirens. Classification (NCBI taxonomy): domain Eukaryota; kingdom Viridiplantae; phylum Streptophyta; class Pinopsida; order Cupressales; family Cupressaceae; genus Sequoia; species Sequoia sempervirens. The sequence goes on along the minus strand of VDFB02086081.1, from coordinate 32,461,552 downwards.
GACATACATTGACCCCAAATTTGTGGATCCTTATACGTTTGGAATTTTATTTAGGGGAAACCCCTTTTCATGACACAATGTCATTTAGAAACATATGCTTGACATAGGGATTTACAAATAAGCTCTTATGTCTTCTTTATTGTTTAGCATTTATCATTTTCTACTTTAAGTAATTGCTCACAACATGGTGTTTAACAATTTATTTAAAGTGGGGTCATACATTGGCATTATCATTTTGACATTTTTTATTATAACTCATGTTTCTTAGTGTGGTCTTCTTGATTCATGTGACACGTCTTCTTCTTTGTGACATTGGGATTGATGTCCTTCAAGAGTACGACCTTTCTTAGCATATGAAATTCCTCTTAGTGGTAATTCTATGACTTGCATTCCCTAAGTTGTGAATATTTTATCCTTTGACTTTTCCTCTCTTGGTGGTGATGTCAAGTGTGATGTTCCTTAAGGTGAGACCTTACATGCATTAAGAGAAACCCCTTTGAACATGCCTCATCCTATTTTCATCTATTTTCATGAGTTCCTAGAATAATGACACTTTATACCCTTGTGAAGCTTGAAGTTAAAACCCTTTTTCATGGCTAGCAAGCATAACACACCTTACTTGCTAGTGGAGCTATTTTTGTTCATGAGTGTCTAGCATAATGCAATCTGATAGTCTTATAAAGCTTGAAGTTCAAATTTTGTGGCACCTTTTCAAAGTTATCAGGAGGATAAATTTGGTATGGCTAGTTAGCCACTTCCTAGGGCTCACCTAGTGGATGAAGAATTTCATTACTCTGTGTGAGCATATGTTGTTTGCATAGTGAACAACGTGTTTTCACTTGTAAACATTTTTGAACAAAAAACTAAGGATTGATCATATCTAGAAGGGAAGACAATCGAGGCTTGATCCACCTTTTTTTTTCTTTCTTTCTTTAAGTCTTTGACATTGTATGATTGAGTATCTTGTCATTACTAATGCATATCAAACAAAGGTATGTGTCTCTTTATGCCTTTGTTGGTTTTCTATGAGATCTTAGATCTTGGGGGATTGTTCATTCTCCTTGATGTTTGTCATATTATCTTTCCAACAGTTATACAATTATACATCTCTTGTTTTCTACTTTAGTATGAGTTTGACGCAAGGTTATCCTCTCACTAAAGTAGGGGGTAAATGTAGTGTCAAAAAAAGTACTCCTTTATATTTTCATACTTTGTTTGGGTCACCTCAATTAAATTGAAATTAATTATGCCTTATTAAGCCTTATTTTACATCTAAAATTCCAATAAATTGTTTAACAAGACAACTGAGAGGGGGGTGAATTAGTTGTAACAAATTTAACATTTTAAAAAATTCACCAAAACCAAGATCAATCACAATTCTTAAATATACTAAAATGATTAAGCATTAAGTGCAAGTGTAGAAACTGAAAACCATCACACAAACACAACAACACCAGATTTAATGGAAAACTCAATAAGGGAAAAATCATGGTGAGGATTAACTCACACTATAGAGAATATCAAAATCAATTACAAAAGGTTCACTACCTAGCAAATAAGGCTTGTTGGAAAAAACAAGGACTCACTATCTAGATTAGGACTCACTGTCCAACAAGGCTAACAACTCGAAGGGCTAACTACCATAGAGATACAAAGAAGATAGAAGAGATATGTTACAGAGAGAAAATAATCTCAATGGAACAGAGAAATCCACCACAATTTTCTCAACCACTTACAGAAATGCATGAATGATAGAGTACACCTTTAGCTCACAACATCCAAAAACTCAACATTTAGACTTTGAACTAATATTCCACACTCGCATCACACACACCAACTGATTCACATCTATTTTTACATCTATCTGCTCTATTTTTTTGTACTTATCTCTCTTTTTTGTTTCATCTTTCACCACTAACACATCTTGTATTTATACCATCTTCAACTTTGAAACATATCCAAAGTTAGTCATCCATAAATGAATTCAAATTAGGTCAGCACCAAAACATCCTAGGGTGGAATTATAATGAGGGTGACCCAAACATACACTTGATGAGGACCCAAATAGATCCCAATACACTTCATCAATTCTGAAGGTAGTGTTTAACACAAGGTTGGCCAAACCAGTATAAAACACATAGAAAAATTAAGCACAAACCTTCCAGACACTGAAATTATCTTCAAAATGATCATAACAACTTAGTTATATAGCCACAAGTCATAATACTTTACCAAAGAGAAATCTATACCAACAAAATTTCTCGTGGACCTCATCCAAGTACACACAAAAGCACAGTTCACAACTGGTGAACACAACTTGCACTGTACAATGAATCAGAAACCAAAAATCTAGATATAGTAGCTTCCAACAATCATGATCAACATATCTGAACTACACACACATAGAAGTAAAAATTGGACCAAAACCCGGAGCAACCACTAAACACCTGCAATCTTTCTTCAATACAATTTTCTCAATATCCTCAACATATACAACCAAGAACTTGCATCCATGACACTAATGAGAACAACAAGCAATTGATAACCAATGGACTAGTTGACATCAATGAAAACACCTCTTAACAAATTCTTCATACTTGCAAAAATATCCCCCTTGGTCATTGATGGTAACACATGATGTGAAAAACCATCAAAGACAACATACTAGCATTGAATATACTTCTTATGATTTTTCTTTTTGTTTCTCCCCCTTAGTATATAATATTTACACATCTCTCTCATTTCCCCCTTTGACATCAATGGAAAAGGAAAAAGATGTTTCACATTGATTTCTCCTTTGATATTAGAAATAGAATACTCATATAATGACAACACATGATACTACCTACTCTCCCTAAGAGGTAGCCATCAAAACATACGTCCAAAAGAAAGATAGCTCCATAGATCCACTAGAATGATGCATCTCCATATGCATCTAGTTCAAGAAAGGGGGGGAAATGACCCCTAACTTCTCCCAGTACTCAAAAATATCTTTAGGAAGAGTCTTCATGAATATATCAGCAATCTAATCCTTTGTAGGAACATACTCAAGCTTTACTTCATTCTTGACAACCTTCTCTCTCAAGAAATGATACCTAATAGATATATGATTTTTCCTCAAGCGCATCACTGGATTCTTTGAAGTCTTAATTGCACTTGTGTTATCACAAAAGATAGAAATAGGATCGTCATACACCACAATGAAATATTTCAATGTCTATTTCATCCATAGAACTTGTGTACAACTTGATGCAATATAAATATACTCAACTTCAACAACAGACAAAGAAATTGAATCTTTCTTTTTACTCAACCATGCCACCAATCTATAACCAAGAAAGACTGCACCACCACTTGTATTTTTCCTACCATCTGTACATGCAACCCAATCTACATTTGTATAAGCACTTAGTGTAAATTCAGTATCCTTAGGATACCATATCCCATAATCCGTAGTTCCATTCAAATATTTGAATATTCTCTTAACAACAACATGTGTTTCCTGAGGATCTTCTTGAAATATAGCCACAAGACAAACATCATGCATAATATCTGGTCTAGTAGTAGTCAAATACGATAGTTCACCAATTATAGATCTATACTTACTTTGATCAGCTTTAGGTGAATCATCATATTTACCTAAATTTCAACCAGTCACCATAGGAGTGCATACCGGTTTGAGACCATCCATCCCAAAAAAATTCAACATCTCTTTCGCATACTTAGATTGTGAAATAAAAATTCCTTTCTCTATTTGATCAATTTGCTGCCCAAGAAAGAAATTCATCTCTCCAAACATCGACATTTCAAATTCTTTTTGCATCTCTTCCACAAACATCATACACATAGTTTCTTTTCCTCCACAAATAATTTCATCAACATATACAACCACAATCAAGATTTTTTTATTTTCAAATTTAAAGTATAGGTTACTATCACACCTTTGTTGAAACCTTGTTGAATCAAATACCTTTCTAATCTTGCATACCAAGCTCTAGGAGCTTTCTTTAATCCATATAAAGCTTTCTTCAATCTACAAACCATATCTGGTTGATCTAACCATTGAAATCCTTCCAGTTGTTCCATGTAGACATCTTCTTCTAGCTCACCATTGGGTGTTGCCACAATAGTGCGTCTCACTTTTGGGACATGTTGATTTTTTCCTAAAATCAATTTTTTTAGGAAAATTAATGATTTAATCCTTGAGAGGTTCCTTATAAAGGATTCTAATTGAAGAGGGATAGATAAGCCCCCCTTAGATCAAACCCCCTTGGATAAAACCCCTCTAGTATTAAATCATACCCACAACATAGTCTATTTCACACCTATCAAAATTCTAGAAAAAAAAAACTTTTTCTTTACCTTTTAAGGGATTAAATAATTCTATTTAGAAATTATATTTTACAAGATTATATCCCTTGAAACAAGCTTTCCAACAAGTATAGTAATGATATGTTTTCATTTTATCATGTATTTAATTTTCATTTTTTATTGAACATAGGTTTTTCTTAGAACATCAAGCTCTTCATTTTGCAGAGATGGAAAAATAGTAAACCATTGTAATTTTTTAAAAAAAAAAAACCTTTTCCTAGGTATTGATGTCCTTGCTTCACCAAAACAAATAAAAAATGGATTTCAATACACAACAAGTTAGGTTGTAGACACACATGTATGTACAAATTATAGTTATAGTGACTTCATAAATTAATTAAAAAATATATATGTAACAAAAAATTATGAAAAAAATCCTTTCCCTAGATATTGATGTTGAGAATCTATATTTCAAAAATTAGAATTTTATCCTTTATAGAAAAAAAGTTATGATGTACAACACAAATGATACCTTTTGAAAATGTTGTTTTCTATTTAAAACTAGTTATCAAAGGAGATGTTGAAAGATTCATGATTTATTTTGGAAAATTTAAAAAAATATATATTTAGAATCTACACACAAATTGCCACAAATCACTAGTTTGCATCATCTTCAAATTCTTAAAGGTTTAGCTACTATAGGTCTTAGAATATGAAGATTTAGCTAAAAATATTGATGTGAATGTCCATCTTGTGCAAAAAGTGAGACACGGTATTGTGATTTCACCCCATTCAAAAATGTAGACTTGACATCCATCTGATAGACCTTGAAATCTTTATGAGAAACAAACACTAGGAACATCCTTATAGCTTCCATTATTGTCACCAAAGAAAAAGTATCTTGAAAATTTATTCCTTCTACTTGTGAGTAACCTTTACACACAAGCCTTGCTTTGTTTCTAATCACTTTTCCATTCCCATTTAACTTATTTCTGAATACCCACCTTGATCCAATAATGTTTTTGTCTACTAGTCTTGGGACCAATTCCCATGTTTGATTCTTCTCAATCTGCATAAGTTCTTCTTTCATAGCTTCCATCCAATGTTCATCTTTACATGCTTCACTTATAGTCTTTAGTTCAATCTCATAAAGTAAACACATATTTACTTCACTAGTAGTAGCTTTGTTTCTTGTCAATACTCCTCTTGTTTTGTCTCCAATGATTCTTCTACACATATCTAGGTGTCTTAGGTGACACTACCAAAGCTTCTTCTTCTCTTTAATTTTCTTCATTCTACTTCTCTTGCTCATCCTTTTCCTATTCTTCCACAATTTCTTCAATTCTTATGCAATCAGGTCCATCTAATACATATCCATCAATATCAATTGAATTCTTTATTGTTTCATCAACTTTGACATTTGCACTTTCTACAATATTTCTCATTCTTTTACTGAAACATCTGTAAGCTTTGTTTTTATTAGAATATCCAAGAAAAATGCCTTCATCACTTCTTGTATCAAACTTTCCTAAATTTTCTTCATCCCTTCTGATATAACATTTTCTTCCAAATACCTTGAAATATTTAATAGTAGGAATTCTTCCATACCATAGCTCATAGGGAGTCTTTGTACCATTTTCTCTTGCTTGAACTCAGTTGAATACATAAACAATAGTATGAATGGATTCTTTCCAATAAACTTCTAGTAAGCCTACCTTAGTAATCATTGATCTAGTAGCCTCTTGAACTGTTCTATTCTTCCTTTCAACAACTCCATTCTACTAAGGATTTCTCGGGGAAGGTAACTATATTTTTATTCCATGCACTTCACAAAACATATTAAACTCATGGGATGTGAATTCTCCACCTCTATCAGACCTTAAGCATTTTATCCTCAAATTTACTTCATTTTCAACCATAGGTTTGAATGTCTTGAATCTATCTAATGTATTTGATTTCTTTTTGGGAAATGTAACCCATGTATATCTAGAATAATCATCGATCAAAAGCATAAAGTACCTTTCACCTTGTAGACTTCTTGCTCTTGTAGGGCCACAGATATTTATAAGAATTAAATCCAATAGTCTAGTAGTAGATTGTTCCTCTGATCTGTAATGATTTTTTGTTTTCTTTCAAAACTGACAATTCTTGCAAATAACATTAACAAGCTTTGTAATCCTTGGTAAATCTCTCATGGCCTAAAATGTAGTAATCCTTGCCAAGTTATCAAAATTCATATGAAAAATTCTCTGATGCCACAACCAACTATCATTAATATGAGTCATGAAACATCGTCCATTAGCACCCTTAAGTTGATAGATATTTCTTTCAGGTTTCTTTCCTATAGCAATCACTATTCAGGATTATTTCTTAATCACACATCTTTCAACCTCAAATACAAGTTTATATCCTTTACTGCATATCTATCCAACACTCAAAAGATTATGCCTTAAACCCTTAACATAGTATTATTCTTTCCATCAAAACATAACTAAGTCATCATCATAATTTTTAAGTTTGAAAAACTTACTCGTAGCTCTAGTCATGTGATGTTAATAGCCATTGTCAACAATCCGATAGTTCTTTTCTTGTTTAGCATGTAAGGTAGAGATTACAATACCTTCATTTTTCTCCTTCTTTAGAGGGAATTCCTTCACCTGGTTTTTAGAATTAGCAAAAGTAGGTTCATCTTTTTATAGCTAAGAAAAAGCATTCATTGTCATCAGGGTCTCCATATTTAGATTCCTCATCAAATATAATAGCATCCTCATTCACATAATATGCTCTAGTGAACCTCTTACCTTTCCTTTCTTTCTCATATCTTTGTTTATTCCTCTTAGCTCTTTTCGAACACCTTGCAACATAATGATCTATTCCTCCACAACTAAAGCATTTAAATGGTAACTTACCTTCATACTTGCTAGATCATTTCCTCATCCTTCTCACAAAGTTAGCTTCTACTTCATCAAGATATTCTTTATCTAAATCTTCAACTTTTGTAGCCTTAGAAGTAGACTCTGATTTAAATTTATTTCTAAAATTTGACTTCCTCATCTCATAAGATATCAAAGATTCCAACAAATGATCTTTAGTTTAAGTATTATAATCTATAGTTTGTTCAATAACACATACCTTTTCACTACAAGCATCAAGGAGAGTTGTAAGACTCCTCTTTACAATCCTAGATTCATCTATAGTAGCACCAAGTCGTTGCATTCTAGCTACTACCTCATCTAATATTTGTACATAAGCTTTACCATTATCATCTTTTGACATTTGTAGGAGCTCAAAATGTGCCTCCAAATTCTATAATTTTTCCTCTTTAACCCTTTCATCACCTTCATGTTCCTTTTCTAGAGCATCCCATACTTCCTTAGCTATCTTCACATTTTGAACTTTAATCAACTCGGAGTGTACAAGACTATTCCTCAAAATGCAGTTTTCCTTATTGTTCACTTCATGTGCCTTGCTCTCATCAGCTGTACTTGGACCATTAGCATGAGAAGTGTAGGGATTATTGCAAGCTTTCTCAACATCATATCCATAACACTCCATATATTCTTCTATTACTATTTTCTAGATAACATAATTAGTTCCATCGAACCTCAAATAGTCATGAGTAACTTTTCCAACTGGGCCATAGAAAAAAGGACCCTTTGCTTGACATAAGATTAATTGGACTTAATGAAGCCTTGATCTAGGTGTTGTGAGGCATTTTATGCATCCACACTAGGTCTTGAACCTTTGAAAACTAAAGAAAACTCAAAGAAAGACGTCTTGTGAAGGTGTTGTGAAGTATTGTAAGACATTACTACATTCTTCTAGACTCTATTTAATATATTTCACCTAAAAATCACCTTTTTACTCATCAACAAGTCCTATTTTGAAGTGTTGTAAAGTCTTGTAACAAGCTTTCATGCTCTTTTATGCATGTTTTCACTATTTACACCCTTCTCATGCTTTATTTGGTCCCTTTATGCCCTCATAAGTTGTAATTAAGTGTATTTTTGCATATTATCTTGACAAATAACATTAAATACAAAAAATTTCCCAACACATGCTTTTAGGTCCTAGGTGGGACCCATTCGCCATGGTGGCAAATGAGTCCCCCTTGGCCCCAAATTCAAAATATTTCAAATTTCCTTTCAGAATTTTATTCAAAATCACTTGATGTCGGCCTATGATGAGGTATGAATGGATACTAAGGCACAAGAATTGTATAAATATGTGATTCTTCACCTCATTTACATTATCTTCTTCTTCTTCTAATCTGTAATCATCATCTATCTTCTCAAGCAAGCTAGGGCTTTCACACTGTAAGTCATTCATTAAGATTCCTAAGACAATCAAGGGCTGATTCCACATGTTATGTTGTAGAATTTCAAGATCATTCATCATGGCATGGTAATCTATTTCATTGTTGCATGTTTGATTAATTTTTTTCATCATTTTGGTTTAATTACCTAAATGGGGTTTGACCAAGGCAAAACCCCATGCCTTAACAATCGACATTTCTCTTTCCCTTCTTGTGTGTTTGTAGATTTAGGTCCTTTGGAAGCTTGGAAATAATTGAAGATCAAGTTGCAAGGTTGTTAAATTCCTCTCTTCATTCAACAAATCAAAGAATCAACAAAATCTCATTTTCAGGCTTGTAAATCAGAGTTTTAGAAGTGGGCACCTGTAGAATACAAAAGTGTAGATCTTGTTACACATAATCAATTCCAGATTTTTTAGATTCTTGTAGGTGGACTAATTCAACACCCATGGAAAATGAGTCCCACCTATAGGCCTAAAAATTTGATTTTGTCAAATTTCATCTCCCAATAGTCAGAAACCTGTTCTCAAAAGTTTTCATCAGAAGTAGGACTAATTCACCATGCATGGAAAATCAGTCCTAGTGGTCATCAATAGTGATTTATAAGACATTCTAGAATCTTCCAGTAACATAAATCTACCTCCAAGTGCACTCTATTTAGTCTCATCAAATTTTGTTTTCATTTGTTTAAGTTTCTATGTTCATGTTTGCAATCAACATTGTGTTTTCCAGTATCTTCTATTAGCTTAGTTTACATTCATTTATTTGTATTTTTAAGCATTGAAACACATCTACACACATGTCACATCAATATCCCATCCATCCTTACATTAATTATGAGTGAAACATTGTGTATTTTGGCCTCATCTTTCTCCTTCTAGGTGAAAAACCTTAGGAGTGCTAGAAAGCAAGTGCGTGCCAAAATCCTTCATTTCATTTTGGTGAACCTATTGTTTGAATTCCTTCTTTTCTAATTTTGGATTCTATTATTTTGTCCTAGATTAATTTACATTGCATTTTGCATTAGCTAGCTTGCATTCTAGGGTTTCATATTTGCATATGTAAAAGTGCATAATAGGTTGCCTTTTTGCATCCTTAGTCATTGAAAAGTTTTAAAATTCTGCATTTTTCATTTAGACCTGTATCATATCATTATGAAAACATCAAAATTAGTCCAAAAATTCTGAAAATTCTGAAAAAAAGTCCATACTAGGACTGATTCGCCACCTTGGGCGAATCAGTCCCTTCTAACCCCTAAAACACTATTTTACAGAACTCAAAAATTTGTTTTTAGGCTTTTGTTTGGTGCCTTAACTTGTATATATCAGTCACTTGCATTTATGTAGCATGTATTTTGATCAAACTTACCTCAATTAGCTCATTTCATGCATCATTTCATTTCACTTTTTGCACTCACCACATTTCAGATTATGTCATTGTGTAAACAAAAAATTAACATACTTCTAACCTAAAAATTGCATTGCATAATACTTTCTTTCATTTCAATAAGTTTTCTTCCAAAATACGTGCTCTTGAGTTAATTAAATATGGATTTTACAAGCATAATATCCTCTCTTTTGAATTTTTTTTCAACAAACATGATCAATCCATTAATTCAATCCTCACTCTTACGTTTCCCATTGGTGCAAATGCAAATGTAGAAAATCATAACACACATACTTTTTCTTCTTCCGATACCTTTCTTATTAGTGATGAAGGTATTGTGGTGCAAGAAGTCACAAGCCTTGAAAGTCTTGATTGTCCATCTCCTTCTTCTCCTTTGGATGACTTTACACAAGATGAACATGAGATCATAAACACATTCCTCAACATCACCTTACCAAATCTTCATAGTCACGACATTCAATTTTGTCTATCTCCTAATATCCCTCCTCAATGTTGTAGAAGTTGTCAAAACCAACTTTAGAATCCAAGAACACCTACATGCAAAGGGATGCCTATCACAGGGAAGAGAATGGAGAAAAAAGAGAGGGTTTTGAAGCTCTGTAATATGAGAGATATATTATCAGAACAATAGAATGAAATATTTACAAAAATCAATCCTTAGAAGGAGATCAAGAAAAACCTAAAAAGTAACCCTAATAGGTAGACATTTAATAATTAATATAATTATTAAATGTCACAATATGCAAACTAAAGTGAAATCTTAAGAGAGGAACAAAGGTAACTTAATTAACATAATTAATTTAAAACCCTTACTCTAACACCCCCCCTTAAGATGAGAAAAAGTGCAGCTACAAACATGTGCAAGAAAGAAAAAGTAACTACAATGCATGAAAGTAAAATTGGGTCCCAACAACTAGGCCTGATTAGGTACCCGAATACAACCAAATCTTTGTAAAGCAGAGTAGAGGAGAAAACCCAGTGGGAAAAAACTCCTCTCCAGAAAGAGATAAAGAAACATGTTGAAAAAAAAACATGAAGGAAGAAAGGCCTCACTGAGATCCCCCAAGGACAACTTCCTTCACCCCAAGCATGGAGTGCAACTGAAGATAGCATGGAGATGCCAAAGGTTTAGTGAAGATGTCTACAACCCGCTCCTCTGTAGGAATGTACTCCAAGATGAGAGAACCATCTTGAATCAACTGCCTGATGAAGTGCATGTGGCTTTCAATGTGCTTAGTCCACTGATGCTCCACTGGGTTGTGGGAAATGTGAATGGCACTCTGATTGTCACACCAAAGAATAGTGGGACTATCGGGAGGAAACCCAAAATCTGTCATCAACTATTGAAGCCATAAAACCTCCTGACTAGCTAATACTGCTGCTTGGTACTCAACCTTTGTAGATCATAATGCATTGGAAGACTGCTTCTTGCAAGACCATGTGATAGGACCAGAACCAAGGAAAAAAACAAAGCTAGAAGTAGACTTCCGATCATTGACATCACCAGCCCAATTTGAGTCAGTGAAGCCAATAATGTGAGGGGATCCTGAAGTGTAGTGAATGCCATAATGAGTGGTGCCCTGAATGTACCTCAAAATACATTTGGTCGCTTGCCAATGGCTCTCATGAGAATCATGGGAGAATCGAGAGATAAGGCCAACCGCAAAGGAAAGATCAGGATGAGAATGTGTCAGGTACAATAAACTACCAACCAACTGCCTATATAAAGTGGGATCCACTGAAGGAGTAGAAAAATTGGAGAACAAAACAACACCTGACTGAAATGGAGTGGGGGCAGGCTTGCAATCAAGCATGCCAAATCTATGAAGCATATCAAGAGCATAATTTTGATGAAATATGGAAATCCCATCCAAAGACTGAATAACCTGTAGACCTAGAAAGAAGTGTAGAAGACTGAGATCTGTCATCACAAACTACTCCATCAAAGCTCTCTGAACACTCTGAATCATGGAGGATGAGCTACTTGTAAGAATGAGATCATCTACATATAGCACAAGAATCAAAAGATCACCCTTCTAACGCTAAATATACAGTGTGTGATCAGAATGACAGCGTGTGAAGTGAGAGGAAAGCAAGAAAGAGTCCATCTTCTCATACCAAGCCTGAGGAGCTTGTTTGAGACCATACAATGAACGCAAAAGTCTGCAAACCAAATAAGTGTCATGCACAAATCCCTAAGGCTACTCCATATTGATCTCCTCATGTAGGTCTCCATGCAAGAAGGTACTCTTCACATCCATCTGAAACATTGTCCATCCCTGTGAAGCTTCAAGTTAAAGTACATGACATATAGAGTTCATCTTGGCAACAAGAGCAAAGGTCTTGGAGTAGTCAATACCCTCTCCTTGAGAAAACCCCTTCACATCAAGACGTGCCTTATACTTATCAATCAAACCATCTGCATCATACTTGGTACGATACACCCACTTGCACCGAACCAACTTTCTTCCCTTAGGAAGAGGACAAAGATCCCAAGTATGATTCTTCATCAAAGAAGAATACTCCTCAGCCATGGTCCTATCCCACTCAAGGTGACCTCTCGCCTCTGAAAACTTCTGAGGATCATCTGAAATGGAATGAATCAAAAGACTAGAACCAGATGTCTAAGCATGAGTATGACGAGTATTTGAAGGATCACCTGCCAAAGAACCAGCTACCTCAATAGTAACATGGGGCCACCTAGGAAAATGCTGAGCAGCTGGTGGTGGTGGAGATGGTGGATCATCATCTACATCATCCTCAAGATATGAAGAGGGAGGAGTAGGAAATGAGGGAGAAGCTAGTGATGGAGAATCCATCTGAGGATAGCACTCATCAAATTGGACAACCCGCTAAAACAAGACCTCTCTGGAATCAAGATCAAAAAACCTGTATGCCTTAACATCCTCACAATAGCCAAAAAATATGAGTGGTCAGCTCTTCCTCTCCATGGCTTTCTGCTAAGCATCGGGAATAAATGACCAAGCCTCACTAACAAAAACTCAGAATGTAGAAACATCAGGCTTGACATGGGTCCAAGCCTCCTTAGGAGTCATATGTTGCAATGCCTTATAAGGCATATGATTCTAAATATAATTGGCACAATTGATTGCCTTAGCCCAAAATGAAGAACTCGTAGCTCGAGACTATATTAGACAATTTTCCATCTCCCATAAGGTTTTTTTCTTTCTCTCAATGACACCATTTTGTTGAGGGGTGTAAGGTACTATAAACTAATGTTGTAAACCATGCTTAGTGCAAAAATCTATGAAAGCCTGATTAACATACTCCCCCCTTTATCTATGTGTATCCTCATCATAGAAAGCCTATATTGCTTCTCCAAAAATGTCTTTAAGGTCATGAATGAATCAAAGACATCAGACTTGTACTTAAGAAAGTACACCCATGTACGTCTAGAGAATTCATCAATAAAAGTGAGCACATATCGGGCCCCTAAAAAAGGAGTCAGAAAGGACATAAGATCACTGTGTACCAACTCCAGGGTTGCCTTAGCACATGTGGCTCGACCCTTAGGAAAAGGATCTTGATGATGTTTTCCAAGAGCAAAACCTCGACATACACCATCAGTACAAGAAATCTGAGGAAGCCCAATCACAAGTGCCTGAGTACTCATCTGTTGTAGATATCTATAATTGACATGGCCAAAACTGTCATGCCAAAGCCTACTCACTAAGTCTAAATGTACTATAAGAGAGGAACCATTAGTGTCTGAACTCTCAAAGCCATCAAATCTATATAAGAAAGATGCAGAATCAACACTCCCAGTAGCCACAACCAAGTCAGGATCATGAAGGTCTTGAATAACCACATAATGTGGTGAGAACTCAATTGTCTTACCAGAGATAGAGTGGAAAATCTAATAAATAGAAAGAAGGTTTGTCAAAATGTCAGGAACTAGAAGCACATCTTGAAGACAACCACCATCCAATGAAACAATACCTGAACCCTGAACTGAAAGTTGTGATGAGTCACCAACTACAATATGTGTAGTGCCAGTAGGGGCAAGTGCGGTGACCAAATCCTCTGTGTGTGTCATATGGTGAGAAGCACCAAAATCTAGAATCCAAGTGGATCCTGAGGACAATGCTCATGTAGAAAGAGCACAAAATTTCCCTATGGGTTGGGAAGGAGGTTGAGGTGATGTGATATTATTCTACTACATGGCTTCCTCTAAAGCCTCTAATAATTTCCAACACCTGGAAACGGGATGTCCTTCCTTACCACAGAAACTGTAAGGATCACCAGATTTATTCTTAGTTTTGGAGGAAGAATCACCAGACTTCGATGGTTTGCTCTATTTAGAATTGAACTGTGGTTTTGAATCAGTCTTAGGAGGTGGCTTGGAGAAACTCTCACTGCTTATTGAATCTATCTTGGGCTTCAATTTCCACTTCTTTTTCCCTTTGGATGACTGAGCTACCAATGCTTGGTTCTTGGATCCTGTGAGAGCATCCAACTATGATATCTTGGCCTGCTCTCATGTCAACTGATCACAAAACACCTCAAAATTAGGCATGGTAAATCGGTTGCCCAATGCATCCATGGTGGAATAAAATGTCGAAGAGAAGATCTGAAAAGGACCTTGAAGGTTAGAAAGAATCAGGTAAATACACTCCTCATCTGTTTTGTTTTTACCACAACCCTGTAGAAGAGATCTCTATTGTTTGAATTTCATCAGAAAGTCCTCAATAGTGGGAAAAGAATCAGGTGCAAGTGAAGTCAACTCTGCCTCAATCTATATTGCATGGAACTAATTGATGGTACCAAATAAATCATTGAACTTGGTCCACATTTCAAGAGGACTATTACACCCATCAAGATGAAACAAGTTGTCTGAAACATGTAAGGAAATCAGACCCATAGCCTCATACATTTTATTTCTATGTTGCATAACCTCAAATGGCCATGTCAAAACTGGTTGAATTGTATCTAAATAGAACCACAACCCCTTTGATCTAAGAAGATGTGTCATGAATTCCTTCCAAGTGTGATAGTTATGAGGTGTGAAAAGTTCAATAGTAGCAGGATTTTTGGCCATGTTTGGAGAGGTTTAATGAATTTTTAATGTGAAGAGTTTCATATTTTATGAATTAAATGATAGAAAGCAAGAAAAAAACTCCCCCACAATGCAAGAAACCAAACCCTAGTAGTGATTTTTCAGCAAAAAAGTAGGAAAAAAGAAAACAAGATTCAGACTGAATCTTGTATACTTGATAATTTTTTTGGAAAAAATAACATAATATCTGAATAGAGCGTGATAAGATATTTTTGACACCTATCCATTTTCAAAAAATAGAGCAAAAATGACCAAGTTATGCCCCTCAGAGTGCAAACAAATCATCTGACTTTGACTACGAAAAAAGGAAATCAAACTAGAAAATTTTGAAAATAATCCTACACCATCATGATGAGCTTGGAGCCATCTTTCCAATTCCTATTTTCATTTGAAAAACTGAGCTAAAACACCCAAGCTGTAGCCAATTTAGTAAAAGTGGGTTAAAAGGGCACTTGCAAAGGTGTTGAGCCCTCAGTGGCTAAAATTCTTCAGCCCCTGGTCACGTGGACTACCAAAGGGCTGCAGATGGGCACCTAGGTGGTGCCCCTGGTCATTGATAAGACTAGTGGCTAGGGTAAAGGGGGCCACTGAGGCTGGGCGCTGGTGGCACTCGAGCGGACCACCGGTGTTTGGCCAGTGGCCGATGGTGGTGACTGAGCCGGTGGCTGGTAGGTGGCCACCTGGTGGCCACTCAATGGCTTGCAGGCAGCAGCCTGGAATTATACTAGTAGCATAAAATAAATCAAAAAAACCTTTGTTTTTAATTTTTATTTTTATGAAATTTGACCTCATAGATCATCCCCTGAGGTCGTACAGCCTTGGGGCCAAATTTTTTTCCTCCCTGATCAATTGTGGAAAAATCGAACAAGCTTTATATGAAAATAGGGGTTTTCAGGTGCTGCAAATCCAACAACGAGGTCCGTTTGGGCCCAAAATTAACTGAAAGAATGAAGTAAGCTGGATCCACAAAAAAACAACCTAAAAACCTATGAAAGCCTAATCAAACCCTTGTAGCTCCAAATTCTTCAAAACAAGAATAGGCTGCAACATTCCCATGCTCTGATACCTTGTAGAAGTTGTCAAAACCAACTTCAGAGTCGAAGAACACCTGCATGCAAAGGGATACCTATCACGGGGAAGAGAATGGAGAAAAAAACAAGAGAGGGTTTTGAAGCTCTGTAATATGAGAGATATATTATTAGAACAATAGAATGAAATATTTACAAAGATCAATCCTTAAAAGGAGATCAATCAAAACCAAAAAAGTAACCCTAATAGGTAGACATTTAATAATTAATATAATTATTAAATGTCACAATATGCAAACTAAAGTAAAATCTTAAGAGAGGAATAAAGGTAACTTAATTAACATAATTAAGTTAAAACCTTTACTCTAATAGATGTCTAGAGGATAGGTTGGCACTAGAAGACACTCCTATTAAGAATCATGACACCCTTGATCTTCCCTTCCCTCATGTCCCTATCTTATGGGAAGATCTCTTTGCAAATCATAGTGGTCCTTCTCTTGATGCCTCCTCCACTTGTGATGAAGTTTCAACCTTAGATGAGCATATTACAAGCTCTCCTTGTAGGGTAGATAATATGGAACAAGTGAATGACACCTTAATGAAAATGGACATTCAATTCACTTCCTCTCCTCGTAATTCCATCCTTGATCATTCCCTTGTTGGAAAAGAAGTTATTGTGACAGAACCAAGCCCTCTTTGTCAAGCACATATGGCTTGTTTTTCTACTAAAATATCTCCTCCTAAAGAAAATTCCATGCCTTCAATATGATAAAAAAGTATTTCTTGAATTTCCTTACATCAAGATATCTCACGACAAGTCTACTGAGGATATGAATGCACAAGTTTCCATTTGATCCCCTTCATTCAATGAACTTCATACATATCCCATAGGATATCTTAACAATCCTTCCATCCTCTGCCCATCTTCATTCAATCACACTCCTCCATCACCCCTCCTACCTAATGGCTTTGAACTTCATCCTTCTCACAACATTGAACCTATCATCTCGCAACATGCTCCTGATTTGACTTTGTTAGATTTTGTACCCTCCTACAATGAAGGGTCCAATGTATCACAATCTATAGAGTCTTGCGCAGGTATGACATCTAAGCAAGATGTATCTTTGATCCCAATCACACAACCATTTTCTCCTCTTGATCAAGAAAGTATTATTTCTAGCCTTCTCCAACATAATTTGATCACCCTCCCTCCTAGAATTTGAAAGAAATGTTATGACAATACTTTCTTTTGTGCTTGTCATAGAATTTATGGTCACTCCACTAATGAATTTCATGCTTTGAGTCGTAAAATACAACCTTTTCAGGAGTTTGGTATGCTTCTTGATGTAGGGGCATCTAATTCCTCTAATTACTATTGATTTTCACTCTAGCATACATTTCATCAATCCTTTTGGCTCACTCTTGTCCTACACTAAGTGGGTGCAAGGGGTTTGATAGGCTTGTCCTTGTATGTCACTAGTGGTTGCCTCCTTTGGGATAGTCATTAACCTTGCATGAACACATAAGAGCAAGCTTGGGATGTGGATGAGATGCCTTTAGTTAGCTCTCATATGACACACTTCTTTCTCTCATGACGTAGCTTAACAGAAACATATGACTTGGCATAGGGCTTTCCATGTGAGCTCTCATGTCTTCTTCTCTCTTCTTCTACTTTAAAGCAATTGCTCATAGTATGGGTGCTCACAACTACTTTAAAGTTGGGGCATACATCACCACTCACATTTCATTGTGTGATTTTCTTTTTCTTGCGATGAGCTCTCTTGGAAATATTAGGTACAATGGTGTTCATGATGAGACCTTGCACTTGTCCTCTCTTAGAAACAAGATGAGATCATTTGCACTTATCCTCTCTTGGAGAAATTGAGCATGATGTTCCCTAAGATAAGATATTGCATGAATTAAGCAAAATCCCTTTGAATAAATCCTTAGTTCATTATTTTGCATGAACAATGTCTATAAGTATCAAAATAATTTTCCTTTGTGACACCTTTTTAAAGTTATCAACGGGTATAACTTTGACATGGTTGAGCGGGAAGCCCAAATAGCAGCATGTTTTTTCCCCATAGCCACTTTTTTGTTTGTTTGTAAGTGCATACCAACTAGTGTATGTATCTTACCCTTTGGCCATTCTCACTGGGTGGACAACCAAAAAGTTCTGTCGACCTAGAGTGAGTACATCTCTTTCACCCCATCTTTCCTTTCATCTTTCCTTTGCATGATTTTGTATCTTGGGGGCTTGACCTACATGTGGATCTCTCTTGAATGGCTACATTAGTGTGAGTTTGAAATAGGTTCATCCTCTCACTAAAGTGGGGGCTAAATGTGCCATAGAAAATAGGACCGTTTGTTTGACATAAGATTAATTGGACTTAATGAAGCCTTGATCTAGGTGTTGTGAGGCATTTTATGCATCCACACTAGGTCTTGGACCTTTGAAAACTAAATAAAACTCAAAGAATGACATCTTGTGAAGGTGTTGTGAAGTATTTTAAGACATTTCTACATTCTTCTAGACTCTATTTAATACATTTGACCTAAAAATCACCTTTTTACTCATCAAAAAGTCCTATTTTGAAGTGTTGTAAAGTCTTGTAACAAGCTTTCAAGCTCTTCTACACATATTTTCACTATTTACACCCTTCTCATGCTTTATTTGGTCCCTTTATGCCCTCATAAGTTGTAATTAAGTGTATTTTTGCATATTATCTTGACAAACAACATTAAATACAACATTTTCCCTGACACATGTTTTTAGGTCCTAGGTGGGACCCATTCCCCATGGGTGGCGAATGAGTCCCCCTTGGCCCCAAATTCAAAATATTTCAAATTTCCTTTTGGGATTTTATTCAAAATCACTTGATGTCGGCCTGTGATGAGGTATGAATGGATACTAAGGCACACAAATTGTATAAATATGTGATTCTTCACCTCATTTACATGATCTTCTTCTTCTAATCTATAATCATCATCTATCTTCTCAAGCAAGCTAGGGCTTTCACATTGCAAGTCATTCATTAATCTTCCTAAGAAATTCAATGGTTGATTCCACATGTTATGTTGTAGACTTTCAATATCATTGATCATGGCAAGGTAATCTATTTCATTGTTGTATGTTTGATTACTTTCTTTCATCATTTTGGTTTAATTACCTAAACAGGGTTTGACTAAGGCAAACCCCCATGCCTTAACAATCAACATTTCTCTTTCCCTTCTTGTGTTTTTGTAGATTTAGGTCCTTTGGAAGCGTGGAAATCATTGAAGATCAAGTTTCAAGGTTTTTAAAGTCCTTTCTTCATTCAACAAAGCAAAGAATCAACAAAATCTCATTTTTAGGCCCGCAAATCTGAGTTTCAGAAGTGGGAAACTGTAGAAAACATAAGTGTAGATCTTGTTACACAGAATCAATTCCAAATTTTGTAGATTCCTGTAGGTGGACTAAGTCCCACTTTTAGGCCTAAAAAGTTGATTTTGTCAAATTTCATCTCCCGATAGTCAGAAACTTGTTCTCAAAAGTTTTCATCAAAAGCAATACTAATTCGCCATGCATGGCGAATCAGTCCTAGTTGTCATCAACAATGATTTCTGAGACATTCCAGAATGTTCCAGTAACATCAATCTACCTCCACGTACACTCTGTTCAGTCTCATCAAATGTTTTTTTCATTTGTTTAAGTTTCTATGTTCATGTTTTCAATCAACATTGTGTTTTCCAGCATCTTGCATTAGGTTAGTTTACATTCATTTATTTTTATTTGCATGCATTCAAATACATCTACACACACTTCATATCAATATCCCATCCATCCTTACATTAATCATGAGTGAAACATTGTGTATTTTGGCCTCATCTTTCTCCTTCTAGGTGAAGAACCCTAGGAGTGCTAGAAAGCAAGTGGGTGCCAAAATCCTTCATTTCACCAACCATCTCAAACCTTCCTTAAGCGGTTAAGATCTTCTCTAAGGAAACAAGATCTGATACCAATTATTGAACAAGACAACTAAGAGGGGGGAGGGTGAATCAATTGTAAAAAAATTAACTTTCTAAAACATTCATTGGAACCTATATCAATCACAATTCTTAACTCTATTAAAATGATTAAGAATTAAGTACAAGTATAGAAACTGAAAAGCATCACACCAAAAAAAAAAAGAATTTACATGGAAAACCCAATAACAGAAAAACAATGGTGAGGATTAACTCAAACTCTAGATAATATCAAAACTAATTACAAAAGGCTCACTGTCTGAGAAATAAGGTTCACTACCAAAAACATGGACTCATTGTCTAGATCAAGACTCACTATTCGATAGGGCTAACAACCTAAAGGGCTCACTGCCATAGAGATAAAAAGAAGATATAAGAGATATGTTATAGAGAGAAAAAAATCTCAATGAAATAGAGAAATCCACCAAAATTTTCTCAACCACATGTATACATGAATGAATGATATAGTACACCTTCAGCTCACTATATCCAGAAACTTAGTATTTAGACTTTACACTAATCTACCACACTCACATCATGCACACCAACTTATTCACATCTATTTCACATCCATCTTCTCTATTTCTTTGCACTTATCTCTCTTTTTTGTTTCATCTTTCACCACTAACACATCCTATATTTATACCATCTTCAACTTTGAAACATATCCAAAGTCGGCCATCCATAAATGAATTCAAATTAGGTTATTGCCAAAACATCCTAGGGTTGAATTAGAATGAGGGTGACCCAAACACACACTTGATGAGGACCCAAATAGATCCCAACATGCTTCATCAATTTTGAAGGTAGTGTTTAACATAAGGATGGCCAAACTAGTGTATAACACAAAGAACAATTAAGCACAAACCTTCCAGATACTGAAATTATCTTCAACACAATCATAAAAACTTAATTCTAGAACTGCAAGTCATAAGACTTTACCAAAGATAAATCTAGACCAACAACATTCCTCTTGGGCCTCAGCTAGCTACATACAAAACCATAGTTCACAATTAGTGAACACAACTTGCACTGTACAATGAAATCAAAACCAAAAATCTAGGTATAGCATCTTTCAAAAATCATGATCAACATATCTAAACCACACACACATAGAAGCAAAAACTGGACCAAAACCTGAAGCAACCACTGAACACCTGCAATATTTCTTCAATACAATTTTCTCAATACCCTTAACATATACAACTAATAACCTACATCCATGCCACTAATGACAACAACAACTAGTTGATAACCAATTAACCAGTTGACATCAATGACAACACCTTGCAACAACTTATTCATACTTGCAACATAAATTACATTTTTCAAAGGGGAAACCCAACAATAATTAATACCAACACATAATTAATTATCTTGAGCAATGTGTGTTCCAAGAATAGGGACTTGGGAACCATTCACATATGGGAAAATGGGTCCTCCCTAGGCCTTTGAAACCAAATTTAAAATATGTTTTTGATAGTATTTTAATGTCCCCAAATTCAAATTTTAATGTTTGATTGTGATGTTTAATTTTTGAGAATTTGATCATAGATACCTATAAATACAAGGTCTTTTTATCAATTCAAGTCTAAGAAAAACTAAGCAATATTATCTAGCAAGAAGGAAACTTTAACAAGAGAAAAGATTATGATCAAGAGGATTCAAGAGAATATTCATGAAAGATTTATTGTAGCAATCAAGATCCCAGGCATCATGTGAAAGTTTTTTTTCATCATGCATGTTTTTGGAGCTAACATTGTGATGTAGGTTTCTAGATACGAATCAACATTCAAGTATCAAGATCCACATCCATTGAATCCATTTCATGCAAGATCAAGATGAATATTTTAGTCCTCCAAAGGTTTATTAAAGGGTTTGGTGAGTTGCAACATAGCATTATTCATTCATCATTCCTTTCATGTTTCATTATTTCAATTCAAGGTTTAATTACCAAAATGGGGTTTGACCAAGGAAAAAAATCATCCTCCAAAAATAAATATTTTTATACTCTTTGTGAATGTGTAGGTTTATAGGTTGAAGAAGGATTCAAGACCTCAAAGTTGTGAAGTTGAAAAGTTGCAATTTTTTTTCATATTTATTGTCAATCCATGAAGTCTCACCTATAGACTTTATTACCAACTATCCAACATCAAAACTTGAACCAAAAAAAAGCTACAGACTAACACAAAAGGATCCTGAAAGATGAGTAAAACCTATGCACATAGACCCATTCACCTATGGGTGAATGGGTCCTAGGTAGCCTTTTGAAATTGTATTTTGGTAATAGTTACACATCGCTCTACCATTTCCAGATCTATAGGAATTTTTTTGTTCATGTTTGTGTTATGATTTAAATTGAAGATCCAAGTGTTTGCATAATTGTGGTGATTTACTAATTTTAGTTTTTCTCCCAAAAGTGCTATTGAGGTTGGTACCCCCATCCTTAATCATAAGGAAACTAGCAGATTCCCTCATTGAGTTGACTCACCCAAGGGTTATAAATCCATTCTTTGTAGGGATCTCATTTCCTAATGAAATAAAGGAAAATAGGTCCATATTTCACATCCATACATCATCCACCTATATTTCTATTTTTTAGATGATATTGTGGAAAAATCCCATGAATTTACTACCAGAGAGTTACTTTAAATGCAACAAGACCCTAGGTTTCATCAAATCATAAACACAATGTTGAGAATAAACCTTACTCAATATATGCTCACACTTACACAACAAGGAACAAAACTTCCCTCTACTTTCGATGTAGACACACTTAGGGAAAAACCCTTGTCAAATGTTGCATCCATAGGTCAACCTTCTCAAAACATGGGTCAATATTCTCAAAATGCACCTTTGGTACATAACATCATTCAATATATGCAACAAACATCTTCATTACATGTGCCAAGCCAGCCTACAATTGCTAGAGTGAATTCATCTATTCTTATAGGTCAACATGGAAAGCCCCAAAGTCTAGGAAATTATAAAAATTTGGGGATGTGTAATGCTAATAACAATGTTCACCCACATTTCATGTTATACCTAGTATACAAGGTTCACAACCACAAGGGTATAAAACATCACAAGTTCTTGAAAGTCAAAACCAACAATCACAAGGTTCATAACTCATATCACAACAAACACAAGGTTCTCACACATCACAAGGTCCTCAAAGTCAATTCCAACCACCTAAAGGGTCACAACATGTATCAAAACAACCATAAGGTGTTAAACCACCTCAAGGTTCTCAAAACATACCTCAACAACCACAAGGTCCTCAAGTATCACAATATTTAGGATCTCAAAACCTAGGTATTGAATACACATCACAACATCAACCAATGTACTACAATCCATTGTCACAAAATCAAGGAAATATTATAACGATTGTTGCAAGTATGAAGGTGTTGTCATCAATTCCAACTATGTGTTAAGGAAGATTATTGCATGATGGAGATTTCAAGGATATTGAGAAAACTGTGAAAAAGAGGGAAACAATTTCTTGTAGGTTGTGTGCATGCATAGTTGAGATATTGCGGAAGTGTTGTGAGTACATGGAGCTATATTTGTTTCTAATATTTTTTGGAATGAAGTAATTTTTTAAGATGGTGTTTTTGGTGCTTGGTTTCCAAGAGCTTTTGTGAAGATTTGATAGAGTAAACAATGTTGTACAAGTGTTCAAAGTGTGCTATGAGATGTGCTTTGTGGTTCTTCTATGTTGATGTTATTCCTATGCAGATCTAATATGTTGTTTAGGGTTTTTAGTAGTTACTATATCTTGAGTTTGGGTTTCTGGATCGCTGTGCAGAGTGAGATGTGTTCACCAATATGTGAACTAGGTTTTTAATGTTATTTTTTATGGTCTGGGAGAAATGTATTTGCTCTGCATTTTGGTTTCAGGTTTTTCCAATCTAGGAAGTTGCTTATAGTCCTTGTATCTTTCAAAATTCAAAGTTTTACTTAATTTGGTATTGTACACTATGTGTTTCATGCGTTAGTGTGCATATGAGATTAACTAGATGTTCTAGGTTAAAGTATTTCTATGATGCAAGTTTAGATGAAGTATTTGTTGGATCTCAAGTGGTTTGTGGATTGTTCTAGATCATGTTTAAGTGAATTTTGTTGTTTGAAAGTTTTAGATTGATTTAAAGAAGCATGTACTTAATTTTTTTATGGTGTTTGCATGGGTAATGACTGACTTGGTGTTAACACTACATGCAAAGCTTGTGGAAGTATGTTGAAGTGTGTTAGGACATATTTGGGTCCTAATTAAGGATTTATATGGGTCATCTTCAATCCTATCCACTACAGGAATGTTTAAGTGCCGACCTAATTTGAAATCATAAATGTAATGAATAGTTTCCTACCTTGGAGAATGTTTTCAAGGTTGAGGATGATATAAATAAGAGTGGTATTTTTGATAGACGCAAGAGAAAGGAAAGATAGATGTGAGTGATAAATGTGATGTGAATTACATAAGTATAGATGTGAAGAATTGAGCAAAGTAGTGTGAACTTCAAAGTGTTGGATTCCTAAAGGCACTGAGCTAAGGGTGTCTTCAATCATTCAACAAGGATGCAAAAGTGTTGGAGAAATTGTGGTGGATTCCTTGTTGCATTGAAATAGTGTTCTCTGTGTAAGATTTCTCTTCTATCTTCTTTTCTTTATGTGGTAGTGAGACCTGGCTATGAACCTTTTTGGACAATGTGTCCTATTCTAGTAGTGAGCCCTTGTACTGGTTTTGCAATTACCTATATTGTGAGCTAATCCTCAACATGTTTTTTCCTTTATTGGTTTTTCCACATAAATATGGTGTTCTCCTATGTATGGTTTTGTTTTTTTATTTTTTGTTATCTTCATTTCATGATTAATCACTTTAATAGAATAAAGGTTTATTGAATTCTTGTGGATCTAATTACTATTGAGGGTTTTTGATGTTTTAAATTTTCTATGATTGATTCACCCCCTCTCAGCTATCTTGTTCTTTCAACACCCATGTCCCAACATCAATTGGTACCAAATTAAGGATCACAATAATTGTTTTAAAATCAAATGGGTTCACAAAATTATGTGGTTCCCCCACAACATCAAATATTGCAAGGTCTTATATCACAATAACATCAAACATCCCAATATCAAGGACAAGTTTATCCTCATCAAAATTAAAATATCTTAAATCAAAATTTGCAAAATTGTGTGTCACACAATTAAAACTTATTTTGACAACAAAATTAATAACAAGCTTTTCAAAATAAAAATCAAAATATTCATCCATCACGACATACTCATAATACCATTCCATAAAATCAACACATTCCACAAAATTAATACATCACATAAAATAAAAACATTCCATCTTCACAACACATCATTTCATCACCCCAAAGACAACAAGCTTTGCAAGCTCAACAATAATATGCTCAACAACAAAAAAAATATTGTACAACAACAACAACAAGGCTTGAAATATAATCAACAACAACAAAAATATGTTATTTATCAATAAAATATCGTAAATCAACATTTATATGGAGTATATGGCACACAACCACCATCATCACCTCAGAATACACAATATCACACCAATCCACAATTCACACCATATAACACATAAAAATACATCATATCTGTAATGTCCCCTTTTTTAAAAATAACAATTACTATTTTTAGTAAACTTGGTTTTCAAAGTTGTCAATTAGGAGATGCAAATAAATCAAGTAACTGAGAGTTTCATGAAAAATTTATTAAATCAATTTTGGGGGATAAATTAATATTTATTTTTAATTTATCTTGGAGCATGTTTTGGATAAAAAAATAGATTTAATTGCTTTTGACAATAGTTGTCATAAAAGAAAATGTTTATGGGAAATGGTTAATTTATTGGAGGCCAATTTGGAAAAGGAGTTACAAAATCATGAGAAGAAAGATTCCATCCATTTTGGAAATGATTTTTGGCATTCAAGAAGCTTCTTGAAGAAGGAAACTCATATAAAATATAATTTATTGTATTTTTTGAATTATTCTTGCCTATTTTCCTTCACAAGTTTTTGTGTTCTTCTAAGGCTAGGAAACTGAATAATAAATAATATCTAAGGCTGGTAAACCAAGGATATTGAGGCTTGAAGACAATGGTTCTCATAGTCTTTAGGAGTAGTTTCACATAGAAATTTCCAGTGTGTTGAATAGTTGAAGTTTATTCCAGAATTTGGTATTTTGTTTGTAGGTGCAAGTGTAATATTTGGGGTTTGAGTGATTTATTTGTTACAGATGTTAATGAAAGATTTATGGACATGGTTTTTCTGATATTTCAAATTATTTGATGTTATTTTATCATAATAATTTTTTTGTGGATTTTGGAGAGTTTCCCTCTAGTTTGGGTAAAGTTTAGTGTGTGTTTGGGCTTCATATTTTCTCTTTGATTTGAGAAAAGGTTCAAGTATATTAATATTAGAAGCTTTGTGAGACTGAAATAATAATTTATTTCCATGTTAAAAATCAGTAAAATATATTCTCTTTTGGTTGCTTCAAGTTTCTTGTTATTTAATGGTGTTTTTGAAGCAATTTCTTGGATACCCGATTTCTTAAATCTGATCTAAATTGCAGAAAGTTGTGGGTATTATTTGCTATTGTAAATGACAACATATTAATGAAAAAAACATGTATTGAATCAAGGTGTTTCATTTATCAAAAAAATAATTAAAAAAGCAAAAATCAGAGTTTATGTTGCAATTTCATTTTACTCGATTTCATATTTTGGATGTATCAGAAAAATCATTGTGCGGAATTGAAATTAATTTAAAGGGGATATTATAGTGGTATTAGAGCTATGATGTTTCCAACCTATAGGATAAATTAATTTTGTTGTGTAAATCATGGGTTTCTTCAAATCAATGTTTAAGATTGGGAGACTGATACAATTGGACAATGCAAACAAGGTTTCTAAATGGTATAAAGAGTACATTTTTCTCACAAAAGATGAAAACATTTCTCTTACATTTTTTGAGTACTTAGAATTCAAAGGAAGAACTATGCCTCAAGATAAGATGATCATCAAATTCTTTGAGTTCCAATTTTTTTTTGAATATTTTAGGACTAAAGAATCAATTTATGAGTTCTTCATATGGGCTAGAGAGGAGGAAGAACTAGAGAAAGAGGGGATCAATAAGCTAGAATCAAAGCCACAAAATATTGCTAAGGAAGAAGACTTGGTAGATTCTAAGGAGCATAATGAAAAGGAAGAATTTAATATGGAAAAGGCTGCAAATACCAAAAATCAAGAAGAACAAAAATATTGCATCCACCCTGTTGAAGGTAAAAATATCTTGGTTGAAAATTTTAATCCAATTTCTAAAAGTAATTTAGTTCAATCTAACATTGATGAAGATAAAGATGAGGAGAAAATTTGTAACAAGGGAAAAAATTAGGAATCAACTTTACATCCTGAATATGTATGTTGGAAATTGGATCTAGAGTTATCTAAGGATAATCTATTAGGAAGCCATATTGATGTGCATGAATTTTTGAGGATGTTGTAGATGAATACTTTCCTATTGATAAATTTTATTTTGAGCATTATAGCAATGTAGTATATCTTTCAAGGAAATGCAAATCAACAATAAGAGATACAGGGTGGAAAGGAAATCATTCTACTCAATTATAAAATATCTCAAAAATAATGTTGTGGAATCCAAGTGTTTTGTACATAACCGACATGCAGGTTGAAGTTAGATGTGAGGAAATCAAAATAAGGAGACATGCACTTTCCATAGTGCATTTAAAGAATCTAAATTCAAAGGTGGATAAACATGTTTTCAACCTTATAGTAGC
This sequence comes from Sequoia sempervirens, assembly GCA_007258455.2. Taxonomy (NCBI): domain Eukaryota; kingdom Viridiplantae; phylum Streptophyta; class Pinopsida; order Cupressales; family Cupressaceae; genus Sequoia; species Sequoia sempervirens. The sequence goes on along the minus strand of VDFB02086081.1, from coordinate 32,433,579 downwards.
ACAGTGGAAGCATGGAGATATATCCAAGGAAATCAATTCTAATTAGGAATATGAACTCTTAGTTGGTAGCCCAAGGTATGGATATGATTTTCAAATTTTATTTTTTTTCTCCTCTTTCCATGCAAATACAAAAAATTTGTCATCAAGAAAGGAATGTGAAATTAAGTGATAAAGGGGCACAATTTACAGCTTAGAGGATGTGGGCTCTTGCTTTCATGTTTCAAATTTTCCTAGAATTTGGTATCACATGGAATCCTTACTACAAACTAACTACTTTGTGAAGAATTAGTGTGCACTACATATAAAACATTCATGGGATCCACGCATCACTATTGAGGAAAAAATTATAGATGATATCCAGGAGAAGGTGACCAACTTGAGATGCTTGAAACTTGGTCATGGTAGGAATAGTTGGTATCATTTGAAGATTCAAAATTTTATGAATACATATCCTTTGGTGTCTTGGATCTCAAGATACCCACAAGATGGAGGATTCATGAAGAAGAAGATACCACAAAATTATAACATCCTGAAGGGAAGAATATTGTTTATCATTTGGACTGAACAATATTTTGATAAGGACTTGTATACTAGATGAGTTTAGGAGCAATAATGACTTACATCATCCATATTCTCGACTAGCATGTGGATGCAACCTTTGAGGATTTTGAAAGAAATATGGAGATAATGAATTCATGCTTTGATTTTTACATTTCTATTTTATCACATCCCTTAGTAGAAGAGCATGGTGTTTTAATGGATGATAATGAGGGAAAAAGTTTTTGGGTTTGGAATAATATGTTAGCTATGACATTCTCTAGTGAGCCTCAAATTTTCTTTCCATTACTTACAAGTCAGCAAATGATATTTTAAAATTTGTGCTCCTAGGAACTTCTTTGAAGATATTTCAGCATACCATTCATATTTTATCTAATTTCTATTGGGATTCCTTGATGAAAATGCTGCACTCCATTCAATTTGAGAGCAAGAAGTTGACATATTATACACTATGTGAGGAGGAGTTTCAATATTTCTTAATTAAGATGCATTCACATGATAAAGTACATCAATGGAAGAAAATCAATGAAGGTGGTAATTCTATTAATATCATGCATTTCATGGGTTCATGTGAAAGACTTTCAATCCAAACAAATAAAGAAGCTTCTACATTGATGGGAAGAACCCAAGAACCTTTGGTTAGGCTTGAGAAGGTAACCATCTCATGTTATGTTCTTTTCATTTCATATTTCTTACAACCATTGTCTATAGGATGTCATGTTGTATAAAATGGATTTTTTATGGTTATGATACAAAGGAGAAGCTCCATGAAATTTTAAAGTATGGAGAGAAAAAGTTCAAGAAATGTTTCCAAATTCTTCTCAAAGCCACTTATCTTGTTGAAGAAAATAGTTTATGAGTTGCTGATTTCAAAGAATTTCATAGGTGTGAAGATTTTTGTGAAGATAATTTCAAACCCCATTTGGCTTCCCACTAATACAAAATTAGTCATATTGATGACTATTACTCAAGTTTGCCATTATTGTAGTTGTTATATCATTTACATGTTGCTGATTTTGATAAATTCAGTTATGAACAATGATATATTGATGTGTTGGGAGGAAGTATATTTTCATAATGATGTTCAAATAAGTGTTTAACTATTATCTAGCACTAATCCATCCGTCATAATACTAATTTTGAGGAGATACAAGGAAGTTTGTCTAGTAGTGCAGTATGTGTGTGTTGCCTACACGTTTCCAATAAAGTGTGAATATTTGTAGGTTTTGTGTATTGGGGGATGTACTGCTGTTGTAGATCAATTTCATTATATTTTAGATTATTTCATAATGTTATTTTTCCAATTCATACCAACTTTAGAAGTTGTGGCTTTAGTTTCTCAATTTGAAGCAGAACAATATTGGAATATTGTGTGATTTGGAGATTCTATGAGAATTTGATGGGATTTAATTGTACTAGGGATTATAACATGTTACTTTCCTAGGTGTACTTGAAAGTGTATGGTATTCCTTGGAAAAATACTTAGAGTAATGAGTCACAAAAATGTGGTTATAAGTTTGTGTTTGCAGATAGTTTTAGGCAGAACAACAACTTCAGTATAGATGGATTGTTTTTTGTAAATTCAGACTTGGGAGAATTGTGCTATGAATGTTGCTGTTGTATGATGTTATTTTTCACTCCTCTACTATACTCTTTCTTCCATATATTAGTCCATGAATTTGAAAGAAATATTTCAAAAGTTGAGGTTAAGTATGGGCTTTTTGTTTCACATTCCAAGACTAAATATTTCAGCATTGTGAAGGTAAGAGAAGTAACTATTTCCCAAATTTATATTTTCTGTAATAATGAGTGCATTATATCTTATAATAGTCCTAAAGGAAGAAAAAATTAGTTTTGCATCATTGGGATAGGTTTGAGGAGTTATAGGTTTGTCTCATCTCACACTAGTGATTTTGCCAAGTTGATTAAACCTATGACAAAAGATGTGTTTCAGTGGGAGAATGAGAATGTATGCATAAATTACTTACACATAAAAGAGATTAGGCTGCATATATTTTGTTGTTGTATTCATATCGTTGGAACAAAGGAATCTAAGTCCTCATTTTTTCACAATACTCTTTGGCAGAGAATGCAACTCTTCACAGGTACAAGATCAGGGCTTAATATTCATTTTGACATGACATATTATTTTGGCATATCAATTTTGGGGGATAAATTAATATTTATTTTTAATGTATCTTAGAGCATGTTTTGGATAAAAAACAATCAGATTTAATTACTTTTGACAATAGCTTTCATAAAAGATAATGTTTTTGAAAAAGGACCAATTTATTGGAATCCAATTTGGAAAAGGAGTTACAAAATCATGAGAAGAAAGATTCCTTCCATTTTGGAATTGATTGTTTGCATTCAAGAAGCTTCTTGAAGAAGGACACTCATATAGAATACAATTTATTGCTTTCTTGGAATTATTCTTTCATATTTTCCTTCACAAGTTTTTGTGTTCTTCTAAGGTTGGGAAACTGAAGAAGAAATAATCTCTAAGGCTGGTAAACCAAGGATATTGAGGCTTGAAGTTAGTGATTCTCATAGTCTCCAAGAGAAGATTCACATAGAAATTGCAAATGTGCTGAACAGTTGAAGTTTATTCCAAAATTTGGTATTTTGTTTGTAGGTGGAAGTGTGATATTTGGGGTTTGAGTAATTTATTTTTGTATCTGTTAATGATGTTGAACACACAAAATACTGAGAGGGGGGTGAATCAATATTCTACTAAACCAATTGATAATAACCATCTAATTATTAAAATATATCTAGCTACAACTGTAAGTAAAAACATGGAAGTGAACATAACATCACACAACTCATAGACACTAGGATTTTTATGTGGGAAACCCAAAGTGGGAAAAACCACGGTGAGGATCAACTCACAATATATTATAACCGATCATAAAATATTATAGGGCACACTGCTAGGACACATTGTCCTTAAAAGGCTCACTACTAGGAATATGAACTAAATGGAATGCACCTTTTGAGTGTTGAGTACAGTTCCAATTAAACTCTAGAAGATAGAAAATATTGTAGTGGATTGTAGGTATACAACAACTATCATCAACTACCAAAGAATTCACACCATATCACTTTGTCACACATTTCACATCATCTCTTATCATCTCCATCTCTATGTGTGTACATATGCATGTATTTGTATATATGTTTAATACAAGGATGTTTCATATATATAAACATTTATATCTTCATACATCAATTAGGTTGGACTAATTGGATGTAAGTAGAGTTAACTCAAAATATCTTGTTGGCTTTAAAACAAATACTTATTTGATGCTAAAAAAAATATGTAAGAGACAATTTAGGTCAGCCCAAACCTAAAATGGAATGCTTTAAACCGTCATGAAGCCTGCACCGCATGAACGGGTCGGCCAGAAGAAAAATATACCAAAATCTGTAAGTTGAAATTCTAATATTTATAGCTTTCAGCTCATTCAACTAAAATTGTTGAATCCTTGACCTCGACAACATCTAAGACCCTTGAAAGACATATCAATATTATATGAGCTGATATCTACTTTAGAGTGATTCTAGACCAAATTACTGGATCAATGTAGCACAAACATAGTATACCGGATGGGCAGATAATCAGTCACCAAACAATTTTGGTATCAATGATAATAAAGACAACAATCTGTAGGTCTCCCTCTTCATTCTTCCAAAAATCTCACCCTTTTCCATTGATGATAACATGTGCCAAAAATTAAGTTTACTTCAAAACCAAAATTGTGCGACGTCAAAATTTATTCAACTCCCCCTTTCAAATATACAAGAACACAAAAATGTTAAATTGTTTTTAAAAACAAACCTAAACATTATTTACACTAAACCTTCTTCTGAACCTTCTCCACATAAAATCTTCCCCCCCTTTGACATCAAGGACAAAGGGTGAAGAAAAAAATTAATCAAGAGCTAGTGGAACCTTGTAATTCCTTGAGAATTGCTTCCCAAGTTGGTTTACCATCATCCCAAATCCCTTTAGCCTTGGTAAGAGATTTATGTAGTGATTCCAGTTCCACTAAAGATTCTTCTCCTTCTTTCAGAGTGGATAGAATGATGTTCATCTTCTCTAGTTTTTCTGCATCTACCAAGGCACTTGATATGGAGATATGTCTTGACATTACTAGGTCTCCAAGTTTTCCAAAGCACCTTATTGCATCTTATTTTTGCCTTTGCAGAATGAAAAACTTGTTTTGAAGGTCTAAAATAGAAGTCCAACCCATGTAGTTTCTATCATCTACAACCTTGTAGTCTCTGGAGGCATCAACAAGTTGAGACTCTATTGATTCCATTAAGTCCTTAATGCCTTGAGTGGAATAAGGCCACTGCATGTAGTATACAAATAATAACTGAGCTTCCTCACCATAGTCCCTTAGCTCTTTCAAGCTTTGCAATACTCTATCATGTACAATTGCACACTTATCTTGTAGAATTAGTTATATTTTCTCTAGAAGACTTGTCTCCACCTCTTTCATAGTTTGTACCTTGAGGTTAGAGGTATATTCCTTGACAAAATCAGCTACAAACTTTAAGTTCTTGAAATTGGTGCTAAGGAATCATCAGTGGCGACATCGGGGGCTATTTCCTATAAAGCTATAATAGCTTCATTTATCAATTCATTTACTTTTTGATAATTTTCAATAGTTTCCTATGTAATTGAGTTGAGAAAAGTACCAAAAATCTTTATTTTATGACTTGGTGCAATCTTAGTCAAATCTACATAGCTCAGATGTGATGGCAGTTTAATTAACTGAGGTGGCGACACAAGATGAAGTATTGTTTTCCTTGTTGGTAGACCTTTGAGAGTGCTTCTAGATGATTCTCTAGTTGGCTTTAATAGGTCAGTAGCATTGGGGTTTTCTACTTCACTTCTTTTAGCCTGAGTTGCTTTCTTGACTTCCTCTTCTTTTCTTCTTTTTCCTCTTCCTTTTCTTCTTCTTTTTCTTCTTTAGAGGATTTTCCAAAAGATTTATCTTTTTTTTTAATTTTTCTTTATTATACTTAGCATCCTTGTCATCATTATTCTTTTTATCCTTGCTTCCTTCATCTTCATCATTATCTTTCTCACTATTATTTCTGGTAGATTCATGATGTTCTTCTTGTTCATTACTAGTATCATATTTGTGTTGATCTTCAATCTATTTGTTGGTTCTATCCTCTATATCATTTATAGGGGCAGGTGTCTCTGAAACATCATGTATTTCACCAAAAATTTCCAAAATTGGATGATCCATTACCTTTGTGATATTAAAATGCTCTTGTGATTGAGTTGTGTGGGATGAAGAACCGGTTCTTGTCCCATAATTCTTTTCCAAATTTTTTATTGTGTCCAAAGTTTCTTGTCTTACTTTTTCTATGCTATCTCTCTCCTTATTCATAAACATATTGATTCTCTGTTTGAGTCTAAAAAATATAGAATATTCTTTTAACATAAATTAGAAACCTATTCCTCAGTTAAAGAGGATCCATAAGAATTCAAGACATCAGTTTTCATCTTGTCATCAACATTTATAGCTTCTTTCCTTCTTTGTACTAATTCTTTCCAAAAAAAATCAGTCACTTTGTTCTAGATAGTTTCCATACTCACATTGCTAATAGCTATATACTAAATGAAAACATTGATAATGGTTTCCTTATCTTCATTATTGACTTCATTAAACAACTTAGCAGTTGCCAAAATATTTTCAAATTCTATCATATTATTCACTAAGGATTCTATACTTAAAGATGGTCAATCACTTACCAGAGGAGAGGCAGGCATGTCCTCCTTAGAATAAGATGTGCCTTCTCCATTCTTCTTCTCATGCACATGAATTTTGAAAGTATTCTCTTCTTCCTCTATCTCTTCATCTGTTGAGATATTAACTTTGGTTTTTTCTTCTTCATTGCTAGTGGAGGTATTTCTCCTTTTATTTCTCTTCAGTTGTTGCTCTTCTTGCAAGCTAAGATCTATTTCTTCATGTACAACATCACTTAGGTTTCTTTTCCCATTTTCCTTTTTCTTTACTCTTCTTCTTTCGGGAGTAACAAATGGTGTAGCAAGGGGTATGTTATTTTTTTTAGAAGCATGAGTACTAGGTCTGGTGGAGGTAGTTACATCAACTAATGTAAGATTACTATGTTCTTTCTTCTTTCCCTTCTTTTTTGTAGTAGCACTAGAAGTAGGTGTAGTAACAAAATATATTATTCCAAATTTCTTAGGTCCAAAGGACTGTTTAGCTGATCTAGACTTCCTTTAATTGATCAATATCATCCTTAGAGAATGAATGCCCTAAGAAGAATGCCTCAAAATTATTTCTCATTGTTTTTTCTCTATGGGATGTAGAAGTTTCTAGGTTCACTTCACTAACTTTCTCTTTATATGTTCCATGTCAGAGCAGAGAGGGATCCCTTGGACTACTTAACAACTCATTTCAATGAACCTCTCAACAATTTGTTCATCAACCTCATATCCCAAAGGTTCTATCCAACTGATTCTATGAAAAATTCATCTATGCTTACAAGAAAAGTTATTTCCTTTGCATACTTCTTCACTAGGCTTCTAGGGACCCTTTCTCTTTCATGCATATCATTCTAGAATATTGCAATTAATGTAGTCAAAGCATTATTTTATGGTTTGAAATATCCAAAACTGTGTAGGTCTTCAAATATTTGATGTGCAACCATCCTATTGTGTTCCCATATAATGATTTCCCTTCCTGGTAACTCCCTCATAAAATAGAATAGTAGACAAACTGCTAATGTACCAAACTTAAAAGAGTGTTCCTTTGACTTAATCAAGCTCAAATTCTCCATAAGTTGTAGTTAGAGCAAGTCACACAAATCATAATCTCTCCCATTCACTACCATTTCATATGTAGTATGAATTTTTGTAACAAACATCTAGAATTTGGTAAAGTATATTTTCTATCTAATCATAACAACAACATATATCATGGTTGGGTTTGTGATGGGTTTAGTATTCAGAATTCTCCCTTCAAATGTGGCTCTAGTTAGCTTCATAACTAAATTTTTCATAGATTTTAGCATTGGTTGTTGGAAAAATGAAGAAGAACATCTCATTTTGTTGTTTTGTGTTCTCATTGATGTCACTATAATATATGAGTTGAAACTACAAGATCAAGTCTAAATTTGTTTTGGTATTCTAGTCCGGTATCTAAACTGGTATGATGTTTACATCCTCTAGTATTTTGGTCTGTATTTGTTTGCTAGTGATTATTGTTGCTTGTGGTTTTTGGAAATGGTTCATGGACATTGGGAGCATGTACATTCAAGATCTCACGTATTTAGATGCTCGTATGGTGTATCAAGATTACTCTTGTGTTTGCAATTGTGCTATTAGGTCTATCCTTGGCCAACCTAATGGATGTATTGTGTAGAGATGAATATTTTTTTGTGATCTATCTTAGGTCCATGCCAACTTGATGTAGCGTGTTAGATGTTTGAATTGATTTTTGGGAAGATTTTGTGAAAGCCTATAGCCGACAGATGGTACTTTGGGTAAATAAGAAGTGCATCTAATTAGGCCAACCTAACTGATGCTTGTAGAGAAATCAGATATATATATTGGATAGTTTTCAAAGATTGTGTGTGATGATTATGCTGTGAATCCGAATTGTGAAGAAGAGCGAATATGATGAAGTGTGTCAAGTCAGTTTATTGAGTTTCATTGGAATTGAATCTACACTCACTATGTGTACTTTATTAGTTTAATTTCTGGCTATAAGCCATTTTGTTATTGTAATTATGTAGGCAATGAGCCTTTTTCATTTGTATAGCGAGTCCTGGAAATGAACCACCCATTTTGTAATATCTTATAACGGATTATACTATATTGTGAGATAACACTCACCGTGGTTTTTCCCATTTTGGGTTTTCCACATAAAAATCTTGGTGTTCATGTGTTTTGTGATCTCATGCTCTATTAATGCTTTTACTTATCTTTGTTGTTGTATGCATTGGAATAATTGGATGGTATTTGATCAAAAAAATTAAGAAGGTACTAATTCACCCACCCTCTTAGTAACTTGGATATTTAACAATTGTTATAAGAGCTTGGTTCCTCCATAAAGTCTAATAGCTTGAGGGAGATCCTGAAGATAGAAGAAATGGATGATAAAGGAGAGCTCCAAACTACCCTTGAAGATCTTGATAAAGTTGAAAGAGAAAACATAGATCTGAAAGAGATTATTGAAGATGCACATGATTGTGTCTAGAAATTAAAAGAGCAATTGAAAAAGTTGAAAGATAGACATAAGGAAGTAATTGATCAGTTGAAGAAAGCTAATGAAGAAATTACCAATTTGAAAGTACGAGCAGAGGAGAAGAAAAGAATTGAAGAATGTCTGAACAAATTGGTACAAAGCAAGTCTAAAGATTGCACCAAGCTTGAATAAGAAGTTGTGAACCTGAAAGTGGATCTGGAGAAGGAAAAACTCTATGAGAACAATTTCAAATATAGCTAAGATAGGCTTGATGAATTGATTGTAGGACAAAAACCAAGTAAAGACAACGGTGGTCTAGGAAATGATACCGGTGAAGGTTCTAAAGCTGTGGAAAATTAGAAGACTTAGAATAAAGGAAAGAAGAAAGGAAATTCAAGGAAATATGCTATGAGACCCTCTGTGAGACAACCTAATGCATAAAGGTATCCTTGTTTTAATGGAACTTGTTTTTCATGCAACAAAATTGGTCATAGGGCAACAGAATGTAGGAGCAAGATGAATTAGTTTGCTTGTTCTTGGTTTGGTCAATGTTTTACTTGCAAAAGAATTGGACATAGGGAAAATGAATGCAGAACCTGGATGATGAATTAGTTCAATGGAGGAAGAGTTAATTAATCCTTTAATGGCTACTATTATACTTGTAACAAGTATGGACATAAAGCTAACTACTGTAGATCAAAAGTCAGTGGAAGTCAATCTAACTAGAGAAATATTGTCTGCTATAACTACAATAAACCAAAACATATATCAATAGAGTACAAAAGAAAGAAGGGTAGGAAGACCAATCCGGTAGAAGAGAATGAGTCTATGAAGAAGGTTGAAAAAGATGAGATTAAGAGACAAATGAATAAGATTTGGAGGAAGAAAAAAGAACCAAAAACTGTTGATGTGTATGTGCCCTAGATAAATGGTGTGTCAGTGGCTAGCATGAGGATGGAATGTGAAGAATAAATAATCAGAGGTTTTGGAAAAGGAACTGGAAGAAATTATGAAGGAATAATCTTTTGTGGATCAAATTAGGGTTTTTTTAAGCAAAGAAGAAGAGTTTTTAGTAGCTTTTTGAAATCTACCAAATTTAATGCAAATTAGGGTAGATCATTGTTTTATAAAGAAATTTTTTAAGGTATTTTGATCATTTATGCATTTTAAGAGATTGAAGAGATTTTTGGAGCATTCTTGAGGAAGATCTGGACTTCGTGTTGTGCAAACCCTAGTTCTGGATCATCTTGAAAAAGAGGTTTTTAAATTTTCTATGTAGTTTTCATTTGTGTTCTTTGATTTGTTTGAATTCAAAATTGGAAGAATGGCAACCCCCATAGTAGTTAAAGTGTTGGAGAGACCGAGACCTTCTTATAGAAAATATTCCTTGAAATTATTTGAAGATGACCCCACGGGCGCATTCTCATCAATCCCTCATGGAGTTATTTCAACCAAAGACACAAGGATGTATATTCGAGTGAAGTATGAGGAATTCAATCACAAAAAAATGATTGACATTTGGCAGAATGAGCTTACTAGTGATGATTTCTTGACAAAACCTGAGTACTTGAACTTGGTTGTGAAGAAGTTAGACATATGGAATAATTTTCCCATCTTCAGTTGTGATGATGATCTTGTGAAGTAAGTTTTGAGCATAATTCATGATAAATTCCTATGGATTGACCGATCGCACCTGATAACTAAAGAGGTGATTAGGGCTATTACTAGGCTCTGGGATAAGGGTACAATACCTGTATTGAAAACTATGAAGAATGAGGTAGTAATGGAACTTACAGGAGCCACACATGACAAGATAGATTTAACAATAAAGACCATCACTAATTTGGCTATGAATTATGCAACTATCATGATTGGTCACAAAATATGCTTCACTAATAGAGAGAGCTTTGTTTCAGCTACAACAATCTAGACTAGTTTTGATATGATTGTAAATGGTGCTGACTATGATTTATGTGAGCTTCTCTAGTTACAGTTGCTTGAGAACTTGAAGGCAACAAAAGAAAGGAAGTATGATTTCAAATTTGGTTCATTGATTGTATGTTTGTTGTTTTATTTCATGAAGAGACTTCCGAGAAGGAATAATGAAGTGTTCTGGGACTCTTCCAGACTAGTGGGACATCAATTTTTTTATTATATGCATAGTATAGGTAATTTGAAAGCTCAATAAAATTATCTAACAACATTATTTGTTGTATTTAAGAGCAACATGAATGAAAGGGAAAGGATTCCAAAGAAAATTGTTGAGAAAAACAAAGATGACATCATATTCCATGTTTCCTTTCACGAATGCATGATTGAGGCAGTAGAACCCTGAACCATATGGATTCAGACTTTAGGGTATGAGATTACAAAATATTAAGTTGAGGGGTATGTACAAATGTTTCTAAAGAATATGAAGGATCCCAATGAACCTAGAATTGGGACTTATGCTAAAAATTCTACAAAAATTTACTTGGAGCTCTAGAAGCCCAAAATCAAAAAGAAAGTGGAGAAGACACTTAAAAATGTTGGATTCATAGATGAGGAGATTTTTCTTGGAAGGGCCAAAGGAGAATAGTTGGAGGAAGAATTATTTTTCCTGAGGAGATCCAGCAAGACTAATTCTGTTAAATCCTTTGTAGCCCTTGTAGCAAAGATTGAACCTAGTACCACTGATAAAGGAAAATGTCCTATTTCCTCTGAACTTAATACTAGATTTGGGAAGAGAAAATAAACTCCTTCGGTAGCCCCCTTAAAAGAGAGGAAAGAAAGAGAAAGCAACAAGGGAGAAGAGCCTTAGTGTCACAGATGATCAAGATGAAAATGAAGATGATCCTAATGCAAAATTGGTGAGGAGAAGAAGAGGATGTTTATCCTCTAGTGAAGGTGCTTCTACGGAAGTTGTTGGTTCCAAAAGAGTGCATATTGTATCCTCTTCTAATGATGAGGAAGAGTAATAATTTGATATTCATGTGCATAAAAAACCCGAGTTGAAGAAGTCTAAGGTGTCTGGTGAAGCCTCTACGGACGTGAGAAAAGAATAGGACAATCTAGTAAGTTCTGGTCCCCATTTTAAATTAGAGTCATCTTTCAATACTTTGATACATTTTGAGAATATGCTAAAACCTACAATGAAATACTATGATAATGTTGATGAAGAAGATAAGAAAAATTTTCTTCTAGTTGTCATTTACTATGTTATCAGCTTAGAAGTTAAGTGGGATGATATAAGGAAAGATGTACCTGAGAATATGTGGGAAGCCTTGATGAAAAGTAGATCAAAGGCTATTGAATATGCAGATAAAATCAAGAATGATGCATATAACAAGATTGGGTCTACCCTGATCCCAGAAGATTTGGAGACTCTGAAAAGATTTGTGCAGAGATGTTTCAAATGAAGAAAAGGGTAAATATCTTAATGGCAAGGAATTAAAAGCTGACAAAGAAGATAAAGGAAACAACAAATGTGATCTAGGATACAACAAAAAAATATGGCATGCTTAAGGATACTGAAGATTTTGTTGAGGATGCTGAGGAAAATATTCCTCTTGATACAGGTAATGCAGATATTTCTAAAAATATTGATGTTGAAGTTGATGTCGGTGGTGAAAATGATCCTCTAGAAGGTGAAAAGCAGAATGAAGGTGAAGCTGAGCTTGAAAAGCACAATGATTCTCCTTTGGAGCACACTAAAGGAGAAAAAGGAAATGATGAAAAAGGTAATACTAAAGAAGGAAAAGGTAGTGAAGAATAAGAAAGAGATAATCCAAAAGAAGAGAAAAATAAAAATAGAAAAGATGGAAATGATGAAGAAGATAATAGGGAAAAGGATAAATATAAAGATGAAGATAAAAAGGAAGAAAAGAAAGAAGAAGAAGAGAAAGTGGAAGCAGAAAAGAAGGAAGAAGAGAAGGAAAAGGGAGAGGAAGAAAAGAAAAATGAAGAATCTACTAGGAAAAATGAAGAAAGTCAAAAGAAGATTGTAAAATCTCTTAAGCATCATGGAGAATCATCCCCTAGAAATGATGTTCTGAAAGGCATTCTGTCTAAGTAAATTATATTTTAGTCGATAATCCCTCAGGAGCTTCTACAACTTCATATGATTGAAGGGTTTTTTTTATATGGAGAAGATGTCTCTCGTGCATAAAGTAGTGTTAGGAGATCCATTGTAGGCATCTAGAAGAGAGGAGATTCTTGAAACTCATCATAAGGGAACATAACTTATAGAAGATTCCCTTAAGGTATTGCAGGAGGTCATACCTAGTACATCTATTGATACATCTCTCACCCCTATTGAAAATTTGAGATTGTTGTTAGATTCTTTCAAGGAATATACCTCTGGGCTTAGTTAAAAGACAAAGCAAGAGGTTGAGGAGAAACTAGTAGAGAAAAGGCTATTGGAACTGCATGACAAGTGTGCTCTTGCACACTCAAATGTTGAAAATAATCTAGAAGCTGTGAAGATTTGTGAGTTATAAGAAAAAAAATTCCTTGCTTATTGCTTGAAGTGGAAAGATGCCACTTATAATATTAAGGTTGTTATGGACTCCATTGAGTCCTAGTTGACTGTTGTCTTCGGTACTTACAGTCTATCCAAAGACAGAGATATATCTATTTGGAATGCCATCACTGCGCATAAAGAAAATTTATTTGTTTTACAGAAGAAGAAGAGATTATCAAGAAATTTGATTAGTTGAGTAAAATTATAAGAGTGGAATACACTCTAATTGGCAAGGATTTGGAAAAGAAAAAAGCTTGAGAAGATAAATTTGACTCCTAATACTTCAGATGGTGCATAAGAAACTCTGGTAAAGTTGGAATCCCTAAAAAAAATGTTGGGAGAACGGAAAATCTATATGGGAAGGTATTCTGAAGGAGCTTCAAGGCTTACCATCCTCTGGTTAATACATGTTTCTTTGTTTTACTTGTTTTCATATTTTAGTTTCAGTTGTTGGGACACCCTTTGTCCTTGATGTCAAATGGGGGTAAAGAATGGTGAAATGCTGGTGTTAGGGGGAGTAGTGCTATAAATAAGGAGTTATGTAAATATTTATTTTTGGCACATGTTTCCATCAATGACAAAGGGGGAGATTGTTGGAAAAATGAAGAACATCTCATTTTGTTGTTTTGTGTCGTCACTGATGTCACCATAATATATGAGTTGCAACTACAAGATCAAGTTTGAATTTGTTATAGTATAACAGTTTGGTATCTAAACTAATATGATGTTTACATCCTCCAGTATTTTGGTCCGAATTTTTTTGCTGGTGATTACTGTTATTTGTAGTTTTTGGAAATGGATCGTGGACGTTGGGAACATGTATATTCAATATCTCATGTATTCAAATGCTCGTATGGTGTATTGAGATTACTCTGGTGTTTGCAATTGTGCTATTAGGTTTATCCTTGGATGACCTAATGGATGTAATGTGTAAAGATGAATAAATTGTTAGTATGTGGATATATGTGTGATCTATCTTAGATCCATGCCAACTTGATGTAGCGTGTTGGATGTTTGAAATGCTTTTTGGGAATATTTTTTGAAAGCCTATAGCCGACAAATGGTATTTTTGGTAAATAAAAAGTCATCTAATTAGGTCGACCTAATTGATGCTTGTGGAGAAATTAGATATATATATTGGATAGTGTTTGAAGATTATGTGTGATGATTGTGTTGTGAATGAAAATTGTGAAGAAGAGTGAATATGATGAAGTGTGTGAAGTCAGTTTACTGAGTTTCATTGGAACTAAATCTGCACTCACTAGTTGTACTTTATTAGTTCATTTTCTAGCTATAAGCCATTTTGTTATTGTAATTCTATAGGCAGTGAGCCTTTGTATTTGGATAGTGAGTCTTGACAGTGAACCACCCATTTTGTAATATATTATAACTAGTTATACTATATTGTGAGCTAACACTCACCTTGGTTTTTCCCATTTTGGGTTTTCCACGTAAAAATCCTGGTGTTCATGTGTTTTTTGATCTCATGCTATGTTAATGCTTTTACTTATCTTTGTTGTTGTATGCATTGGAATAATTGGATTGTATCTAATCAAAAAAATTAAGAAGACATTGATTCACCCCCCCTCTCAGTATCTTGGATATTAACATTGGTAAGGGTCCAGTGGAATAAAGACTAGTTACGGCTTGGACTACTTCTAGGGAAAACTTTAGTGGTGAATCTTCACCAATTGGTAAATTTTAGAAATTGGCCAAGTCAAAATTAGTGAATTAATCTCACCCAACAAGGTGTCTAAATTGCCCAAATTTTATGAATTAATGGTCCAATGCATTTCCATTTTCCATCAACTTTTTTTATGAGGCATATTTAAGCAACAAATTCTCCATAACAAATTATGTGTTTCAAATGGATCGATTAATATTTTTCACCTAGAATCCTGGATGCATGTAATAAAACACCTGCATATTCGCCAATACTATTAAAATAACATTGTGTCAGGACCCATTTCACCAATTAAAATTTACAAATAGTTGCTTGTGAAGACCCATTTCACCAATTAAAATTTACAAATAGTTTCTTATGAATACCCATTTCTCCAATAACATTAAAAAAATAATTACATTTGAGGACACATTTTTCCAATTGTCATGACACCTCCATGCTAATTGTAGGGTCATAATCGCCTTGAAAATTACAACATATCATTGCATAAACACACAAGATTCACCAAATTTTTAATATACCATTTAAAAATCTTGTGGAATTTTCCAAATGTGGATTGACATAAATATAATCAAAACTATCATTTATTCTTACACATTTTTTTATGTTCTCGATTTAGAAGTTGGACTTGGAACCTTGAAGTTGATCGTAGGCAAGTTACAAACTTACAACATAGGCATTCCTGCATTAACGAATAGCAAGTTAGTGAAAACCTAGACTTAAAGGTGAGTGATCATTTCTTCATAGTGTTATAAGATTTATTTATCTCTTTTCCATTCTTGCTTCAATCTTAAAGATGATATTGAGTATGGAATGGGATCTATATTCTTTGTCCTTAAACAAGAAGACATTTATTTCCAAATTTTATTCAAAGTGAGAGATCAATATGTTGAGTAGCAAGGGTAAGACTCCTCAAGGTGGTGAAGGGACTGGGAGGCCATCAAAACACCCAAAACATAGAGGTACCATAAAGTCTTACTTTGGAATTAGCAGTGCTTATGATCCATCATATCAACATGGAGCTACATCATCAACTCTTCCACCAAATATTAATGAAGAAGGCATTCACAATACCTCACTGCCACTAAAAGGTCAAGGTGAGATTTTCATTGAGTTAAATGAGTCAAATGAGGATAGAAATACCACAAAAGATGTTCCAAGGGATACCCTGGTTAGCCAAAATGAGATAATTGACTTGGATTAGGATGATGTTGGTAGAAAGAAAAGAAAAGGAAAATCAAAAGTGGGGCATGAGTGGGAAATGACAAGGAATTTTCAACTTGGTTGGTTGTCAAAGTACCCATTCATCATACTAGTGGGGAAAGAAAATAAAGTTGAAACTGAAAGAAAATGCATGTGTATGATTTGTAGTTGGAAATGTAAAAGAGAAAAGAAGTTACAGCTAAAGCTTGACACTATAGAAAAGCAAATCTGTAAGTTTATGAAAAAAAAATCATATACGGAAAGGAACAATCACTCGTACGATGGAGATAAAAGGAAGAATGTCTTCATGTTAATTGTGCCATGGAATATGAAGAGAATAAGAAAAGAATATCAAATCTTGTTGCATGTCAAGGTACAATTGAAGCTCAATTTGGAAAAGCAATGGAAGGAGCACATCTATCAAAAATTGTTTAGATGAGTGTTGTTTTTCATATTTTGTCCAGAGGGCATCCTATGACAGACTACCCAAAATATTTTAATTTTTTATCTTTTTTGGTTGTTCCTCACTGGTCAATAAATGCTAGATGGGAATGGGAAAACTATCTTGCTATAGTGGAAAAGCAAGATTTAAAGGAGAAAGTAAAAGAATCAAACTTCATTGCATTATCTTTAGATGAAGTTACTATGGTAGATAATACTTCTTGGGTATGTATGCATGTGTATACTGTAAAACAACATGTCCACCAAGCTCATCTTCTCTATTCTCATAAAGTGAAGGACTGTTCAACATTGCAATTTAATCTATTTGAACTAGTCAAGAAATATTTGAATGAAATTGTAGGTATGGATGAGTTGAAAATTTCCAAAATGTTGGTGTGTGTAGGAGTTGATGGAGCTACAGTGATGCAAGGTCAAAGGAGCGGTGTTTGCACAAAGTTACAAACTACTTGTGCACCATACATGCTTGGAATTCATTGTATGGACCACATAATGAATTTAGCATTCAAAATCGTAAGCAAGTTTCTTATAGTATCAAAAGTTGAAAATCTAGTCCGCGAGCTCTACGCATACTTCTACTAAAGTCCCAAACATTTCGCAAAATTTCAAAATTTTGCTAAGGGAATAACAATAGGAAACAAGCTTCTCAAGGATTTTGGTACTAGATGTATCTCCCTGCATTGACCATTGTAAAAAGTTATTTCAAAATATTAGTCCTTGATTGGAGTAATGTATGAGCATCACAACACAGTAGACAAAGCTCCTGACCTCTTACATAGGTTAAGTGATATAGAGACACTCTTGACTTTAGCTAGTCTTCTCCCCATGCTGGATGAAATAAACAATCTTGTGAATAAATCCCAAGATAGAACTATGTATATTTATGAATATGGTAAACTACGTAGACA
This sequence comes from Sequoia sempervirens, assembly GCA_007258455.2. Lineage (NCBI taxonomy): Eukaryota > Viridiplantae > Streptophyta > Pinopsida > Cupressales > Cupressaceae > Sequoia > Sequoia sempervirens. The sequence goes on along the minus strand of VDFB02086081.1, from coordinate 32,416,029 downwards.
TACATGCATGGCCCTCGATCATCTATATCTAGATCTAACAGAAGAAAGCCCAAATTATTTCATGTGGTAGAAAACTATTGATTTGAGTAAGCCTGATAATTATTTACAATTTAATGTAAGCGAGAACTTATGTATTTGTGTACGTGGATATGAGACACCAATGTAGGTCATTGTAAGATAGCTAAGTGCTCTATTAGAGAAGTAATTGTTAGAAAGAAGTATTTTAACGACATTGTTAAATCTATTAGTGATAATTTGAAGGAAATTAGAAAATGTTTTTCCTTAGAGATTTATGAAAGATTCCCTTGACATGAAATACTTGAAGCCATGGGTATTGTGTGTCCTCAATTTTGAGTAAATTGATATAGCCCAAAATATTTTCATCAAAAAGTAAATGAAAATAAGTTTAGAGAATAATGTAAGAATTTTGCAAGAAGTATGATGGACTAGTATCATTCCATGGGAATAGAGAAGGCCTTTGAATTGGGATCAATAACAAAGGTTTGGACAAACTTACGTCAGAGTGAAATGTAACACCCCTCCAATTTGCTATGTTTTCTCTGACAGTTCGGATACATTGATAGACCATATTTTATGTTATTATTATTCGATTGCTGACAGTGGAGTGATGATGGTGTTATATTTTGATGAGATGATACACTATGTGGATGCTTATTGTTTTATGTTATGATTTTGATTATCATAGTTGTTATTTGAGATAATATTGAATATGCTCATGTGTTGATTATTGATTTTTTGTTTCATCAATCTTGATGTGACTGTATTGGTGAAGAGGATGGGATTGCATCACTCACATGCGAGTGCCCCACGATTCCACGATTCTCTCTTCACAGTGTGTATGATTTATTATCTAGATACATGTACGACATATGCTTTGTTGTAGGTTTTCAAGTACAGGACAAAGGCTTCACTTGGATTCATAGGTTTGAGTGTGTCCACTAGCCAATAGTAATGTTGATTGGGAGATAGTAACGGGCTACCTAGTCAAACCTTTACCCTAGTATAGTGTGTCGTCAGTCCATGTATTAGTCGCATTCTTTATCCACGTTTGCCTTGTTATTTTAATTATTGTGCAAGGTTTTTTTGTGAGAAATAATTTATAATGTTATGATTCATTATTTAATTAATCTGGATTATTGATGTTAAGGCTTTATAATTGATAAGTTAATTAATTTAATTTATATTATAAAGTGATTTTATTATTAGATTAAATTTGATTTGAAATAAATAAGTTATTTAAATTTCAAATGCATAATATCTATAAAAGATCTTTGGAAATATTTGTGGTTATTTTAGAAAAGATATTTGTTTTGTAACTGGAAGTTAGAAGATATTTTACTACGGTAGTTGAAAATTGATTCCCGGAGAGAATTATTGAAATGGAAAAGAAAGGAAGTTATTTTCATGGAAGAAAGAGAGGATGTTGAAAATGGTTGAATTGTTTTGGGGTTTTTAGATTTTAATATTAGAAGCGCTTGAAAAAGTTTGGGGATCTAGTTTTGTTGCATTCTTTTGGTTCTAGATTATTTTTTGTTCTCTGGAAAGTGGTAATTCTTTTGGGAAGAGGCCTTGGCAAAGTTGGAAATTAAAGGGAAGCTTTGCATCAAACTTCGAATCAACAAACCTTTGGGAATAGGTTCTTTATTGTTTTCGTAAATTTAATTTGAAAAGGTTATTTAAATTATTATTGTTTTGCAAATTGGAAAGGTTTCCTGTAGAAGAGGATTTCATTATTTGTAGAAGCTTTTGTTTTTAAAAGATTGCCGAGAATATTTACAGCCTCTGTAGAATATATTTTAAATCCTCTATTAAAATGAATTTTTAGAAATGGATTTACCCTGAAGGAAATTATAGTTAAATTGTTGAACCTCTATTGAATTTAAATTGAAACTGTAGAAAACTTCTTTTTGTGAAAGTTGGAAATATTCTTCTAGAAAAAACGTATTTGTGAAAATTAATTGCCCATCTAGAGAAATTGCTTGAATAAATTTATATATACATATATATTGAAATATATATGTACCTATAAATATATATTATATATAAATATTTTATTATATTTGGGGGTACTGTATATTTCCTGTAGAAAATTCATTTTGAATTCTTTTATGAAAATCACCGTACGACGAATGTTTTAAAAAAAATAAAATTAAAAATTATGGTGTGGGTTGGGGCTACCACAACTACCCTCACAAGGGGAGGCGGAATGTGAGGCAGCGCACAACGCTTCCACATAGGTTGTGGTCCCTATGGGGAGGGTTGTGTAGCAACCCAACCCATGGTAGGGTTAAACTCTGCGATTCTGTAGAGTGCGATTCATATTTTTTTAATATGTTTTTTTTATTACTATATATATATATTATAATATATATATAATATGTATGTATATAATTGCATGTGTTTTTTTCTATATGGTTAATTTAAAATGCATAGTTGAGATTGTTAAAATGTTAATTTAAAAAGTATAATTGTTTTTATAATTAAATAATATATATTTTTATATGTATATATAATTATATATAATTATATATATTTTTAATGGTTTTTATTGCAATAGGTGCATGCAAGCATGAATAGTTAACTTTAAATGATTGATTATTTTAATTGAGGAAGTTGAGTTAATTATTATGAGTAGTTGTGAAACTGAAAATTAAACATTTAGTTTAATTTGTTGTTGATTTATAAATTGGAGTTATGTTTAAATGATGTATTTTAAATATGAGTTATTGATTTATTTGGATTTAGGAATCCTAATGGTAGTTCATTTAATTACATGAGTTTCTTGTTTTTAATTATGTATTCTTCTGTATTAATGTATTGGGAGGATATTTCTTATTGTGGAAATATAAGTCTTACAGATATTTTAAAATTGAGAAAGGGTTGTTGTGTCTTTGGTTTACCCTCTGAGATTTCTGGGTAGTGCACGTAATTGGGATTCAGTAGTTGACATCCGTAGGGATTTGCTACCTCTTGAGTTATGGTGGTTATTTGATATCAATTTTAGTGCACTATCTACCATTGGGTTGTGGAATAAGTATATTGTGTTGTCAATAGGGGAGTGGTTTTCAATGGGGGCCAACACACAAAGTGGTGCAAGACAACTCGTGTGAGAGTCAGTCTAATCAGTGGAAATTAAATAACCTATATTAGGGGAAAGGGTAGCTTAATACATTTAACTTGATAATTTAGCCTCGCTCATTGGCTCAAGGGATTGTATTAGACTTGAGATGAGTTGGGAAGGAATAGAATGGAAAGATCATTATCTTGTCTTCTTGAAAGATAATTGATTCCACATTGGTATGCATGTGGGGCCAAAGTTCATGAGAGGTTACCAGGGTAACCCAGAATGGGGGTCGAGACCTAGGAAGATCTCCAAAGGATAACCAATGCAACCTTTGTGATGACACTCCTCTTATGAAAAAAGTTGGTTTGTATTGTACAGTGGATGTACTTGATTCAGTGGTTCTGGAAGCAATCTAACCTTATGTTATGTGTTTACTAATACAGTGTTTTTTTGTATGCTACCTGTGTCTAGAAATAGTATGTTTGTCTTGGTTGCCTTTTACTATCTCCTAGCACAGGGGTTGGGCCTACGGGTACCACATGGCTGGGTGGATCGTGTACCTTACACTGTTGGGATTTCTCCGCTTGTTCGGGATGGCGAGATCATCCAGTTCGGAGAGCTCATGCGTATCTGTGGATATATTACTTCTCTTATGTTCATTGTATCAGTGGGACACTATGTATTTATACTTCTCATTTATAATCGAGGAAGATTTGTTTATATTGTAATTGTATCATTTTGAATGATCTATCTCATCTTGGAGATGAGCTTTGTAATGGTCTATTGACTTAATGTAATCTTTGGAAGAATTTATTTATTTTACTTGTATATTATGCAATGGGTTAATGCTTTGATGTATGTTGTTTATCATGAGTTAATTTCATTTTCTATAGTTAGATTAATTTTGTAAGTTTTGGGATTCACATGTAGACACGTTGTGTGGCCTAGAGTATGTATGTGTTTAGAGTAGATTATTTTACTTTTTATTGAACATACTCTTTTTTAAAATAAATTAGTTGAACTTCCGCAGTGTTGCATCATCCTCTAGGTTATGTGGCGGGGTTTTACATGAAATATTGTGTAGTTCGATATCAAAATATTTCAAACTTGTTGATTTATGTCAAATAGTGATATTAGGGTTGGTGGAGGATGAGAGAGTTTTCAACTCATTGGAGTTTTTGAAATCAAAGTTAGGAAAAAAACTAGTCAAGAATTTGGAAAATTTCTTGAGGATGAAAGGAACTGTGTATAATTTCAAAAAAAATCCTTTTGAAAGGGCACTCACAATCTAGAGGTCCATATGCGAAAGAAGAGGGTTGTGCAAAACTCTCATTCCAAATGCTAGTACTGGTGGCATTGGTAGAGTCAATGGGACAAATGAAAGTGACACAATGAATATTGAATTTGAGACATAGGCCAAATAAAATGAAGACCAAACTTAGAATCAAGACGACTCTTTTACTTTATCTCAAGTTGAACTCCAGTTTCAAGAACCTGACTCCATTTGGGAAATGGATGTGAATTAGAAAATTTTATGTATTTATACCACACTTCATGAATCATTTTCCAAACTTTAGTTGATATTTTATATTGTATTCCATGAAATTGTGAATCATTGCACTTCATGAATCATATTCCAAACTGTAGTTGATAATATTTTATATTGTATTCCATGAAATTGTGATATTTTATATTTTATATTATATTCCATGGTATTGAATTTGATATGTGATTCTACATTATTTTTAAAGAACAACACTTATCACACTACTTATAAATTCCTATTGAATTTTCATTCACACAATCTTTGATAGATAACTGAAAGGAATATTAATCCATTCCTTGAACAAAAGCTAATAGTTCAACATCCATAGCTTATAAATAATCATTGATTATTTTGAGTCAAAAGATAGTGAATACAATACTGAGGAGCAAGATAGGTCAATATTATATTAAAAATTAAAGAAATGCACTTAAGTATTTGAGTCAACTTTTGTTATTATAGAGAAAAATTATGACATTTCCTAATATCCTATATGTGCTATCAAATAGCTTACAGTAGGCATCCCAAAAGATGCTTAAATTTGGTTGTCTTTCTAATATGGGTGTTCTATTGATTTGGAAAGTGTCATAAGGCTTAGGGTTCTTGTTGTTATTATGTTCTAGGGTTTATGTGTGTTCTAAACCCTCTCAAAAACCCTAGGTTTCTTTTCCTTTTACCTCCATTCTAATAATCTAATTTGAAGTTGATCGGGTTTTACCCATTCCCAGTCTCTTAAGTCATATCTTATGCATTTGTGTCTATTTACTCACCATCCCCTTGAGCCTAGTGTTCCTGGTTGCTACTAGTAGAATCCTTATAAATATTTCCTTGTCTTATGGGAGTCATAATTTTTTTTAATTCTTGTTCTTTCCCTAAGTTTGGGTTTTAATATTCACTCAATATCGTTCATGTTATAAACCTAGGCAGGCAACCCCTTTTAAGTTATGTAAAAAGTGCACGTGCTTGTTGAAATCCTTTGTTATGCTTGGTGGGTCCCATTGACTATTTTCTATTCGTCCCCCTCCATCTTGTGGGAATAAATTAATAAAATTAAGGATCCAGTGGGATAGTAGGAAGATGACACCTGGCCACCCTTTTGGTGAGTCCTACCATTGCTTGAAGGAACCGATGAATAAAGGTGTTCAAATCAATGGTTACTATGGTTTTTTGAAAAAAAAATCTTAGCGGTTCCCTATCTCCCCACTACCATAAGATGCACACACTTTAAACCCAAAGGGAAAGTGGGAAGGTTGACACGTAGGTAGTTTCAATGCTTGTGGAGATGGTGGAGCCCGCGGAGTGACACAGAGATAAATCCGCATGGCATTTTTTTATTAGTAAATGGAAATAGCCATTTGTATTCAAATTTTCAAACTTATTTATCCAAATTTGAGTCATTTGTTGGGCCATCTCACTATGAGATCGATAGTTAAAATTCAAAGTTCAATATTGAGGGAAAATGAGCTATATCAATTGTTTTGGTTAGCACGAGTGAACCATAATGGCAGATATGACGTAGAGCTACCAAATTTCCAATTGGTATGTTTTAAAGCCATAAAAAATTTCTTTAAAGTATAATTGTGAACTGTTAAAGCATTTAATGTGTCTAAGGAGTTCTCACTAAAATTTTCAAGCTTGTTCAATGACAAGAATTAGGGTTTTCAAGCGTCTGCAAAACTAGTAAGTAAAATTGTTATCCTGCTTCTCAATTGTTTAAATTTTTTCTATAAGTAGTCATTCTATCATTGGGTTTTTTCATTTTTTTGCATTTCTTCTTAGGTTTGACATTCAATTTGAACGATTATCCTATTTAGTCCTATTGTTTCCTTGCATCAACCTATACCCTAGTTATAAGCTTGTAGTTTGTTGAGCAGTAAACCCTAGCTTGCATAAAATTTGTTACTATGACACCCAAAGTCAAAGCATCCGCATGAAAAGACCTATCTTATGAGTCAAATCCCACTAAAAGACCTTTGTTACAGGACTTATCCAAACAATTGGTATTGTCAACCTTTGAGAAATCAAAGGGACAGCTTATGTACTTTGGCCCTAGAACTAAATTTGGCATCACTAATTATTATTTTACAATTAAAGATGTTGCCCTACTATACTCCGAATGGAGTCTTTTCCAGGGATGGTTTGGAAATAGGAATGTCGGTATCCCTTTTTGAAACCCTTGGAGATTAGACATGGGTAAACTGGTTGTACCCAACATGTTCATGGATGTTGATCTTCTCAAAGAAATTGCTGCAAACTATGAACCTCTAGTTAGGGTTGTTAGAGCTGATGATGGACAAAATCTGGTATGCGTTAATATGGAAGAAGTTCCATATGTGTTCAAGTTGAACACTTGGAGTAGTGACATGGTTAAGATTGATGAGCAGATGTTGAGGGAGGAGTACAAAAGGGTAAAACACAACTTCAAGGTGTTGGTATTAATCAATCTATGATATCAATAGGGAAGGAAATCAATAAAAGAAATATTAATTTTGGACCCTCTAATGTTGAGCCCCTCCCTATTAAGTATTTCCAACAATATTTTTAGAAGACCTTTTACTCCCTCTGCCAAATTCTAGGGTTTGATCCTGGCTCTAGCATGCCAATGGCCCATATGTACATGGTTGTGGGTGTCCAACACCTTAACATAAATACCTTATATAATTTTTTCACCTATATAGTAGAGGAAATTCACAAAGGATCAGTGGCCTTGAAGGGTGGGAAACTTGGTGTTAGATTTTGGTGGTTTCTGTTGAGAAGTAGTGCCTCAAATTACTAGCCTATATCAACGATTGGGCATCGACATGTTGTTGGTCGCATGTTAAGTTGGTTGAGCTTTATACTTGCTACTTAGTCTACTTTAGAGTATCGACGATTGACAGTTGGATGGATTGGAAATCAAAGTTCAGTTGTTGAAAGTTCTTAAATGTTGTGAAGTCTTTGACATCCCCGACCTCTGATAGCTCTGATGGTGCCTTGGTCCAACATTCAGGTATCAACATATCAGAGATGTTGGGGGTTTGAATGGAAATTTTGTAAATTTTTACTTGACACCCAATCCTCTGATGCTCTAATAGCTCTAACACTTTGATTAGCCAATAACAATGAAGAGTCAAGGGAACTTGGCAGTGATGTTAGCTCAAAGTCAAAATTTCAACGTGTCGACACATAGTATTTTGTGGGCGGTTATATTTAAACCCGAACTAGTTCATCTACTCAATGCATGTGGGATAATGAATAGCTTACAGTTAAAGGGAAGTGTCATCGATGGGACTATGTTCCATTGGTAGGACTATGACTTGAGTCCCCTCGATGGTCCGATAAGGAAACTGCTAAGTGATGGTTTGTCTACTATAACAACTGGAAACTGAATTGGTATCTTTCCTACATGGGTCTGGTGATACAGATAGATAGGAGAATTCTCTTAGAAGGGAAAATTGTTGTATGTGCAATACATTGTAATAGTGATTGGTATTGTAGAGTTTGATGAGAGAACAAGATTGATCAAGAATTGTAATGCTACCTAAATTGTATGTTGCAAATAGACATCTAAGAGGGGAAAACTGTAACTTTGTATGTGAATCTTCTTCATTTTAATACAAAGAGTTTTTCTAGGTGTGGTGGGTTTTTCTCATGAAAGGGTTTTCCCATGTAAATACTGGTGTCTACTCTGTGTTGTCTTAATTTTTTCTTATTTTTTCCTATTAATGTGCATCTCTAGTGTATTGTAATTTGAAATTTAAACCTTAAGTCTTCATTCTCTTCTTAGAATTGTCATTAGGAAAGTGATTCCACAACTTTTCTTTCCTTACAAGTGGTATCAGAGCTTGGCCAGTTGTATTATCCTTGTCAGTTAGGTGGGTTTTTTATGCCAATTCTGAAGTGGTAGTCTTGTAGAGGAGTTTGGTAATTTCATTTGCAGATTAAGATGGAAAGCACATTAGGGAAGATTGAAATTGAGAAGTTCAATGGTGGAAATTTTGAATTGTGGAAACTCAAAATGGAAGATTTGCTAGTTGATAGAGATCTCTAGACTGCTATTTCTAGAATGAAACCTTCAGGTATGAAGCAAGAAGATTGGGACCTCGTAGACAAAAGAGAAAAGGGTTGATAAGACTCTATTTAGAAGACTCTATTCTTCTGAATGTTCATGAAGAGAAGTCTACATCTTCTTTTTGGAAGAAGTTTGGTGACATTTATTAGGGAAAGTCCTTGGTGAATAAGCTATTCTTAAGGAAGAAGTTGTACTCTTTGAAGATGGAGGAAGGGGCATTTTTGGTTGATCATGTGAATACATTCAATATGCTAATTTCTCAATTAGCATTTGTAGGTTAAAGATAGATGATGAAGATCACTGTATACTCTTTTTGTGTTCTTTGCCTGATTCTTGGGATCATTTAGTGGTGGCGATTGGGAGCATGACAACCACTTTCAAAATGGAAGATGTGGTTGCTTCATTGTTGTCTAAGGAGAAAGAAATATTCTAAGATGGAAAAGGAGGCTCTTGTTGTTTGAGGTAGATCAAATTTGAAAGGAAAGAAGAAAAAAAAAATTCTAAATCTAAGTCTGAAGGGAGATCAATGTCTCTTGGAAAGAAGTCCAAGGTGAAATACTGGAATTTTGGGCAGCTTGGTCATGTCTACAAGGATTACAAAGAGGAGAAAAAGAAGAAGAAGAAACACAACTCTTTAGATAATGATTCTTTTTAGAGCGATGTAGATGCCTTCATTGCAGCCTTGGTGAATCAGGCATTAGATGATGTCTAAATGATTGACTCGGGGGAATCTTTTCATATGACATCTCACAGAGATTGGTTTACAAAATATGAAAAGTATACTGGTGGAAAGGTGTATCTAGAAAGTGACATCTTTGGATATTGTTGGTCGTGGAAGATTCAAAATTCAATTTCTTGATGGAAGAATCAAAGGGATTGCTGGTGTAATGCATATACCAGGTCTGGCTCAAAATTTACTATCTGTAAGCAAGCTGAAAGATGTTGGCATTCAAGTTTCAGTGTTGAAGGGTGGCTACAAAATGACAAGAGGCTCGATGGTGCTGGCTAGGGGTGCTTGAATTGGTACTATGTACAAACTAGATGCACATGTTGTTTAATGCAACAGTGTCTCTGAAAAGTCAAGTAAGGGTGCTCAAGTAGAGGAGACTGAAGTTCCTCTAGGGGAGAATTCTCTAGAGGTGAAACTTCCTACAGAAAATACCATGGTCTAGCATCAAAGGCTTGGCCACATTGGTGAGAAAGACTTAAAAGCTTTGAAAAAAAAAAACCTAGTTGAAGGGTTTGATGATTGTAACCTTGAGTTCAACTTTTGTGAACATTGTATATATGGAAAACAACATCATGTTTCATTTTATTCTAGTCCTCATAAATCTTTTGGTGTTCTGGATTATATTCACTCTAATATTTTTGGTCTAGTAAATGTTACTTCGTCATCGAAATAAAAATATTATATTTCTTTTATTGATGATTATTTGAGAGGGGAATTTATGTACTTTTTAAAAAGTAAATCAAAAGTCTTCAGTCGGTTTAAAGAGTTTAAAAACTTGGTAGAAAAATTAAATGCTTGAGGATAGATAATAGCAGTGAGTTTTGTTCTACATATTTTGAAAGGTACTGTAAATACCATGGAATAAAAAGGCATAAAATGACACCTTATACTCCACAACAAAATTGAGTTGTTGAAAGGTTGAACAAGATGCTGATGGAAAAGGTGAGAAGCATGTTGAGCAATACTAGTCTGGAGCAGAAGTTCTAGGCCAAGGATGTGGCTACAAAATGTTATTTAACAACTCAATCTCCCTCTTCCATAGTTGTTGATAAGATGCCTATGGAAGTTTGGTCTGGTAAGAAGCCCTCTTTAAGACATATAAGAGTCTTTGGCTATGAAGCATATGTTCATGTCCCAAATGAGAAAAGATCTAAATTGGAAAGTAAAGTTGAAAATTTTATCTTCATTGGCTATTCCATCAGTGTGAAAGGATACAAGCTTTGGAATCCAATGGTTGTGTTATCAAATTTTCACTACAGCTCAATTTGATAGAGTTGGTTTGTTCAAAGATTCATTTTAAGGTCAAAATTTTAATTTACATCTGCACATGTTTAACCATTGCAAGTGTTTGAATTATTGTGTGTCTTGAAATGCAATGTGTTTAATTTTTCTGATATCAATTACAACATTAAGTATTGCATGAAATGGAAATGAGATGCTTTCATTCTAATATTCAATTACAATGTTCAAACATTGTTTAACACAAAGGAGAAAAGTACAGAATTGAGCAAGTGTTTCTTGAATGTTGTATTTATATTCATTGGGTAATAAAGAACCAAATGTCCCACACAAGTCGTGGGAGTAGCTGTGACAATGTAGCAACAAAAACATTCTACACTATTGAAGATGAAAGAAAAGAAGACACATAAGAATGAACATAATCATCATTTCCTATAAGTCTTCAAGTTGATTCTGGAATGGAACACCATCCTTGTTCCAGAGCTCCTGATAGACCTGCAAGAGATATCAAAATTTGTTAGAGCTCTGACTATGAACATTCCTATGTGAATTATCAACAATAATGGAGAATGTTGCTAATGATACATTGAAACAATTGAGCAAGAACAAGAAATGTGCCAAGAGCCAAGGAGGAAACATAAAAATAATATATATTTTTTTATCTAACATTGTTTGTTTCCATGTGCAGGTATAGGACAAGCCATGCTCCTGATCTAGATAGAAAATCATAAAGCATGTGGTGTAAAATGGGCTCCCACAAGGGTTGAGACCCAAGATGCTATTCCCCAAGCATCCAAAGAGAGGCTAATGAAGAAAAAAATCCAAAATTTTTCAAGGAAAGGTATCCATCAGATGAAGTGCATCGCAAAGTGCCAAGTGGACTCAAACAGTTGACCATTTAGGATAGTCAACTCTCAAGGTGCAATGAATTAAAATTCATGAGTGATCAACTATTCAAGTGCATGATCTCATAATGTGATAGTGAATAGGCATACATAATTCCTTGTTATAAATCATCAATTACAGCTGAAGAAAATGAAAATCTCAAGAACATCATAACAAAGTGCTTCATATTTCAAAATATTTCATGCAAGCATTGCATTCATATCATCATTTTGTTGTTCAAGAGATAAAATGCATGAAGAGTACATAGGAGGGGTTGGCTCCATCAGAGACAAAGTGACAAGTGGTTGTAAGTGGGTTATTAAAGGAAAAGGATGAATGCAAAGAGGGCATGCTAAATCAAAATGCAAGGCATCAAGTATTTGAAGGCTAAATGAAATGTGGAACAACATCATACATGGAGGTAATTTGCAAATTTTTAACTTGTTTATGTATCTTGGTATCATTAGTATGAGAGGAAAAGTCTGATTACATGACTCAACGTTAATGTGAAACACAAATGAAGCATAAGATTGTGAAAAGAAATGAAATATGTATGTTTTGAAGCATGAAATGTATTGACGTCATGACAAATGGCCAAAAATGGACCACTGGAAACATCATTAAAGGAAGCAAAGTGTAGAGTTTAAATCAATTTCAACACATTGATTCAGTGTTTCCATTAACATGAGCTGAAAGGAGATATGTCCCATTTAAAATGGAAGGCTGGAAGTGCATTTTCTAGGAATCAAATGCATGATAAAACATCAAAGTATCCTACAAGAGTATCATAGTGGCTAAGTGCAAGATCTGTGTGGAGTGAATGAATATGCTACTATGTAATGCATTGAAGTACAAAGGAATGAATTGAGTAAATTCTGAGTCAAGCAAGTCTACATCCTAAAAGTAAAGCATTCTGGAAGTGAACAAATGCAATGGTACCAAAAATCATTTCAAGCTTTTGAGTTTTCAAATACAGAAGCAAGTAAGTGAGCTATAGTAGGAAAATAATGTGCAACTATGAAATGAATTGAACTAAACATTAAAAGAAATTTTATGATAGTCAAGTATGTTCATAAGATTGAATTTCATCATTGATACAGTTTTAATGAGAAAATGCAGTAGAACAGTGGGGCCATTTTGAGCTTTTGAGTCATGGGTTTCAAATGCAGAAAGGAAGAAGTGATTCAGGTTCATTCAAGCATACAGGAAAACCCCAGTTCCATGCCCTCATACCCACGGTCTGGAAAGACTTTTTTCCTTCTTAAGTCATAATACCCACTTAGGTTTTATGTTCAAAATACGAATACAAGGTGAAACGACAAGGATTTGAGCCTCAACAATAGAGAAAATTGTAAGAAATGATGAAATCAAAGCTACAGGCCCGCGGCCAAGAAGGGTTTTAAAAACCCAAAAAATGAAAGCTTTCATTTGAAAAATGTTTTCATTCAACAATAATACCATTTGCACATTGTGGTCCAAGCCCTGTAAGTTTTCATTCGACAAAAGGAAGGAGAACACATAGTGAGGTCATGGCCTCTACAATGACCTTCAATATTTTCTTCACAAAGTTCATATTTTTTTCAAGATAAAGCCTCGATAAGCTTTATTTAAGAGGGAAATGTATATGGAAATGGAGAAGTAAAAACTTACCTTTGTATTTCTATAGAGAATCACCTCAAAAACCCATGGCCAAAGCCGCACAAATGCTCAAAGTAAGCCCTCCATAGACAACCATAAGAATGGAAAAGTTTTGACACAAGAAAGGCATAGAAAAAAGGAATCAAAAATGATGGAAACTGCAACCTATGAGGCCCTATTTTTCCATCAAATGAAGCTAATAGGAAAACAAAAACACAGTAAAAGCTTACCAGTAATGAGGAGGGTTGAATGCATCCAGATTCATAGAAGGAGGAGCTCGATGGTGTCTTCAAAGACAAAACCCTAGACTTCCCATGGCAAGGTAAGCAAAGCCACATTTTTCACTAAGAGGCCAGTGATGCAAATGACTTGCAAGACAAACATTACAAAAGCCTTTTGTGTTTTAGGGTTTTCCCATATAATCGGCCCCATTTGATTTTTATCACATTACTTTCATTTTCAAATGCTTTTCCATTGCCTAGGCCGATAAGCCTATGGCTTATTTTTATTTTCCTTTGATTTTTTTTTAGAAAATCAATCACATGATGAGATTTTGGTCCCTTCTAGGGTAGCCTCCTTTGTTGCCTTAGGCAAAATTTCATGCCTAGTTTCCTTCACAAATCAAATGATGAGTCTAGGTAATCAAAACAAAATTCCTAAGTGAATGAGGGATTTTTTTTTATGAATTTTTATATAAAAATCAATCATGAAAAGGAGCATTGAATGTAATATATTGATTTTTTGCAAAAAATTAAATGCAAAAATCAATATAATTGAAGATCAAAAGAGGTAAATCGAAGAGTTGAAGGCAATTTTGGAAAAATCAAATTTAATAGGGAGGGCCTTAACATTTTGTAATTCAGAAACTGCAAGATGTAAAACACTAACTAATCAATGTTTCTATAAATTGCTTGATTAAGTTGTTATTTTAAATGTAATTATAGTGCACTTCAATTCACAGTGGGACTTTCCATTTCATGTTCAGTTCCTAGGCAGATTTGGAAAGGAGGTGGCGGTTTGAGCTTTCTATTTTCAATTCTGGATAGTTGGAACCTAATCTTTTGGGGGCTTTTTGGATCAACCCTTGGGAGATGACAACTTTCTATCTTTTTTATGTCATTTGGAGATGTTTTGGAGACTATTATTTAGGTTTTTTGGAGGAGCTCAAAAATGTTGAATGAGCTTTTTTTTTGGGCTTGATTTTTCTATTTTGCACCGTGGGTCACTTGATGCTTTTATATTGGAGAAAATTTGAATTTCACAGGGTTCACATTTTTAGTTTCTTACTCTCCTATGCATTGCAGAGAGAGTTTTGTACACTTTTGAATTAGATTTTGATGCCTTGGCTCCTTCATTTGCAATAAAAGCACCAAAAATTTCCTTCCACTTTGCTTATCAGGGGCTTAGAGTAATAATCTAATTTTTTCTATGATTCAAAGTAGCGGATCCTTCTTGGTATTGTTATTGTGTGTTATAATCAAGAGTGACAAATAGTGTAGGTTGCATATTGTATTCATTGTTTAGGAATCTCTATGAAAAATACTAATGTGCTAGGTGTTCTAAAGTGGATTGTGAGAACATATTGCCTTGTGATAGTGGTGTTGTGAGTCAATTTTGTCAAAATCTCAAATTTATAGTTGGTCATCATTAGCTATAGTTTTCTTTTTTTAATTTTCTCTCTCTCCTTTTCCTCAAAAAATTCATAGTTTAGGTGATTATCTAGAGGGAACCAACCCTAATCTAGAGATTCACTCTATTGCATAGACTAGCCACAAGTCTAGAGCATTTCCATGTCTAGGAAGGATAAACAAGCCCAACTTGTTTGAGGGTGCAATCTTGATCTCCAACAGTTTTTGGCACGCCTAGTGGGACTCCAAGAGTCTTATTTTTTAGATTTTTTCATGATTGGAAGTTGCTTTATGGTATATGTAGCAATGTTTTCTGTCTAATAGAGGTCTTGATGTATATACTTGGTGACTCCTAACTATAGTTTGACTATAGATTTCTTGTTGAAAACTTATGAACAAAATTTAGACCTGATCAAGCCCAATTCCATTCGAGTACTTACAACTCTCCCCACCAAGAAGAAGATGTAGAACTCCAAAGAGAATGTTTGATCCAGCAAGAAGAGCTAAATCCACTCCTCCCGGGCTTAGTCTGATAGTCTCTGTGAGAAGGAGCACAACCCCAGTATCTCAAGTAGCTCTAATGGCAAGACTATTTTCCTTTGCACCATTCAACGGAGGCAGTCCATTGCTATTGGAGAGGCATGATGATATTCTAGTGGTTGCTTTGAAAGGGCTGCCATACTTTACTAGAGAAGATCAAACTACCTCAATCAAGCACATTCGAGATGTGTCCGCACTTTTTTCAGTACACAACATCATGGAGGAGAACGTGGCCCTAAGATTATTGGTTACCTAGTTAAAAGGAAAATATTTACAGTGGTTTTGGGGGCTGCCAGATAATTCAATTACCACTTGGGACCAACTTGGTGATGGTCTACATAGGAAATTTTTAGACAAGTCTGACCATCTCTCCTTATTAGAATAGCTGAGCACTATCAAGCGTGGTCCACATGAGCACCTAACTGATTTTAACTACTATTTTCAGCAAACCTGGGATAGAATTCCCTTGATTTTCAAGCCCTCACCTGAGCACGCATTTCTATTTTACCTTAAAGCCCTAAACCCTTAGATTTCAGTCATGATCTAGTCAATGGGGGGTTTCACATTTTCCAATGCTTATGAAATTGCAATAAGCGCTAAAAAATGTCTTATTCAGGTGGGTAAGATTGCTCCTAGACAACCCATGCCTATATTTCTTGATATTCAATCACCGATAAATCTACCACCTATAGATTCTATACTTGTTGTACCATCAATAGGTTATCAAGTAGCCAATCAAGAAAATGTTGTCCCTAAGCAAAATAAGGAATTTCAAGAAATTAAGAATATGTTGTAGTCTTTGGGAAAGACTTTTAGCAATGAGTTTGTAAGCCTCAAAAAATAGGTCGGTCAAGAACAAAGGCCTAATCCAGTCCATTTTCAGCCAAGTCAATAAAATAGAGGACCCTTCCAAAATGATTATCAAAAGAGAAATCCTAATCCAAGGCCTTTCAGACCTTATGATCCTAATATTCCTGCCCCTTCAAGAGAGCTTGTACCTCAAAACAATTTGGCTCAAGAGCAAGAGTGGTGTTACCCTTGTAATCAACCTCACAATTAGGTTGAGTGTATGAACAAAGTGGGAAATCAGGCTTTGATTGTGCAGAGTAGCTATGTTATTCAAGAGAACTTAGCAAATGAAGATGGAGAGCAACAAAGCAGTTTTGAAATTGCTTTGATGAATTGGTAGAATGTTGATTTTTGTGCAGTCAATCATTATCAAGGCCTAAACTAGCAAGGCTCATCTATTACAGTAAACACAAGAGAAAAAAGAAGAGCAATGGATGCTGGCCAAAAAGCTATAGGTGTAGAACAACAAGCTACAAACTCAGGGAAGGAAGTTGTAAGAGGTCAAAACCAGCCCATTTCATCACAAACTGCTCCAAGGATGCACCCAAAGGTGCATATTCTACAGAGAGAACAACAAAGAACAAGTGATACAACTGGACCTTCTGGTCTACAAAAGGTAAATCTTGTATCTTTCAATGTAGTAGCGCATTTAAAGAAGGCTACAGTGAGCCTATCTATTATGGATGCACTTCATATCCCTAGACAAAATGAATTGTTGTAAAATTCTTTGTCTGAATTTCCATCATTAGATGCTTCAAATGTAGAAAAGAATATAATAGTTCTTGCTAATAGTCCAGAAGTGAAAGGTAAGCAGCCAAGTAGAGAAGTAAAACATGCACCCTTTTACTTGAGTCTTATAAATGGGGACAAACTTGTCTACAACTGCATGATAGATTTTAGAGCTAGAGCTTCATGATGCCAAAGAGTGTAGCTGATAGATTAGGTTTAGCTTATGAACCTATAGCAAAAGGTGTAGTACAATTGGATGGTTCTGCTATCCAAGTAGAAAGAGTTATTAAGAATTTATCCCTCACACTTCATGCTTTCCCAAACTTATTTGTCCCACGGTACATTCATGTAATTGAACTTCCACCTCAATTTACATTGTGTCTATCTAGAGACTTCACTGCTAAATTAGGAGGCTTCCCATCTGTTGATTGGTCACATTTGTTCTTTAGAACCCGTTATGTCACTAAGGTAGCCATTAGGTCTGAACCTTTGGCCAAAGATCATATTGAACCTTATATTCCTAGCCTAATTAATGCCAACCTTTGCACCACATATGGGTTGGAGAATTAGCCCATGGCCTCAAATCCCAATACACCTAATAAAGGGGAAAATATGGATGAGTTGGCCACCTCAGGTCATAGCCTTGATCCTTCCAACTACATTGGGAAGGAAAGATTGGACATTTATGTGATTTGAGAGCTAGATACAATAGTTCCAAAATTGTTCAAAGACCAGAATCAACTTTCAAGTAATGGTGTGAAGTTCCTAAAGGATGAGGAAGTGATCAAAGAGTGGAAAGAGTTGCTCCTTAATGATCAAGATTCAGAGTAGGAAGAAAATCTTGGAGAGGATGAGACATCAATCCAAGAATGGATGAAGGTGTTGTTTGAATATGAGACTTCAAACAAAGAAGAAAACTCTAATGAATATGGAGAGATTGATCATGAATGGCTAGAAATGGAAATTGGCAGTCAACCCTCGGATCATGGGGAGGTCTATGATGAAGAATTCCTCATCCAAGTGAGCAGAGCTATTGAAAATTATTTTGAGAGAGAAGAACATATGGCTAGGGAAATTCCATTGCTGGAGGATTTTGATTTCCCTATTGAAGATTGTGGAGATACAGTCATGGTTGAATCCCAACTTCCAACTGAATGGTCAGAGGGGTTACCTGACTTTGAGGTTGAAATTAAAAGGAGTATGGCCATGATGGGGTTGTTGGAAACTGGTGAACTGAAATCTTATGAGAAGTGTTTTGATAAGATCTTATCTTAGAAAGATGATTTTTAGGAGCTGAACGATGATGTGGTGAAAGAATTCAGTGGAGCAAAGTTCAAAGAGTTTGTTGTTGGGGACTTCATCCTCAAATGGAATGAACAAAAGAGTAAGCTGGGGAGGCATAATAAATTTTATGTAATCTGGGAAGGCCCGTTTTTTATAACAGAATGCAAGGAGAAGAATTCATTTCAACTCTCAAGGCTATCTAGAGAAGTGCTACCAATCCCGATTAATGGGATTCATCTGAAACATTGCTTTTGAAGCTTGAGGTACCACCTTTGTATTATAGTAAATTAGTTGCTTCTAATAAGTGCTTTTGAAGAAAATTTTCTTTCAGTCTTCTTTCAATAAGTGTTGCTACACGTGTTCCCTAGCCACTAGGGCCTATTGGTTGCTGCTATTTTGGTTTTTCGTTTTCTTTTCTAGTACTGTTTGGAGGAGTTTTCAGTTTTGGTTCATGAGTTTTTTTAAGTTTTGGAGAGGGCAGAAGTGACTCCATTCCCAATGGATTTGCATAAGGCAACTTTCCTAATGCTTAACAGGAAAGTATATGGCAGAGGTCACCAAAAGTGTTATCAAATTTTCACTACAGCTCAATTTGACAGAGCTGGTTTGTTCAAAGGTTCATTTTAAGGTGAAATTTTTAATTTACCTCTATAGATGTTTAACCATTGAAAGTGTTTGAATTATTGTGGGTCTTTAAATGCAATGTGTTTAATTTGGCTGATATCAATTATAGCATTAAGTATTGCATGAAATGGAAATGAGATGCTTTCATTATGATATTCAATTATAATGTTCAAACATTGTTTTACACAAAGGAAAAAAGTACAGAATTGAACAAGTTTTTCTTGAATGTTGTATTTATATTCATTGGTAATAGAGAACCAAATGTCCAACACAAGCCATGGGAGTAGTTGTGACAATGTAGCAACATAAACATTCTACACTTTTGAAGATTTAAGAAAATAAGACACATAAGAATGAACATAATCATCATTGCCTATAAGTCTTCAAGTTGATTCTGGAATGGTGCACAATCCCTGTCCCCAAGCTCCTGATAGACCTGCAAGAGATATCAAAAGCTATTAGAGCTCCAACTATGAACATTCCTATGTGAATTATCAACAATAATGGAGAATGTTGCTAATGATACATTGAAACAACTGACCAAGAACAAGAAATGTACCAGGAGCCAAGGAGGAAACATCAAAATAATATATACTTTTTTTATCTAACATTGTGTGTTTCCATGTGTAGGTATAGGAAAAGCCATGTTGCTGATCCATATAGAGAATCATAAAGCATGTGGTGTAAAATGGGCTCCCACAAGAGTTGACACCTAACATGCTATTCCCCAAACATCCAAAGAGGGGCTAATGAAGAAATAGATCCAAAAATTCTCAAGGAAATACATAAATCAGATGAAGTGCACCACAAAGTGCCAAGAGGACTCAAACAATTGACCATTTAGGACAGTCAACTCTCAAGGTGCAATGAATTGAAAATCATGAGTGATCAACTGTTCAAGTGCATGATCTCATAATATAATAGTGAACATGCATACATGATGCCTTGTTATAAATCATCAATTACAACTAAAGCAAATGAAAAGCTCCAGAACATGATAACAAAGTTCTTCATATTTCAAAATCTTCCATGCAAGCATTACATTCATATCATCATGTTGTTGTTCAAGAGATAAAAATGAATAAAGAGTACAGAGGAGGGGCTGGCTCCATCAGAGACAAAGTGACAAGTGGCTATAAGTGAGTTATTGAAGGCAAAGGATGAATGCAAAGAGGGAATGCTAAATCAAAATGCAAGGCATCAAGTATTTGAAGGCTAAATGAAATGTGGAACATCATTTATGGAGGTAATTTGCAAATTTTGAACTTGTTTATGTATTCTGGTATCATCAGTATGAGAGGAAAAGTCTGATTGCATGAATCAACGTTAATGTGAAACACAAATGAAGCATAAGACTATGAAAAGAAATGAAATGTGTATGTTTTGAAGCATGAAATGCATTCAGGTCATGAAAAATGGACACAAATGGACCACTGGTAACATCATTAAAGGAAGCAAAGTGTATAGTTTAAACCAGTTGGAACACATTGATTCAGTGTTTCCAACAATATGAGCTGAAAGGAGATATGTCCCATTTAAAATGGAAGGCTGGAAGTGCATTTTCTAGGAATCGAATGCATGATAAAACATCAAAGTATCCTACAGGAGTATCATAGTGGCTAATTTCAAGCTCTATGTGGAGTGAATGAATATGCTACTATGTAATGCATTGAAGTACAAAGGAATGAATTGAGTAAATTATGAGTCAAGAAAGTCTAAATCTTGAAAGTAAAGCATTATGGAAGTGAAAAAATGCAATGGTAACAAAAAACATTTCAAGCTTTTGAGTTTTTCAAATACAAGAGGAAAGTAAGTGAGCTACAGTAGGAATATAATGTGCAACTATGAAATGAACTGAATTAAACATTAAAATAAATTTTCTAATAGTCAAGCATGTTCATAAGACTGAATTTCATCATTGATACACTTTGAACAAGAAAATGCAGTAGAACAATGTGACCATTTTGAGCTTATGAGTCATGGGTTTCAAATTTAGAAAGGAAGAAGTGATTCGAGTTCATTCAAGCATAGAGGAAAACCCCAATTCCATGCCCTCATACCTGCGGCCTGGGAAGGCATTTTTCCTTCATAAGTCATAATACCAACTTAGGGTTTATGTTCAAAAATGTGAATAAAAGGTGAAACAGGGAGGATGCAAGCCTCAACAACAGAGAAACTTGTAAGAAATGATGAAATCAAAGCTACAGGCCCACGGCCAAGAAGGGTTTTGAAAACCTAGAAAATGAAAGCTTTCATTTGAAAAGTATTTTCATTCAACAGTAACACCATTTGCACATTGTGGGCCAAGCCCCGTAAGTTTTCATTCTCGACAAAAGGAAGGAGAACACACAATGAGGTTGCAGCCTATAGAAT
This sequence comes from Sequoia sempervirens, assembly GCA_007258455.2. Classification (NCBI taxonomy): domain Eukaryota; kingdom Viridiplantae; phylum Streptophyta; class Pinopsida; order Cupressales; family Cupressaceae; genus Sequoia; species Sequoia sempervirens. The sequence goes on along the minus strand of VDFB02086081.1, from coordinate 32,394,831 downwards.
GGCCTTCAATATTTTCTTCACAATATTCATATTTTTTGCAAGATAAAGCTTCGAGAAGCTTTATTTAAGAGGGAAATGTTTATGCAAATGGAGAAGTAAAAGATTACCTTTGTATTTCTACAGAGAAAGACCTCAAAAACCCAAGGCCAAATCTGCACAAATGCTCTAAGAAAGCCCTCCATAGAAAACAATAAGAATGGAAAAGTGTCGACACAAGCAAAGGCACAGAAAAAAGGCAGCAAAACCCATGGTAGTCATAGCCTACGAGGCCCTATTTTTCCATCAAATGAAGCTAACAAGAAAACAAAAACATAGTAAAAGCTTACCAATAATGAGGAGGACCATATGCATCTAGATTCAAAGAAGGAGGAACTCGATGGTGGCTTCAAAGACAAAACCATAGTCTTCCCATGGTGGTGCAAGCATAGCCACATTTTTCACCAGAGGTCGATGATGCAAATGACTTGCAAGACAAACATTTCAAAAACCTTTTGTGTTTTAAGGTTTTCCCCATATAATCAGCCCCATGTGATTTTTATCACATTACTTTCATTTTCAAATGCTTTTCCATTGCCTAGGCCAATAAGCCTATGGCTTATTTTTATTTTCCTTTGATTTTTTTTTATAAAATCAATCAAACAATGAGCTTTTGGTACCTTCTAGGGCAGCCTGCTTTGTTGCCTTAGGCAAAATTTCATGCCTAGTTGCTTTCACAAATCAAACGATGACTCTAGGTCATCAAAAAAAATTTCCTAAGTGAATGAGGGATAATATTTTTTATGAATTTTTATATAAAAATCAATCATGAAAAGGAGCATTGAATGTAATATATTGATTTTTAAAAAAAAGTTAAATGCAAAAATCAATATAACTGAAGATCAAAAGAGGTAAATCGAAGATTTGAAGGAACATTTGGAAAAATTAGATGTAATAGGGAGGGCCTTAACATTTTGTAATTCAAAAACTGCAAGATGTAAAACACTAATCAAGCAATGTTTCTATAAATTGCTTGATTAAGTTGTTATTTTAAATGCAGTTATAGTGCACTTCAGTTCACACTAGGACTTTCCATTTCAAGTTCAGTTCTGGGATGGATTTGGAAAAGACATGGCAGTTTGAGCTTTCTATTTTCAGTTTTGGGCAGTTGGAACTTGATTTTTTGGGGGATTTTTGAATCAACCCTTGGGAGATGACAACTTTCTATCTTTTTGATGCCATTTGGAGCTGTTTTGGAGAATATTATTCAGTCTCTTTGGAGGAGCTCGAAAATACTGAATGAGTTGCTTTTTGGGTCTGATTTTTCTATTTTGCACCATGGGTCACTTGATGCCTTTATATTTGAGAAATTTTGAATTTCTTAGTGTTCACATTTTCAGTTTCTTACTCTCCTATGCATTGTAAAGAGAGTTTTGTAAACTTTTGAATCAAATTTTGCTACCTTGGCTCCTTCATTTGCAATAAAAGCACTAGAATTTTCCTTCCACTTTGCTTGTCATGGGCTCATAGTAATAATCTAATTTTTTTTGTGATTCAAAGTAGTGAATCCTTCCTAGTCTTATTATTGTGAGTTATAATCAAGAGTGACAAATAGTGCAGGTTGCATATTGTATTCATTGTTCAGGAGTCTTTATGCAAAATACTAATGTGCTAGGTGTTCTAAAGTGGATTTTGAGAACATACTGCCTTGTGAGAGTGGTGTTGTGAGTCATTTTTGCCAAAATCTCAAATTTTTAGTTTGTCATCATTAGCTATAGTTTTCTTTTTTTAGTTTTCTCTCTCCTTTTCCTCAGAAAAATAATAGTTTAGGTGATTATCTAGAGGGAACCAGCCCTGATCTGGAGAATCACTCTATTGCACAAACTTACCCACAAGTCTAGAGCATTTCCATGTTGAGGCGAGATAAAAAAGCCCAGCTTTTTTGAGGGTGCAATCTTGATCTCCAACAGGTTGTCTATAGAAAAAGTGTAATCTTTCATGAGTTGAAACCTTATTTAGTGGATCTGCAGTTAGAGATGAAAGAATAAAAGAAAGAAAAGGTAGTTGAAATTCTTCAAACTCCGGAGATAAAGAGGAACTACGAAGTGTACCTAAAACTAAGGAGAGTTCTAGTAGTTCTGAGAGCTCTAATGAAGAAGAACCACAACCTTAGCCTCAATATTTGAGGAGGTCTACAAATGAAAGGCGAAAACCTGAAAGGTATGGTTTTTCCATGTTGAATGGAAATTGTGCCTATGCTTTGATTACAAACACTAATATGCCTAGGACTATGAAAGAGGCTATAGAAATGTCTATTTATAATTCTTGGTTGGAAACCATGAAAGAGGAAATGGCGTCATTAGAGAAGAATACAACTTGGGGTTTGGTGCCCTTGCCCAAAGGTCAAAAGCTTGTTGGTTGTAAATGGGTACTTAAGAAGAAAATCAGTCTAGATGGCAATGTTGAAAAGTATAAAGCTAGGTTGGTCGTGAAATTTTATTCCCAAGTAGAGGGAATTGATTATGGGGAAATATTTTCTCCTATAGCTAAGATGACATCTATTAGATTTTTTTTTTCACTTGCAACAACACATGACTTAGAGATTGAACAGATGAATGTGAAGACAAAATTTCTTCATGGAGATCTTGAAGAAGAAATTTATATGTCCCAGCTTGAGCACTTTGTGGAAAAAGGTAAAGAAAATTTGGTTTGCAAGTTAAAGAAATCTCTGTATGGTTTAAAACAATCACCTAGAATGTGGTACCAGAAGTTTGACACTTTTATTTTGTTTTTCGGATTTGTAAGATCAAAATTTGATCATTGTGTGTACTTCAAAACTGAAAAATGATCGAGTGCTTATTATTGTCCTATATGTTGATGACATGTTGTTCATAGGAAATAGTAAGACTCTGATTTCTGATCTAAAATATTAATTTTCTACAAAGTTTGAAATGAAAGATCTTGGTGCAGTGAGGTATATTTTGGGGATGGAAATAAGATTGGATAGAGCTAGTCGAAAGCTTTGGCTCAGCCAAAGTAAGTATATAAATACTGTCCACAAGAGATTTTGTATGACTGATTGCAAGCAACTAGTTGCTCCAGTGTTATAGGGAATGAAGCTATCTATTGAGTATTGTCTAATATCTCCTACCAAGATGGAGGACATGACTAGAGAGCCTTATGCAAGTGTAGTTGGTAGTTTAATGTATGCAATGGTTTGTACAAGGCTAGACATTGCCCAAGCAATGGGAGTACTTAGCTGATTTATGGAAAATCCAGGAAGACTGCATTGGGATGTTGTGAAAAGGGTTATTAGATATCTAAAAGGTACCTCTCTATACACTTTGTGCTATCATGGGTCACAGAGATCCATCAACATTCGAGGTTATGTGGATTCTGATTGGGTGGGGGACATTGACAGAAGGAGATCCACTAGTTGATACATCTTCACATTGAATGGTTGTGCAATTAGTTGGATGAGCAAGTGGTAGGCTATAGTTGCTTTATCTACTACAGAGGCAGAGTATATGGCAGCAATACATGCCTGTAAAGAATCCATCTAGCTTATATGTTTGTGTTCTCATATTGGGTTCAATGCAGGGTAGATTACCATTTGTTGTGATAGTTAGAGTGCCATTTTTTTGGCAAAAAACCTTACTTTCCATGCTAGGATAAAACATATTAATGTGCAGTATCATTTTGTTTGAGACATGGTGGAAGATGGAAAGGTTAATCTGCAAAAAGGTTGATACTCTGATGAATATTGTAGATGCATTGACAAAGCCTATGAGCACAACTAAGTTCAAATGGTGTTAAAATGTGATGGGCCTTGGTGCCCATGATTCTAGGTGATTTTCAATTCATTTGGAGGGACAGTAAGTTCTTCGTCAAGTGGGAGAATGTTGAGAAGTAGTACCTCAAATTATTGGCCTATATTGGCAATCGTGCATTGACTTGTTGGCGACCGCGTATTAAGTTGGTTGAGCTTTAGACTTGTTACTTAGCCTACTTTGGAGTATTGGCAATCAAAAATCAGATGGATTGATGATCAAAGTTTGGTTGTTGAAAGTTTTTAAATGTTGTGAAGTCTTCAAAATCTTCGACCTCCGATAGCTCCAATGGTGCCTTGGTCCAACAATCGGGTATCGACATATTAGAGATGTGGGGGGTTTGAATGGAAAGTCTAGAAATGTTTGCTCGATATCTGATCCTCCAATGCTCCGATAGCTTTGATAATCTGATGAGCTGATAAAAGTGAAGAGTCAAGGTTACTTGGTGGTGATGTTAGCTTGAAGTCAAAAGGTCAACGTGCCGACACATAGTCTTTTATGGGAAGTTGTATTTAAACCTAAATTGGTTCATCTACTCAGTGCATGTTGGATAATGAATAGCTTATAGTGTAAAGAGAAGTGTCATCAATGGGAGCATGTTCCATTGGTAGGACTCTGACTTGAGTCCCCCAGATGGTCTGATAAGGAAACTACTTAGCGATGGTTTGTCTTCTATAATGACTAGAAATCAAATTGGTATCTTTCCTACATGGGTTTGGTGATGCAAATAGATAGGAGAATTCTCTCAGAAGGGAAAATTGATGTATGTAATACATTGTAATAGTGATCGGTATTGTAGAGTTTGATGAGAGAATGAGATTGATCAGGAATTGTAATGTTGCCTGAATTGTATGTTGTAAATAGACATTTGAGAGGGGGAAACTATAACTTTGTATGTGAATCTTCTTTACTGTAATACAAAGAGATTTTTCTTGGTGTGGTGGGTTTTTCTCCTAAAAGGATTTTCCCATATAAATACTACTATCTACTCTATGTTGTCTTAATTTGTTCTTATTTGTTCCTATTAATGTGCATCTTTAGTGTACTATATTTTGAAATTTGAACCTTAAGTTTGCATTCTCTTCTTAGAATTGTCATTAGGAAAGTGATTCCACACCTTTTGTTTCCTTACAGTTTTCACTCTTTATCCATATGTTTACTTTCAAAGGTGAAAACTACTTTGGTCAAGAGATGGAACTTAAAAGGGTTGTGGATGGTATTGAAATGTCAATGTAGTCATGGACCCCTATATTAGAGAGGAATGAACAAAAAGACTGACTATGTGACTACTACAAATCCTTTTTCCACCAAATTGAGACAGCTCTAATGGTGGATGTAACTAGGATCTCCAAGGAGTTACATGATTTTTTGAGTCCAGTTGAAAGGAGGCTTGATTTGAATATTGCTCACAACAAGGGGGATGCAATTCCTTATAACAATTGTACAGTTCTAAGGGTATTTGACACACAATTAACACCCCACATACTCCCTAGGGAAGTTCCTTTAAGGATTGGGTTTTTGAGGGTGATGTGACAACTAGGGAATGTAAATGATTTCTTCTTGGATGAGAAGTGAAAGGGAACTTTCTTCCCTACATACACTGTGTTTGCTGATTTTTTCATGATTACACATGGATGGAGAGATATTATGGAGCATTATCTTAGTCATTACAATATGAAGATCTAGGCATATAGGACATATGACCCTAAGGGATTCATAGTTTGGTTAATGAATAGAAATAGGGGAGGTCTATATGTTCACACCCACACTATGTCTAATGACCTCATTAGAAATATTTTTGATCTTGATGTCCAAATTGACAGAATGAAGAAGTTGGATGTTTTTGTGAAATTGGAAAGAGAAATTAATGTTAAGGAGCCTGATTTTAAAGCTTTTTTAGATATTAGTGACCTAATAATAAAGATTGAAGCCCTTATGACAGAGGGAGATTTAGTTGTGTAGCCTTCCAAGAAGGTGCACATATATTCAAGGAGGAAAGGCACAATAAGGAAGCAACAAACAATTGCTACTCATGCACAATCTAGGGAGTCAAAAGTGCATTCACCATAGCAATAACTGCCTCCATTGTCACCACAACATTCTTCTGCCCCTGAAATAATTGAATTGGATTTTCTAATTAGAGAGTCATCCCCTCCAAGGGAGCCATACCCATCAATAAAGAAGCAAAAGGTTGAAGCTTCTGGCCTAGTTGACTATCTTGTAGAGGAGTCAAATGATGAAATTGCTATAACTAATGAGTAAATAATGTAGGGGATTTCATCTCCTCAAGGGGAAATAATAGCACAAAATTTGAGCCTTAGGTTGAGGAAAGCTGACCTAAGTGGAATAAATAACTCTAAGGATGTTAGATTCCAAGCCTGTGAAAGCTTTATGGAAGATGATCAATTTTTCAAGAAACAAACTTTCAAGGAATATGTATGGAGAGAAATGAAGGATGAGTATGCAACATTGGTGAAAACAAGGAGAAGTAAGAGCCTCCAGAAGCCCCAAGTGGTTGTTGAAGTTGAGGTCCAAGATGAAATGAGGGCCAAGTATTTGAATATTTCTACAAAAAAGGGTAGGGCATTGGTGAGAAAGAGTGGAGTGTTATTACTCCTAGAATGGGACCTAGCATCAGAAATTTATTTTGACACTGTGAGAAGACAAGATGCCCCCATTTTTAATAGTGAAGAAGAAGTCACATTGGATTTACAAGGGTCAACATTTTAATCAGTAGTGGGACACTCTTGCTATTTGGACTTTATCCCCAACCACTAAAAAGACTAAAGTTGTAGAACCTGCCCCAAGTGTAAGAGGATGCTTAATAATAAAAAGAGTTTTAGATACATCTTCCTTGGAGGAAACAACCATGAATGTTAATGTGGAACTATTCACCAAAGCCATAGTTGAGTCATTAATGGAGGAAAGGGATAGTTTTAGAACCAAATATAATGAGGTGGTTGTCGAGTACAACTCGAGCCAACAAAAGATGGCTCAAATGCAAACTCAAATGGTTATATGGAAACAAAAATTCCAAGCATTGTAGCCTGGTACCTCACGTGCTGCAATATTTCCTCCTCCTTCCCCAATTATTTCATCTCCTCAAAATCATGAGGAGACTACCCCCATTGAATCTAAAGATGTACAAATGGCACAATTAGCTCTTGAATCATCAGATGCCCCTCAATTTGAGGAAGTTACTAAGGAGGAGCTGATGGAAAATCTCAAGACTTATGAAGATAGGATGGATGATCTTGTTCATTTGAATAATATGAATATTGTGATAGCAATGCTTGAGCACTTGAATATGGGGGTAGAGAAAATATTAATCAGTATTCATGCTAATTATGCTTTGACGTTTGATTCCATTAAGAACCTTGATAAAGATAAAAAAAATTGTTATTCCTTTAATGGATAAATGGATTCCAAGGGCTCAAATGTTGAGGGATATGGCTATTGTATCTTCTCGTGATATAGATAAGCCTCCAAAGATACTTGTAACCCTAAAATTTGTAACAAATATAACTAGTTATCAAGGGTTGATTGTCATTGAGTCTTTAGAGGTAAATATTGGAGAATTGGTTAAGAAGTTCAATGATTTGAATATTGGTCTTCTTCTAGAAATTCTAAATGACAAGGGTGAGGTTAAGTCCCTACAAGAGTGGAAAGACTAGGCAGCTCAAGCAATAACTTTCCATACCAAAAAAATATGTGATGAAATGGATTTGGTTATGTTGAGGAATAGTATGGACAGGCTCATGCATACAAGGGCTTTCCTTGAAGATTTTGATAAGGAGGTGGTAGTTAGGTATAGCCCATACAGAAAAAGGTAGAGGATATCATGGGATTTGATTGGCATATAGAGGATGAGTTTGCATTATGGAAGTCCAACTATATTGACATATTGGACATATAAAATTTTGAAAGTGGGAGTGGGTGACATAAATTTTGGTTGGTGGTGTTCAATAACAAACTTCAACAGGGAAGTGTAATACATGACCTAGAATGAGTACAAATTAGGCCTTGGATATATCAACATTCAAATATTGCACTTTCTCAGCTTCAAATGTGGTGACAAGGATTGTAGATGTGGAATTACTTTGGTTTACTCTCTCTTTCACTTTATGCTTTTCTTCTACAAGTTTTTAAAGAACATGGACTACAGTGTTTTCTCATGGAAAAGATTACTTTGCACCAAATAAAGGAGCCTTTTGGGAGGTAGGAGAATCTTCACCAGCAAATGGAAATGGTTTTTGTCTCATATGAAATTCTCCCTCATATTTGGAAATGCAAATGTAACTACCTTTGGGGACATTTTGAAATTGAAATTCAAATGTATGTCAAATGTAAATGTGAATAAATGTGTAATTTGGCTCGAAGCTTGTTTGCTCTCTTATTATTATAAAAGGGAATTCAAGGCCAATTGCACAGGTCTTTGGTTGAAAGAGCTTTTGAACTCATGTAAGAGAATTTTGTAATTCAAGCACAAAGAAATAGAGTTAGTGTTGAGTTTTAGGTATGAATTCAAGTTTGTAATAGGTATAATGGTTTTACAGTAGTGATGGAATTTGAATGAGAAAATGCATATTCTAGAACAGATTCTCTCCTCATGTATTTTGTCATATGAATTATTAATAAAATTATCAAGGATCCTTTTATGGGTCTTCAATTGTTTTGGTTGAATGTATTATTTTTTCTCTACTTTAATTAAAAGAATTAATTAAAATACTCTGATGGAATCATAGGTTTGTATGACTAAATTAACATATTATGTTAAAACTTAAAGATGTACTCAATGATTCATCACTTAACTCAATTCTTAATAACATATTAACAATAGTAGCATATACAACAATGAACATCAATAATCATTTAATGTGTATCTAGTAGTTGAAACCAAAAAATTTCTTCAAATAATAAAATAAATAATACAAATAATTGAACATCAATGCATTACTAAATTTGAGATTTTTTATTGATTTTCACATGAAGGAATACATAGAGGAATTGAAAATACAAAATTTTGCTCAAAGACAACTCTACACAGAGCTGAGTTGGAACTTGGAAACTCATATAATCAAATATCAAATCACTGTATCACCTTTTCTAGAAACTTTCACTATTCAAGTGATGGAATTGTCATTTGTTCTAATTGATGTTGTTTGACTTGAAGATTTTTTAACATTTCATGATTGAAATTGGAACTTGTCTTGAATTCTTCAGTCAATTTTGCATTCAAGGTATTAGTGGTTTGATGGAATCAAAATAGTTCACCACATTTGGGTTCTAAGGAAACTAGTCCAAATTAATCTTCCTTGCACCCTCGATCTTCTTTCTAAAATCATCCTTTCCAATGAATCGATCATTTGTGTCAAAATCCTTTGGAAAACCAAGCTTTGTGAAGTTCCTTACCATTTCATCCAACTTCTTTATCTTGTTTGTAGCTAGATGCACATATTCCTTTGTTTCATTCATTCTCAAACACTTTTGAATGATAGATGACAACATCATTGAGGTAGCGAGCTGATTATTAATCCCTTTTTATTTCAAATCATTGTCACTGGCTTTTTAGACTGTTTGTTGAACTTGATTTGTAGATTTCTCTAAGGATAGCACATTTTTGTTGTCCACTAAATATTTGTTGAGCTTCCTATAATGTAGTTTGATAGCATCAATAAATTGAAACATGCCACACAAATGATCAATCCTCTACATTATTTCATCTTAGATCTTTTGTTTCATATGCCTCATTGTTTCTCTACAAAATGTAGATAACTTATTTTGACAAGAGTTAATTTTTTTTTTCTTCCATCAGCTTTTCCTCCAATCTTTCATTTCTTTTTCTCTCTTTCTCCAATTTTTGTTCCCATTATGGATTTCCTTTTGCAATGATTTGTCTTATTTTTTCTAAAGTGTATTTTTCCTCATCATATTTCTTATTTCTCTCATCTAACCTTTGCTTTAGTTCATTCACTTCTCTCTCATTTTTTTATCCTCTTTGCTTGTTGATGTAGAGGCAGATTTTTTTATTCTTTTTTCTAATTCATTTCTCTTGTTATCTGGTGCTTTCCTCTTTGCTTTCTCATTTGTTAGGTCTACCTGTAACTTTTATATTTGAGTTTGTAACATTTTTCTCTCTCTATCTTTCTTTAGCAATGATGTGTACACCAATTCATTGTTCTTCTTTGATACATTAATTTTGTCATTATTTTTCAGTCCATAAAAATCTAATTGTAAACTACTCACCTAAAATTTAGATCGATCCAACTAATTTTCTAGTTTATTTTGAACTATGGGAACAACAATCGTGTACTCCATGATTTATTTATTTGTGTCAAATTTGGGTAATACCATGGTTGTTATAGGATTTGAAGTTACAACAGACGCACTCTCCATCAGTTGCTTCTTTTCTTTTTTATACAATTTTGATTTATTTTTAAACTCTTCAATGCAATAAAAACCTGGGGATGTAGTAACAATGGAATGCTTGAATGGTGAAGGAATAGGAATACTTGTAGTTGCTAATATTGTTGCAACCACACTAACTAGTAGTAGGGGAGTGTCTGGAGATAACTCCTTTGTGGTGGATCCACTGGTAGTGTGACTTGGACCTATCAAAATCCTTTGCCTCTTCTGTATGCCTTGATCACCTGGTGTTTGTGTGACATCTCATATTATTTTCCTCTTGTGTGTAATTTTTTGTTGTAGCACATGTTGACCACTACTAGTACTACTACCCAAACCATTGCCACCAGTGGTAGTTCTAGTTGAACTAGGCTCTCTACCATGGGCATGTCCTAGTTGTGATTGTATATGACCATGAGGATGAGGATTTGAAGCTCTAACAAATTGAATTGGTTCAGTTGTACTTGTATGCCCTTGGTCTACTTTTTCAGCTCCAAGGCTAGATTTATCAACTATTTTTCTATGCTCTAAATCTATTACCATCCAAGGGCCTTATCCTTGGGACCCCAAAGGACCACCTTCACAACCCATTTTTTCTTCTATGGTTGCTCCTGAAGTATATGCTTCTTTTGTGGCCTCACTTAAACCATGTTTAAAATTGGCATAGCTTTGTTCTTCCCTACCATCATTAGATTCATCATTAGTTTCTTCATCTTCATGATCATTGGGATGCTCTATATTCCACAATTTTCTAAACTCACGATCTTATTTGTTATCTCCTAGGTCCACAAGAGCTCTTGGATCACCTAGCTCCTTCCTCATAGACCAAAAGGTAGTAATTTTTTATTCGTGACCAATTTTTATTAGTAACTTCCTTCTCTAGAGAATCAGGCACTTTTACTCTACTAGATGGTTTGTCACTATTTTCATAAAAAATGTTGTACCTTCTAATTGTCTTTCAGTGCAATGCCATAATTTCTGCTGACAATTGTTCAAAAGAAATACCTTTCTCAACAACACTTTTCTCCATTGCTATTATGACCTCATCCCAAAAATCCTTGTTTCTCAAGTTTTCAAGCAAGGGTTTACTTTGATATTGAATTCTACTTGCAACATTCCTATTGGCCACAATCATTGATTTAATGGTGTCACATGGATCATACTATGAGTGACAAAAATCATCAAAATTATAAATTTTCAAAAGATCATGTGCCACATTAAATGATTTTCTCTCGAATGTGAACCCTCCAAATGAAAAAGGTAAAGAAGGAAATAAGGTTTTTTTTTTTTTAGCGATAAATTGTAGTTCATCAGTACTCTGCATCTTGCTTACATATTCTAATGCAAAAACCATTTCTATCACATGTATTGGAAGTTTGTATGGCTCTACTCTCAATCCATAAAATATTAGCATAGTATATTCTTCCATTAAGTACCAATCAACCAATTGTATTTATTTTCCTAGTTGAATGCAATTTCTACATGACATAGGCAATCTAGGCATTGGAGTATTTGTAATTGCTTGATGCAATGGAGCCAAAAAGTAGTCTACAAAATTATTGTAGTTCCTTTGAGAATCATGCATCCTTATCTTAGTGGTCCAATCATATACTGGATACATTTTATTTTCTTGAGCATTACTATAGGGATGAATCTGAAGCTTGTTGGTTTGAAACATTCCACTAAATTTGAATAGAAAAAAATAGCACAAGTAGGTTGTGAATCTAAATGTCTTGGTCGAACCTCCTTTAATCATTAAAAATTATTTATGCATGGGTTATACAATGTGCTCAATAAAGTTATATTTGACATGTGGAACACCATAATGGATATTATATACCATTTCAAGGAGGCTTGCACCCACTTCCCAATTGCTATCCAGACTGAAGAAAATTGCTAGCATGGAAATAGTATCCTGAACCGATGGTCTCAAAATATCAAAATCATAAGGAAGCTTATTATTACCTTTCAATTTGTTTCTAACTTGTATGTTATTCTAAACTATTTTATTTATGATATATTTTTTCTCCCTTTCATCCACTGCTTCATAATCACTAGCAAGATTTTCTAGGTCAATGTGGATGTTTCCAAATTCTTTTGTTGTAAATCCCAACACTTTTCCAAGTTCTTCTACATTAATGGATAATAATTATTCCTTTCTATCTTTATTAACAATTTCTCTTTTGTTATCATCATAATTTTGGGCACAAACAATGATAAATTTTGGGCAAGCGAAAACCTCATGTAACATCATGCGCCCTAATCCATTTACCCACTCTGCACTGTAACTATTAACTTGCATTTGATTTACAACCTTATTCTTAGATGAAAATATACGTTCTAAGGTACATCTACCATAGATTTTAGGATAATAAATATCATGGTATTCATTAGTGAAACCTAGGGTTTTAAGCAATTTTGCATAATGTATTTTTTTATCCAATTTTGCTCTAGTGGTACTAGTAGTAGACATGCTTATATAATGTGAAATTGTCAATTCCCTCTTAGTCCTTAATTTTTCTTAATTCTTAAGTCTCTCAACCTTAAACCCAAACTTCAAAGTTTGACAAAATAATATTTTAAGAAATGATGAAAGTTGAAATGTAGTCGTAGGAATTCTATCTTTCACTTACCTAGATTTTGATTCTTGAAAATATTGATATTGACAGGCGTGGACTGGATTTGTTGGACATGGAACCCATAATCTCCATGGTGCAGTGCAATGAGCAATCTGAAATCTCCCCATGTGCTGACCCTCTCACTTAAAAATAAAATCATTTAGCACTTAGCAGTAGAAAGTTTACTTATTACTTCTTTTTTAATATTAAAGTGAATGAAACATCAACGTGTTGCCACCGAACTACACAATTAGTACATTAAATTTTTGTAATGACACTTAGAAATAAATTCTCAATTGTTGATTTTTGTAAATCTAACGGTTATAGAGTGATTCCAGATATTTGAGTTCACAATCCTAGTGTTCTATGCATTTCATTCTAAAATGCAACTATAACCATTCATCAAATGTTCATCGAACGGTTGAGTAATTTATGATATAAAAAATAAAGATGTGTTTTAAAGTTTGTAAAAACTTTAGTGTGCTAGTATTGACATCAAGGCCAAGGGACCAGTAACTTAACATTGCAAAGGACTTAATAAAATGAATAATGATACTGAGAACCAAGGGAGAAGGTCAACAACAAATTAGAAATCAATATTTCAGCAAACCCTAGCAAGAGTGACAAATTTTAGTGTTTATATTATTTTTTGTCAATTTGATGGAAACTTTCTTTTTTCATTTGTATTGTAGGATTGCTTTATGTTTTAAATATGCATGCAAATATTTCATAAATAGATAATACTTAATTTCTTAAAGGAAAAAGAACTGATTTGAATACTAAATAGAGTCATAAACACTAAACTCGGAAAATAATTCTTTACTATACATGAATAACAAAGAATAACACAACCATTTATTTTATTAAAACTAAATTAAAATGCTACATTATTGATATTCCATATCTTTTTAAAGATGAGTAGTTGTAGAGCATGCAAGCTATTATTTTGTATAAATGACATATGTCACTTTACATAAACACAATTGATTCCAAGATACTGCTCATGACAATGGATTACAAATTGATTCCAAGATTCTTCTAGTGACAATGTAATACAAATGTGGCTCTAAAAATAAATGTATAGGGCTTTCCTAGTGAACAATGTTAGGGAAATAGGAGCTATGAAGATACAAAATGTACTTATTCTGATTCAAAACTAGAGTCATGTAGAAGATGAGGGGTAGTAAATCTACTCCCATATTTTACATGCAACCTCCATGCACTAGGATCTAGCACTTATCTCCATTAGAGCTCCTCATCTCAGTTCAAAACTTGCATTAGAGATTAGGTGAACCAGATCAACTTCTTTCCAATTCCACCCATTCTAAATTTGAAGGAAATTGATCTTTTACTCTATAACTACATAACTAGAGGCAGGAGAATTTAGAGTATCCCCAAAAATACCACATCATCTTCTTCCTAAATCCTTATTAACCCTACAAAATGAAAACCCTTATGATAATTCAGAACATTGCACTCAACGAATGATTTCAGTTGTGCTCATTATCCCTATTTATGAGCCACCAGTGCCACTACTAGCCTGATCCCTATTTACTTGTGAGTCATGTCATGTATGAGGTTGGGTATAATGATAATTGTAGTTTGTGCAAACTAAAAAACCAACTGAATCAATTCATGTAACTTAATCCTTACATTTACAATTAAAATGTTTAATTTGATTGACTTCTAGCTACATGCAATTTGTACCTCAAGCTAACAAGCTATCAAAATCTCCACTCAAATGATATGAAATCATTACAAATCTTGTTTCACTTGATCACTAGATTAATGACATCATCATCTATAGTACATTGTGTAGTTTTCAATATAAAGCTATCTAATCAATCGCTTCAGATGTACATATGTCATTAATCCATGTTGCCACCCATAGTACCACAACCACACTTTCTTCAAAAAGATTGATAATTTCAATTAAATGAAATGTAGTACTTCAAGGCATTGAAAAGAGAGAATTAAATGGCTTGTTTTACCTTAATCATTATCAATGTCGACTAATAAGTCACAATAAATTTTGCTCACTTATGATCAGAACTATATGTTGATAATTACTATTAGTTTTAAAAGCCACATTTTTGTATTGAAAGAAGCAAAAAGGATTTACAAGAATGGAACCATGAAAAGTATTTTAATTTAAGTAGCTAAAGACTAAAGTACATACTACATATCCATCTTGGCCAAAAAGCCACTAACCGTGACAAAAAATCTGTCACAAAATACATATTACAAGAACAGTTTTGTTGTACTGTAAAATATATACACATGACACATCACACAATTCATTACTTAAAATTTTTGTAACAATAGATGAGGCCATCAACCCTCAACCAAGTGTTTTAGTAGAAGGTGAATCAAATTTAACAAAGTAACAACAAAGAAGAAAAGCAAATCACCCAAAACCTTCCTTCAAAACTCTAGAATCTTTAATGATTCATTTTTCATATCACACAATAGACCACATCTCATATCAACTAGGGAAAGATATTGCACTATAGAAGAATGCAATTCCACTCTTTGGAAGATTCCACCAATAGGCACTGACCCACTTTCAAAATTGTAATGCTCTAGTGCCAACTCCAACGAAGAAATAAAGTAAATGAAATGTTGCAAATAATGTATTTCCAACGTCTTCACCAAATATTTATCGAGAAAAATTTCCATGCAATTAGACAAGAAAGTCCAAGCTACCTTAGAATATAGAATATGGGGGTTGTTCTGAAGCCATTCCCTACCTACAATTATTCTGATAGCATCCCCAACCTGCACATAAGGAATTGTAAAAGCCATACCCAACTTTCGTTTGTCATATGCATTGTCACTTCTTTTTGCCTAAAAACATTTGGGTAGCATGACACACCATGAAGACTCCATAATATCATAGTTAAGTTGAGAATAGAGAAGAAAGAAATCAAAGCCAAATATATTATAAATGATATGAGGAACATCAAGTTGGTGAAGTATATATAGAAGTTAGAATGAAGACAATGACATCAAATACTCACACTTAACATTTAATTCACCACTTGATCATTGATGTGACAATATTATTCCAAGTTACCTATGGGCTCCACCATCTTCATGAACACTAAAAAAATCCACGTGTCAACGTCCCCACTTCCCCATTGGGTGTAACCCATGTACAACTTTCAACAACAGGGAGGCGGGGAGCGGTCCAGATTAAATATGGCACTTCACATCTATGTGCTCTTTACCTTAAGACCATTTACTTTTGCATAATCCTCGAACCAAATGGATGACCCAGATTAAGATGTCTTGCTTACCTTTAAAACATGTGCTTAAAAAGATCCTTTAGTAGTGCATACTTTAACACTACTCAACCTTATGTCAAAATACTTCCTTAATATTTCACACCATGCTATAGTTCCTTTGAGGGTTCTGATTGTTCCACGTGTCACTTCTCCACCTCCCCGTTGAGGGATGAGAGACGTAAGTGGGTCCCCCATGAGCTAGCAGGAGTGATCCACATTAAATCTATTGCTTCACATCTATGCTCCCTTTACCTTAAGACCATTTACCTGTGTATAACCCTTCGACTAGATGGACAACCCAGATTAAGATGTCTTGCTTACCTTTAAAACATGTGCTTATTAGGCTCCTTTAGTAGCACAAGATTTAACACTAGCTCCTTAATATTTCATTAATATTTCACACCTTGCTATAGTTCCTTCGACGGTTCTGATCACTCCACATGGCACTTCTTGCATCCCCATTGAGGGACAAGAAATGTAGGTGGTCCCCCATGGGCTGGCGGGGAGTAGTCAAGGTTGAAGCACGTCACCCTATCTCGACCATTCATATCTCAAACCCATCATTCACATAGGTTGAGGGGTCAGTCACCATGATGACTCCAAAGGATTAAGTCATAAATTAAATCACCTTCAACTGTATGTAGCCAGTCAATGATAAAATATTATTTTGGTTGTCATGAATTTAAGTGATTTAATAAGTAATAAAACGTCAACCATTGATTTTTGGAAATCTAACAATTCTAGTGTTATTCCAAAGGTTTCAATTCACAAGTCTAGTGCTTTAGAGATTTTCTTTCAGAATGCAACTACAACCATCCATCGAAAATTCATTGAATGCTCATGGATTATATTAATTTGCATTGACATATGGCTTTAGACATAATAAATATGTTGATAGTTGTCCCCATTCTGGACACTTTATGAAGGAATTTGAATGTGCAGAAAATTTGTCTCAGAATAGAACAATATGTAATTGTAGCATTTGTATTTTCAACAACCATGCTATGATTTTTTATTGGCATACCAGTTTATCTCACCACTAAATTTTTTTTATTAGTTTGAGATTATATTTAATTCGCCAATTTTTTTCAATTCATTTGAAAATAGGTTTAATTCACCAATGAAAATATATATTTGGGTTTAAAAAAAAGTTTTAATTTCCAACAAAAATATTTTTTTGTTATGAAAATGGGTTTAATTTGCCAATGGAAATATTTTATTGGTTTGAAAAAACGTTTAAATCACTAATGAATATATTATTTTTTTGAAAATTTCTAATTCTCCAAAATTTTCCATAGACTTCTAGTGATTAAAAAATATTCACCAATTGAGATTATTTTTTAATCCCAAAAATTGAAAAAATTCGCCTGTAAAATTAATATTTTTATCGGGAAGTATACAAGATTCGCCAAGATTTTACACTTTCACCAAGGGGGGTTTCTTAAAGTTATCTTTGATTACTTCCTTAGTGATTAACCCAGCTACGCTTGTCCACAAAAAATTATCATGTATCCTACTAAGCACCATCCTAAAAAATTTAGAATCCATCTCATTTGAAAATTTAGGGAACCAATTCCAAACATCCAGCTTCTTCTGCACCAGGTTTCCATAATTAGGTTTTACAAAGTGATTATCTCCTATCAATTCTTCCGTCCATAGATCCCTAAGTTCTTGGTGGTTAATTTCTTCTAAATTTCCATGAATGTATGTTCTAGTGTCTTAAGTGGGTAGGACATTAGTTAGAATGTGTGAGAACGCACCAACGAGATCCATTTCATAGACTATCTAGGAATACCTTATGAATTTAGGTCGGGGTCTCTCAGAGACTTCCACAATAGTGGGAGTGACCATTTGTTTTCCTAAAACTACTTTTATATGCTTATGAAAATTTGCTTCAACTAAAAACCCACAAATTCTAGATAATAGTAAATACCTTTTCAAGCTACGTCAAAAACTAGGGTTTGATGCCAATTATTTTTAATCACTTTCAAATCTCTTTAGCTCCCCCTTCTTCTTCCCAGTTGTGCAAATGTGATTTAACTCAACTTGGTTTCTCACTTTGTCTTACAAATTTTTCCCTAATTTTACATTAAATGCATTCCAACTTTAAAAGATGATAAACACTTTGTAGAACACACTATAAACCCTAAAATGCTCTACAATTCTCCATTTTTACATATTTTCTATCAAAAACTTCTACAACATCTTCAGAATGACACCTTACATCATATATCCTCATGTCACTGCTTGACACCTCTTATATCAAGGGTTTGTTAGATTGCTCTGCCACTGTTCCCCCTAAAACTATTGTTGGCTTTAGTTTTTAGAAGTATTTGCACCATATGTAGATACAAATGCATTTGATTCATCCTTATTCTCAGGTTCTTCCTTTTTCTTCCAAATTTTCTCCATTTCCTTTTTAACCTCAATAGGATCAATTCTATTAATAGTTTTATTCTTTTGATCTGAATTATCTTTCTTCTGATTTTTGCTTCTATAGAATTTTGAAATGTGTCCTGATTTATTGCAAATGTAACACAACATGTTTCTGACCAAATTGATTTGTATTTAACCTTGATCTACACTAAATATCTTTATGCCCAAAATTAGAGCATATATAGCAATAGCCTTGAAAAGATTGAGCCATTCTACCAGTAATGAATCTATTCATCATTGTCTGACTTCTACACTCAGTAGCTCTATGTCTAAACTTATTGCAAGAAAAGCATTGTCTAAAGAAGAATCCAACATTCTGATTAATTCTACTTTTACATTTAGTTGCCCTATGACCAAATTTATTGCATGAAATAAAATTCCATTAAAAGATGGGTACCTCTGAGCATTAGGTTTTTGAATAGGAATCCTTCTGGTATTACTTCTTTGATTCTTTAACTATTTATTATTTCCTTGAATCTTCCTTTGATTGTCCACTTTGTTGGGATCCTGATTTTCCTTTTAACTTTGTCCTTATTTAAGTCCTAGACCACTTTTATCCTTAGTTGGTTTTTGAAATGCAATCAACTCATCAAGAATTTTAGTACTTGTTTTGAATTTTTCTTCATGAGCTTTTTCCTTCACTAGAAGTTAGATCTTAATGTTACCACTTCTTGTTCAAGCTTTGTGCATTCATCAATTTTTCTCTAGATTTCAACTTTTTGAAAATTTTCAATTCTTTTATTTTCTTCCATTTGTACCTTTAGTCCGGTGATGTCTTCATTAGCTTTCTTGAACTAATCATTGACTTCTCTATGCATTTATTTGAACTTCTTTATTTTCTCTCTTAATTTTCTGATGCATTCATTTGCTTCTTTCAAGTTTTCCTTCAGTTTCTTTCTCATCTTCACTTTTATCCAGATCCTAAAGAAAAGCATGGAGTTCCTAAGTTGCAAAGATCTCTTCTGGAGGAACAAGGTGCTTTTTTTTAGCCATGTGTTCAAACTTCAAGACCTTCCTTAAGTTGCTAAGCTTCTTAAAAGGAACCAAGCTCTGATACCAATTTTTGAACACATAGAATACTAAGAGGGGGGTGAGTCAGTACTCTACTAAACTAATTGACTACTAACCATCCAATTATTAAAGTATATATAGCTGCAACTATATGTAAAAATATGGAAGTGAACATAACATCACACAACTCATAGACACTAGGATTTTTTACGTGGAAAAACCAATGTGGGAAAAAAAATGGTAAGGATTAACTCATAATATATTATAACCAGTCCTAAAATATTATAGGGCACACTACCAAGACACATTGTCCTAAAAAGGCTCACAACTAGAATACAAAAGGTATGACTTACTATCAGAATACAAAAAGATATGGCTCATTTCTAGGAATATGAATTGAATGGAATGCATCTTCTAAGTGCTGAGTACAGTTCCAATTAAGCTCTGGAAGATAGAAAATCTTGCACTGGATTGTCGGTATATAGCAACTATAAACAACTACCAAAGGCTTCACACCATATCACTTTGTTGCACATATTGCATCATCACTTCTTATCATCTCTATCTCTATGTGTGTACATATGTGTGTATTTGTATATATGTTAAATACAAGGATCTTTCATATATATACATGATTACATCTTCATACATCAATTAGGTTGGCGTAATTGGATGTAAGCATACTTAACTCAAAATATCTTGTTGGCTTCAAAATAAAAACTTCTTTGGTGCTAAAAAAAAGATGCAAGACATAATTTAGGTTTTCCTAGAGATAAGAAGGAACACTTTGAACCTTAATGAAGTGTTCTCCACATGAACAAATTGGCCAGAAGAAAACATACCATAAACTATAAGCCAAACTTCTGACATTTATAACTTTCATCTCATTCAACTAAAATTGTTGAATCTCTGACCATGGAAAAATCTAAGACCCTTGAAAAACATATCAAAATTATATGAGTCGATATCCACTTCAGAGTGATTTTGGACCAAATTACTGGATCAATGTAGCATAGACATAGTTTACCAGATGGGTAGATAATCAGTCACCAAACAATGTTGTCATCAATGACAACAAAGACAACAATCCAGAGGTCTCCTTCTTCATTCTTCCAACAAATGACAGATTTATGGACATAGTTTTTGTGATATTTCACAATATTTGATGTTATTTTATCATATTAAATTTTGGTGTGGAGTTTGGAGAGTTTCCCTCTAGTTTGGGTAAAGTTTAGTTTGTGTTTGGGCTTCATATTTGCTCTTTGATTTGAGAAAAGTTGCAGCAGATGTATATTACTGTTAGAATCTGTATGAGATAGAAATAATAATGCATTTCCATTTTAAAAATCATTAAAATATATTCTATTTTGGTTGCTTCAATTTTCTAGTTATTTAATGGTGTTTTTGAAGCAATTTATTGGATACCCGATTTCTTAAATCTTATTTAAATTGTAGCAAGTTGTGGGTATTCTTTTCTATTGTAAATGACAACATATTAATGTCAAAAATATGTTGTATTTAAGCAAGGTGTTTCATTTATCAAAAAAATCATTAAAAAAGAAAAAATCAAAGTTTATGTTGCAATTTCATTTTACTCGATTTCATATTTTGGATGTATGAGAAAAATCATTGTGCAGAATTGAAATTAATTTAAAGGGGATATTACAATATCATAATCCAGTTTCCAATTCATCTACCATCCCACAATTCAACACATATGTGCCACCATTGAACAATCCTATGGATGACATATCTTCACAAATCAAGGCCCTCATGCAGAAAATCAAAGATATACAAGCAGGGAAAACTAAAATGTCATACACACTGCAAGATTTGTGTCCTTACTCATTTGATCAAGCAATTTATTTACTAACTCAATGGCTATGGGAGATAGTTTGCAAGTCAATTCCACAAGACTTACTAGTTGGACACAAAAAAATTAGTCACATAACAACCTTAAGGAGTAGGTACGTTCTTTTTAGTAGGCTTACCTCATCCCCTAAGGAATGATGCAATCCATGACGATGGAGGGATCAAATAGGCCATGCCAAGGAAATGTATCATCTTGACATGCCTAGATTTGTACAAGAGAATTAAATCTTAATCTTTATGCCTCAACCAAAAAATAAACATGGTAAGTAACTTCTGGGAGTGGTGCACCACCCATGCACTACTTCAAAGAACATTTAAAAAACAAGGATAGGTTGCTAAGATAAAGTAGTTAATGAAACCTATGAACACTGCAACTCATAGATCAAATGTAAGCCACTAAAGGATTTATCCATTCCTTACCAACTCATTATGTTTGAATGAGGATGAGGCACAATATGCTATTCCTACCTAGATATAAGCTACTTTCTTTTGATTTCACAAAGTTTATATAGCCCGCCAGTAAATGTGCTTTTAGAGTCACTTACATGAGTTCTCCATTGCAAGATGTATCTCATTAGTAGGCCCTTATCTAAAAAAGACAAGAAAAAATCTATTTCTCTTCACCCAAGATCACACGAAGCGTAAGGGGATAAGATATGTAACAAGTTCTAGGGTTGACCTAAAAATTTTGTAAACTTAAAGTTTTTCTCTTCACCCAAGATTGCACGAAGGGCAAGGGGAGTGGATGCGCGCTAAAAGTTTACACAAGCATGTAAAGCACAAAATACACTCATTCTTTTTAAATCCTCAAAGGCAATACTAACTTCATTTTAGTAGCACCAAACTAAAGTATGAAGTTGTGTTCAATTTTAAACTAGCATTGCAATGGTAAGGATTTTTGGGTTCATTTTTAGCCAACTTTGAAAGATCATAGCATTGTAAATTTTAAACCCAATTGAAACCTAGATATCCTAAAGCATGAAATAAAGTATCATATGATGGGTTATATCATCACATAAGTATTTAAAAACACTTTTACAATGAAGATTAAATGGAACTTTGTTTCTTCACTTCAAGATTTTTCTCCTTCTCCAAATCTGCAAAATTAGTTAGCCTTACACAAAAAAAACTAGAAGTTAGTAAATGATCAGCAAGTGGATTAAATTGAAAAATCAAAGTAGATATGAAAATTTTTACTCTTTTTTTTTACATTGCAATAGTGTCATTGTTCCATAAAAGTGCCTCTCTATTCAATAGCAATAACACTAATGTATAGCAAAAGTTTCTCTATAAGAATATGCCAAGCTCTATGGTCAAGTTTAAAATATTTTGGCCAATGAATGGAGTCAACCAATATGGTTTGGAACTCCCTGCACCTCAGGATCTACCAAACCTAGGTGGGTGTACCTTGATAATTAAGTAGATTATGAACCTCCAAGGTTGTGTGAACTCCTTAACTTTGATTATATATTCCACATTGGCATGTAAATATGAAATAGACATAAAACCAGCAACTACTACTCCTAATGCTTGAAATTAAAGTTTTTGAATTAGGTTTTATGAAGTTTTGTAATGTAATGGGTGTGAGTAGTGCCTCCTTTTGGGTAATGGAGTCAAGATGTATATGATATGTGTGTCCTCATTTTGGCTTAACTTGAACTCTTTGGCACCTTTAGATGTTTATACCTTGAATAAAGGTGCAAGTTTGTCAGTTACCAAGCTCTTCTTACAAATCCCAATGATATCTTCCGAGGTTATTGTGACTATTTGACAGGATTTTAATTATTACTTGAAGGAAATGAGTTAAGATGATTTATTTAAAAGGATTTTAATTCTCAAAAGAAATCAATTAAAAGGAATCACTTAAAAGAAATTTAATTCTTTAGATTGCATAAACCAATCAACATGAATTGCACAAAGGAAGCAAATGTGTCTTGATAGATTAAACATATGCTTGATACATTCAATTTGAATATGAAATGAAAACCACTATGGAGATAGAAAGATAAATTCTATAAATTAACATTAACAAACAATTGAACACCAGAATTGTAGACACTAAATTATAATTTCTTCTCCATTATATCACTTAAAATTTTTTTACAGTGCATATCAAAAGTCTTTGTTTCAAAATGATTTTCTATTCTTCTACTCTAATCTACTATTCACCTCTTATTATTTTCAAATGAGGTCTTCATTTCCTTCTTATAGATGAAGGAAGTGACAAGATTTAGACCTTTTCAAAATACCTCTTTGATTATCATAAACTAAATCTTAACTATCATTGTTTTAGTGTGATTACATAAAGTAATTAGATAAGAAACAATTGCAAATTATCAAAAGATGAAATTTTGAGCATTTATGGGATATTGAAGTTCGTTAATCACCATAAGGTATCGTGATCTTCCAAATTTGGCAAGGTACTATCTTCTTGATAATATCTCTAATGCTAGCCACTTCATAGATCCTACTAGTGTGTCTATTCCTCTGGAGGAGCCAAATATGTTTTCTCCCATTCACGCACTGTATAATCATTCAACCATTTATACTCCCGAATCTCTATCATTTTGGCCAAGTGGCTCTTCCATCTGCCATTCAATAATTCTCTCACCTTTGCAATGAATTTTGAATATCCAAAATCTAATGCAATCATTCCATCCAAATTTGGATTTAAGATCTGAACATTAATGTCATCATCTTGTTGTAGACAGGTAATGCAATTAGTGACCACCTAATTAAACTCATTTTTCTAGCTGGCACAATCCTTTACTTGATCATTTTCTCTAGGAATTCTTGGTACAAACCACTATGTGATTGTGTTAAAAGATTCCATTCTTGCATTAATCTTTTGACCTTCCCCTAACACATACATAGACTCATCTCTCACCATCTTCACTATCCTTTCTATTGGTTGCAACACTGCAAGGGAATCAATGCTTCTTTCTAAAACATTGCACAATGTGCTCAATGTATGATGGATGGGCTACCACTTTTTGAACAAAGGGTCTAGGATAAGAGCATGAATCTTCATTTGTTCTATTTCTTTGGATAAGGAGATATAACATTCATGCACAATTTCTATCTTGTCCATCACTATCTTGATTCTATGCTCTAATACCTCTAATACACCATAAATATATTCTTTTACTTCTTTGTTGGCCTCTTCATTGCATCTTTTCAAGTTTTATATCTCTTGTTTCAAAGATTTTGTTTGCTCACTAGAAACATTATCAAATTTTTTGTATACTAAAATTACAGTGCTTCTGAGAGGAGACTGACCTTTTCAATTGTTGCCTCAACTTCACATTTTCTATATATGATATGTTTAATTCATCATTCATACTTGTTTGAATCTTCTCATAATCTGTAAGTTTATTTTCCAAGATTTTGATAGTTGCTCTTGTGAACATAGTAGAGTGCATAGTCATTGTGGCTTCTTCCAAAGCTAATGTATCTTTGAGGGTTTTAACCATAGTACTCCCCTTCATCTCTTGCACAATGTCTAGCAACTTAGGCTTTTCTATATTCTCCAAGTTTGAATCTTCTCATACTCTATGGGTTTATTTTCTAATATTTTGACAGCTGCTCTTGTGAACATAGTAGAGTGCATAGTCATAGTGACTACTTACAAATTTGAGGTGTCTTTAAGGGTTTTAACCATAGCACTTCCCTTCATCTCTTGCACAATGTCTAGAAAATTAGGCTTTTCTATATTCTTTTTCTTAGCCCAAAATGCTAAGGTTTCAATTCTTGGACTGTAGCTTGTTCCACTCATGCTCTCTTTTGAATCAAACTCAGTCATTAGCATGGGATCTTCTTGGTTTCTCATTTGGTCAAGTAAGAACATTCTCTTCAAATCTGTCCTTGGTGGTGAGAAAGAGATTACTTTTTAGTACTATTGGACTAGCCTCCAGTGGACTTATATTTATCTCACTTATCCTGAGTTCACTAAAGGTCTGGGAAACAATTTCATTATGATGGGAATCATCAAAACCCATCTTATTTATTCGAACATTTTCTTCAAATTCTTTCATCTTTATTTTAATCTAGAAATATTTGAATTCAAGAGTCTGAATGAATTAAAAAATTTCTATGAATCTATGGGCTGCTACCATTCTTTCATCATCTTGCATATCGTGTTCACCTTCTGCATATGCATCAATTCTTTCTTTAGGATTATGAGCTTTTGTTTCATAGGGTGGTTGATCAACTTCAATGTCACCTTTTAATTGTGTTAGTACACCTGTACTACCTCTTCAGTATTTGAAGGCCCTTCACTCATCTCATATGGCACTAAGGGTTCATGTTCTTGTACCTTTTTCTTTTTGGCTTCTAGATGCTTAGGAGGTGAATATGATGGGACATGTATTGAAACCTCATCTTAGGGTTCTGATTTTACAAAAGCGCTTGGCCTATTGGTAGATAGTTTGGTAGATTTTTCTAATTCCTTTTGTGCTTTGTCCTACAATTTTTCAAACTTATCAATCATGAGATTGATCCTCTTGATGGGATTTTCTTCCTCTATGTAAAACCCTTGGGAATTATTATCAATCTTCTTTCTTCTCTCCTCCAATTTTATTAATATGTCATATTTTCTTCTTCTTTGGTGTATATCTTGAGGAGTGAGACAATTCCTTATCACATCCTCCTCATAGTCCACTTCATGGGTGATCCCATTTTTTGTGAGTGTTTTTATGATAAAATTCATGTGACCCTCAGTGTCAAATACCCTCTCCTTCCTATATTTTAAGGGTTATCTTGCTTTTAGAAACTTCTGGAATTCCTCAAGAGTGTTTGATCCAATGGACAAATAGCCACATACTATTAAGTTGGGAAAAAAGGTTCCTTTATTCTATCTATGCATAACTTCCTTCTCCATCCACATCATCTGCCACTTGAATTCTAGGAAGGAAAATTAGAGAGGAACAAATTTAGGCAAGATATGTGGGTCTTGAGGAAATCCATACACTTTGAATAGCATAATATTGGATAAGAAAAACCAATCCCCAAGATTATGAGTATGCCCTTGTTCTAGTCTGAGTGCCAAGGTTCTTAACAATTGTAAGAGTGGTATATGTAATCTTGGATACCCATGGCCAAGGACTTCCATAATTTTTAGTATAAAATCCTCATAGAAAACCACAAAATCACTCTTTCTACACCTACTATCCCATATGTAACATTGCTTTTGGATAGGTACTTGATTATCCTACTCATCTACCATACCCAAACACATTCCTTGAGTCCATCTAGTTCTATTTTGATATAAAATCAAATGGCACGACAAGGAGTAACACCTAAAAGTGATAGGGGCTCTATCCTTATTACTTGCATAAATCCACCATACAATGATTTCTCCATAAATGAAGCAAAGTCATACTCGACATTAGTTTAAGGGTTTTGAATTCTCATTGCCAACATAATAAGGCTAATTATCATCTTTTCCTTAGCATCTATCCCAGGAATTTGACATAAAGAAATGTAATATCTTTTAAAATACACTTGAAAATCATTAACATCAAATAGCTCGACACAAGAGGAAGAGATAGGTATTCTTCTGTTGTTTACCCCTTTCTTCATATGCATGGGAACTTCATCACTCCTATAATATTTTCTCAAACTATTATACTCTTCTTCACTCCTTTGAAGGTTGACTTTGGTAAGGGTGTATTTGCTTAGGTTGAAGCACTCCACAATGGTAGTTTTGGTAAGTGTTACTAGTGGTGAACCATCTGTTATTCTTATTGTCTTGGTAGCTGGGTGGTAGTTTCATGCCAATACTCTAATAAATTTTACATCTATGAAAACATTGGGGAAAATCAATTTGGCCAAATCTAGAGTCCAAGGGTTTGATATTGTAATCTTATCATCTCTTTTCTCATAGAAGTACCAAAACAAATCCCACCCTAAAATAGGAAATGACTACTTCCTGACATCGCTAAGATGTGTCCCTAAAGACCTTCTTAAATCCTTTATCTATTGATTCAGGTAGAATATTTATTATAGACTATTGTAGAGACCTCTTCTTAGGTTCTTCCTTCTTAATTTCACTTTTTTTGGGTGGCATGATTGAAACTTTTTTTCTCCTGCTTAAATTCTTTACACTTTCAAACTACAAATTTTCAACACAATGGATGTAGAATGAACTTACTTGGTGACACAATAGTTGTAGAGATTTCCTCTTCAAAACGTCTTAGCTCCCGACATGATGAAAATTCTATGCAAATGATTGGTAAAAATGAGCATTGAGTTCTAATTTTATCAACCTCTAGGTTTAGTCATTTTGACATTTATGTTGGCCTCATGTAAAATATTTCATAATCGGCTCATATTTCTATTTTGAATATCCACCATTGATCTTATAGAATCTAATGGTTCATAAAAATTGTTATAATTACTGCCATAATCAATATAAATTCCCTTGCCAACTTGTACAGTAATACCATTGTCAGTTCTTTTGATCCGTGTGATATGGAGGTGTTAAATTATATGCTTTTCATAACCACCCCAATATACTGCTAGCTTTATGCATACAATTTTTACTTTTATCTTAGTGTCTCCAGTTAGTTAATCTTTCACCGCATACTGCATATCATATATATGACTAAGGTTCCTTCATTGTGGGATAGCAAGGAGCTTACTGCTACACTGCAATCATTTTTTAAGTCATGAATATCCCATCATGAGACTATGGTTTCAAATAATTCTTCATTTCCATACCACACAACCTTCTCAAGAAATAATTTGTTCATTGCAAGATAGTGGGCTAAGTCATTTCATACTGCCATACTGCATACATCTTCATGCTTTGTATGTTGCTTGTTGTGGGGTAGCAGTTTAAGTAATATGACACCACTATACCACACATTTTATTTAGTGTTGATATCTATTAACTACGGTAAAATGTGTTAACTTCTAGTGATTACAATTTTGAGTGTGTCACCATACCACATGGATTATCTTTTGTTTTTATGGTTCACCATGGGTATGCAGTGTAAGTTAATTCCGACCTCCAAGCTACATTCCTCCTAGATGAATGTCATGATATGGTGGTGCCTAATTGTATCCTACATTTTATCTCGCCATACCATTGAAATTCTTGGTAACTAATTGATTATTCTTGCAGGATTGCAGTAAATGGCATTTGTTTATACTTAGCATCTAAAATATTATGGTTTAAGCATATATGGTGGATTTCCTCAAATCAAATAAGGATTTTCAATGTTAGTCAGACCTAAAATTTTATTCACAAGGTGATTTGGTTTGTGGATTTTTTACTTTTGCAAGGTTATAGCTTCACATACGAGATTTATAAATTTTGTCAGGGTGGTGTGGTCAAGAAAATATTGGAGGTTGTAATAGTAGCTCTTATTGGGGATGAATGGTGGTTAAGGAATTGCAAGAATATAGAATTATTCTTTGGGATGCAAACCATGGGTGGGAGATGAAAAAGAAAAAAGAAAAAATCCTAAACTATTGTGTGTGCAAATAATTTAAGAAAATAATAATTTTAAGAATTTTCCATGCACTGGCAATTCCTATTCTTCACCAATCATATTTTTCAAGTAGTATGAATCCTAATCACACTTGCCAATGATGAAAAATGGGCCCAACCATAGTGCTTAAAAATTCCCATGTTTTCCTTTGTCTTGGTTCCTCACATTCCACATGAGAACCATGTTATCAACCTTAAATTTTCTATCCTTTTCTTTTCTGTCAAATAGATGCTTCATTTGCAACTACATCTTATTTTTATCTTGAGCTTGGGACTTGATGTCATCCAATTCTTCTAATTGTTCCATCCTCTCTTCCATAGGCTCAGGGATGTCCATATATTCTTGTAAGATGAACTTGTAGACTGGTAAGGGGTTGTGTATTGGGAGTCTAGCCTGGGTTCCATACACCAATTCAAAAGGGGATTTTCTAGTGGACTTCTTTACAGTGATTCTATCTACCCACAATGTCAGTCTTAATTTGGAATCCCATGCCTTTTTTTTGTTATCCAACATCCTTTTGATTTTTTTTATGATACTTTTATTACTAGATTTTGCCTGCCCATTTGCTTGAGAATGATATGGTGAGGCATATGAAATCATTATGCCATGTGATTCAAAAAAAATATTGAATTCATTTGACCTGAAGCACATGCAATTTTCTATGACTAGTCTAATGGGGACTCTGAATCTAGTGATGATGTTTTCCAATATGAAATTGATCACAAATTTGCAAGTGGCTTATTTTTTTGGTACTACCTCTAACCATTTTGTAAAGTAATCAGTGGCCACCAGGATCCATCTATGTCTACCACTAGATTTATCAACATTTTTCCCTATAAAATCAACTCCCCAGTGATGAAAAGGGGCTTCAATTTGCATGGGTCTCAATGGTAGGGCTCCATGGTAATTCAATCTGCTAGAAAATTTCTGACATGCTTCACATTTTCTCACATATCGGTGGACATCATTGAAGATTTTAGGCCAATAATAACTTGCCCTTAATATCTTGTGGGCAGTGGTTTTTACTGAGAAATTCCCTCCAAATACACCTTTTTGCATTTCTTTTAAAATATGCTCTGCTTGTGTCTCATCTAAGCATTGCAGTAAGATACCATCCTTATTTTTCCAATATAGGTCTCCATTCACAAAAAAACATATTTTAATGCTTGTATTTTTAAAGGCCTTTTATGATTGTCATTCAAGCCCTCAAGAAATTTCATGTGTTTGAGGTAATACAATATATTTGTGTACCAAGTCATGTGTTCAATGTTGGATACCCATGTTTCTTCCATATGATAGACATGTGATGCTTCTAAATTAGATTCAATCATCAATTTTTCTAGGCCACGTCCTCTTACCAGTTTTTTAATGTTCATATCAATATTTAATCTTTAATTTGGTTTATCCATATGCACCTCCTTCCCGTGGCCTTAGATTGTACAAACACATCTTTAACTACAACATTTGATACATATGAAATTACTTTTGTGCCTACCAAGTAAGGCCTAAATGCCTTGATTGCCTTTACTAGTGCATAGTCTTGCTTCTCACTGATATCATATTTTAGTTATGCCCCTTGAAGTGATTTACCAAAAAATGAGATAGGCTACTCATACCCTTCTTTATTCCTCTATAATATTATAGATGCAACTTTATGAAATGATGCAAATGAGAAGATCTGAAATGGTTTATCAAAGTCTAGGAATTTCAATATGGTGGCTTCCTTTATTTCTCTCTTAATTGACACAAATGAATCAATGGCTCCTTTTGTCTATTCAACCTTTGAACTTTTCTTTGACAACATCTTTGAGATTGGATTTACAATCTTAGGAAATTTTGAAATGAACCTCCTGACAAAGTTAATTTTTTCAGAGAAAAACTAGATGTCCTTTATAGTTTTTGGGATGGGAATCTTATTAATAGATTCTACTCATTCAAGATCAATCCTTACTCCATCTTTTTAGACTATATGTCCTAACAACTTACCTTGTATCAAAAAAAAATGACACTTCTTTTGATTCAAGGATATGCCATATTCTAATGCTTTGATAAAGATCTTTCCTAGGTGTGCACAACGTTCTTCTACCCTTTTGGAATATGCTATCAAATCATTTTGGTAGACTACCATTATGGTATTCATTAGATCAGAAAAATGCTACAACCATAGCCATTTGAAATGTTTCTCCTACATTAGTGAGGTCGAAAGGCATCCATACATATACATATATACCCCAAGTTGTGGTGAAAGTAGTTTTGTACTGTTCTGATTCATTAACCTTCACTTGGCTATAGCCCAAGAATCCATCCATCATAGACAACAATTCACAAATGGTCACTCTTTGTAGCATTGCCTCCATGTTAGGAAGGGAATAATTATCTTTGAGTGATGAGACTATTACCTAATTTAGCTTTCAACTTAATTAGGTAGAGATTAGATAGCATAATAAGTAAAGATAAAGGTGCAGATTCAGTTCTGCTAAGTTCCATTCATATGCATAAAAGTAGTTATCAAATAAATTGCATTTTATTATGCAAATGTATACAAGAGAAAGATTGCACAAATTTTGC
Organism: Sequoia sempervirens; assembly: GCA_007258455.2. Taxonomy (NCBI): domain Eukaryota; kingdom Viridiplantae; phylum Streptophyta; class Pinopsida; order Cupressales; family Cupressaceae; genus Sequoia; species Sequoia sempervirens. The sequence continues at coordinate 32,363,332 of VDFB02086081.1, read as the reverse complement.
ACAAATGTTGTCTTTTATTGATAATTACAAATGAATGGTGTCCCACACAAGCTGTGGGAATATCTATTTCAATACAATATAAGACATAAACTATACATTTGAAGAAATAGAAAAGAAAGAGCATATGGAAAGAATAGGGATTCGTCATTGCCTGAATGATGAACCCCAAGGTTGAACTGATGCATCATCACTTCAATATCTCTCACTTGGTTGCTTTAGAATTTGACCTGCTACTACTTTAAATTCTTGCAAAAGATGAGAAAAGTTATGTTAGAGCTCGGGACCCATATTTTCTACATATACTATATTCAACAAATATATAGTTTATTCTCTTAAAGCATTGAAAATTTTTTGTAGCATCTCAAATATCAAGGAAGAAGCAGAGGGTTATCATCAATATCCATCATATTCTAATCTTCATTGTTTTTTCTAACATGTTTGTTCACTGTGCAAGTATAGGTGAAATTTTCATTGCTAGATTATTTTCATTGCATGTGGAGTAAAATGGGCTCCCACAAGGGTTGAGCCCAACATGCTGCCCTCTTGTGTTTTTCAAGAGGGATAAGAATTTTACTCATCTCAAATATTTTCTCAATTGATTCACCATGATCAAGGAAGTAGTTTTACAAAGATAAACAATGACTAATCATTCATGAGTAGTCATTATGTGCATAGATCTCCATAATGGAACAAATCACAAAGTCTTGCACTTTCATTCACATCAAGGATCAACTTCTCATTTGATTGGATGGTCATAATGATAAAGGTAGACATGATTGGATTCCTTCTAAGGACATAGACATGACATACTTCAAGAGCACCCATGTGTGTACTGTCATAAAGGAAAACATTGTGTCCATGGCAACAGAGTAATATAAGAGCATGAGACTTGATCAAAAAATCAAATGAGCAAGATAAAAGGTTAAATTTCAAAGTATAAATGCTCAGTCAAAAGCTCTTGTATACATGTTTTCAAAGCAGTGATTAAAGAAACAGTTTTAGACTTGAGCAAGGAATATTAAAATATTGTAGTCACTTTGCTAGGACAATGTACAGTCATGAATAGAACATAATATAGGAAAGGACTAGTGCAGATACAAAGCCATAGCCTTTTAATAAGAGTTTTCTAGAATGCAATATACAAGAGGAAAACAAACCTCTTTGAAGGCAAATGAAACCCAGAATATGAAAATGGGATTTCAAGCCACAACCTCTCAGAAATAGAGCATGGAAGAACAAATGGCTACATAGAATGGAGCCTTCAGGGTTTTCAATTCTTCTTCCAGAATGAAGCAAGAGGGAGCTCAAGCTTCAAAAAAAGTTCAAACCCTCAGTGCGGTTATGGCTAGGGTTTTAACATATAAACCTTCATTTGTGAAAATAAGTGAAACCCAGATACATGTTACAAAAATGAAACTCCTCATAATAGGAGGTTGAAACCATGTGAGGCTAAGCAGAAGAACAAGGAACTTATTATTTTATGTAAGGGCCAGGCATATTAAGGAGGCTTGGCTAGGATAGTAAAGAAGACCCAGAACAGAGCATGATGAAACCCTTGATTTCCTATTGAAAATGCTTAGAAAACCAAATTCTTGTAAGTAAAACTCATATAATTGCAAAAATTGAAAGCTCAATTTATGTTATTGAAAGAGAAATGCAGAAATGGAAACACAACTTGCATATAAACTTCAACACTTCCAGAATTTTTTAAAAGAAAGACATAGAAGTTTCATCATTTCTAGCAGAGAAAGATATAGAGAATAGAAATCTTTCATCATAAAGTCTGAGTGTGAATAGATGTATAGAGAGAACCAGAACATATTCATCATTTCTACACAAAAAGAGCTTGTGATAGTATTTTTTTCCACAGATAGTGAAAGGAAAAATGCAAGTTTATACAAACAGAGAGCTTACCCAAGCTTGTTTTGGTCAATTTCTCATAGAATATGCATGCAAATTTCTAGTTGAAACCTCTATGGAGGCTCGAGTAAAAACCCTATGTCGACGGACTGAAGAGTCCATAAAGTGAAAATGAAGAATGAAAATGCATTGTGCAAGTTTGGCTAAGTTTTCTCTTTAGGGTTTCAACCCTAAGTGACGGCCAACTTAAGGAATTTTTTCCTTTCTTTTTAAACATTGAAATAAAATTAATTCTCCTTTGTGTTATGTTGTCATGCTAAGTGTCTAACGGTCCCCTTTAAGACTTATGTTTTTTGCATTGACTCGCCAGAGTTGGTTGAGTCATGATGCCTTTATATTTTGCACCAAAAGTATAATGTAAAACATGGATGAAATGGTAGTTTATAAACCCTTTTAATTAATTTTATTTTAATGTGCAAAAGGAGATAAGAGCATGTGTCTTCTAGTTTTAGTCGAAGGGGGAGATAGTTGAGGATTGATGAGTTGTGCCAAGAATGTAGGGGTGGTTTTGACTTGGTTTTGGAGGGAAATTAGAGCATCTAGGAGCAGTTTATGATGTATTTATGATAGGTGAGGTCAAGGATTGACCTTTTCTTCACCTTTGGGCTTTTTTGGAGTGGGTTTAGGGGCTAGATTTTAGAATTTTTGGTTATGCATGACCAAGGGAATTTGTAGTCCCTATTTTTGTACAACCATTTGGAAAAGCATAAAGTAACTTAAATTTTCATTTTTGAAGTTAGTTCTTATCATATTTTTTCTATATTGTGACTTTGGAGGTCCTTTTTAGTAGAAGACAGTATTTGTAACTCTTTTTTATAGACATGTATAGCAATTTACACCTTGGAAATCAATGAAGATAAACATTTTTTTCCTTCTCAATTTTTGTTTTATTGTGTATATTTGAATGATTGATGGAATTACTTGTGAAGTTGTCTCATTCATTTTTTTTGTGTCTCATTAGTAGCACATTTTTACAAAAAATATGTATGTTGTAGGTTGTAGGTTGTGTTGAAATGCAAGTGATTCAAGTTGTGAATGTATATCTTCCTTCTACGATTGTTAGCATTAAAGCCTTCTTATGAAATATTTATGAAAAAGCATATAGGCATTGAGTTGTGCATGCCAAGCTTTATTGTTGGTTGAAACTATGTATAAGCAAATTTACAAGTTTTAGATAATATTTTGGTGCATCGCTTTAGGAGTTAGTATTTTAGTTTATGTTTCTTCCTTACCCTTTCCTCTACAAAAAAAATTAGTTTAGTAGTTTTTAGGTGAGTACCATAAGAGCCAGCTTACTCTAGAGGTTAGCTTCCAAAATATGAGCCCACAATTAGGGAATCTTTTCAATGTTTCACTCAGTAGGCTGAGTTTACTCAGCAAGAGTGCACTATTAGGAGACAATAGAGACATTCAAATTTTTGAAATCCACACATAAACTTATGTTTCCATTTTTCTTCCTTATCAGTACCACATTTGAAACCCAAGAAGAGTGTATAATGGGTTGGATAATGCCACCATCTCTAAGCTTCATAAGATCTTCTTGCATATTTGGTACTAATGTGGGGTTTATGGGCTTCTATTTTTGTCTAAATGGTTTGGCATCAGGCTTCAATGAAATTTCATGTTGGAAGAGGTCTTCTTTGTACGATCTTAGGTCATCATATGACCAAGAAAATACATGCTTATATTTTTTTAGCAAGGCTATAAGAATTTCTTTGACCTTAGGCTAATCCTTTTTCCAATGTACACCCTTTTAGGAGCCAGTAACAATATTGATTTCCTCAATATCTTCATATTTAACTAGTGTTGGATTCAAATTAAATATGTAATGTCCATCGAATACTCTTTCTAGAGCTACAAGGCCTTTCGGTATTTTTTTGTTCTAATCTATATCACCTCCTACCTAAAGATAGTTCCTTTACCATCTACCACCTCAAAAAATGCATTAAAATCTATTTCTTGAGATTCATATTGATCTATGAAATAAAGAAACTTAATTAAGTCCTCATCATCATCAAATACTTGCTAATTATTAATATTATCAGGGATTACAGGCCTAGTTTTGAATTCCACTTCCATTATACCTGCCAAGGTGATATCATCCTTTTTAGAGCAATATTTTCCAAAAAATATGCCATTATGTTTTTGAATCTCTTCACCCAATCTATTAAGAATCGATCAAAAAAATTTATGGTATCCCAAACAACATTTTTATATTTCTTTAGTCTTTTATTTTTTTAAGAATACTTGTTTCTGACTTGTGAGACATCTAATTTAGAGTCTCCATATACTACTAACATTTTTATTCCATACCTTGTGGAAATGTTCAGGCCTAACAACAACTCCTCATATTCAACTATGTTGTTGGTACATTCAAATGCTAGTAAGAAAGAATAGTTGAATGTTTTTCCTGTTAGTGAGATAAACACTATTCCTACTCCATTTTTACCTTTTCTATAGGGATAATCAAAATACATTTTCCAGACACCATTTTCATCAAGCTTAGGTTCCTTTCTAATTGGATTTTTGTTTTGTAACTCAGGTTGTGAATGCTCAGCTATGAAGCTTCCAAAATCCACATCATAAAAAGAGTTCATTTGATTTGGTCCAAGATTCTCTATAACATGTGTAGATCTTGGTTCCCTATACAACTAACCTCTCTTCCATTTATTGGTATTACATTGCATATGACAAGTCTAATTGGACATTCCCCTAACTGCAACACTCCATTGTCTAGATAACAACATGCCATAATATGGATGAGTGTCTACTTAAATGATGTCAACACTATAAGAGGCTTTAGAGTATGAAGCCACCTTCAATTCTACATCCCATGTGACTCCAACAATAAGGATAGATCAATTTTCCATTACGTAGCATTTTCGATATGTAGTGTCTACCCAAAAGCCTAGTACCTTCATGACCACCATGGGCATGATATTTATTATTGCTCCTGAGTCAATCATGCAATTTTTCACCAGTTTATTATTGATTAGTAATGCAGTGTAAAATGCATCTATTTGAGAAAGATTCTTTGTCAAGGTGTCACCAAGATAAACCTTGGGTGTCTTTATGATTTCTTGTCCAACATTATTTACCTTGGCTTCACCTTTCCTTGATTTATCTTTGTTCTTGTTCTGATTTTCATGCTTGTTGGGTATATTTGAGATCAATTTGAGGGCACTATCTCTATATCCATCGACCTTCATCATTTCTAATAGTGGCACAAACATCTTGATCTAAGATAATGCTTGTGCTACGTCAAAGGATGGGGCAGTCATTAGTTTTTTTTTCCTTTTCTGTCTTGTTATAAATTTTCTCCTCAATTTGTAGCTTATCATTGTCCTTTGTCTTATCCTTCTCAATTTTTGTTGTCTCCTTTGGTATATATTTCCAATCTTTTTCTCTTTCACCCTTCTTTTGTTTATCTGAAGTATCATTTCTATGCTCTTGTCGATCCTTTATGAATAAGCCCCTTGGTGTTCCTTGATTTAGATTGATGGTTCTATTCCTCATGTTATAATTACTTTTAGCCTATACTACAATAGCCATTGTAAGAGCTTTGATCTCTTCCTCAGTTGGCTTCCTTAATTGGGTTTGGTTTGGATGTTGTCTCGTAGCACTAAACTAATATCTTGCTATGTTGTCATCTTCTTGATATGAAAATACTTCTTGTTGGCCCATGTGAACATTATATTTTTATTTTTCACATCATATTCAAATCCCTCTTCTTCTAAAGAAAAATATTCCTTTTGGATTTTATAAGGCCCAGAGGCCATCATATTTACCATGTGATCTTCCTTTTCTTTCTCATTATGCATTTCATCTCCCTAAATTGATTGTGCAACAACACAATATTTAGGTGCATGGGGAAGATTACATGTTATGCAACATGGAGTATTTCCCACTATATTGGCCTCATGCCTCCTTAGTGGATCTGGGGTTTCCTTACTCATGTTCTTCCTTTGATCATTGATCATTGGCCTTCTATCCTTCCAATTCATTTTATATGGAATATCATGTAGTCTAGGACGTTCATTTCTATAATGATTGGCCTATCTTGTGAAATGGTTACTAGGATTTTGTGGAACTCATACATCATCCCTCCTACCAATATTCCTTGTAGCCTTTCTATTATTTTCAATGTTCAATGCAGCTTTAGGAGCCTCCATAAAGGTATGAGGATTTCTACTTCTGAGTCCATACCCAATCTTAGGATCAAAATCATTTTGGTAAAAGGCCAGGCACATAACATCTAGAGGCTTCAAGTCAGGTGAGAATGTATTGTATACTTTTGTGAACCTCATGTTGAAATCAACCACTGATGCATTGTGGTTCTTTTGGATGTTCGCTATTTCTTGAAAGTAAAATTGTGGTTCATAATGATTTCCATATTGTTCCTTAAAGTGATATTTGAGATCTACCCAAGAACTGATTGAAGTGTCAGATAAGTTCTTATACCAATCTCTTGCATCTTGAATCAGGGATTGTATAAATAACTTCATGAGGATATCTTCATATTGTATATCAAAGCTATCCATGAATGTTTCAAAATTTCTTTTTTTTTTTTTGCTAAAACAACATGACTCCTAGAGAATTTTGGGATTGTATTTCTCAGATCGTTACTGATTGGGTTCAAAAATATTTGAAATCCAGATAAGTCTAGTTTCCTATGTCTATCTATATTCAGGGGTCCTTTCAAAATGTGTTTTGGTTAGGTTAGTATTGTTGGTATTGAGGGCCTTTTGGTACTAATTGGTAAGGCCCATGTTGTTGTTTTATTCTGAAAGTATACATTACCCTACATATTTTGCTGAGGTATGTGATGTTGATGAGGTATGACATACTTCTAACCAAGAGGTGGTAGGTATTATTCATGAGTTGGGAAGCTTTAGGAACATTTTGTGGTCTTCGAATTTGTGGTGGAATATTTTGTTGCACGTAATTAGTGTTGCTTGGATTTCCTACTGTATTGTGAGATGCCTTTAGAATATTAAGACCACTTGTGTTCTGGTGTGACCCATGTGAATTAGTTGTGTTTGTATTCCCATCTTGCTTATTGGGAGGTATATACTTTGAGGCACTTGTTCTAAGTTGAGCATCGAATTGGAGCAAATATTGAGCCATTTTCTCTTTAAATTTTAACAATTTATTTCTTTTAATTTCCTCTCTCATTTCTTCTATCTCCTATTCTAACTCTTGATTGGTTAATTTTGTCGTTGTAGTAAGGCTATTTTAGGTTTTTGTGAAACACACCATTCATGGTATGCAATCACCTAGATTTTTTGTATATTGTTGAGCTATCCTTCATAATCCATTTTTATTGTATTTATTTCCTTTCTTGTTCAAGCCATGCCTCAAACTCACTCATCTTTTGAGGGTCAGTTTCAAAAGAAGGGAAAGTATTGTATGGACTACAATGCTCATTTTGACTCTAAGGCTCTCTTGGAATTTTTTTGTCTCCATTATGTGCTTTATCATCAGGAGTTGTATGTATTGAAGTACTATCCCACAATATTTTTTTCTCATTATCTTGATTATTTTGTGGCCCTTAAGCATTTGTCTTTAAAATATGGGGGACCTCAAATTGTCATTTTTTTCCATCTGTCCATTTTTATCTTTATTTGATTGATTGTTCTGATGTAATGAATTTCTACCATCCATGTTGCAGGATAGTGTAATTATTTGATTCCTAGGGTTCAACCTCTCCAATCTATATTTTTATTTTCCACTCATACAATAATTTTAGAATGATGTAGTAGAGTCGTCACCCACTTTTTTGGAAAAGTGAGAAAATTGGTATATTTTTGTTGTTAGGGTTTGAATTATTTTATTCTTGGTTCATCCCCAACAAAATCCCCTACTGTGAAAGTGTAATCACACATTGTAAAACATTTATGACTCTATGATGAAATGGTCAAGACCTAGGGTTTACTAGACTCTCCCTAGTAGAGTCACCAATATGTTGGTTCCAAAAATTGTAGATTGTAAACCCTAAGAGAATTCTAGGCTCTATTTTCATGTTTACAATATTCTATCCAATGAACAGAGTCAACCAATATGGTTTGGAACTCGTTGCATGCCAGGCTCTACTAGACCTAGGTAGGTGCACCTTGATAATTAAGAAAATAATGAACCTCAAAGGTTGTGTGAACTCCTTAAATTTTATTATCTACTCCACACTGGCATGCAAATGTGAAATAGACACAAAGTCAACATCTACTCCGATTCCTAATGCTTGAAATTAAAGTGTTTGAATAAGGTTCTATGAACTTTTATAATGTAACAAGTGTGATCAGTGCCTTCTTTTGGGTAATGGAGTCAAGATGTATATGATCTGTGTTTCCTCCTTTTCGATTAACTCAAACTATTTGGAACTTTCAAATGTTTATACTTTGCATAAACATGCAAGGTTGTTAGTTACTAGGCTCTTCTTACAAATCCCAAAGATATCTTCCCAAGTTACTATGACTATTTGAGATGATTTTAATTATTACTTGACAAAAACCAATTAAGATGATTTATTTAAAAGGATTTTAATTCTTGGTAGAAATCAATTAAAAGGAATAACTTAAGAGGAATTTAATTCTTTCTTGCAGAAACAAATCAACATGAATCACACAAAGGAGACAAATGTGTCTTGATAGATCAAACATATGATTGATACATTCAATTTAAATAATAAAGGAAAACCACTCTAGAGACAACAAGATAGCTTATGTAAATTAACATTAACAAACAATTGAACACCAGAATTGTAGCCACCGAATTATAATTTCTTCTCCAGTATATCACTTTCAAAGATTTTATAGTGCATATCAAAAGTCTTTGCTTCAAAATGATTTTCTATTCTTCTACTCTATTCTACTATTCTCCTCTTATAGATGAAGGAAGCAACAAGATTTAGACCTTTTCAAAATAGCTCTTCAATTATCATAAACTAAAACTTAACTATCATTATTTTAGCATGATTACATAAAGTAATTAGATAAGAAAAAAATGTGAATTATTAAGAGATGAAATATGGAGCATTTGTCAGATACTGAAGTCTATTAATCACCATAAGGTACTTGTGATCTTCTAGATCTACCAAGGTCCTATCTTCTCAATAATATCTCCAATACTAGCCACTTCATAGATCCTAATAGTGTGTCTATTCCTCTGGAGGAGCCAAATACATTTGCTTCCATTGATACACTATATAATCATTCATCCATTTATACTCCTGAATCTCTATCATGTTGGCCAAGTGACTCTTCCATTTTCCATTTAGTAAATTTGTAGCCTCTGCAATGAATTTCAAATATCTAGAATCTAATGCAATCATTCCATCTGAATTTAGATTGATTCTCTGAACATTAATGTCATCATCTTTTTGTAGACAGGTAATACAATTAGTGACCACCTGGTTAAACTCATTTTTCCAACTAGAACAATCCTTGATCATTTTCTTTGAGAAGTCTTGGTATAAACCACTACATGATTTTGTTAAAAGATTCTAGTCTTGCATTAATCTTCTGACCTTTCCTTGACACATACATATACTCATCACTCACCATCTTCACTATTCTTTCTTTTGGTTTCAATGTTGTAGGGGAATCCATGCTTCTTTGTAAAACCTTGCACAACATGCTCAATGTATGATGGATGGGCTACCACTTTTTGAACAAAGGGTCTAGGATAAGAGCATGAATATTCATTTTTTCTATTGTTTTGGATAAGGATATATAACATTCATGAATAATTTCTATCTTTTCCATCACTATCTTGATTCTATGCTCTAAAACTTTCTCTAATACACTATAAATTTATTCTTTTATTTATTTCCTAGCCTCTTCATTGTATCTTTCCAAGTTTTTTATTTCCTATTTTAAAGATTTTTCTTGCTCACTAAAAACATTATTAGCCTTTTAGTATACTACTATTTCAATGCTCTAAGAGGAGCCTGCCCCTTTCAACTGCTACCTCAACTTCACATTTTCTATATATAATTTGTTTACTTCATCATTCATACTTGTTTTAATCTTCTCATACACCATGAGTTTATTTTCCAAGATTTTGATAACTGCTCTTGTGAACATAGAAGAGTGCATAGTCATGGTGGTTGCTTCCAAAGTTGAGGTGTCTATGAGGGTTTTAACCATATCACTCCCATTCATCTCTTGCACAATGTCTAGAAACTTAGGATTTTCTATATTCTTTTGCTTAGTCCAAAAGGATAAGGTTTCAATTCTTGGACTGTAGCATGTTCCACTCATGCCCTCTTCTAAATCAAACTCAAACATTAGAATGGGGTATTCATGGTTTCTCACTTGGTCAAGTAAGAAAATTCTCTTCAAATTCATCCTTGGTGTGAGAAAGATATTACTTTTGTAATAACCCATCATAAATTATTACTTAATTAACATTATTGTAAATGACACATGAATATATTCCAAATTAAAAAGATATAACTAGTGGATAAAGTCAATCATAGCTACATGTCCATTTAAAATGAGTCAATGTTTCATATATTCACTTCAAAAGTCAAATTACAATATCAAGTTTGACTTGGCTCCTAAGGCCACAAATTCATTACATTATACACTTTACAATAAATACATGAATGTATTACATCAAGTTACATCTCAGACTATAGTAAAATTATGAACAACTAAGTCTCTTCTTTAACGCTCACCTCCACTGGTGGACAAGAACATGGTTGAAGTTCGTTGCTGCCCAACCACAAAGCTTACGCTTCCTCAGAGTTCTTCTGACTTGAAGAATGCCTGACCCTGCACGAAAATTTTAGCAAGAGAACAATCTGCAAGGTGGAATCTCATGTGTTCCCATACATCAACATGCAATTTCTTTCTACAAGTTAGAAAAGAAAATGCAAGATCTATGATAGGAATTGCAGAGGGTGATATCATAGAGTTTGTACATACAAAATGAACTATAGTGCTTGGAAAATCATATCAAATGTGTTGCAACTACAATAAACAATAGGTTATGGTAAATCAAACCTATACTCTTTGAACTCGACTTCGGCACCCATTCCGCAAGGTAACTTTCTACAATACAACATCTCATAATAGCTATCTACACTCCAGCAACATCTACCCTAACATGCTCTAGTCTACTTAGGTATCACTATTCCATTCAAGTATTAGAATATTCTTCACATATTTCTTTGAAAAGAAGAAACAGATTACTAATTTAATCTCTACACAAAAATTAGATTTATAATTTGAATAGAGTAATTTAACAATCAATCATATCATTCTTATGACTCACATTTACTTTTCATCATAAGCATTATCCATTTTGAATTGAACTAAGAACAAAAGAATGTATGTCACAAGTATGTGTATTTACATAGACAAAGTCTACGTGCATACACATATATGTACCTACTTAAGTTTTTGATTTGTGCATACATTTTGAAATAAATCATTAAATCAAATTTCAATCAATAAATAATATTCCATTTGACATTTCTTTTGTCAAAATAAAGAATCCAAAACAAGTCTATATTAACAGTTTCATACGTACTATTGTTCCTTTTGCATTCTTCATAAAACTGTGATACTCTAACATTGTTGTTTACATATGAATATTCATCATTTAAATAGAACTAGTACTGTTTCCTACTAAACAATTATAAGACAAGTTGTAGCATAAAGAATCTTCACTATTTGCAACTATTCAATGATATTCTAGCTAAACAGTTTAATGTACAAGAGTGTTTTCAGCTACAAAGATGACTTTACAACCAAAACAATATCGTTTTTAATAGAATATTCATTGGTTACATCAATACAATGTTGCTTTAGACTAAACAATTACATTTAATGATAGAAAATAGCATTTTCCAGCAAAACATTCATTGTTTGCAATTACTCACTATTGTTCCAAGTTGTTTAGATGCAAAATGATAACATAAAAATTTAATGTTCATTGTTTAAAATAGAATGGGTTCTTTCCATAATGAATAGAAAAATGAACAATGTTTTTTTTCCAGTAACAAATATTGTCTACAACTTCTCATTTGTCAATTTTCAAGCAAGCCCAAAAGATTTCACTAACCAAACAACTAGCCCAAATTCATACATGAAAGCCGAATGCCCCATATTCATATCTTTGAACACTTTCATCACTAAAATTCAATGTGCAAATTTTAATAAATGAAATGAATCTAAGATCGACATGCTCGTTAATGTAAACTTGAACAAGTATTTCTGTCAAAAGATAGACATAGAAGTTTTGGGTTCTAAGCCAAACTCATGCCCTTTCAAGTGATAAACAAACAATCATAGGTTACTTTGGAATTCAACCATTCATATAGGTCTAGTGTTTTTCCTTCCTAGTAACAAGAGTCATATACAAATATGTCCTTAAGGCATGCTAGTTTTACACCACTCATAATTGACATGCATACTCATATCAAACATATTTATAAGGAAACAACTATACGATCATATAGATTGAACCCTACTTGGGTCTATTGAATTTTAATAGATTTCACCACCATTCCCATTGTAACATGGTGACATTATAGCACATAAAATATAGTCTCAAGCATTTTTTTTAACCGCTCATTATCAACCCAACCGATAGAGAGAATATGATACATGTGGAAACAAGACATAGGGTATGATACCCTTACACAAGATCGATAGTCAATCCTGTATAAATGAAGAAAACATAAATACATAGTTAAATTGGATGGAACATTGATTGGCCATCAATGGCTAGCACTAAGGTATGAATATAAGGAACAAACACATCTAAAGAATTCCAAGCCTCGGCCTAGCTCTGCGAGCTGGCCAATAAGGCTTAAATAAAAATCACACAATTTGAGCCATTGGCCAAGCAACCCAAAACTAAGATCAACTCCAAAATAGTACTCAACTCAAGGTCATGGTTTCTCAATAGGACATTTTCATTTTATAGTGTGAATGAAGCATTCGAAAAAATGCGAGAATATCATTCGTACAATGAAGAAAAATGATAATAAAAAAAATTGAGTTTCTTCTAAGGAATTGGTTTACCTATTAAACTGAGCTTTTAACAAACTTTCCTTTGATTTTCCCCACTTTCATGAGCTTTTTATCTACCTTTTCGTTTTCAAGCAAGACAATTTTCATGCGTTGTGCTTTTTCACCAAGGTTATTAATTCAAAAATGGAAACAACAATCTCTTTCTGCATGTTATTGGGTGATGGCATTATTGCCTTGCCATCGACCACTACTTTTTTTGAATATTTCCATTGAAATTGTGGTATACCATTTCCTTCAATGGATTCCTTCATGATCTTTATTTGATTTCAAACAATTTGATTTTATAATATTATAGGTTATCAAATTCAATTTCAATAAGAATATGAATATGTATACAACGTATGTCTATATGTATATATACATATAATTATAATATATATATATATGACTTCATTCATATTTACTATGTTCATTATTCATTTTGTATATATATATTTATATATATGTATGTATGTATGTATTTGCATTTATTAACATACATGTATATATATATATATACATTTGTGTGTAGATTGTTTGTTTGAAGGAGCTTATAAGTTTCATATGCTATCATTTAATTAAATAAGGAACTTTAAATTTCATCAAAAACATCATATATATATAAACTAAAAGGAAATTTTTTTTACTTAATTTCACATAACGAAACTCTTATTCTTTAAATCATTCTTCAAAATACTTTCATTTTCTTCAAAACACAAGATTTAAGTAGAAAATTTAATCTACAAGCCATTCATTTTCAATCACTAAAACAATTCAATTCATGAAATTATGTTCTATATATGCAAAATAGTTCAAATGCAGGTCATCATGCCATTTGTGGTGTGTGCACACAGATTCCAACTGGCTTACCATTCGATCCATCTAGACAATCCTACTTCAACTGTGTTCTCATCCTTCAACCTTTCACCCTGCAATTGTACACACTTTCACTTGTAAATTTATCAGTAACATTCAATTCTTGATAACATATAAGATAATTTCAAAAGTTCGCATATTCAACATCATTCAACTTCTTTTAATCTATTTTAAAAAATTCCAAAAGTTCTATTTAATTTATATTGAATTTATTCAATAATTTAATTTACCATATTATAATAAATATGAAATAGAATTGGGTTATGACATCCTTCCCCTCTTGGAAGAGACATCGTTCTGATGTCTAGTAGATCGAAAAAGAACATGTCAAATTTTAGCATACATGTCTATTTCATCATCACAAATTTTTTTATGTCTATTTCAACATTCATCAAATTATATATATCTATTTCAACTCACATCAAATTATATATGTCTATTTCAACATCACATCAACGAAACTCTTATTCTTTAAATCATTCTTCAAAATACTTTCATTTTCTTCAAAACACAAGATTTAAGTAGAAAATTTAATCTACAAGCCATTCATTTTCAATCACTAAAACAATTCAATTCATGAAATTATGTTCTATATATGCAAAATAGTTCAAATGCAGGTCATCATGCCATTTGTGGTGTGTGCACACAGATTCCAACTGGCTTACCATTCGATCCATCTAGACAATCCTACTTCAACTGTGTTCTCATCCTTCAACCTTTCACCCTGCAATTGTACACACTTTCACTTGTAAATTTATCAGTAACATTCAATTCTTGATAACATATAAGATAATTTCAAAAGTTCGCATATTCAACATCATTCAACTTCTTTTAATCTATTTTAAAAAATTCCAAAAGTTCTATTTAATTTATATTGAATTTATTCAATAATTTAATTTACCATATTATAATAAATATGAAATAGAATTGGGTTATGACATCCTTCCCCTCTTGGAAGAGACATCGTTCTGATGTCTAGTAGATCGAAAAAGAACATGTCAAATTTTAGCATACATGTCTATTTCATCATCACAAATTTTTTTATGTCTATTTCAACATCTCATCAAATTATATATATCTATTTCAACATCACATCAAATTATATATGTCTATTTCAACATCACATCAAAATTAAAGCATGAAATATCATAGTATCTCAATCCAAAAAATTTTAAGAAAAATTATTGAAGTCTCTTTCTCAAGAAAACAAATGTGAAAAGTAGTGTTCTATTTCTTCTACATCCTCTCAAGTAGCACTATCCTCTAAGTATTGGTCCCATTAGACCTTAAATTGAGCAATATCTCTACTTTTCAACTTAACGTTGCATCTATCCAGGATTCTAATGGGCTCCACAAACACCACTCCTAGATCTTGCACCTACAAGGATTACCAATCAAGCATATGAGTCACATCAAGATGATATCGCTTAAGCAAGGAAACATGAAACACATTATGAAGTCGAACTAGAACAGGTGGTAGAGCTAGTCTATAAGCAACTGGGTTAATCACTTCCAAGACTTCAAATGGTCCAACATATCTTGGGGCCAACTTGGAAGACTTTCCAAAAGCAATAGAACTTTTATAAGGTTTAACTCTCAAGAAAACTTTGTCCCCCATTGTGAACTATCTAAGAGTTTGATTCTTGTTATCATAACTCTTTTTTCGGTCTACCCCCTCCTTTAGTCCTCTCTTAATGACCCTCATTTGGTCTTCCATTTCCTTAAGCATTTCAGGTCCTACTATGATAATGTCCTCCAATTTATCCCAACTAATGGGGGTATGACACTTCTACCCATACATAGATTCAAATGCTGCCATGCCTAAGGATGAATGATAAGAGTTGTAAGAAAACTTTACCAAAGGAAAATATTCTTCCCACTTATACTGTTGGTCCATACAATACATATGGGGGAGATCTTTGACTACCCGATTCACCCTGTTTGTCTACCTATTAGTCTGAGGATGATAAGCTAAGCTAAAACTCAATTTGGTTCCTAATGCAGCATTTAGGGTCATCCAAAACCTTGAGGTCATCCATGTGTCCCTATTAGAAATTATAGTCTCTAGCACTCCATGTAAGCAGAAGATCTCCTAGAATTTTTTTTAGCCAGGGTCAATGATCCATCCTTAAGGTTTCCTACAATGAACTACACAACCTTAGTCAACTTATCAATCATGACCAAGATAACACTATGCTTGTTCTTTCTCAATGGAAACACTTGTACAAAATCCATATTGATCACCTGCCATTTATACTCAAGTATGGCATGAGGATACAACAACCCAACTGGATGTGCATGCTCATCCTTGACTCGCTAGCACTCTAAGCATCTGGATATGTGCTCTACTACATCCTTTTTGAGTTTAGGCCAAAAATACAGAGTCTTCAACTTTGTGATCATCTTGGATACTATGGGTATCCTGAATAAGGTGCATTGTGAACCTCTTCTAAAACCAACTTTCTTAGCTCTCCAAAGTCAAGAATATACATTCTTTTATGATATCTCAAAATTCCATCCGGTTTGACCTCATACCCATCGAACCAATGATCTAAAGGATTTACTATTAGGGAACTCTTCAGTCTCTCCTAGTGCTCATCCCCTGGTAGATTCTGAATCACCTGCTATCTCAAGTTAGACCTTGTTGAGATCATGGCTACCAGATGTCTTCGTCTACTAAGAGTATTGGCCATTTTGTTCTCTTTTCCCTTTATATATTCAATTCCAAAGTCATACTCGCTAAGGAATTCAAACCACATTCTTTGCCGCACATTAAGGTTTGGCTGGGTAAATACATATCTCAACCCTATGTGGTCTGTTTTGAGTTCAAATGAATTTCCCAAAAGATAATGCCTCCAAATTTGTAAGGCATGAACTATTGTAATGAATTCTAAATCATGAGGCGTGTAGTTCACTTCATACTGCTTGAGCTTCCTTGATTCATATTCTACCACTTATCCGTCTTGCATTAATACTACTCCCAATCCCTCTCCTAAAGCATATGTGATTAATGTGAATCACCAATTAGGATCAGGGATGGTTAGCACTAGTGTTTTCATGAGCCTCTCCTTCATGAGTTGAAATGCCTGCTCACATTTCTTGGTCCATTCAAACTATGTTCCCTTCCTTTTGAGTGAGGTAATAGGAGATGCAATATGAGAAAACACTTGCACAAACTTCCTATAATATCCTATGAGGCCCATGAAGCTACAAACTTCCAACACATTCTAAGGCATTAGAAATTCCATGATCACCTTGATCTTCTTGGGGTCTATGAAGACTCCTTCAGCTGAAATGATATGGCTTAGATAGTGCACCCTATCCTGATAGAATGAACACTTGGACAAATTCCCAAAGAGTTTCCTTTCTCTCAAATGCTGAAAAACTGTCCTCAAATTCCTATCATGCTTTTCAATAGTCTTTGATTAAACTAGAATGTTGTGAATGAAGATTAGAAAAAAATCATCCAAGAAGTCTTGAAACACACTATTCATGAGGTTCATAAAAATTTTTGGTGCATTTGTCAAACCAAAAGGTACCACTGTGAACTTGAAATGTCCATATCAAGTTCTAAATGTAGACTTCAAAATATCTTCTTCCTTAATTCTCAACTGATGGTACCCTGACCTAAGATCAATTTTGGAGAACATCATTGCTCCTTTCATTTGGTCAAACAACTTGTCAATCCTCAGGAGTGGATACGGGTTCTTGATGGTCACCTTGTTCAACATTCGATAATCTATACTTAGACACAAAGTTCCATCCTTCTTCTTCACAAAGATGATCGGTGCTCCCCAAGGAGACACATTGGGTCTTATAAGCCCTTTTTCCAACAATTCCATTAACTAGGCCTTCAACTCATAGAGTTTTTTGGTGTTCATCTAATAGGGTGCCTTGGATTGAGGCTCAGCTCCTAGAACAAGGTCGATAGAAAAGTTGAATTCTTGCTTTAGAGGAACTCCGTAAGTTGATCAGGGAATACATCTTGGAACTCCTTGAGAATAGGATATTCATATAAATATGGTTCCTTACTATCAGGATTACTAACATGCACAACATAAATTGCACATCCCTTTCGATGAGCCTTCTTGAGCTGCATCACAGAAATTTTTCTAAGCTCTAAGGGTCTCTACATTCCACAAACCTGGACTGGGTTTCCATAATAATCCAGATAGTTGACCTTCTTATCCTCATAGTTCACTATAGCCTTATGCTTAGTTAACCAATTTATTCCCAAAATTACATCATATGAGCCTAAACGTGCCACATACAAGTTGACTTGAGTTTGAAAGGTTGGAAGCTCTAACTCACTGCAAAAGAGATAGGTATCTACCCTCCACTCTAGTTGATTACCATATTGGACTGTCCATGAATTTTCCATGTATCCAAGTCTAATGGGTATCTTGGATATTATTCTATGATCTATAAAACATTTAGTAGCTCTAGTATCAATTAAGATAGAGATAGATTGGCCATAGAGCTTACCCGTCAGCTGAATTGGAAAAGCCTAATAGTCTTTCTACGTGTTGTCCATTGAAGGATGGATCTAGTGATGCTAAGTCTGATAATAGATTCCTTCCTTTAATGACTTCAATCACTAAGGAAAATTTGAGGAAAATAATTTCCCCCACAAGTGTAACATCCATCATGAGATCCTTTGCGACCTCTTGGCTTGTCCTCTCTAAATACCTTATGCTTATGGTCATCTTTACCCTTGCCTTTTTTTCCTTCTTGTTCTTTCCACCATTACCATATTCACCCTTCTCCTACAACTCACTTCCCCTCTTTATATTATGGATCTGATAGCCCTTGTCTCCTTTATGAAATTTATTTTTCTCGTACCATGACTTAGAATTGGAGTATCTACAAAGATTAGAGAGTTGTTGCAGTTTCTATTCCTATTTGGTGGATTTTAGGAAGACTTCATTCATGGTTTGAGGTTCATGCATATCCACCTTAGCTCCTATGTGGGGTCTAAGTGCCATTATAAATTTCTGGATACAAAACCATTCATCTCCCTAATACTGAGGAACATACTTCAATAGGTTGGTGAAGTTTTCCCAATACTAAATCATAGTCATATTTCCTTGGGTTAAGTTTTGAAATTCTATCACTTTCTTGTCAAAGAAAAGCTATGGTAACCATCTCTTCCTAAAATATTCAAGGAATAGTTCCCAAGTGATCTCAGTAGGTTGAAGATTTCATTCTAACTTCTTATTATCCCACCAAGTTGTTGCTTCACCTGAGAGCTGATACGTGGCCCATACTACCTTAGTTTGTTTAGAAAGGTTATGGAGCCCAAAGTATTTTTCCATTTCTATAATCCAAGCCTCAAATTTTTCTCCAATAGCCTTACCATCAAACTTGGGTAGTGCTACTTTTTTTAGATCTTTCCCAAGCTCTTCCTTAATTTTTCCATGTGAACCTACCCCTGGACCAACGTCTCCTTGATTTCCTTTTGCATTCCTACAGTCCTAGTCCGCATGTGTGATGTGGAATTCTTGTTCTATGTGATCCATGTGAGACTCTTGCCAATTTAGAAGATATACAATTTTCTCTAGCCTCTTGTTAGATCCATTATTAGAACAACTACCACCCATCTCTTGCCTAGTGTTCACCATGTTGTACCACACTTATCTTGCAGCACATTCAAATTTTTTGCATCTCAACACAAGGTTCTTCGAATAAACATTCTTATTCTACTTCACATAATTTTTCATATGCATACATCCCTCGTTCTAGAAGACATACACATTCATGCATAATACACACATTTTTGAGTCCTTCATTTAAACACACCCAAAAAAATATTATCTGATTTTATTTATATTAAAGGTGATTCAATAGACCTTTATTTACAATAGGCTTCTTGTTACATCATTCCAATTTATCAACATCAAAAAGAGGGCATTCCTCTAGGTAATAATCTAAATTTACATCAAATTTTACAGAAGAGGATGGTTGAGCACGCAAGCTGTACTTTTCCTCTTTAGTCAACAAGGGTGCATTGGGTCCACACCCTAGAGGTCAATCTCAGATTGCAAAAATCTTTTTTATCTTTTGATCTTAGGTGTTCACTTCTCCTCAATCTTCAAGCCTCTCTCTATCTTGAGTTGTGTAAAGGCCTGAGCTAGAGTTTCATCGTCATGAATTTCCGATTGAACCTTTGTCTTGGTGTTTTCTTCCCTTACATCATTCTTATGTGAGGTTCTAATAGTTTTCCCTTTCCTTCATCCTTCCTTTAACCTTCCCATTCTTGCACTCAATCCAACTTTGATTAATTCTCAGGACAACTAAATTTTTGGTCAATGGTCAACTACCCCTAGTCAAAATATGGTAGACTAAAAAGGCCTAGAGTTGAACCCTAAGATCTAATACCAAATGTAATAACCCATTCTAAATTATTACTTAATTAACATTATTGTAAATGATAGATGAATATATTCCAAATTAAAAAGAAATAACTAGTGGCTAAAGTCAATCATAGCTACACATGTCCATTTCAAATGAGTAAATATTTCATATATTCACTTCAAAAGTCAAATTACAATATTAGGTTTGACTTGGCTCCTAAGGCGACAAAGTCATTACATTGTACACTTTACATCAAATACATGAATGTATTACATCAAGTTACATCTTAGACTATAATAGTCTTCTGAACAACTAAGGTTATTCTTTGACGTTGGCTTCCACTAGTGGATGAGAACATGGTTGAAGCACTTTACCACCCAACCACAAAGCTTACACTTCCTTAGAATTCTTCTAAATTGAAGAATGCCCAACCCTGGATGAAAATTTTAGCACGAGAAGAATCTGCAAGGTGGAATCTTGTGCATGCCCATACATCAACATGCAATTTCTATCTACAAGTTAGAAAAGAAAATGCAAGATCTATGCTAAGAATGACAGAGAGTGATATCACAGAGTTCATACATACAAAATAAACTATATATTGCTTGACCAAGCATACCAAATGTGCTGCAACTATAGAAAACAATAGGTTTTGGTAAAGAAAATCTATAATATTTGAACTCCATTTTGGCACCCATCTTGGAAGGTAACTTTCTACAATACAACATCTCATAATAGCTATCTACCCTCTAGCAACATCTACCCTAAGGTGCTCTAGTCTACTTAGGTATCATTGTTCCGTTCAAGTATTAGAATATTCTTCTCATATATTTCTTCGAAAAGAAGAATCAGATTACTAATTTACTCTCTAAATAGAAATTAGATTTATGATTTAAATAGAGTAATTTAACAACTAGTCATATCATTCTTATGACTCACATTTACTTTTCATCATAAGCATTATCCATTTTGAAATGAATTAAGAACAAAAGAAGGTATGTCACAAGTATGTGTATGTACATAGACGAAGTCTATGTGCAACACATATATGTGCCTAATTAAGTTTTTTTATTTGTACATGCATTTTGAAATAAACCATTAAACTAGATTGCAATTATTAAATAATATTCCATTTGATGTTTATTTTTTCAAAATAAAGAATCTAGAATAAGTCTATATTAACAGTTTCATACATACAGTTGTTTCTTTTGCATTCTTCACAAAACTATGATACTCTAACATTGTTATTTACATGTGAACATTCATCATTTAAACAAAACTGGTACTGTTTCCTACTAAATAGTTATAAGACAAGTTGTTTCATAAAGAACATTCACTGTTTACAACTATTCAATGTTGTTCCAACTAAACAATTTAATGAACAAGAATATTTCTAGCTACAAAGATAACTTTACAACCAAAACAGTGTCGTTTGCAATAGAATATTCACTATTTACATCAATACAATGCTATTTTAGAATAAACAGTTACATTTAATGACACAAAATGTCATTTTCCAATAAAACATTCACTCTTTGCAATTACTCATAGATGTTCCAAGTTTTTTGGATGCAAAATGATAACATTACAATTTAATGTTTACTGTTTAAAACAAAAAGGGTTCTTTCCACAATGAAAAGAAAATAAACAATGTTGTTTTGCTAGTAACAAATATTTTCTATAGCTTCTTATTTGTTAATTTTCAAGCAAGACCAAAAGATTTCACAAACAAAAATACTAGCCCAACTTAATACATGAAAGAAAAATGCCCCATATTCAAATCTTTGAACACTTTTATTACTAAAATTCAATGTGCAACTCTGAATAAATGAAATGAATCTAAGATCAACATGCTCATTGATGTAAAACTGGGGGTATGTGTAGTATCATGATGGGTATGTGGCTGACGACAAATTGATGAAACTTTTTTTCTCACCCCAAATTGATTTGAAACTAAAGGATTGATAGGTGATTGAAAAACATCTTTTTAAAGGATGATTCACTCATGCTTTCCACCAATATATATTTTTTAAAAGTTGTAATAAAAATCATATGTAATTATTTTCTTGGAATGAATTACAAAAAAATATGCATCACATCGGACATGATTCCTCTACTTATATCTAAAATCTTATAAAAAAATATTATCATTTTATTGTGGTTAGGGTGGTCAACGGACACCTACTTATTTTTTCCCGAAATTTAAGTACTACTACATTGAAATTTCAAATTTTACCAAATGCTTTTTGGGTATGTGCAGGATCATGATGGGCCAAAAATGGCAATATGATGGGTATGTGGCTGACAACTATTTTTTACCCAAAATTGATGAAACAAAAGGGTTTTAAAAGAGATTCACTTTCCACCAATATAAATTATGGTTTACTTTGAATTTAATAAGTAATTATTATTCATTTTCTATTCAAATTACAACTAAAGTCTTGATTGATAGGCTGATTGAAAAACATCTATAGCTTTCAAATGGTATAACATTTTTGAATCCAAAACATGCTTCACCTTTGCATACTATAGGATTAAAAAAGGAAAATTGAATTTCATGAAGTTTTGACCAAGTTAAGGTGGTCATAGGAGTTTTATATTTTTTAAAAGTTGTAATAAAAATTCATAATTAATTATTTACTTGGAAAAATTACAAAGAGATGCATCACATTGGGGCATGAGTCCTCTACTTATATCTAAAATCTTATAAAAAAATATTATCATTTTATTGTGGTTAGGGTGGTTAGATAGACACCTACTTCTTATTTTTTCCCTAAAATTTAAGTACCATTACATTGAAATTTCAAATTTTTCACCAAATATTTTTTTTTTAAAAACAAACCTAGTAGCTTAGAAACTACATTCAATTTTCTACAGATTCTATTCTTACATATTTTTAAAATAATGTAGATAACTTATTCAAATTTTTTGTCAAGTTGCCTAACTCTGATTTTTCTAAATTTTTGCCACTTAAGGGCCTATTTTTTCCATGATGATCCTACACATACCCTTTTTAAAAATAATAAACCTAGTAGTTTAGAAACTACATTTAATTTTCTACAGATTCTATTCTTACATATTTTTCAAATAATATAGATAACTTATTTAAATTTTTACCTCAAGTTTCCTAACTCTGATTTTTTTGAATTTTTCACCACTTAAGGTCCTATCTTTTTCCATGATGATCCTGCACATACCCCTAGAACAAGTATTTTGGTCAAAAGATAGACATAGAAGTTTTGATTTCTAAGCCAAACTCATGCCATTTCAAGTTAGAAATAAACAATCATAGGTCACTTTGGAATTCAACCATTCATATAGGTCTGGTGTTTTTCTTTCTTAGTAATAAGAGTCATATACAACTATGTCCTTAGGGCATTCTGGTTTTACACCACTCATAATCAACATGCATACTCATATCGAACATAGTTATAAGGAAACAACCCTCTGATCATGTAGATCGAAACCTACTTTGGTTTATTTAATTTTAACAAATATTTCACCACCATTCCCATTGTAACATGGCGGCATTATAGCACATAAAATATAGTCTCAAGCATTTTTTTTAGTCGTTCATTATCAACTTAGCTGATAGAGAGAATACGATACATGTGGAAACAAGACACAAGGTATGATACCCTTACGCAGGATTGATAGTCTATCCTCTATAAATTAAGCAAACATAAATACATAGTTAAATTAGATGAAACTCTGATTATCCATTGAATGGCTAGCACTAAGGTGCAAGCATAAGGAACAATCACATTTGAATAATTCCAAGCCTTGGCCTAGCTCTGTGAGCTAGCCGATAAGGCTTAAATAAAACTCATGCAATGTTGGCCATTGGCCAAGCAACCCAAAACTAAGATCAACTCCAACATAATACTTGGCTCAAGGGCCTAGTTTCTCAATAGGAAATCTACATTTTACATTGTTAATGAAGCATTCAATAAAATGGGAGAATATCATTAGTATGTTGAAGAAAAATGATAATAGAAAAAAATTGAGTTTCTTCTAAGTAAATCGATTTACCTATTAAACTGTCCTTTTATCAAACTTGCCTTTGATTTTCCCCACTTTCATGAGCTTTTTCTCTACCTTTTCACTTTCGAGCCAGATAATTTTCATTCACTGTGCTTTTTTGCCAAGGTTATGAATTCAAAAATGGAAACAACAATTTCTTTCTACATGTTATTGGGCAATGGCATTATTGCTTTCCTATCAACAACTACTTTGTTTGAATATTGCCATTAAACTTGTGGTAGACCATGTCCTTTGTGGGAGGCCTTCATGATCTTTATTTGATTTCAAACAATATGATTTTGGAATATTATCAGTTATTGAATTCGGTTTCAATAAGAATATGAATATGTATATGTATATATGTATATGTAAATATATATATTTATGATATATATAATATATATATTTATATTAATTCATTCATTTTCTATGTTCATTCTTCATTTTGTATATATGTATGTATGTATTCACATTTATTTACATACATGTATATATATTTATATATATTCATGTGTAGGTTGTTTGTTTAAAGGAGCTTATGAGTCCATATTCTATCATTTAATTAAATAAGGAACTTTAAATTTCATCTCAAACATCATATATATATAAACTAAAAGGAAATTTATTTTTACTTAATTTCACATTTAACAAAAAATTATTCTTTTAATCATTCATCAAAATATGTACTTGCATTTTCTTCAAAACATAGGATTTAAGTAGACAATTTAATCTACAAATAATTCAAGTCATGAAATTGCATTCTTCTATATATGTAAAATAGTTCAAATGCAGGTCACCATGCCATTTGTTGTGTGTGCACCCAAATTCCAACTAGCTTACCGTTCGATCTGGCTAAACAATCCTACTTCAACCGTGTTCTCATCCTTCAACCTGTCACCTTGCAACTACACACACTTGCACTTACAAATTTATCAATAACATTCAATTCTTGATAACATATAAGATAATTTCAAAAGTTCGCATAGTCAACATCAATCAGTTGACTTATTTTAGTCTATTTTCAAACTTTTCAAAATTTCCATTTAATCTAATTGAATTTCTTCAATAATTCAATTTACCATATTATAATAAATATGCAATAAAATTGGGTTATGATAACTTTTTAGTACTATTTGTCTAGCCTTCTATGGACTGATATTCATTTCACTTGTCCTAAGTTCATTAAAGGTCTTGGGAATAATTTCATCATGTTGGTACTCATCAACAACCATCTTATTTACTTGAACCTTTTCTTCAAATTCCTTTATCTTTATTTTAATCCAAAAGTCTTAGAATTCGGGAGTCTGAATGAAATCATCATTTTCTATGCATCTGCGGGCTGCTACCATTCTTTCATCATCTTCCATATCTTGTTCACCTTCTGCATATGCATCAATTCTTTCTTCAGGTGTATGAGCTTTTGTTTCATAGAGTGGTTGATCTAATTTAATGTTACCGTTTAATTATGTTAGCACACCTACTACCTCTTCAGTATCCCTAACCCCTTCACTTATCTCATATTGCACTAAGGGTTCATATTCCTATGCCATTTTCTTTTTGGTTTTTGGCTACTCAGGGGTTGAATCTAATGGGACATGTTGTACTGAAACCTCATCTTGGGGTTGTAATATTACAACTATGCTTGGCCTCTTGGTAGATAGCTTGGTAGATTTCTCCAATTCCTTTTGTGCTTTGTCATGCAATTTTTCAAGCTTATCAATCATGAGATTGATCCTCTTGATGGGATCTACTTCCTCTATGTAAAATCCTTGGAAATTATTATCCATATTTCTTCTTTCCTCCAATTTTATTAATATGTCCCATTTTATTCTTCTTTGGTGTACATCCTGAGGAGTGAGACAATTCCTTATCACATCCTCCTCATAGTCCACTTCATGGGTGATCCAAGGTTTTGTAAGGAGTGTTTGTCTGATAAAATTCTTGTGACCGTCAGGGTCGAATACCCTCTCCATCCCATATTTTAAGGGGTATCTTGCTTTTATAAACTTCTACAATTCCTCAAGAATGTTTGATCCAATGGAAAAATCCCCACATACTATCAAGTTGGGGAAAGAGGTGCCTTTTTTTGTCTATGCATAACTTCCTTTTTCATCCACATCATCTACCACATGAATTCTAGGAAGGCCAATAGGAGAGGAAAAAATTTAGGAAAGATATGTGGGGCTTGGGTACATGCATACACTCAGATTATTGTGGTACTGGGTAAGAAAAATGAATCACCTAGATTATGAGTATTCCCTTATTCTGGTTTGAGTGACAAGGGTTTTAACAATTGTAAGATTGGTGTATGTAATATTGGATACCCATGGCCAAGGAATTCCATAATTCTTAGTATAAATCCTCATATAAAACCACAAAATCACTCTTTCTATACCTACTATCCCATATGTAACTCCAGTTTTGGATAGGTAGTTGATTACCTTGCTCATCTACCATACCCAAACACATTATTTGAGTCCAAATAGTTTTTTTTTTATATAAAATCAAATGGCACAACAAGGAGTAACACCTAAAAGTGATAGGGGCTCTATCCTCTTGCATGAATCCATAATGTAATGATTTCTCAATAAATGAAGCAAATTCATACTCGACAGTAGTTTCATGGTTTTGAATTCTCATTGCCAACATCATAAGGCTAATTAGAATCTTTTCTTCAGCATCTATCCCCATAAATTGACATAAAGAAAAGCAAGTTCTTTTATAATACACCTATAAATCATTAACATAGAATGGCTCGACACAAGAGGAGGAGATAGCTATTCTTCTATTTTTTTCCCCTCTCTTCATATGCATCAGAACTTCGTCACTCCTATAAGTTGTTCTCAAACTATTATACTCTTCTTCACTCCATTGAAGTTATACTTTGTTAAGGGTCTATTTGTTTAGGTTGAAGCATTCCATAGTGGTAGTTTTGGCAAGTGTTACTAGTGGTGAACCATCCATCGTTCTTATTTTCTTGGTAGTTGGGTGGTAGTTTCATGCTAATAATCTAATAAATTTGACATCTATGAAAACATCAAGGAAAATCAAATTTCCCAAAACTAGAGTCTAAGGGTTTAATATTGGAATCTTATCATCCCTTTTCTCATATAAGTACCAAAACAAATCCCACCCTGAAATAGGAATGACTGCATCTTGACACCCCTAAGTTGTCCCTAAAGAACTTCTTAATTCCTTTATCTATTGACTCATGTAGAATATCTAGTATAGACTATTGTAGAGACCTCTTATGAGGTTCCTCCTTCCTAATTTCACTTTTTCTCAATGGCATGATTGAAACTTTTATGCTCCTACTTAAATTCCTTACACTTTCAAACTACAAATTTTGAACTCAATAGATGTAGAATGCACTTACTCAGTGACGTAATAGTTGCAAAGCCTTCCTCTTATGAACTCCTTAGCTCCTGGCATGATGAAAATTCACTGCAAATGATTACTAAAAAAGAGTACTGAGTTCTAAGTTTATCAGCCTCTAGGTTTAGTCATTTTGAAATTTATGTTGGCCTCATGCAAAATATTTCATAATCGGCTTATATTTCTATTTTGAATATCCACCATTGATTTTATAGAATCAAATGGTTCATGATAGTGGTTATAATTACTGCCATAATCAATATAAATTCCCTCACAAACTTGTACTGTAATACCACCATTAGTCCTTTTGATTTGTGCAATATGGCAGTGTTATATTATATGCTTGTTATAACTACCCCACTATACTACTAGCTTTATGCATAGCATTTTTACTTTTATTGCATTGTCATGGCTTAGTTAATATTTCACTACCATACTACATATCATATATATGACTAAGGTTCCTTCATTTTGGGAGAGCGAGGAGCTTAGCACTACAACTAAAGCTCTTTTTAAGTCCTAAATATCCCATTATGAGACTGCATTTTGAAATAATTCTTCATCACCATACAGCACAACCTTCTCGAGAAATATTTTTTTCATTACAGGACGGCGAGCTAAGTCATTTAATACTTCCATACCACATACATCCTTGTGCTTAATATATTGATTGTTGTGGGGTAGCAGCTTAAGTGATATGACATCGCTATACCGCATGTTTTCTTTAGTGTTTATATTTGTTAACTACAATACTTTTGGTTAACTTCTGGTGGTTATAGTTCTCAGTGTTCCACCATACTGCATGGCTTATCTTTATTTTTTATGGTTCACCATAGGTATTTGGTGCAAGTTACTTCTCACCACCAAGCCACATTCCTCCTAGATGAATTCTACAATATGGCAGTGCTTAACTGTATCCTACATTTTATCCTCCCATACCATTGAAATTCCTAGTAACTAATTTATTATTCCTATGGGATAGTGTTAATTGGAATTTGTATATACTTAACATATAAAATATTATGGTTTAAGCATATATGGTGGATTTCCTCAGATCATATAAGGCTTTTCAGTGTCATTCAAACCTAAAATTTTATTCACAAGGAGAGTTTGTTTGTGGATTTTGGACTTTTTCAAGGTTAAGTCTTCACATACTAGATTTACAAAGTTTTTTAGGGTGGTGTGGTCATGCAAATTTTGGAAGTTCTAACACCATGTTAGCATGTAAAGAAGATAGAAGAATAAGATGAATGGATTAACCATTAATTTTGAGATTGATTTAGGAGTCCAAAAATTCTATGAGTGTTCGAGACTTTATTAGATATGGTGACAAGATTGTTGATTTGCTTGTTTTAGGGATTTGGATACTTCATCTTAATTCATTATTTTTGTTATAACACATAGACATAATGCATCATGGTATTGATAACCAGGATGACATTGTATCTAGTGGGATGGAATTTGACTGTGCAAATAGATAGGATAATATTTGGGCTTATATCTCACTTCACATTACTCCAAAGTCAATTTAGGGACCTATGGCTTAGCTCTTTGATTTCAATAATGTCAAGTTTTTGTGGGAAATATTTTCCCTTTTCATAGAAATTTTAATTTGAACTTAATTAATATATTTTGATGTGGTAATAAATCAATCTTATTAATAAAGCTTAACTCAATTGAACACACCACACAATTGGCTTATTTTCAAAACATCTAGACTTCCAAAGCAACAAAATGAAAACAAGGAATTGTATTACCAAACATTGTATCAAAGTTCTACCATCCAAATATTGAGTTCTTAGGTTTATCACTCCAAGGGTGAAGCATTTTTCTCACTACCTTGATCTTGTAAACAAATTCCCTCTTAAAACATTAGGATAAATCATCCCATCCATATCAAAACATTTTATATCTCACTTCACAAACAATTTTGAAAATTTGGACACATCGACATTCTACACTTAGGTTATCATCAATCAAATCCCCTAGCTTAGCTATATGTGTGTAAATGAATCCTTTTTGATAAATTTAGTTAAGTTATCCATCATCCTTTTGAACAAGTCTATTCTAAAGGTCACAAGCCTACCTTTAGATTCACAAGTTCATTAGGATCTTTATCCAAAACATTGATCATCAAACCTTTAGTGTAAAGTGTTGTCCAAATTTTATAGGTTCATCATCCATATCACTCACCCCTTTCATCATCCATTTACATCATTTTTCCAAAACACCTTAGAGGGTCCCTATTATCAAAATTTGAATCAAATAGAGAGTTCCAACAATATAAATCCCAACACACCTCTCCCATAGTTTATCCAAAATTTATGGTAACAACAAAGATCAAAACATAAGAAAAATATGGAACAAAAAAAATACATTTACCACAAGTGATCCCAACCAACAAGAGTTTGATCCTAGGATCCAATCAACCTCATCACAACAACCACCACAAAATCCAATAGACATGGGGTATGAAGTAGAAGATGTCATGAAAAACCCACTTGAGCTCACTGAAGAGGAACTCCTTGAAGCACAACAAGATCCTAAAACACACCATATCATCAACACTTTGATGAAGAATAACCCTACACAATACATGCTATCTTTAGAAAAACAAGGGGATAAACTCCCTTCAACATTCAATTTGAACACAATTAGGGAACAACGGTTAGGAAATGTGGCTTCAATTTCTCAAGCTTCCATCACACAACCCTTGGTACAAGGTTTGACTCAATATATAATTCAACCAAATTCATCACTTTCACCAAGTCAACCATTGAATACTAGTCTTGCAAGCCGACTAGGAACCAACCTTGGTCTGACTCCCAATTGAGGAGGCAACAAAATTTTGGGTACACAGGACACAAACCTTCACCAAAACATAAATTGGACACCAACATTTAGTACCCAACCATATTCTTCCACACCATTCTCAAACATCTTCGACATCCACACATACCACTTGCATTCCATAACACAACAATGGCCTCAAATTTTCATGCACAACCATCTTCTTCCACCACCACAAGTACCCAAAGTGTGTCTAATGCTACACAAAGTCATGTGAGCCAAGTACCTCAAGTGGAACAACAAGGGCAAGTGAACACCATCATCCAAGGTCAACCCTTAACACAACAAGGTACATCTTCATCCAACCACCCAATTAAATCAATTGGTTCCACAAGCCACTCAAACCAACCCACAAAACACATCAAACCCATTTTTCATGAATCCCATTAATCAATGAAACCCATTTGTCACAAATACCATCAACCAAGGTAATACCTCAGCCCCAAATCAAACACAACAAGGGAACCCTTCCAATCAGTTAATCCAAAGCTAAAGCATACCACTAAAATAACAACACCAAATGGCACCATCTCAACCTTTTATTCCCTAGGTAATGGAAAATAAAATGAGACCTCGAACCTATATTCCTCCACCCCAATCTCAAATTTTGCAGGGAATCATAGCATAAAAGAACCCTCAATATCTCATCACACAACATCCACCCCAAAATCAAATCAAATCACAAATCACTCACACCATGGTCCCTCAAAATCCACCACATTCAAAAAAATCAAATTTTTTTGATTCAATACAATATAACGTTACAAGCACAACACGCCTATGAACAAGCATTACAACAGCAAGCTCAAGCTCAAGCTTTGTGATAAAAAGCCCAAAAACAAGCATTGCAATAGCAAGAAGCTCAAGCTCAAGCCTTACAACAAAAACAATTTCAACAATAGGCATTGATTGTGAAACAACAACAACAACAACAAGAAGAAGCACAAAAACAAGCATTGCTCACACACTGACAACAACAAGGCCAACAACAAGAGTTGCAAGAACAACAATACATAGAACAACAAGTACTTGTGTACAACAAAAAAACAAGGCTTGTAATACAACCCCCAACAAATATACGCAAACACACAAAAAAACATCTTGAACTTAATTATACAAGGAGCATACACACCTCCCCCACTATCACCATCACATACACAATATCAAAATACACCCTACACAACATATAACACCCCCCCATATTGGTGCAGGAGCACCTACACCACAACATCAATTTTTGATCATTTGAATTATTAGTAGGTTAATCCTAGTATTTTTTAGTTTATTTTGTCTAGATAAGGTCTAAGAGACCAACCATAATGCAGTGGAAGTATTTTTGAGTTATTTGGGGTAGAAAGTTAATCTTGCACTTAAAAGTGTTTTTGTAGCCTTTGAAGGAACATCTTTGAGTTTGTATTAGGAGTTGCAAGAATTGAGTCTTTTGGAGGTAATAAGGCTATTTTCAAGCCTTTAGTATGGTTTTAAGAGTCATAGGTTGCAAATTTCATAGACATTTCAATATACTTGTAAATGCAATAAAATGTGTAAAAGGGTGTGATTAGGCCTCCAACGGTCCTAATGATTTGAAATTATATTGTAAGATAGTTGGAAAATTAGAAAAGGTTTGTAAAATCTATGTACGGCCTCAAGAAGGCTCGAATAAGGGTGGATAATAATTTTATTGAAGATTCAATAAAAAGAAATGTTTGCTCTGCTATTTTCTTGATAATTTCCTATTTTTCTGAATTTCATCTTCTCTATACGGACCCGTATAGGAGTGGGATTCTCTAATATCTTGTGAATTGGGTAGATACTTTAAATACCTTTCTTTTGAATCATTTTGGAGGTCTTAATTTGTTCTGGGTGAAGAGCATTTCCCATTTTCTTGGGACTGCCTATGATAGGGAAGCAAGGGCTTTGTTTGAGTTCCTAATCATGATCTAATTCCTTCCACTTACTATTTATGTTGTTTCTCAAAGGGAGGGAATAGTTCCATTTTAGAATAGGGATTCACATGATTTAGTAGAGAAACAAGTGCAATCTTTGTAATCAAGTGAAGACTAGGATGGAAGTGTCCATTTTCTTGTGAAAATGAAGGTTTCAAGTAGAGTTTTAGTGTGGGTATGTGATCATGATGGGCCAAAATTGGCAATATGTAAGTGATATGGTGGCCCATGTGGCGATGACTTTTTACCCAAAATTGATGAAAGCGAAAGGGTTTTAAAGGAGATTCTCAAATTTCCACCAATATAAATTATGCTTTACTTTGAATTTAATAAATAATTATTATTCATTTTTTATTTGAATTACAACTAAAGTCCTAATTGATAGGTGATTGAAAAATCTATAACTTTCAAATGGATATCACATTTTTTTGAATCGAAACATGCGTCACATTCTATGCTTTGTATATATAGGATTAAAAAGAAAATTGATTTCATGAAGTTTTGACCAAGTTAAGGTGGTCAGACATACAAGTTTTATATTTTTAAAATTTGTAGTAAAAAATCATAATTAATTATTTACTTAGAAAAAAATTACAAAAAATATTCATCACATCCAAACATGAGTCCCCTACTTATATCTAAAATCTTATAAAAATATTATAATTTTATTGTGGTTAGGGTGGTCCAGCAGATACCTACTTCTTTTTCTCTAAAATTTAATACTCACTGCATTGAAATTTCAAATTTTCACCAAATAGAATTTTTGTTAAATAAACCTAATAGTTTAGAAGCTACATTCAATTTGCTATAGATTCTATTCTTACATATTTTTGAAATAATATAGATAACTTATTCAAAATTTTACGTCAAGTTGCCTTACTCGATTTTTCTAAATTTTTCTCACTTAAGGGCCTGTTTTTCCATGATGATCCTACAAATACCCGTGCCATAAATAGAGTTGAGTCAATAATGGTGTATAAGGTCTATACAAACCCTATTATGAGTGTTTGAGGCATTGGCATGATTGGAGAATCCTTTTTGATGGTTCTCCAAGATGTTGCAAAGAAACCTTATATGTTTGGTTTGGGAATTGTATTGAGAGTCTGAGTGGATGCTAGAATGATGTTGTGATGGTATTTTAGTGGCCTTCTATAAAAGATAATCCTATTTGATGATTTTTGGAGTCCAAAGCCTTGATAGTGTTAATTGATCCAATGTGGTTGTTTGTGATTTCAATAATTGATGTTTATTTGAGATCTGATTATAATTGAGTCTTCTCCACCTTGGGTCTACATCACATATCAAAATATCACCTACAATTCATCTACCATCCCACAATATAACATGTATAAACCTCCACCAAATACTCAAGATGATTTTTCATTGTAAATTAAGGCACTCACAAAAAAAATCCAAGACATCAAAATGGGAAAAATAAAGAAATTGCATGCACAATGGGACTTGTTTCCATACCCTTTGATAGAAACATCATGATGATACTTTTCCCACTTGGTTTTGAAGTCCAAAAATTTGAAAAATATAGAGGGTGGGAAAATCCAGTGGATCATATCAAATAATTTCATGTAACATGTATAAAAGTTTCTTATAATGATTCCTATTTAATGCACCTTTTCCCAGGAAATTTTGGAGGCCCAACGATTGGTTGGTTCTCACATTTACCTCAAAGAGTTCAAAATTTCCAAGAAATAATTAATTGGTTCATAAATCATTTCTCCTACAAACCCGACATGGACATAAGCTTGGAAGAGTTGTATACCCTAAAAAAAACAAGGGTGAATCCTTCACAATTTTCCTACAATGGTGGAAACAAAGATCTAGTAAGAGAAAATGGCCTATTCTTGAAGAGCTAACTTTCACATTATTCCACTTCATTGTATTATTTGATGAGTAAAGATACTTAATAGTGATGGTTTGATATGTTACTATAGGTGTAGACACTTAAAATTATCTTGATTGATATTGCACATCTGAATCTAATTATTATGTCGCCAAAAAATGTATAGTTGACATTTTTATTCTCACTTGAGTTTTTCTAATGGGCTTTGGCTTGATTTTTCCTAGGTATAATGTTGTAATGTGGTCAAAACATTCACATTAGGGCTTAAACATTCAAATTATGGTGTCTTGTGAAGGTGTTGTGAAATGTTGTAAAACATTTCTATACTTTTCTAGACCCTATTCATTACAATTCAACTAAAAATCACCTTTTCATCACTTATTAAGTCCTATTTTGAAGTGTTGTAAAATCTTGTAACAAGATTTCACACTTTTCTAGGCTCAATTTCACTAATTCAACCCTTTCTCATGTCTAAATGACCCTTTAATAAACTTTCCAACCATTTTTAAGTGTGCTAAGGATATTCCCATTGGACAACTTTTACTGCCCTGAAATTCTTGACACCCACTTAATTTTCTTAAGTGGGACTAAGTCACCAATAGGGGCGACTTAGTCTTTTTTGGCACAAAACTCAAAATAATTTTAAATTTCTAGCAGGATTTTGTCCTCTAACCCTTGAAGTTGGCCTATGATATGTTACTTTCAGGAAATTTTAGTAAAATAAAGTATAAATAAGGGTTTTTCACCTCATTCTACATCTCCTACAATCATTTATCTCCAAATCACATACAATCTCTTGCACTCATTAAGCATTCAATCCAAATCAAGCATTATCAAGTCAAGCTATTGGAGTTTTTCATTGCAATCTTTATATTTGAGCATAAATGGTGTGGTAAGTTTATGACATTTGTATTTGCATGTTATCTATTTATCACTCACTTTTCATCTCAATTCATTGTTTTGGATTTGATTACCAAAGTGGGGTTTGACCAAGGCAAACCCCTATTCTCTAACCCTCAACCATTTTTCTCTTTTTGCATGTGACTTTTGTATGCAAATTTTTCAAGCAATAGATGTTGAAAAGTGATCAAAATGTGCTTAAAGTCAATCAAGTCAAGACAACCCTAATTCAAGCTTGGAGGGACTTTCTACCCTATTTTCTATAGAATCAAGTACAGACAACTGTCAGAAAAGGAAGTGTAGACCTAAGACAACAAGATTCTGTCTCTGAATTTCTCAAAATATGTAGGAGGAATAATTCACCACTAGTGATGAATTATTCTTTCTTCTAGGCCTAAAAATTGATTTTGACATTTCTGGATACCCATTTGGCAGATTCATGTTCTGACAAAGTTTCTTGAAACTAGGACTAAGTCACCCAGTCTGGCATAAATGTCCCAATCAACATTTCAGTCAATTTTTTAGGATTCTGGAATCTTCCAACATCAAAATTTTGATTCCAAGTGCACCTATTCTATTTTTTTCTATTATTTCATCATTTAGTTAAATTCTTAGGCATTTCTACATATCACATTATGTTTTCTGGCACTTTACATTTTCATAGTTTTGCATCATTAAATCATTTCAATTTTAAATCAGAGTAGTAGGACATCTTAATTAGGAATAATACATCTCATTCACATAGACTTTTAGTGTAAAACCTTGCATTTTGGTCCCCCATCCAATCCCCTTTCTCCTTTTAGGTGAAAACCCTAGGAGGAGCAAAGCATTGTGAGGGGTCAAATAAAAATCACTATTTACATTTTGGTGAACTTGCATCTTTTGAACATTATTCCCTTTTTATTTTCAAGTGCATACTATATTTCACTTGC
This sequence comes from Sequoia sempervirens, assembly GCA_007258455.2. Classification (NCBI taxonomy): domain Eukaryota; kingdom Viridiplantae; phylum Streptophyta; class Pinopsida; order Cupressales; family Cupressaceae; genus Sequoia; species Sequoia sempervirens. The sequence goes on along the minus strand of VDFB02086081.1, from coordinate 32,327,277 downwards.
ATTGCATCTTGCATTATTTAAAGTCAATCCTATGGTTTTCAATTGCATTAGTGAAAAATTTCATATTAGCTTGCACTCTTGCATCATTTTTTCATTGAAAAACACAAAAACTCTGCATTTACATACTATAGTTGCATTTGTGCATCTGAAAGACATAGAATTGCATTTAAAAATTCTGAAAAAACAACAAAAAATCATCAGTGGGACTAAATCGCCACCCTGGGCGACTTAGTCCTTTTGCATATTTTGCATTACACTTTCTGGTAATTTCTGGGTATTTTTGGCATCTCTATTTTTCTATTACTGCACTCTGTTATATTTTCCATATTTGTTTCTTCTTGCATTTAATTTCCTTTCATCATGGCCTTTTCCTTTAATAATCTTTGTACTTCCTTGAAATCCTTAGTAGACATGTCTAATTGTGCCTTTGGTTGTGATCCTAATGACCTTGAACTTCCTCATGCCCCTTCAACTCCTCATGATTGTCCTCCTCATGATGTATACATCATTGGAGATGATGACAATAGCATGAACAAGTTCTTAAATGAATGTCTTGATAACCTTGAAACCAATGCAGCCTTTTACCCATCCATGAGGTCACAAACTCTCCTCTACTGCTGTACCCCCTAATACATTTGGATATCTTCACCCTGAAACAAATGACGGACCTTAGTTCCCTCCATCAGGTAGACCTAGTTCCTCTCAACAAGCACCTCCACAACCATTTTATGATAACAAAGTTACAAACACTCCCATCAACCTTGAAGAAACCTATGGCAAGGGCTTTATTATTTTAAGTAAACAAGGTTGTGATACAACAACTGAACATAACATTCACCAACTCTTTCAACAAAAACCATAATAAGACAACACCACATGATTAGGATATCAAGATCCTCCTCATTACAACAAGCCTCCTTTTGAATATCAGAGACTTCTAGATGATGGTACTGTGATCTTTAATTCTCCTCCCACGTGAACAAGGGGAAACTAGTAAACAAAAATGACCTTATAAATTAAAGAAACTCAAGTTTCCTACCCATCCACCACCTGAATGTGAAAGAGGACTTCAGTTAATTTGAAAGAAAGGCCTTATACTTTTACCACCTTCAAACATGTTGGTCATTCATCCTAAAGATTCTAACATACCATATTGCAAATATCATCTTTTGGGACATCGAACTGAAGAATATCAAACATTGAATGAAATACTAGACAAGTATCACTTCACTGATACTGATTTCTTTCCCATCATCCCTTAAAAAAATCATCTCATCGTGATATATTTGTAGAATCTTTCATTCTCATTATGGCATGATCCTTCCCATCACCTCTCTTGACTTGTTCTTGTCTACACCCAATGGGGGCAAGAATTTGTCAGCCTTGTCTCTTAACTATGTTAATTCCTTCCACTTATACTACTTAAGATTGAGAAGCTAATAACCAGGTTAATGGGTGACTTGCATTTGCATTAATTTTTCATTCAGCCTTTAATGTCCGTGTTTCTATTCCCCTTGTCCCTGTGTTTCATGTTCTTTCTCTGTACAATTCTTCTATTCATAATCTATCATCTTCTTCTTTTATGTTGTACTTTT
>VDFB02086081.1:32277218-32325582 GCA_007258455.2 Sequoia sempervirens | reverse complement strand
GGTTATATCATCACATAAGTATTTAAAAACACTTTTACAATGAAGATTAAATGGAACTTTGTTTCTTCACTTCAAGATTTTTCTCCTTCTCCAAATCTGCAAAATTAGTTAGCCTTACACAAAAAAAACTAGAAGTTAGTAAATGATCAGCAAGTGGATTAAATTGAAAAATCAAAGTAGATATGAAAATTTTTACTCTTTTTTTTTACATTGCAATAGTGTCATTGTTCCATAAAAGTGCCTCTCTATTCAATAGCAATAACACTAATGTATAGCAAAAGTTTCTCTATAAGAATATGCCAAGCTCTATGGTCAAGTTTAAAATATTTTGGCCAATGAATGGAGTCAACCAATATGGTTTGGAACTCCCTGCACCTCAGGATCTACCAAACCTAGGTGGGTGTACCTTGATAATTAAGTAGATTATGAACCTCCAAGGTTGTGTGAACTCCTTAACTTTGATTATATATTCCACATTGGCATGTAAATATGAAATAGACATAAAACCAGCAACTACTACTCCTAATGCTTGAAATTAAAGTTTTTGAATTAGGTTTTATGAAGTTTTGTAATGTAATGGGTGTGAGTAGTGCCTCCTTTTGGGTAATGGAGTCAAGATGTATATGATATGTGTGTCCTCATTTTGGCTTAACTTGAACTCTTTGGCACCTTTAGATGTTTATACCTTGAATAAAGGTGCAAGTTTGTCAGTTACCAAGCTCTTCTTACAAATCCCAATGATATCTTCCGAGGTTATTGTGACTATTTGACAGGATTTTAATTATTACTTGAAGGAAATGAGTTAAGATGATTTATTTAAAAGGATTTTAATTCTCAAAAGAAATCAATTAAAAGGAATCACTTAAAAGAAATTTAATTCTTTAGATTGCATAAACCAATCAACATGAATTGCACAAAGGAAGCAAATGTGTCTTGATAGATTAAACATATGCTTGATACATTCAATTTGAATATGAAATGAAAACCACTATGGAGATAGAAAGATAAATTCTATAAATTAACATTAACAAACAATTGAACACCAGAATTGTAGACACTAAATTATAATTTCTTCTCCATTATATCACTTAAAATTTTTTTACAGTGCATATCAAAAGTCTTTGTTTCAAAATGATTTTCTATTCTTCTACTCTAATCTACTATTCACCTCTTATTATTTTCAAATGAGGTCTTCATTTCCTTCTTATAGATGAAGGAAGTGACAAGATTTAGACCTTTTCAAAATACCTCTTTGATTATCATAAACTAAATCTTAACTATCATTGTTTTAGTGTGATTACATAAAGTAATTAGATAAGAAACAATTGCAAATTATCAAAAGATGAAATTTTGAGCATTTATGGGATATTGAAGTTCGTTAATCACCATAAGGTATCGTGATCTTCCAAATTTGGCAAGGTACTATCTTCTTGATAATATCTCTAATGCTAGCCACTTCATAGATCCTACTAGTGTGTCTATTCCTCTGGAGGAGCCAAATATGTTTTCTCCCATTCACGCACTGTATAATCATTCAACCATTTATACTCCCGAATCTCTATCATTTTGGCCAAGTGGCTCTTCCATCTGCCATTCAATAATTCTCTCACCTTTGCAATGAATTTTGAATATCCAAAATCTAATGCAATCATTCCATCCAAATTTGGATTTAAGATCTGAACATTAATGTCATCATCTTGTTGTAGACAGGTAATGCAATTAGTGACCACCTAATTAAACTCATTTTTCTAGCTGGCACAATCCTTTACTTGATCATTTTCTCTAGGAATTCTTGGTACAAACCACTATGTGATTGTGTTAAAAGATTCCATTCTTGCATTAATCTTTTGACCTTCCCCTAACACATACATAGACTCATCTCTCACCATCTTCACTATCCTTTCTATTGGTTGCAACACTGCAAGGGAATCAATGCTTCTTTCTAAAACATTGCACAATGTGCTCAATGTATGATGGATGGGCTACCACTTTTTGAACAAAGGGTCTAGGATAAGAGCATGAATCTTCATTTGTTCTATTTCTTTGGATAAGGAGATATAACATTCATGCACAATTTCTATCTTGTCCATCACTATCTTGATTCTATGCTCTAATACCTCTAATACACCATAAATATATTCTTTTACTTCTTTGTTGGCCTCTTCATTGCATCTTTTCAAGTTTTATATCTCTTGTTTCAAAGATTTTGTTTGCTCACTAGAAACATTATCAAATTTTTTGTATACTAAAATTACAGTGCTTCTGAGAGGAGACTGACCTTTTCAATTGTTGCCTCAACTTCACATTTTCTATATATGATATGTTTAATTCATCATTCATACTTGTTTGAATCTTCTCATAATCTGTAAGTTTATTTTCCAAGATTTTGATAGTTGCTCTTGTGAACATAGTAGAGTGCATAGTCATTGTGGCTTCTTCCAAAGCTAATGTATCTTTGAGGGTTTTAACCATAGTACTCCCCTTCATCTCTTGCACAATGTCTAGCAACTTAGGCTTTTCTATATTCTCCAAGTTTGAATCTTCTCATACTCTATGGGTTTATTTTCTAATATTTTGACAGCTGCTCTTGTGAACATAGTAGAGTGCATAGTCATAGTGACTACTTACAAATTTGAGGTGTCTTTAAGGGTTTTAACCATAGCACTTCCCTTCATCTCTTGCACAATGTCTAGAAAATTAGGCTTTTCTATATTCTTTTTCTTAGCCCAAAATGCTAAGGTTTCAATTCTTGGACTGTAGCTTGTTCCACTCATGCTCTCTTTTGAATCAAACTCAGTCATTAGCATGGGATCTTCTTGGTTTCTCATTTGGTCAAGTAAGAACATTCTCTTCAAATCTGTCCTTGGTGGTGAGAAAGAGATTACTTTTTAGTACTATTGGACTAGCCTCCAGTGGACTTATATTTATCTCACTTATCCTGAGTTCACTAAAGGTCTGGGAAACAATTTCATTATGATGGGAATCATCAAAACCCATCTTATTTATTCGAACATTTTCTTCAAATTCTTTCATCTTTATTTTAATCTAGAAATATTTGAATTCAAGAGTCTGAATGAATTAAAAAATTTCTATGAATCTATGGGCTGCTACCATTCTTTCATCATCTTGCATATCGTGTTCACCTTCTGCATATGCATCAATTCTTTCTTTAGGATTATGAGCTTTTGTTTCATAGGGTGGTTGATCAACTTCAATGTCACCTTTTAATTGTGTTAGTACACCTGTACTACCTCTTCAGTATTTGAAGGCCCTTCACTCATCTCATATGGCACTAAGGGTTCATGTTCTTGTACCTTTTTCTTTTTGGCTTCTAGATGCTTAGGAGGTGAATATGATGGGACATGTATTGAAACCTCATCTTAGGGTTCTGATTTTACAAAAGCGCTTGGCCTATTGGTAGATAGTTTGGTAGATTTTTCTAATTCCTTTTGTGCTTTGTCCTACAATTTTTCAAACTTATCAATCATGAGATTGATCCTCTTGATGGGATTTTCTTCCTCTATGTAAAACCCTTGGGAATTATTATCAATCTTCTTTCTTCTCTCCTCCAATTTTATTAATATGTCATATTTTCTTCTTCTTTGGTGTATATCTTGAGGAGTGAGACAATTCCTTATCACATCCTCCTCATAGTCCACTTCATGGGTGATCCCATTTTTTGTGAGTGTTTTTATGATAAAATTCATGTGACCCTCAGTGTCAAATACCCTCTCCTTCCTATATTTTAAGGGTTATCTTGCTTTTAGAAACTTCTGGAATTCCTCAAGAGTGTTTGATCCAATGGACAAATAGCCACATACTATTAAGTTGGGAAAAAAGGTTCCTTTATTCTATCTATGCATAACTTCCTTCTCCATCCACATCATCTGCCACTTGAATTCTAGGAAGGAAAATTAGAGAGGAACAAATTTAGGCAAGATATGTGGGTCTTGAGGAAATCCATACACTTTGAATAGCATAATATTGGATAAGAAAAACCAATCCCCAAGATTATGAGTATGCCCTTGTTCTAGTCTGAGTGCCAAGGTTCTTAACAATTGTAAGAGTGGTATATGTAATCTTGGATACCCATGGCCAAGGACTTCCATAATTTTTAGTATAAAATCCTCATAGAAAACCACAAAATCACTCTTTCTACACCTACTATCCCATATGTAACATTGCTTTTGGATAGGTACTTGATTATCCTACTCATCTACCATACCCAAACACATTCCTTGAGTCCATCTAGTTCTATTTTGATATAAAATCAAATGGCACGACAAGGAGTAACACCTAAAAGTGATAGGGGCTCTATCCTTATTACTTGCATAAATCCACCATACAATGATTTCTCCATAAATGAAGCAAAGTCATACTCGACATTAGTTTAAGGGTTTTGAATTCTCATTGCCAACATAATAAGGCTAATTATCATCTTTTCCTTAGCATCTATCCCAGGAATTTGACATAAAGAAATGTAATATCTTTTAAAATACACTTGAAAATCATTAACATCAAATAGCTCGACACAAGAGGAAGAGATAGGTATTCTTCTGTTGTTTACCCCTTTCTTCATATGCATGGGAACTTCATCACTCCTATAATATTTTCTCAAACTATTATACTCTTCTTCACTCCTTTGAAGGTTGACTTTGGTAAGGGTGTATTTGCTTAGGTTGAAGCACTCCACAATGGTAGTTTTGGTAAGTGTTACTAGTGGTGAACCATCTGTTATTCTTATTGTCTTGGTAGCTGGGTGGTAGTTTCATGCCAATACTCTAATAAATTTTACATCTATGAAAACATTGGGGAAAATCAATTTGGCCAAATCTAGAGTCCAAGGGTTTGATATTGTAATCTTATCATCTCTTTTCTCATAGAAGTACCAAAACAAATCCCACCCTAAAATAGGAAATGACTACTTCCTGACATCGCTAAGATGTGTCCCTAAAGACCTTCTTAAATCCTTTATCTATTGATTCAGGTAGAATATTTATTATAGACTATTGTAGAGACCTCTTCTTAGGTTCTTCCTTCTTAATTTCACTTTTTTTGGGTGGCATGATTGAAACTTTTTTTCTCCTGCTTAAATTCTTTACACTTTCAAACTACAAATTTTCAACACAATGGATGTAGAATGAACTTACTTGGTGACACAATAGTTGTAGAGATTTCCTCTTCAAAACGTCTTAGCTCCCGACATGATGAAAATTCTATGCAAATGATTGGTAAAAATGAGCATTGAGTTCTAATTTTATCAACCTCTAGGTTTAGTCATTTTGACATTTATGTTGGCCTCATGTAAAATATTTCATAATCGGCTCATATTTCTATTTTGAATATCCACCATTGATCTTATAGAATCTAATGGTTCATAAAAATTGTTATAATTACTGCCATAATCAATATAAATTCCCTTGCCAACTTGTACAGTAATACCATTGTCAGTTCTTTTGATCCGTGTGATATGGAGGTGTTAAATTATATGCTTTTCATAACCACCCCAATATACTGCTAGCTTTATGCATACAATTTTTACTTTTATCTTAGTGTCTCCAGTTAGTTAATCTTTCACCGCATACTGCATATCATATATATGACTAAGGTTCCTTCATTGTGGGATAGCAAGGAGCTTACTGCTACACTGCAATCATTTTTTAAGTCATGAATATCCCATCATGAGACTATGGTTTCAAATAATTCTTCATTTCCATACCACACAACCTTCTCAAGAAATAATTTGTTCATTGCAAGATAGTGGGCTAAGTCATTTCATACTGCCATACTGCATACATCTTCATGCTTTGTATGTTGCTTGTTGTGGGGTAGCAGTTTAAGTAATATGACACCACTATACCACACATTTTATTTAGTGTTGATATCTATTAACTACGGTAAAATGTGTTAACTTCTAGTGATTACAATTTTGAGTGTGTCACCATACCACATGGATTATCTTTTGTTTTTATGGTTCACCATGGGTATGCAGTGTAAGTTAATTCCGACCTCCAAGCTACATTCCTCCTAGATGAATGTCATGATATGGTGGTGCCTAATTGTATCCTACATTTTATCTCGCCATACCATTGAAATTCTTGGTAACTAATTGATTATTCTTGCAGGATTGCAGTAAATGGCATTTGTTTATACTTAGCATCTAAAATATTATGGTTTAAGCATATATGGTGGATTTCCTCAAATCAAATAAGGATTTTCAATGTTAGTCAGACCTAAAATTTTATTCACAAGGTGATTTGGTTTGTGGATTTTTTACTTTTGCAAGGTTATAGCTTCACATACGAGATTTATAAATTTTGTCAGGGTGGTGTGGTCAAGAAAATATTGGAGGTTGTAATAGTAGCTCTTATTGGGGATGAATGGTGGTTAAGGAATTGCAAGAATATAGAATTATTCTTTGGGATGCAAACCATGGGTGGGAGATGAAAAAGAAAAAAGAAAAAATCCTAAACTATTGTGTGTGCAAATAATTTAAGAAAATAATAATTTTAAGAATTTTCCATGCACTGGCAATTCCTATTCTTCACCAATCATATTTTTCAAGTAGTATGAATCCTAATCACACTTGCCAATGATGAAAAATGGGCCCAACCATAGTGCTTAAAAATTCCCATGTTTTCCTTTGTCTTGGTTCCTCACATTCCACATGAGAACCATGTTATCAACCTTAAATTTTCTATCCTTTTCTTTTCTGTCAAATAGATGCTTCATTTGCAACTACATCTTATTTTTATCTTGAGCTTGGGACTTGATGTCATCCAATTCTTCTAATTGTTCCATCCTCTCTTCCATAGGCTCAGGGATGTCCATATATTCTTGTAAGATGAACTTGTAGACTGGTAAGGGGTTGTGTATTGGGAGTCTAGCCTGGGTTCCATACACCAATTCAAAAGGGGATTTTCTAGTGGACTTCTTTACAGTGATTCTATCTACCCACAATGTCAGTCTTAATTTGGAATCCCATGCCTTTTTTTTGTTATCCAACATCCTTTTGATTTTTTTTATGATACTTTTATTACTAGATTTTGCCTGCCCATTTGCTTGAGAATGATATGGTGAGGCATATGAAATCATTATGCCATGTGATTCAAAAAAAATATTGAATTCATTTGACCTGAAGCACATGCAATTTTCTATGACTAGTCTAATGGGGACTCTGAATCTAGTGATGATGTTTTCCAATATGAAATTGATCACAAATTTGCAAGTGGCTTATTTTTTTGGTACTACCTCTAACCATTTTGTAAAGTAATCAGTGGCCACCAGGATCCATCTATGTCTACCACTAGATTTATCAACATTTTTCCCTATAAAATCAACTCCCCAGTGATGAAAAGGGGCTTCAATTTGCATGGGTCTCAATGGTAGGGCTCCATGGTAATTCAATCTGCTAGAAAATTTCTGACATGCTTCACATTTTCTCACATATCGGTGGACATCATTGAAGATTTTAGGCCAATAATAACTTGCCCTTAATATCTTGTGGGCAGTGGTTTTTACTGAGAAATTCCCTCCAAATACACCTTTTTGCATTTCTTTTAAAATATGCTCTGCTTGTGTCTCATCTAAGCATTGCAGTAAGATACCATCCTTATTTTTCCAATATAGGTCTCCATTCACAAAAAAACATATTTTAATGCTTGTATTTTTAAAGGCCTTTTATGATTGTCATTCAAGCCCTCAAGAAATTTCATGTGTTTGAGGTAATACAATATATTTGTGTACCAAGTCATGTGTTCAATGTTGGATACCCATGTTTCTTCCATATGATAGACATGTGATGCTTCTAAATTAGATTCAATCATCAATTTTTCTAGGCCACGTCCTCTTACCAGTTTTTTAATGTTCATATCAATATTTAATCTTTAATTTGGTTTATCCATATGCACCTCCTTCCCGTGGCCTTAGATTGTACAAACACATCTTTAACTACAACATTTGATACATATGAAATTACTTTTGTGCCTACCAAGTAAGGCCTAAATGCCTTGATTGCCTTTACTAGTGCATAGTCTTGCTTCTCACTGATATCATATTTTAGTTATGCCCCTTGAAGTGATTTACCAAAAAATGAGATAGGCTACTCATACCCTTCTTTATTCCTCTATAATATTATAGATGCAACTTTATGAAATGATGCAAATGAGAAGATCTGAAATGGTTTATCAAAGTCTAGGAATTTCAATATGGTGGCTTCCTTTATTTCTCTCTTAATTGACACAAATGAATCAATGGCTCCTTTTGTCTATTCAACCTTTGAACTTTTCTTTGACAACATCTTTGAGATTGGATTTACAATCTTAGGAAATTTTGAAATGAACCTCCTGACAAAGTTAATTTTTTCAGAGAAAAACTAGATGTCCTTTATAGTTTTTGGGATGGGAATCTTATTAATAGATTCTACTCATTCAAGATCAATCCTTACTCCATCTTTTTAGACTATATGTCCTAACAACTTACCTTGTATCAAAAAAAAATGACACTTCTTTTGATTCAAGGATATGCCATATTCTAATGCTTTGATAAAGATCTTTCCTAGGTGTGCACAACGTTCTTCTACCCTTTTGGAATATGCTATCAAATCATTTTGGTAGACTACCATTATGGTATTCATTAGATCAGAAAAATGCTACAACCATAGCCATTTGAAATGTTTCTCCTACATTAGTGAGGTCGAAAGGCATCCATACATATACATATATACCCCAAGTTGTGGTGAAAGTAGTTTTGTACTGTTCTGATTCATTAACCTTCACTTGGCTATAGCCCAAGAATCCATCCATCATAGACAACAATTCACAAATGGTCACTCTTTGTAGCATTGCCTCCATGTTAGGAAGGGAATAATTATCTTTGAGTGATGAGACTATTACCTAATTTAGCTTTCAACTTAATTAGGTAGAGATTAGATAGCATAATAAGTAAAGATAAAGGTGCAGATTCAGTTCTGCTAAGTTCCATTCATATGCATAAAAGTAGTTATCAAATAAATTGCATTTTATTATGCAAATGTATACAAGAGAAAGATTGCACAAATTTTGCACAAATGTTGTCTTTTATTGATAATTACAAATGAATGGTGTCCCACACAAGCTGTGGGAATATCTATTTCAATACAATATAAGACATAAACTATACATTTGAAGAAATAGAAAAGAAAGAGCATATGGAAAGAATAGGGATTCGTCATTGCCTGAATGATGAACCCCAAGGTTGAACTGATGCATCATCACTTCAATATCTCTCACTTGGTTGCTTTAGAATTTGACCTGCTACTACTTTAAATTCTTGCAAAAGATGAGAAAAGTTATGTTAGAGCTCGGGACCCATATTTTCTACATATACTATATTCAACAAATATATAGTTTATTCTCTTAAAGCATTGAAAATTTTTTGTAGCATCTCAAATATCAAGGAAGAAGCAGAGGGTTATCATCAATATCCATCATATTCTAATCTTCATTGTTTTTTCTAACATGTTTGTTCACTGTGCAAGTATAGGTGAAATTTTCATTGCTAGATTATTTTCATTGCATGTGGAGTAAAATGGGCTCCCACAAGGGTTGAGCCCAACATGCTGCCCTCTTGTGTTTTTCAAGAGGGATAAGAATTTTACTCATCTCAAATATTTTCTCAATTGATTCACCATGATCAAGGAAGTAGTTTTACAAAGATAAACAATGACTAATCATTCATGAGTAGTCATTATGTGCATAGATCTCCATAATGGAACAAATCACAAAGTCTTGCACTTTCATTCACATCAAGGATCAACTTCTCATTTGATTGGATGGTCATAATGATAAAGGTAGACATGATTGGATTCCTTCTAAGGACATAGACATGACATACTTCAAGAGCACCCATGTGTGTACTGTCATAAAGGAAAACATTGTGTCCATGGCAACAGAGTAATATAAGAGCATGAGACTTGATCAAAAAATCAAATGAGCAAGATAAAAGGTTAAATTTCAAAGTATAAATGCTCAGTCAAAAGCTCTTGTATACATGTTTTCAAAGCAGTGATTAAAGAAACAGTTTTAGACTTGAGCAAGGAATATTAAAATATTGTAGTCACTTTGCTAGGACAATGTACAGTCATGAATAGAACATAATATAGGAAAGGACTAGTGCAGATACAAAGCCATAGCCTTTTAATAAGAGTTTTCTAGAATGCAATATACAAGAGGAAAACAAACCTCTTTGAAGGCAAATGAAACCCAGAATATGAAAATGGGATTTCAAGCCACAACCTCTCAGAAATAGAGCATGGAAGAACAAATGGCTACATAGAATGGAGCCTTCAGGGTTTTCAATTCTTCTTCCAGAATGAAGCAAGAGGGAGCTCAAGCTTCAAAAAAAGTTCAAACCCTCAGTGCGGTTATGGCTAGGGTTTTAACATATAAACCTTCATTTGTGAAAATAAGTGAAACCCAGATACATGTTACAAAAATGAAACTCCTCATAATAGGAGGTTGAAACCATGTGAGGCTAAGCAGAAGAACAAGGAACTTATTATTTTATGTAAGGGCCAGGCATATTAAGGAGGCTTGGCTAGGATAGTAAAGAAGACCCAGAACAGAGCATGATGAAACCCTTGATTTCCTATTGAAAATGCTTAGAAAACCAAATTCTTGTAAGTAAAACTCATATAATTGCAAAAATTGAAAGCTCAATTTATGTTATTGAAAGAGAAATGCAGAAATGGAAACACAACTTGCATATAAACTTCAACACTTCCAGAATTTTTTAAAAGAAAGACATAGAAGTTTCATCATTTCTAGCAGAGAAAGATATAGAGAATAGAAATCTTTCATCATAAAGTCTGAGTGTGAATAGATGTATAGAGAGAACCAGAACATATTCATCATTTCTACACAAAAAGAGCTTGTGATAGTATTTTTTTCCACAGATAGTGAAAGGAAAAATGCAAGTTTATACAAACAGAGAGCTTACCCAAGCTTGTTTTGGTCAATTTCTCATAGAATATGCATGCAAATTTCTAGTTGAAACCTCTATGGAGGCTCGAGTAAAAACCCTATGTCGACGGACTGAAGAGTCCATAAAGTGAAAATGAAGAATGAAAATGCATTGTGCAAGTTTGGCTAAGTTTTCTCTTTAGGGTTTCAACCCTAAGTGACGGCCAACTTAAGGAATTTTTTCCTTTCTTTTTAAACATTGAAATAAAATTAATTCTCCTTTGTGTTATGTTGTCATGCTAAGTGTCTAACGGTCCCCTTTAAGACTTATGTTTTTTGCATTGACTCGCCAGAGTTGGTTGAGTCATGATGCCTTTATATTTTGCACCAAAAGTATAATGTAAAACATGGATGAAATGGTAGTTTATAAACCCTTTTAATTAATTTTATTTTAATGTGCAAAAGGAGATAAGAGCATGTGTCTTCTAGTTTTAGTCGAAGGGGGAGATAGTTGAGGATTGATGAGTTGTGCCAAGAATGTAGGGGTGGTTTTGACTTGGTTTTGGAGGGAAATTAGAGCATCTAGGAGCAGTTTATGATGTATTTATGATAGGTGAGGTCAAGGATTGACCTTTTCTTCACCTTTGGGCTTTTTTGGAGTGGGTTTAGGGGCTAGATTTTAGAATTTTTGGTTATGCATGACCAAGGGAATTTGTAGTCCCTATTTTTGTACAACCATTTGGAAAAGCATAAAGTAACTTAAATTTTCATTTTTGAAGTTAGTTCTTATCATATTTTTTCTATATTGTGACTTTGGAGGTCCTTTTTAGTAGAAGACAGTATTTGTAACTCTTTTTTATAGACATGTATAGCAATTTACACCTTGGAAATCAATGAAGATAAACATTTTTTTCCTTCTCAATTTTTGTTTTATTGTGTATATTTGAATGATTGATGGAATTACTTGTGAAGTTGTCTCATTCATTTTTTTTGTGTCTCATTAGTAGCACATTTTTACAAAAAATATGTATGTTGTAGGTTGTAGGTTGTGTTGAAATGCAAGTGATTCAAGTTGTGAATGTATATCTTCCTTCTACGATTGTTAGCATTAAAGCCTTCTTATGAAATATTTATGAAAAAGCATATAGGCATTGAGTTGTGCATGCCAAGCTTTATTGTTGGTTGAAACTATGTATAAGCAAATTTACAAGTTTTAGATAATATTTTGGTGCATCGCTTTAGGAGTTAGTATTTTAGTTTATGTTTCTTCCTTACCCTTTCCTCTACAAAAAAAATTAGTTTAGTAGTTTTTAGGTGAGTACCATAAGAGCCAGCTTACTCTAGAGGTTAGCTTCCAAAATATGAGCCCACAATTAGGGAATCTTTTCAATGTTTCACTCAGTAGGCTGAGTTTACTCAGCAAGAGTGCACTATTAGGAGACAATAGAGACATTCAAATTTTTGAAATCCACACATAAACTTATGTTTCCATTTTTCTTCCTTATCAGTACCACATTTGAAACCCAAGAAGAGTGTATAATGGGTTGGATAATGCCACCATCTCTAAGCTTCATAAGATCTTCTTGCATATTTGGTACTAATGTGGGGTTTATGGGCTTCTATTTTTGTCTAAATGGTTTGGCATCAGGCTTCAATGAAATTTCATGTTGGAAGAGGTCTTCTTTGTACGATCTTAGGTCATCATATGACCAAGAAAATACATGCTTATATTTTTTTAGCAAGGCTATAAGAATTTCTTTGACCTTAGGCTAATCCTTTTTCCAATGTACACCCTTTTAGGAGCCAGTAACAATATTGATTTCCTCAATATCTTCATATTTAACTAGTGTTGGATTCAAATTAAATATGTAATGTCCATCGAATACTCTTTCTAGAGCTACAAGGCCTTTCGGTATTTTTTTGTTCTAATCTATATCACCTCCTACCTAAAGATAGTTCCTTTACCATCTACCACCTCAAAAAATGCATTAAAATCTATTTCTTGAGATTCATATTGATCTATGAAATAAAGAAACTTAATTAAGTCCTCATCATCATCAAATACTTGCTAATTATTAATATTATCAGGGATTACAGGCCTAGTTTTGAATTCCACTTCCATTATACCTGCCAAGGTGATATCATCCTTTTTAGAGCAATATTTTCCAAAAAATATGCCATTATGTTTTTGAATCTCTTCACCCAATCTATTAAGAATCGATCAAAAAAATTTATGGTATCCCAAACAACATTTTTATATTTCTTTAGTCTTTTATTTTTTTAAGAATACTTGTTTCTGACTTGTGAGACATCTAATTTAGAGTCTCCATATACTACTAACATTTTTATTCCATACCTTGTGGAAATGTTCAGGCCTAACAACAACTCCTCATATTCAACTATGTTGTTGGTACATTCAAATGCTAGTAAGAAAGAATAGTTGAATGTTTTTCCTGTTAGTGAGATAAACACTATTCCTACTCCATTTTTACCTTTTCTATAGGGATAATCAAAATACATTTTCCAGACACCATTTTCATCAAGCTTAGGTTCCTTTCTAATTGGATTTTTGTTTTGTAACTCAGGTTGTGAATGCTCAGCTATGAAGCTTCCAAAATCCACATCATAAAAAGAGTTCATTTGATTTGGTCCAAGATTCTCTATAACATGTGTAGATCTTGGTTCCCTATACAACTAACCTCTCTTCCATTTATTGGTATTACATTGCATATGACAAGTCTAATTGGACATTCCCCTAACTGCAACACTCCATTGTCTAGATAACAACATGCCATAATATGGATGAGTGTCTACTTAAATGATGTCAACACTATAAGAGGCTTTAGAGTATGAAGCCACCTTCAATTCTACATCCCATGTGACTCCAACAATAAGGATAGATCAATTTTCCATTACGTAGCATTTTCGATATGTAGTGTCTACCCAAAAGCCTAGTACCTTCATGACCACCATGGGCATGATATTTATTATTGCTCCTGAGTCAATCATGCAATTTTTCACCAGTTTATTATTGATTAGTAATGCAGTGTAAAATGCATCTATTTGAGAAAGATTCTTTGTCAAGGTGTCACCAAGATAAACCTTGGGTGTCTTTATGATTTCTTGTCCAACATTATTTACCTTGGCTTCACCTTTCCTTGATTTATCTTTGTTCTTGTTCTGATTTTCATGCTTGTTGGGTATATTTGAGATCAATTTGAGGGCACTATCTCTATATCCATCGACCTTCATCATTTCTAATAGTGGCACAAACATCTTGATCTAAGATAATGCTTGTGCTACGTCAAAGGATGGGGCAGTCATTAGTTTTTTTTTCCTTTTCTGTCTTGTTATAAATTTTCTCCTCAATTTGTAGCTTATCATTGTCCTTTGTCTTATCCTTCTCAATTTTTGTTGTCTCCTTTGGTATATATTTCCAATCTTTTTCTCTTTCACCCTTCTTTTGTTTATCTGAAGTATCATTTCTATGCTCTTGTCGATCCTTTATGAATAAGCCCCTTGGTGTTCCTTGATTTAGATTGATGGTTCTATTCCTCATGTTATAATTACTTTTAGCCTATACTACAATAGCCATTGTAAGAGCTTTGATCTCTTCCTCAGTTGGCTTCCTTAATTGGGTTTGGTTTGGATGTTGTCTCGTAGCACTAAACTAATATCTTGCTATGTTGTCATCTTCTTGATATGAAAATACTTCTTGTTGGCCCATGTGAACATTATATTTTTATTTTTCACATCATATTCAAATCCCTCTTCTTCTAAAGAAAAATATTCCTTTTGGATTTTATAAGGCCCAGAGGCCATCATATTTACCATGTGATCTTCCTTTTCTTTCTCATTATGCATTTCATCTCCCTAAATTGATTGTGCAACAACACAATATTTAGGTGCATGGGGAAGATTACATGTTATGCAACATGGAGTATTTCCCACTATATTGGCCTCATGCCTCCTTAGTGGATCTGGGGTTTCCTTACTCATGTTCTTCCTTTGATCATTGATCATTGGCCTTCTATCCTTCCAATTCATTTTATATGGAATATCATGTAGTCTAGGACGTTCATTTCTATAATGATTGGCCTATCTTGTGAAATGGTTACTAGGATTTTGTGGAACTCATACATCATCCCTCCTACCAATATTCCTTGTAGCCTTTCTATTATTTTCAATGTTCAATGCAGCTTTAGGAGCCTCCATAAAGGTATGAGGATTTCTACTTCTGAGTCCATACCCAATCTTAGGATCAAAATCATTTTGGTAAAAGGCCAGGCACATAACATCTAGAGGCTTCAAGTCAGGTGAGAATGTATTGTATACTTTTGTGAACCTCATGTTGAAATCAACCACTGATGCATTGTGGTTCTTTTGGATGTTCGCTATTTCTTGAAAGTAAAATTGTGGTTCATAATGATTTCCATATTGTTCCTTAAAGTGATATTTGAGATCTACCCAAGAACTGATTGAAGTGTCAGATAAGTTCTTATACCAATCTCTTGCATCTTGAATCAGGGATTGTATAAATAACTTCATGAGGATATCTTCATATTGTATATCAAAGCTATCCATGAATGTTTCAAAATTTCTTTTTTTTTTTTGCTAAAACAACATGACTCCTAGAGAATTTTGGGATTGTATTTCTCAGATCGTTACTGATTGGGTTCAAAAATATTTGAAATCCAGATAAGTCTAGTTTCCTATGTCTATCTATATTCAGGGGTCCTTTCAAAAAAGTGTTTTGGTTAGGTTAGTATTGTTGGTATTGAGGGCCTTGTTGGTACTAATGGTAAGGCCCATGTTGTTGTACATTTTTCTGAAAGTATACATTACCCTACATATTTTGCTGAGGTATGTGATGTTGATGAGGTATGACATACTTCTAACCAAGAGGTGAGTAGGTATTATTCATGAGTTGGGAAGCTTTAGGAACATTTTGTGGTCTTCGAATTTGTGGTGGAATATTTTGTTGCACGTAATTAGTGTTGCTTGGATTTCCTACTGTATTGTGAGATGCCTTTAGAATATTAAGACCACTTGTGTTCTGGTGTGACCCATGTGAATTAGTTGTGTTTGTATTCCCATCTTGCTTATTGGGAGGTATATACTTTGAGGCACTTGTTCTAAGTTGAGCATCGAATTGGAGCAAATATTGAGCCATTTTCTCTTTAAATTTTAACAATTTATTTCTTTTAATTTCCTCTCTCATTTCTTCTATCTCCTATTCTAACTCTTGATTGGTTAATTTTGTCGTTGTAGTAAGGCTATTTTAGGTTTTTGTGAAACACACCATTCATGGTATGCAATCACCTAGATTTTTTGTATATTGTTGAGCTATCCTTCATAATCCATTTTTATTGTATTTATTTCCTTTCTTGTTCAAGCCATGCCTCAAACTCACTCATCTTTTGAGGGTCAGTTTCAAAAGAAGGGAAAGTATTGTATGGACTACAATGCTCATTTTGACTCTAAGGCTCTCTTGGAATTTTTTTGTCTCCATTATGTGCTTTATCATCAGGAGTTGTATGTATTGAAGTACTATCCCACAATATTTTTTTCTCATTATCTTGATTATTTTGTGGCCCTTAAGCATTTGTCTTTAAAATATGGGGGACCTCAAATTGTCATTTTTTTCCATCTGTCCATTTTTATCTTTATTTGATTGATTGTTCTGATGTAATGAATTTCTACCATCCATGTTGCAGGATAGTGTAATTATTTGATTCCTAGGGTTCAACCTCTCCAATCTATATTTTTATTTTCCACTCATACAATAATTTTAGAATGATGTAGTAGAGTCGTCACCCACTTTTTTGGAAAAGTGAGAAAATTGGTATATTTTTGTTGTTAGGGTTTGAATTATTTTATTCTTGGTTCATCCCCAACAAAATCCCCTACTGTGAAAGTGTAATCACACATTGTAAAACATTTATGACTCTATGATGAAATGGTCAAGACCTAGGGTTTACTAGACTCTCCCTAGTAGAGTCACCAATATGTTGGTTCCAAAAATTGTAGATTGTAAACCCTAAGAGAATTCTAGGCTCTATTTTCATGTTTACAATATTCTATCCAATGAACAGAGTCAACCAATATGGTTTGGAACTCGTTGCATGCCAGGCTCTACTAGACCTAGGTAGGTGCACCTTGATAATTAAGAAAATAATGAACCTCAAAGGTTGTGTGAACTCCTTAAATTTTATTATCTACTCCACACTGGCATGCAAATGTGAAATAGACACAAAGTCAACATCTACTCCGATTCCTAATGCTTGAAATTAAAGTGTTTGAATAAGGTTCTATGAACTTTTATAATGTAACAAGTGTGATCAGTGCCTTCTTTTGGGTAATGGAGTCAAGATGTATATGATCTGTGTTTCCTCCTTTTCGATTAACTCAAACTATTTGGAACTTTCAAATGTTTATACTTTGCATAAACATGCAAGGTTGTTAGTTACTAGGCTCTTCTTACAAATCCCAAAGATATCTTCCCAAGTTACTATGACTATTTGAGATGATTTTAATTATTACTTGACAAAAACCAATTAAGATGATTTATTTAAAAGGATTTTAATTCTTGGTAGAAATCAATTAAAAGGAATAACTTAAGAGGAATTTAATTCTTTCTTGCAGAAACAAATCAACATGAATCACACAAAGGAGACAAATGTGTCTTGATAGATCAAACATATGATTGATACATTCAATTTAAATAATAAAGGAAAACCACTCTAGAGACAACAAGATAGCTTATGTAAATTAACATTAACAAACAATTGAACACCAGAATTGTAGCCACCGAATTATAATTTCTTCTCCAGTATATCACTTTCAAAGATTTTATAGTGCATATCAAAAGTCTTTGCTTCAAAATGATTTTCTATTCTTCTACTCTATTCTACTATTCTCCTCTTATAGATGAAGGAAGCAACAAGATTTAGACCTTTTCAAAATAGCTCTTCAATTATCATAAACTAAAACTTAACTATCATTATTTTAGCATGATTACATAAAGTAATTAGATAAGAAAAAAATGTGAATTATTAAGAGATGAAATATGGAGCATTTGTCAGATACTGAAGTCTATTAATCACCATAAGGTACTTGTGATCTTCTAGATCTACCAAGGTCCTATCTTCTCAATAATATCTCCAATACTAGCCACTTCATAGATCCTAATAGTGTGTCTATTCCTCTGGAGGAGCCAAATACATTTGCTTCCATTGATACACTATATAATCATTCATCCATTTATACTCCTGAATCTCTATCATGTTGGCCAAGTGACTCTTCCATTTTCCATTTAGTAAATTTGTAGCCTCTGCAATGAATTTCAAATATCTAGAATCTAATGCAATCATTCCATCTGAATTTAGATTGATTCTCTGAACATTAATGTCATCATCTTTTTGTAGACAGGTAATACAATTAGTGACCACCTGGTTAAACTCATTTTTCCAACTAGAACAATCCTTGATCATTTTCTTTGAGAAGTCTTGGTATAAACCACTACATGATTTTGTTAAAAGATTCTAGTCTTGCATTAATCTTCTGACCTTTCCTTGACACATACATATACTCATCACTCACCATCTTCACTATTCTTTCTTTTGGTTTCAATGTTGTAGGGGAATCCATGCTTCTTTGTAAAACCTTGCACAACATGCTCAATGTATGATGGATGGGCTACCACTTTTTGAACAAAGGGTCTAGGATAAGAGCATGAATATTCATTTTTTCTATTGTTTTGGATAAGGATATATAACATTCATGAATAATTTCTATCTTTTCCATCACTATCTTGATTCTATGCTCTAAAACTTTCTCTAATACACTATAAATTTATTCTTTTATTTATTTCCTAGCCTCTTCATTGTATCTTTCCAAGTTTTTTATTTCCTATTTTAAAGATTTTTCTTGCTCACTAAAAACATTATTAGCCTTTTAGTATACTACTATTTCAATGCTCTAAGAGGAGCCTGCCCCTTTCAACTGCTACCTCAACTTCACATTTTCTATATATAATTTGTTTACTTCATCATTCATACTTGTTTTAATCTTCTCATACACCATGAGTTTATTTTCCAAGATTTTGATAACTGCTCTTGTGAACATAGAAGAGTGCATAGTCATGGTGGTTGCTTCCAAAGTTGAGGTGTCTATGAGGGTTTTAACCATATCACTCCCATTCATCTCTTGCACAATGTCTAGAAACTTAGGATTTTCTATATTCTTTTGCTTAGTCCAAAAGGATAAGGTTTCAATTCTTGGACTGTAGCATGTTCCACTCATGCCCTCTTCTAAATCAAACTCAAACATTAGAATGGGGTATTCATGGTTTCTCACTTGGTCAAGTAAGAAAATTCTCTTCAAATTCATCCTTGGTGTGAGAAAGATATTACTTTTGTAATAACCCATCATAAATTATTACTTAATTAACATTATTGTAAATGACACATGAATATATTCCAAATTAAAAAGATATAACTAGTGGATAAAGTCAATCATAGCTACATGTCCATTTAAAATGAGTCAATGTTTCATATATTCACTTCAAAAGTCAAATTACAATATCAAGTTTGACTTGGCTCCTAAGGCCACAAATTCATTACATTATACACTTTACAATAAATACATGAATGTATTACATCAAGTTACATCTCAGACTATAGTAAAATTATGAACAACTAAGTCTCTTCTTTAACGCTCACCTCCACTGGTGGACAAGAACATGGTTGAAGTTCGTTGCTGCCCAACCACAAAGCTTACGCTTCCTCAGAGTTCTTCTGACTTGAAGAATGCCTGACCCTGCACGAAAATTTTAGCAAGAGAACAATCTGCAAGGTGGAATCTCATGTGTTCCCATACATCAACATGCAATTTCTTTCTACAAGTTAGAAAAGAAAATGCAAGATCTATGATAGGAATTGCAGAGGGTGATATCATAGAGTTTGTACATACAAAATGAACTATAGTGCTTGGAAAATCATATCAAATGTGTTGCAACTACAATAAACAATAGGTTATGGTAAATCAAACCTATACTCTTTGAACTCGACTTCGGCACCCATTCCGCAAGGTAACTTTCTACAATACAACATCTCATAATAGCTATCTACACTCCAGCAACATCTACCCTAACATGCTCTAGTCTACTTAGGTATCACTATTCCATTCAAGTATTAGAATATTCTTCACATATTTCTTTGAAAAGAAGAAACAGATTACTAATTTAATCTCTACACAAAAATTAGATTTATAATTTGAATAGAGTAATTTAACAATCAATCATATCATTCTTATGACTCACATTTACTTTTCATCATAAGCATTATCCATTTTGAATTGAACTAAGAACAAAAGAATGTATGTCACAAGTATGTGTATTTACATAGACAAAGTCTACGTGCATACACATATATGTACCTACTTAAGTTTTTGATTTGTGCATACATTTTGAAATAAATCATTAAATCAAATTTCAATCAATAAATAATATTCCATTTGACATTTCTTTTGTCAAAATAAAGAATCCAAAACAAGTCTATATTAACAGTTTCATACGTACTATTGTTCCTTTTGCATTCTTCATAAAACTGTGATACTCTAACATTGTTGTTTACATATGAATATTCATCATTTAAATAGAACTAGTACTGTTTCCTACTAAACAATTATAAGACAAGTTGTAGCATAAAGAATCTTCACTATTTGCAACTATTCAATGATATTCTAGCTAAACAGTTTAATGTACAAGAGTGTTTTCAGCTACAAAGATGACTTTACAACCAAAACAATATCGTTTTTAATAGAATATTCATTGGTTACATCAATACAATGTTGCTTTAGACTAAACAATTACATTTAATGATAGAAAATAGCATTTTCCAGCAAAACATTCATTGTTTGCAATTACTCACTATTGTTCCAAGTTGTTTAGATGCAAAATGATAACATAAAAATTTAATGTTCATTGTTTAAAATAGAATGGGTTCTTTCCATAATGAATAGAAAAATGAACAATGTTTTTTTTCCAGTAACAAATATTGTCTACAACTTCTCATTTGTCAATTTTCAAGCAAGCCCAAAAGATTTCACTAACCAAACAACTAGCCCAAATTCATACATGAAAGCCGAATGCCCCATATTCATATCTTTGAACACTTTCATCACTAAAATTCAATGTGCAAATTTTAATAAATGAAATGAATCTAAGATCGACATGCTCGTTAATGTAAACTTGAACAAGTATTTCTGTCAAAAGATAGACATAGAAGTTTTGGGTTCTAAGCCAAACTCATGCCCTTTCAAGTGATAAACAAACAATCATAGGTTACTTTGGAATTCAACCATTCATATAGGTCTAGTGTTTTTCCTTCCTAGTAACAAGAGTCATATACAAATATGTCCTTAAGGCATGCTAGTTTTACACCACTCATAATTGACATGCATACTCATATCAAACATATTTATAAGGAAACAACTATACGATCATATAGATTGAACCCTACTTGGGTCTATTGAATTTTAATAGATTTCACCACCATTCCCATTGTAACATGGTGACATTATAGCACATAAAATATAGTCTCAAGCATTTTTTTTAACCGCTCATTATCAACCCAACCGATAGAGAGAATATGATACATGTGGAAACAAGACATAGGGTATGATACCCTTACACAAGATCGATAGTCAATCCTGTATAAATGAAGAAAACATAAATACATAGTTAAATTGGATGGAACATTGATTGGCCATCAATGGCTAGCACTAAGGTATGAATATAAGGAACAAACACATCTAAAGAATTCCAAGCCTCGGCCTAGCTCTGCGAGCTGGCCAATAAGGCTTAAATAAAAATCACACAATTTGAGCCATTGGCCAAGCAACCCAAAACTAAGATCAACTCCAAAATAGTACTCAACTCAAGGTCATGGTTTCTCAATAGGACATTTTCATTTTATAGTGTGAATGAAGCATTCGAAAAAATGCGAGAATATCATTCGTACAATGAAGAAAAATGATAATAAAAAAAATTGAGTTTCTTCTAAGGAATTGGTTTACCTATTAAACTGAGCTTTTAACAAACTTTCCTTTGATTTTCCCCACTTTCATGAGCTTTTTATCTACCTTTTCGTTTTCAAGCAAGACAATTTTCATGCGTTGTGCTTTTTCACCAAGGTTATTAATTCAAAAATGGAAACAACAATCTCTTTCTGCATGTTATTGGGTGATGGCATTATTGCCTTGCCATCGACCACTACTTTTTTTGAATATTTCCATTGAAATTGTGGTATACCATTTCCTTCAATGGATTCCTTCATGATCTTTATTTGATTTCAAACAATTTGATTTTATAATATTATAGGTTATCAAATTCAATTTCAATAAGAATATGAATATGTATACAACGTATGTCTATATGTATATATACATATAATTATAATATATATATATATGACTTCATTCATATTTACTATGTTCATTATTCATTTTGTATATATATATTTATATATATGTATGTATGTATGTATTTGCATTTATTAACATACATGTATATATATATATATACATTTGTGTGTAGATTGTTTGTTTGAAGGAGCTTATAAGTTTCATATGCTATCATTTAATTAAATAAGGAACTTTAAATTTCATCAAAAACATCATATATATATAAACTAAAAGGAAATTTTTTTTACTTAATTTCACATAACGAAACTCTTATTCTTTAAATCATTCTTCAAAATACTTTCATTTTCTTCAAAACACAAGATTTAAGTAGAAAATTTAATCTACAAGCCATTCATTTTCAATCACTAAAACAATTCAATTCATGAAATTATGTTCTATATATGCAAAATAGTTCAAATGCAGGTCATCATGCCATTTGTGGTGTGTGCACACAGATTCCAACTGGCTTACCATTCGATCCATCTAGACAATCCTACTTCAACTGTGTTCTCATCCTTCAACCTTTCACCCTGCAATTGTACACACTTTCACTTGTAAATTTATCAGTAACATTTTTTTTTATTAAGGGGTAAATGCTTTTGACCGGAGCTATGAACCGGATTACAACCATTCAACAATACCACCCCAATGGGGTTTGAACCTCGGTGGCACAAACAACAATGCCACCTTTAAAAATTTATCAGTAACATTCAATTCTTGATAACATATAAGATAATTTCAAAAGTTCGCATATTCAACATCATTCAACTTCTTTTAATCTATTTTAAAAAATTCCAAAAGTTCTATTTAATTTATATTGAATTTATTCAATAATTTAATTTACCATATTATAATAAATATGAAATAGAATTGGGTTATGACATCCTTCCCCTCTTGGAAGAGACATCGTTCTGATGTCTAGTAGATCGAAAAAGAACATGTCAAATTTTAGCATACATGTCTATTTCATCATCACAAATTTTTTTATGTCTATTTCAACATCTCATCAAATTATATATATCTATTTCAACATCACATCAAATTATATATGTCTATTTCAACATCACATCAAAATTAAAGCATGAAATATCATAGTATCTCAATCCAAAAAATTTTAAGAAAAATTATTGAAGTCTCTTTCTCAAGAAAACAAATGTGAAAAGTAGTGTTCTATTTCTTCTACATCCTCTCAAGTAGCACTATCCTCTAAGTATTGGTCCCATTAGACCTTAAATTGAGCAATATCTCTACTTTTCAACTTAACGTTGCATCTATCCAGGATTCTAATGGGCTCCACAAACACCACTCCTAGATCTTGCACCTACAAGGATTACCAATCAAGCATATGAGTCACATCAAGATGATATCGCTTAAGCAAGGAAACATGAAACACATTATGAAGTCGAACTAGAACAGGTGGTAGAGCTAGTCTATAAGCAACTGGGTTAATCACTTCCAAGACTTCAAATGGTCCAACATATCTTGGGGCCAACTTGGAAGACTTTCCAAAAGCAATAGAACTTTTATAAGGTTTAACTCTCAAGAAAACTTTGTCCCCCATTGTGAACTATCTAAGAGTTTGATTCTTGTTATCATAACTCTTTTTTCGGTCTACCCCCTCCTTTAGTCCTCTCTTAATGACCCTCATTTGGTCTTCCATTTCCTTAAGCATTTCAGGTCCTACTATGATAATGTCCTCCAATTTATCCCAACTAATGGGGGTATGACACTTCTACCCATACATAGATTCAAATGCTGCCATGCCTAAGGATGAATGATAAGAGTTGTAAGAAAACTTTACCAAAGGAAAATATTCTTCCCACTTATACTGTTGGTCCATACAATACATATGGGGGAGATCTTTGACTACCCGATTCACCCTGTTTGTCTACCTATTAGTCTGAGGATGATAAGCTAAGCTAAAACTCAATTTGGTTCCTAATGCAGCATTTAGGGTCATCCAAAACCTTGAGGTCATCCATGTGTCCCTATTAGAAATTATAGTCTCTAGCACTCCATGTAAGCAGAAGATCTCCTAGAATTTTTTTTAGCCAGGGTCAATGATCCATCCTTAAGGTTTCCTACAATGAACTACACAACCTTAGTCAACTTATCAATCATGACCAAGATAACACTATGCTTGTTCTTTCTCAATGGAAACACTTGTACAAAATCCATATTGATCACCTGCCATTTATACTCAAGTATGGCATGAGGATACAACAACCCAACTGGATGTGCATGCTCATCCTTGACTCGCTAGCACTCTAAGCATCTGGATATGTGCTCTACTACATCCTTTTTGAGTTTAGGCCAAAAATACAGAGTCTTCAACTTTGTGATCATCTTGGATACTATGGGTATCCTGAATAAGGTGCATTGTGAACCTCTTCTAAAACCAACTTTCTTAGCTCTCCAAAGTCAAGAATATACATTCTTTTATGATATCTCAAAATTCCATCCGGTTTGACCTCATACCCATCGAACCAATGATCTAAAGGATTTACTATTAGGGAACTCTTCAGTCTCTCCTAGTGCTCATCCCCTGGTAGATTCTGAATCACCTGCTATCTCAAGTTAGACCTTGTTGAGATCATGGCTACCAGATGTCTTCGTCTACTAAGAGTATTGGCCATTTTGTTCTCTTTTCCCTTTATATATTCAATTCCAAAGTCATACTCGCTAAGGAATTCAAACCACATTCTTTGCCGCACATTAAGGTTTGGCTGGGTAAATACATATCTCAACCCTATGTGGTCTGTTTTGAGTTCAAATGAATTTCCCAAAAGATAATGCCTCCAAATTTGTAAGGCATGAACTATTGTAATGAATTCTAAATCATGAGGCGTGTAGTTCACTTCATACTGCTTGAGCTTCCTTGATTCATATTCTACCACTTATCCGTCTTGCATTAATACTACTCCCAATCCCTCTCCTAAAGCATATGTGATTAATGTGAATCACCAATTAGGATCAGGGATGGTTAGCACTAGTGTTTTCATGAGCCTCTCCTTCATGAGTTGAAATGCCTGCTCACATTTCTTGGTCCATTCAAACTATGTTCCCTTCCTTTTGAGTGAGGTAATAGGAGATGCAATATGAGAAAACACTTGCACAAACTTCCTATAATATCCTATGAGGCCCATGAAGCTACAAACTTCCAACACATTCTAAGGCATTAGAAATTCCATGATCACCTTGATCTTCTTGGGGTCTATGAAGACTCCTTCAGCTGAAATGATATGGCTTAGATAGTGCACCCTATCCTGATAGAATGAACACTTGGACAAATTCCCAAAGAGTTTCCTTTCTCTCAAATGCTGAAAAACTGTCCTCAAATTCCTATCATGCTTTTCAATAGTCTTTGATTAAACTAGAATGTTGTGAATGAAGATTAGAAAAAAATCATCCAAGAAGTCTTGAAACACACTATTCATGAGGTTCATAAAAATTTTTGGTGCATTTGTCAAACCAAAAGGTACCACTGTGAACTTGAAATGTCCATATCAAGTTCTAAATGTAGACTTCAAAATATCTTCTTCCTTAATTCTCAACTGATGGTACCCTGACCTAAGATCAATTTTGGAGAACATCATTGCTCCTTTCATTTGGTCAAACAACTTGTCAATCCTCAGGAGTGGATACGGGTTCTTGATGGTCACCTTGTTCAACATTCGATAATCTATACTTAGACACAAAGTTCCATCCTTCTTCTTCACAAAGATGATCGGTGCTCCCCAAGGAGACACATTGGGTCTTATAAGCCCTTTTTCCAACAATTCCATTAACTAGGCCTTCAACTCATAGAGTTTTTTGGTGTTCATCTAATAGGGTGCCTTGGATTGAGGCTCAGCTCCTAGAACAAGGTCGATAGAAAATTTGAATTCTCACTTTAGAGGAAACTCCGTAAGTTGATCAGGGAATACATCTTGGAACTCCTTGAGAAGAGGATAGTCATCTAAATATGTTTCCTTACTATCAGGATTACTAACATGCACAACATAAATTGCACATCCCTTTTGATGAACCTTCTTGAGATGCATCGCAAAAAAAATTCTAAGCTCTAAGGGTCTCTGCATTCCACAAACTTGGATTGGGTTTCCATAATCATCTAGATAGTTGACCACCTTATCTTCAGAGTTCACTATAGCCTTATGCTTATTTAACCAATTTATTCCCAAAATTACATCATATGAGCCTAAAGGTGCCACATACAAGTTGACTTGAGTTTGAAAGGTTTGAAGCTCTAACTCACTACAAAAGAGATAGGTATCTACCCTCCACTCTAGTCGATTACCATACTGGACTATCCATGAATTTTCCATGTATCCAAGTCTAATGGGTATCTTGGATATTATTCTAGGATCTATAAAACATTCAGTAGCTCTAGTATCAATCAAGATAGAGATAGATTGGCCATAGAGCTTACCCGTCAGTTGAATTGGAAAAGCCTAATACTTTTCCTGCGTGTTGTCCATTAAACGATGGATCTGGTGATGCTAAGTATACTAATATCTTCCTTCCTTTAGTGACTTCAATCACTGAGGAAAAATTGAGGAAAATGATTTCCCCCACAAGTATAACATCAATCATGAGGCCCTTTATGACCTCTTGGCTTGTCCTCTCTAAATCCCTTATGCTTATGATCATCTTTACCCTTGCCTTTTTTTCCTTCTTGTTCTTTCCACCATTACCATCTTAACCCTTCTTCTATGACTCACTTCCCCTCTTGAGATTATGGATATGATGGCCCTTGTCTCCTTTATGAAATTTATTTTTCTCGTACCATGACTTAGAATTGGAGTCTCTATAGAGATTAGAGATTTGTTACAATTTCTATTCCTATTTGGTGGATTTTAGGAAGACTTCATTCATGGTTTGAGGTTCATACATATCTACCTTAGCTCCTGTGTGGGGTCTGAGTGCCATTATAAATATCTGGATACAAAACCATTCATCTCCCTCATACTGAGGCACGTACTTCAATAGGTTGGTGAACTTTTCCCAATACTAAATCACAATCATATTTCCTTGGTTTAAGTTTTGAAATTCCATCACTTTATTGCCAAAGAAAAGCTACAGTAACCATTTCTTCCTAAAATATTTGATGAATAGTATCCAAGTGATCTCAACAGGATGAAGATTTCATTCTAACTTCTTATTATCCCACCAATTTTTTGCTTTACCTGAGAGCTGATATATGGCCCATACTACCTTAGTTTGTTTAGAAAAGTTACAGAGCCCAAAGTATTTTTCCATCTCTATAATCCAAGCCTCAACTTTCGCTCCAATAGCCTTACCATCAAACTTGGGCAGTGCTAATTTTTTAAGATCTTTCCCAAGATCTTCCTTAATTTGTCCATGTGGACCTACCCCTGGACTAGCATCTCCTTGATTTCCTTTTTCATTCCTACAGTCTTGGTCCTCATGTGAGACGTGGAATTCATTTTCTATGTGATCCATGTGAGACTCTTGCCAATTTAGAAGCTCTAGAATTTTCTCTACCCTCTTGTTAGGTCCATTATTAGTACAACTACCACCCATCTCTTGGCTGGTGGTCACCATGTTGTCCCACACTTATCTTGCAACACATTCACATTTTTCACATCTCAACACAAGGTTCTATGAATAAATGATCTTATTCTACTTCACATAATTTTTCATATGCATACATCTCTCATTCTAGAAGACATACACATTCATGCATAATACACACATTTTGGAGTCCTTCATTTGAACACACCCAAAAAAATATTATTTGATTTTATTTATATTAAAGGTGAGTCAATAGACCCTTATTTACAATAGGCTTCTTGTTACATCATCCAATTTATCGGCATAAAAAAGAGGGCATTCCTCTAGGTAATCATCTAAATTTACATCAAAATTTATAGAAGAGGATGGTTGAGCACACAGGCTCTCCTTTTCCTCTTTAGTCAACAAGGGTGCATTGGGTCCACACCCTAGAGGTCAATCTCAGATTGTAGAAAGTTTTTTGATCTTTTGATCTTAGGTGTTCACTTCTCCCCAATCTTCAAGCCTCTATCTTGAGTTGTGTAAAGGCTTGAGCTAGAGTTTCATCGCCAGGAATTTATGATTGAACCTTTATCTTGGTGTTTTCTTCCTTTACATCATTCTTACTTGAGGTTCTAATAGTTTTCCCTTTCCTTCATCTTGCCTTTAACCTTCCCATTCTTGCATTCAATCCATCTTTGATCAATTCTTAGGAAAACTAAATTTTTGGTCAATGGTCAACTACCCCTTGTCAAAATATGGTAGACTAAAAAGGCCTAGAGTTGAACCCTAAGCTTTGATACCAAATCTAATAACCCATCCTAAATTATTACTTAATTAACATTATTGTAAATGACACATGAATATATTCCAAATTAAAAAGACATAACTAGTGGCTAAAGTCAATCATAGCTACACATGTCCATTTCAAATGAGTAAATATTTCATATATTCACTTCAAAAGTCAAATTACAATATTAGGTTTGACTTGGCTCCTAAAGCCACAAAGTCATTTCATTGTACACTTTACATCAAATACATGAATGTATTACATCAAGTTACATCTTAGACTATAATAGTCTTGTGAACAACTAAGGTTATTCTTTGACGTTGGCTTCCACTAGTGGATGAGAACATGGTTGAAGCACTTTACCACCCAACCACAAAGCTTACACTTCCTTAGAATTCTTCTAAATTGAAGAATGCCCAACCCTGGATGAAAATTTTAGCACGAGAAGAATCTGCAAGGTGGAATCTTGTGCATGCCCATACATCAACATGCAATTTCTATCTACAAGTTAGAAAAGAAAATGCAAGATCTATGCTAAGAATGACAGAGAGTGATATCACAGAGTTCATACATACAAAATAAACTATATATTGCTTGACCAAGCATACCAAATGTGCTGCAACTATAGAAAACAATAGGTTTTGGTAAAGAAAATCTATAATATTTGAACTCCATTTTGGCACCCATCTTGGAAGGTAACTTTCTACAATACAACATCTCATAATAGCTATCTACCCTCTAGCAACATCTACCCTAAGGTGCTCTAGTCTACTTAGGTATCATTGTTCCGTTCAAGTATTAGAATATTCTTCTCATATATTTCTTCGAAAAGAAGAATCAGATTACTAATTTACTCTCTAAATAGAAATTAGATTTATGATTTAAATAGAGTAATTTAACAACTAGTCATATCATTCTTATGACTCACATTTACTTTTCATCATAAGCATTATCCATTTTGAAATGAATTAAGAACAAAAGAAGGTATGTCACAAGTATGTGTATGTACATAGACGAAGTCTATGTGCAACACATATATGTGCCTAATTAAGTTTTTTTATTTGTACATGCATTTTGAAATAAACCATTAAACTAGATTGCAATTATTAAATAATATTCCATTTGATGTTTATTTTTTCAAAATAAAGAATCTAGAATAAGTCTATATTAACAGTTTCATACATACAGTTGTTTCTTTTGCATTCTTCACAAAACTATGATACTCTAACATTGTTATTTACATGTGAACATTCATCATTTAAACAAAACTGGTACTGTTTCCTACTAAATAGTTATAAGACAAGTTGTTTCATAAAGAACATTCACTGTTTACAACTATTCAATGTTGTTCCAACTAAACAATTTAATGAACAAGAATATTTCTAGCTACAAAGATAACTTTACAACCAAAACAGTGTCGTTTGCAATAGAATATTCACTATTTACATCAATACAATGCTATTTTAGAATAAACAGTTACATTTAATGACACAAAATGTCATTTTCCAATAAAACATTCACTCTTTGCAATTACTCATAGATGTTCCAAGTTTTTTGGATGCAAAATGATAACATTACAATTTAATGTTTACTGTTTAAAACAAAAAGGGTTCTTTCCACAATGAAAAGAAAATAAACAATGTTGTTTTGCTAGTAACAAATATTTTCTATAGCTTCTTATTTGTTAATTTTCAAGCAAGACCAAAAGATTTCACAAACAAAAATACTAGCCCAACTTAATACATGAAAGAAAAATGCCCCATATTCAAATCTTTGAACACTTTTATTACTAAAATTCAATGTGCAACTCTGAATAAATGAAATGAATCTAAGATCAACATGCTCATTGATGTAAAACTGGGGGTATGTGTAGTATCATGATGGGTATGTGGCTGACGACTTTTTTTTACCCCAAATTGATGAAACAAAAAGGGTTTTTAAAGGAGATTCTCAGCTTTCCACCAATATAATTTATGCTTTACTTTGAATTTAATAAATAATTATTATTAATTTTCTATTTTAATTACAACTAAAGTCTTGATTGATAGGTTGATTGAAAAACATCTATAGCTTTCAAATAGTATCATGTTTTTTGAATCTGAAACATGCGTCACATTATATGCTTTGCATACTATAGGATTAAAATAATAATAATTGAATTTCATGAAGTTTTGACCAAGTTAAGGTGGTTAGACATACGAGTTTTTTATATTTCTTAAAAGTTGTAATAAAAAATTCATAATTAATTATTTACTTGGAAAAAATTATAAAAAATATGCATCACATCGGACATGAGTCCTCTACTTATATCTAAAAATTATAAAAAATATTATCATTTTATTGTGGTTAGGGTGGTTAGATAGACACCTACTTCTTATTTTTTCCTGAAATTTAAAATTATGCATTGAAATTTCAAATTTTACCAAATAGATTTAAAAAAAAAAGAATAAACCTAGTAGTTTAGAAACTACATTCAATTTTCTACAAATTCTATTCTTACATATTTTTAAAATAATATAGATAACTTATTCAAATGTTTACGTCAAGTTTCCTAACTCTTATTTTTTTGAATTTTTCGCCACTTAAGGGCTTGTTTTTTTCCATGATGATCTTGCACATACCCCTGGAACAAGTATTTCGGTCAAAAGATAGACATAGAAGTTTTTGGTTCTAAGCCAAACTCGTGCCCTTTCAAGTTACAAATAAACAATCATAGGTCACTTTGGAATTCAACCATTCATATAGGTCTGGTGTTTTTCTTTCTTAGTAATAAGAATCATATACATATATGTCCTTACGGCATGCTAGTTTTACACCACTAATAATCGACATGCATACTCATATCGAACATAGTTATAAGGAAACAACCCTATGATCATATAGATCGAAACCTACTTTGGTTTATTTAATATTAACAAATATTTCACCACCATTCCCATTGTAACATGGCGGCATTATAGCACATAAAATATAGTCTCAAGCATATTTTTTAGCCGTTCATTATCAGCTTAGCTGATAGAGAGAATACGATACATGTGGAAACAAGACACATGGTATGATACCCTTACACAGGATCAATAGTTGATCCTCTATAAATTAATCAAACATAAATACATAGTTAAATCAGATGAAACTCTAATTATCCATCAAATGGCTAGCACTAAGGTGAAAAGATAAGGAACAATCACATTTGAATAATTCCAAGCCTTGGCCTAGCTCTGTGAGCTAGCTGATAAGGCTTAAATAAAACTCATGCAATGTTGGCCATTGGCCAAGCAACCCAAAACTAAGATCAACTCCAACATAGTATTTGGCTCAAGGGCCTGGTTTCTCAATAGGAAATTTACATTTTATAGTGTTAATGAAGCATTCAACAAAATTGGAGAATATCATTATTATGATGAAGATAAATGATAATAGACAAAAATTGAGTTTCTTCTAAGTAAATCGATTTACCTATTAAACTAACCTTTTATCAAACTTTCCTTTGATTTTCCCCACTTTCATGAGCTTTTTCTCTGCCTTTTCACTTTTGAGCTAGACAATTTTCATTCACTATGATTTTTTTCCAAGGTTATGAATTCAAAAATGGAAACAACAATCTCTTTCTACCTATTATTGGGAAATGGAATTATTGATTTCCTATCAACAACTACTTTGTTTGAATATTGCCATTAAACTTGTGGTAGACCTTGTCCTTCGTGGGAGGCCTTCATGATCTTTATTTGATTTCAAATAGTATGATTTTGGAATATTATCAGTTATTGAATTCAATTTCAATAAGAATATGAATATGTATATGTATATATATATTTATGATATATATAATATATACATTTATAATATTTATATATTTATATGACTTCATTCATATTTTCTATCTTCATTCTTCATTTTGTACATATGTATGTATGTATCCACATTTATTTACATACATGTATATATATTTATATATATTCATGTGTAGGTTGTTTGTTTAAAGGAGCTTATAAGTTCCATATTCTATCATTTAATTAAATAAGGAACTATAAATTTCATCTCAAACATCATATATATATAAACTAAAAAGAAATTTAGTTTTACTTAATTTCACATTTAATGAAACTTTATTCTTTTAATCATTCATAAAAATATGTATTGCATTTTCTTCAAAACATAGGATTTAAGCAGAAAATTTAATCTACAAATGATTCAAGTCATGAAATTGCATTCTTCTATATATGTAAAATAGTTCAAATGTAGGTAATCATGCCATTTCTTGTGTGTGCACCTAGATTCCAACTAGCTTACCATTCAATTTGGCTAAACAATCCTACTTCAACCGTGTTCTCATCCTTCAACCTGCCACCTTGTAACTACACACACTTGCACTTACAAATTTATCAATAACATTCAATTCTTGATAACATATAAGATAATTTCAAAAGTTTGCATAGTCAACATTAGTCAACTTCTTTTAATCTATTTTCAAAATTTCCAAAATTTCCACTTAATCTATATTGAATTTCTTCAATAATTCAATTTACCATATTATAATAAATATGCAATAAAATTGGGTTATGATAACTTTTTAGTACTATTTGTCTAGCCTTCTATGGACTGATATTCATTTCACTTGTCCTAAGTTCATTAAAGGTCTTGGGAATAATTTCATCGTGTTAGTACTCATCAACAACCATCTTATTTATTTGAACCTTTTCTTCAAATTCCTTTATCTTTATTTTAAACCAAAATTCTTTGAATTCGGGAGTCTGAATGAACTCATCATTTTCTATGCATCTGCGAGCCCTGCTACCATTCTTTCATCATCTTCCATATCTTGTTCACCTTCTACATATGCATCAATTCTTTCTTCAGGCGTATGAGCTTTTTTTTCATAGAGTGGTTGATCTACTTTAATGTTACCTTTTAATTACGTTAGCACATCTACTACCTTTTAATTATGTTAGCACACCTACTACCTCTTCAGTATAACCAACCCCTTCACTTATCTCATATGGCATGAAGGGTTCATATGGGTATGTGCAAGATCATGATGGGCCAAAAAGTGGCAATATGAAGGGTATGTGGCTGGCGAATTTTTTTTACCCAAAATTGATGAAACAAAAAGGGGTTTTAAAGGATATTCTCAGCTTTCCACCAATATAAATTATGCTTTACTTTGAATTTAATAAGTAATTATTATTCATTTTCTATTCAAATTACACCTAAAGTCCTAATTGATAGACTAATTGAAAAACATCTATAGCTTTTAAATGGTATCACATTTTTTGAATCCAAAATGTGTGTCAAATTCTATGCTTCACATAATATAGGATTATGAAAAGAAAAAATGAATTTCATGAAGTTTTGACCAAGTTAAGGTGATCAAACATACAAGTTTTTTATATTTTTTAAAAGTTTTAATAAAAAATTCATAATTAATTATTTACTTGGAAAAAATTAAAAAAAATATGCATCACATCGGGACATGAATCCTCTACTTATATCTCAAATATTATAAAAAAATATTATCATTTTTGTGGTTAGGATGGTTAGGCAGTCACCTCTTATTTTTTCCCTGAAATTTAAGTACTACTACTACATTGAAATTTCAAATTTTCATAAATAGATTTTTTTTTAAAAAAAAAAACCTAGTGGTTAGAAACTACATTCAATTTGCTACAAATTATATTCTTACATATTTTTGAAATAATAGAGATAACTTATTCAATTTTTTATGTCAAGTTTCCTAACTCTTATTTTTCTAATTTTTTTGCCACTTAAGGGCCTATTTTTTCCATGATGATCCTGCACATACCCATATTCTTCTACCTTTTTCTTTTTGGATTTTGGCTACTCAGGGGGTGAATCTGATGGGACATGTTGTATTGAAACCTCATCTTGGGGTTCTAATATTACAACTGTGCTTGGCCTCTTGGTAGATAGCTTGGTAGATTTCTCCAATTCCTTCTATGTTTTGTCATACAATTTGTCAAGCTTATCAATCATGAGATTGATCCTCTTGATGGGATCTACTTCTTCTATATAAAATCCTTGGAAATTATTATCGATCTTCTTTCTTCTTTCCTCCAATTTTATTAATATGTCCCATTTTCTTCTTCTTTGGTGTACATCTTGAGGAATGAGACAATTCCTTATCACATCCTCCTCATAATCCACTTCATGGGTGATCCCAGGTTTTGTAAGGAGTGTTTGTCTAATAAAATTCATGTGACCGTCAGGGTTGAATACCCTCTCCATCCCATATTTTTAGGGGTATCTTTCTTTTAGAAACTTCTACAATTACTCAAGAGTGTCTAATCCAATGGAAAAATCCCCACATACTATCAAGTTGGGGAAAAAGGTGCCTTTTTTTTGTTTGTGCATAACTTCCTTTTTCATCCACATCATCTACCGCATGAATTCTAGGAAGGCCAATATGAGAGGAAAAAACTTAGGCAAGATATGTGGGGCTTAGGTACATCCATACACTCAGATTATTGTGGTACTGGGTAAGAAAAACCAATCCCCTAGATTATGAGTATGCCCTTATTCTGGTTTGAGTGCCAAGGGTCTTAACAATTGTAAGATTGGTGTATGTAATCTTGGATACCCATGGCCAAGGAATTCCATAATTCTTAGTATAAATCCTCATAGAAAACCACAAAATCACTCTTTCTATACCTATTATCCCATATGTAACACCAATTCTGGATAGGTAGTTGATTCCCTTGCTCATCTACCATACCCAAACACATTCTCTGAGTCCAGATGGTTTTGTTTTGATATAAAATCAAATGGAACAACAAGGAGTAACACCTAAAAGTGATAGGGGCTCTATCCTCTTGCATGAATCCATAATGTAATGATTTCTCAATAAATGAAGCAAAGTCATACTTGACAGTAGTTTCATGGTTTTGAATTCTCATTGCCAACATCATAAGGCTAATTAGAATCTTTTCTTCAGCATCTATCCCCATAAATTGACATAAAGAAAAGTAAGCTCTTTTATAATACACCTATAAATCATTAACATAGAATGGCTTGACACAAGAGGAGGAGATAGCTATTCTTCTATTTTTTTCCCCTCTCTTCATATGCATGGGAACTTTGTCACTCCTATAAGTTTTTCTCAAACTATTATACTCTTCTTCACTCCTTTGAAGGTCTACTTTGGTAAGGGCTTGTTTGTTTAGGTTGAAGCACTCAACAATGGTAGTTTTGGCAAGTGTTACTAGTGGTGAACCATTCATCATTCTTATTGTCTTGGTAGTTGGGTGGTAGTTTCATGATAATAATCTAATGAATTTGACATCTATGAAAACATCAAGGAAAATCAAATTTCCCAAAACTAGAGTCTAAGGGTTTGATATTGGAATCTTATCATCCCTTTTCTTATATAAGTACCAAAAAAATCCCACCCTAAAATAGGAATGACTGCATCCTGACACCCCTGATTTGTCCCTAAAGACCTTCTTAATTCCTTTATCTATTGACTCATGTAAAATATCTAGTATAGACTGTTGCAAAGAACTCTTATGAGGTTCTTCCTTCTGAATTTCACTTTTTCTCAATGGCATGATTGAAACTTTTTGCTCCTACTTAAATTATTTACAATTTCAAACTAATTTTTTTGAACTGAATAGATGTAGAATGCACTTACTCGGTGATGCAATAGTTGAAAAGCCTTCCTCTTATGAAATCCTTAGCTCCTAGCATGATGAAAATTCATTGCAAATGATTACTAAAAATCAGCACTAAGTTCTAAGTTTATCATCCTCTAGGTTTAGTCATTTTAAAATTTATGTTGGCCTCATGTAAAATATTTCATAATCAACTTATATTTCCATTTTGAATATCCACCATTGATCTTATAGAATCAAATGGTTCATGATAGTGGTTATAATTACTACCATAATCGATATAAATTCCCTCTCCAACTTGTACTATAAAACTGGCATTTACTCCTTTTGATCTATGCAATATGGCAGTGTTATATTATATGCTTGTTATAGCCACCCCACTATACTACTAGCTCTATGCATAACATTTTTACTTTTATTGCAATGTTATGGTTTAGTTGATCTTTCACTACCATATTGCATATCATATATATGACTAAGGTTCCTTCATTTTGGGAGAGTGAGGAGCTTAGCACTACACCTAAAGCTCTTTTTAAGTCCTAAATATCCCATTGTGAGGCTGCAATTTGAAATAATTCTTCATCACCATACCACACAACCTTCTCGAGAAATAACTTTTTCATTACAAGATGGCGGGCTAAGTCATTTAATACTTCCATACCACATACATCCTTGTGCTTAGTATACTTCTTGTTGTGGGGTAGTAGTTTAAGTAATATGACATCGCTATACCGCATGTTTTCTTTAGTGCTTATATCTGTTAACTATGATACATCTAGTTATCTTCTGGTGGTCATAGTTCTGAGTGTTCCACCATACCGCATGGCTTATCTTTAGTTTTTATGGTTCATCATGGGTATTTGGTGCAAGTTACTTCTTACCACCAAGCCACGTTCCTCCTACATGAATTATGCGATATGGTGGTGCCTAATTGTATCCTACATTTTATCCTCCCATACCGTTCAAATTCATGGTAACTAATTTATTATTCCTATGGGATAGTGTTAAATGGAATTTGTATATACTTAACATCTCAAATATTATGGTTTATGCATATATGGTGGATTTCCTCAAATCATATAAGGCTTTTCAGTGTCATTCAAACCTAAAATTTTATTCACAAGGCGAGTTTGTTTGTAGGTTTTGGACTTTTGCAAGGTTAAGTCTTCACATACTAGATTTACAAAGTTTTTCAAGGTGGTGTGGTCATGCAAATTTTTGAACTTCTAACACCATGTAGGCATGTAAAGAAGATAGAAGAATAAGATGAATGGATTAACCATTAATTTTGAGATTGATTTAGGAGTCCAACAAGTCTATGAGTGTTCGAGACTTTATTAGATATGGTGACAAGATTGCTGATTTGCTTGTTTTATGGATTCAAATACTTCATCATTTAATTCATTATTTTTGTTATAACACATTGAAATGATGCATCATGGTATTGATAACCAGGATGACGTTGTATCTAGTGGGATGGACTTTGACTTTGCAAATAGATAGGATAATATTTGGGCTTATATCTCACTTCACATTATTGCAAAGTCAATTTAGGGACCTATTGCTTAGCTCTTTGATTTCAACAATGTCAAGTTTTTGTGGGAAATATTTTCCCTTGTCATAGACATTTTAATTTGAAATTAATCAAGATATTTTGATGTGGTAATAAATAAATCTTATTAATAAATCTTAACTCAATTGAACGCACCACACATTTGGATTATTTTCAAAACATCTAGACTTCCAAAGAAACAAAATGAAAACAAGGAATTGTATTGCCAAATATTCTATCAAAGTTCTACCATCCAAATATTGAGTTCTTAGGTTTATCACTCCAAGGGTAAAGAATGTTTCTCACTACCTTGATCTTGTAAACAAAGTCCCTCTTAGAACATTAGGATCAATCATCCCATCCATATCAAAACATTTTACATCTCACCTCACAAACAATTTTGAAAATTTGGACACATCGACATTCTAGACTTAGGTTATCATCAATCAAATCCCCTAGCTTAGCTATATGTGTGTAAATGAATCATTTTCCATAAATTTAGTTAAGTTATCCATCATCCTTTTGAACAAGTCTATCCTAAAGGTCACAAGTCTACCTTTAGATTCACAAGTTCATTGGGATCTTTATCCAAAACATCGAGCATCAAACCTTTAGTGTAAAGTGTTTTCTAAAGTTTATAGTTTCATCATCCATATCACTCACCCCTTTCATCATCCATTTACATCATTTGTCCAAAAAATCTTAGAGGGTCCCTATTATCAAAATTTGAATCAAATAGAGAGTTCCAACAATATAAATCCCAACACACCTCTCCCATAGTTGATCCAAATTTTATGGTAGCAACAAAGATCAAAACACAAGAAAAATATGGAACAAAAAAAAAAACATCTACCAAAAGTGATCCCAACCAACAAGAGTTTGATCCTAGGAGCCAATCAACCCCATCACAACAACCACCACAAAATCCACTAGACATGGGGTATGAAGTAGAAGATGTCATGAAAAACCCACTTGAGCTCACTGAAGAGGAACTCCTTGAAGCACAACAAGATTGTAAAACACACCATATCATCAACACTTTGATGAAGAATAACCCTACACAATACATGTTATCTTTAGTAAAAGAAGGGGATAAAATCCCTTCAACATTAAATTTGAACACAATTAGGGAACAACCCTTAGGAAATGTGGCTTCAATTCCTGAAGCTTACATCACACAAGCCTTGGTACAAGGTTTGACTCAATATATAATTCAACCAAATTCATCACTTGTACCAAGTGAACCATTGACTACTAGTCTTTCAAGCCGACTAGGAACCAACCTTGGTCTGACTCCCAATTTAGGAGGCAACAAAATTTTGGGTACACAAGGCACAAACCTTCACCAAAACATAAATTGGACAACAACATTTAGTACCCAACCATATTCTTCCACACCATTCTCAAACACCCTCAACATCCACACGTACCACTTGCATTCCATAACACAACAATGGCCTCAAATTTTCATGCACAACCATCTTCTTCCACCACCACAAGTACCCAAAGTGTGTCTAATGTTACACAAAGTCATGTGAGCCAAGTACCTCAAGTGGAACAACAAGGGCAAGTGAACACCATCATCTAAGGTCAACCCTTAGCACAACAAGGTACATCTTCATTCAACCACCCAATTAAATCAATTGGTTCCAAAAGCCACTCAAAACAACCCACAAAACACATCAAACCCATTTTTCATGAATCCCATCAATAAATGAAACCCATTGGTCACAAATACCATCAACAAAGGTAATACCTCACCTCCAAATCAAACACAAGGGAACCCTCAACATCAAAACAATCAAGGGAACCCTTCCAATTAGCTAATCCAAAGCCAAATCATACCACTAAAATAACAACACCAAGTGGCACAATCTCAACCTTTTGTTCCCTAGGTAATGAAAAATAAAATGAGACCCCAAACCTATATTCCTGCACCCCAATCTAAAATTTTGCAAG
The DNA here is from genome assembly GCA_007258455.2 of Sequoia sempervirens. Taxonomy (NCBI): domain Eukaryota; kingdom Viridiplantae; phylum Streptophyta; class Pinopsida; order Cupressales; family Cupressaceae; genus Sequoia; species Sequoia sempervirens. Next base: position 32,285,736 of record VDFB02086081.1, on the reverse strand, counting down.
GATCATAGCATAAAACAACCCTCAAAATCTCATCACACAACATCCACCCCACAATCAAATCAACTCACAAATCACTCACACCATGGTCCCTCAAAATCCACCACACATTCAAAAAATAAAAACATTTTCACTCTATGATATAATGATACAAGCACAACACACTTATCAACAAGCATTGCAACAACAAGCTCAAGCTCAAGCTTTGAGACAACAAGCCCAAAAAAAAGCATTGCAAGGAAAACAATCCTATCAACAAGAATTGCAATAGCAACAAGATCAAGCTCAAGCCTTACAACAAAAACAACCTCAACAATAGGCATTGATTGTGCAACAAGAACAACAACAACAACAAGCAAAAAAACAAGCATTGCTCACACACCAACAACAACAAGGCCAACAACAAGAGTTGCAAGCACAACAATACATCAAACAACAAGTACTTATGTAGCAACAACAACAACAACAACAAGGCTTGTACTACACCCCCCAACAAATATATGGAAACACACAAAAAAACATTTTGAACCCAATTATACAAGGAGCATACACACCCCCCCACTATCACCATCACATACACAATATCAAAATCAACCCTACACAACATATAACACCCCCCCATATTGGTGCAGGAACACCTACACAACAACATCATTTTTTGATCATTTGAATGATTAGTAGGTTAATGCTAGTATTTTTGAGTTTATTTTGTCTAGATAAGGTCTAAGAGACCAACCATAATGTAGTGGAAGTATTTTTGAGTTATTTGGGTTAGAAATTTAATCTTGCACTTAAAAGTGTTTTTGTAGCCTTTTAAGGAACATCTTTGAGTTTGTATTAGGAGTTGCAAGATTTGAGTCTTGTGGAGGTAATAAGGATATTTTCAAGCCTTTAGTATGTTTTTAAGAGTCATAGGTTGCAAACATTTCATAGACATTTCAATATACTTGTAAATGCAATAAAATGTGTAAAAGGGTGTGATTAGGCCTCCAATGGTCCGATTTGAAATTCTATTGTAAGATAGTTGGATAGTTAGAAAAGGTTTGTAAAAGCTATGTAAGGCCTCAAGAAGGCTCAAATAAGGGTGGATAAGAATTGTATTGAAGATTCAATAAATAAAACAATGTTTTCTCTACTATTTTCTTGATAATTTTCTATTTTTCTGAACTTCATCTTCTTTGAACAGACTCGTATAGGAGTGGGATGCTCTATTTTCTTATGCATTAGGTAGATACTTCAAATACCTTTCTTTTGAATCATTTTGGAGGTCTTAATCTGTTTTGGGTGAAGAGTATTTCCCTTTTTTTGGGATTGCCTGTGACAGGGCAGCAAGGGCTTTGTTTGAGTTCCTAATCATGATCTAGTTCCTTCCACCACTGTTTATGTTGTTTCTCAGTGGGAAGGCATAGTTCCATTTTAGAAAATGGATTCACATGCTTTCACTAACTCATTTGACTGCAAAATCTGACGAAAATTTCTGACGAAAGATGGATAATTAGATGCATTGTCGGGTACTAGTGATATTTAATGTGTAATTTTCAATTTTTTTTAATTTTATCACCAATGTTCGTCAAAATTTCAACAAACCTGTTTTTTCATCAAAATTGTGACAAATAAATAGTTGAGCTCACTTTTTATTTATGTCGGCCTCAATTTTGACTTCACATGTTCGTCAAAATTGTGACAAAGAGTTTTTGTCAAAATTTTGACGAACATGTGAAGTCAAAATTGAGGCCGACATAAATAAAAAGTGAGCTCAACTATTTATTGCAACAATGTTTTGCTATACTTATGACAGTTTGTGGAGAACTAAGGACAATTTTCTTGGGAAAAACCAAAAAAAATTCAAGAAGCTATTGCCAGGTTGAGGGTAGTCATTGTCCTTTCCTAGAATTCATTTGTGAAGTCAGATTTGTACTTCTAGGTTTGAAAACCATATTTTAAAGCAACATCTCATCAGATTTCATTTTTAGACTTGTGCATTTTCAGAGTTGCATTTTTAGATTTTGTTGTGCAAGTTCAATATTTTGACTTTAGGAGTCTAACGTTTGGAAATCATAGTAAAACCAAAATTTAATAAGTTTTGGAATTATCATTTTAAAGTGCTTTTTGGGGTCATTAACTTTAGACTATCTTCTCTTTTGCACGGGTGGTTGCATGTGGAACTTTTTTGGTGTAAAATATCAGAATTATTATATTTTGTTACATGTCTATGAATAAAAATTATTGGAGTGTGAGTTTGATATTTTTGAAGATCTAAATATTCAAGCTTGGTAAAGAAAAATCATGTCTGATAATATTAGTCCAGAACAAAATGAAGAGACACTTGATAGATTGAAAAAAAAGGGTGATGGGAAATGTTATTGTCCTTGAAATAATTGCAAGGGCTTAAAGACGAGACAACTTTTAATCACAATAGCTAAGAAACATTGTAAGCAACATAGTCACGTTGAAGGGGGGCATGATTAGCGTTCATTGGTAAGTTGTTCATTATATGTGTTTATATTGATTGAATTTGTAAATGTTTATATTGTTTTAACATTTTATATATATATATATAATCACTTGATCATGATCATGGTTTATTTGTGTTTATCATTATTATAAAGGTGGGGCACCCTAGGGCACATGATATGGATTATCACGGCCCAAAGAATTTGGTTTTGTAAGTGGACGAACATGAGCCGTGAATATCGAAGATGAAGTTAATGATCCTATGGAAGAAGATGATCATGCGCCAGAAAACACAATTGAAGATGATTGTACAAATACATTGATCCATGACACATTTAGTGGTAGAGCTGATCATGATGATCGAGATGACTTTGATTATGTTCATGATTTACCTATACTTGAGAAGGCATATGAGCCCCTTTATGAAGACTCCCAAACAACTCTTCTCTCTGTTGTATTGTTGTTGTTGAACTTGAAGGTTATGAATGGTTTATCAAACATAGAAATCTCATGGATGTTAAGGTATGTCATATATGTCATCTTTTTTCATCTATTTTAATTGTTGTTAGTTCATCACTAGTAAATAAAGGATGAAATATGTACCATTAATATTCTTTATATTAACAAAATTATTTTTTGTTGTAGATTGATTGGTAAATTTTTGTTACCACCATCAAATATTTTACCTCGCTATATCGAGATTTATCTGGCATTATGAAAGATATCATAATGGAATGTCAAGCAATAGGCCACCAATGATCATATTATATATCATAAAACAACATGAATTTGGCAACGTAATCGCCTAGAATGTCATATTAGTAGATATATCAAACCGATCAACTAACAAAAGTGCCTCAAGGTTCTTCATTATATTCCCATTATTCCATGTATGCAACGATTATTTAGGTGTGAAAGCTTAGTGCAATTTATGGATTACCATGCATGGCATAGAAGTGGAGATGACATTCTTTGAATTCCTGTGGATGGTTCTACATTTAGGTACATGGAGGAAAAATGGCCACACTTTAAAGAAGAATCTCGTAATCTCAGGTTTTCATTGGCAGCAGACAATGTCAATCCATTTGGAGAGTTGAGATCTATTTACTCAGTGTGGCCTATTTTTGTTATCAACAATAACATTCCTCCATGGATGTCAATAAAGAGGGAGCAAATAATGTTGTCAATGATTGTTCTAGGTATTTGTTTACATCAATTTTCTTTAATATAGTAGCATCTCATTTGTCTTATTTGTTGCATAATGACAAGTTTATATTTTTTTCATTCAATAGTCATGTATATTAATTTATATATATTGCAGTAAAGGGTAAGTGCACAACGTTGAGTCCACAAAACGTGGAAGTTTTTGCCTTAGGCAAAAAAATGAATTCGGCTTCCAAAAAACGGGATCCCGCTTTTTAAAAAATGAGATCCCATTTAGCTTCGGGATCCCGAGCCTAAGTTTAAAAAACGGGATCCCGTTTTTGGAAAGCAAGGATCCGTTCGGAAATTTCCATTTACGGAAAATTTTCAAAGCCGGGATCCGTTAAACAAAAGGAAATTTCCTAAAATAGAAAGTTTTTAAAAGCGGGATCCGGTTTTGAAAAATTTCAAAATGAAACTAATTTTTGAAAAATTTCCATTTTGGAAAAGTTTTCAAAGGGGATCCGTTTGAAAACTTTCCATTTTTGGAAATTATTACCGTTTTTGCGGAAAAAATTCAAAGCGGGATCGCGGATTTACAAAGCGGGATCGTTTCCTCGCTTATAAAAGTAGCATTTTTATGAAATGGGATCCCGTTTACGAAGCGAGATCCATTTTTTATCAACAGTCCCCGTTTTAAAGCGAGGATCGGATTTTAAATTATGAATTACGGCCGAGTTTTTTGGCTTTTGGTTCGAGATGGCAGGGACCCGAACCCTAAGCTTTGGGGCTTCAGATTTTGACTGCTGACTTGGAGGTCTGTTAATGTCACGGGGAAAATAATGACTTTTAGAGACATATGTTTGAAGACCTATTTTGCGAAATTTTTTTCTGAGAATTGAAACCCATTATAGATGAGACAATGTAGATTCCAAATATGCAATTTTTTTACAATTGGATTAATTTTTTATTTTTCATTTAATTTTTGATGAAACAGGTCCATAAACTTGAATTATCAGGGTTTTTTAGTATTTAATAACTTTGATCAACATGGGGGAAATTTTGATGAGCGGTTGCGAGCAAAATTGAGACAATTCTTTCCAGGTTTAAAAAAAAAAAATCAAAATGATAAGTTTAGGTCATCTTATCATTAATACGTTACCACGGCGATTTTCAAATAATAAATATGCCCTAATAAATATTTAATAAAAAATGTATTCAATAAAAAAATTATAAAAAATAATTAAAAGAAACAAGCTTTAATTGGAGTCACAAACTTTTTTCCAAAGGATTTAGAAAAATATGATAATTTAGGTCAAAATATGGATGTAAATTTACGTCGTGGTATGGTATAAAAAAGTGACTTTTAAACAGTGATTTTTAGAAACGCCTATTGAAATTCAATTTTTACAATCTGGGTATTGAAATAAATTACATATTTGGAAACTAGACTCCGAGTACTACATTTTATTATTAGTGACTTTTTTGAAGATTCCATCTCTAAGTGCTTCAAATTTTGAGGTCAAAGTGTCAAATTCTAAAAATCAGGGAAAACACTTCCACTTTTTGGCCAAAAAGTGGACTCAACTTCTTGCACACACCCTAAAATGGTTATAATAATTATGTAATATTTATATTCATTCAACTAGGTAAGTACCAAGTTAAAGATATGAATGTATATATCGAGCCTCTTATCAATGAGTTACTAAATTTATGGAATGGCATCACTATGTATGATGTCTCTAGATTAATAAGACAGACAATTTCAATTCCATGCAATGCTTGTATGAACAATTCACGATGCCCCAGGGCTAACCTATTTTGTGGTATGTTATAACGTTTGACTGCACTTTAACAATATTTAATTTTATGAAGAAGATATCATGCATGTTTTTTTAAATAATCTATTCATTATATATAATTATAAAAATTGACATATTTAATCCAATTATATATGATCTTGTAGGTCTTCAAACAAAGGGAAAATTTGCATGTCCAATTTGTGCTCCAAAGATGAAATATCGTCATTCAACAAGTTTAGGAAAATAGGTGTATGATGAATATAGGCACTTCCTCTAGAGAAATCATGAGTATTGAACTACTGAAAAAAATCTTTTCAGTGGGAAAGAAGAGACTACATCAAAACCACAAAGAATGACACCTCACCTATGGAAGTTGGAATATAATAGAATTAATCGTCAAGGTTATACATGGGATCAAATTTTTTATCTATCATATATGATATGTTTTGATTTTATATTTTTATATTGTGTTGTATTTACTCATGCTATAATTGACAATGATTGTCATTGTTAATTTGTTTAACTTATATGCTTCATGAAGGTCATCAAGGCATTAATGGTTGGGTTCCACAGGGACTAAAAAGTTATCCCAGACAATTTAGTAGGTTGCCCTACTATGAGTAGCTAAAAATTGTGCATTTGTTTGATACAATACATATCAGAAAGAATATAATAGAAAGGTTATGGAAAATATTGGATGGAAGGCATGACAAAGAAAAAATTGTCAAAATTTGTAGTGACATTCGGGAAGCCAATCATGCAATGAAAAATGTCATTCAATTAAATAGCGATGGAGACCAAATTAATATAAGTGTCTTTCCTTGGTTATTAATGGAGCAGCAAAGCAATGCTATAAAATGAGTCATATGAAAATTTTGATTTCCCACAGGATTTGCTATGAACATAAACAATATAATAACAAAGAAAGGTGAATTTGGGTCAGGGATGAAAACACATGATTGGCATACCTTCATTAAGGTAATTATTATGGTATATTATATACACAGTTTATATAATGCATGTACTTTTCAGTGTATTATGTTTACTAATTTTGGAAAAATAATGAAAAAATCATTTTATAATTGTTGCAATACATTCTACTTTTATCTCTCCCAGACAACTTCGACAACAATGTCAAGCAAGTTATAGATGATCTTGGAAAATACATGAGGTAAGTAGTGATATTTGTTCAATTTGTTGTATATATCTTATAATTTCCATTTGTTTTACTTGTTATGTAATATACTGTATATTTTTGTTAAATCTCTTTGATATATTTGTGCCTTGAATCACTTGTAGATGGCTGTCATCTAAAGAAATCCATAAAGAAGATATAAATTATTGGAAGAGAAAAATTCCTCATCTAATGTGTGAAATGCAAAAGTGTCTACCTTCGACATTTTTCAATGCATAAGAACAATACCTTATACACCAAGTTGAGGAGATTGAATTGTGTGGACTTGTATACACAAGGTCAATGTGGATGGTTGAGAGGAACTTGAAATTTTTGAAGGATCTGGTTAGACAAAGAGCACATCCTGAGGGTTCTATGGTGGAGGGATATATGGTATACCAGACCACAGTGTACATTAGTGAATATCTTCCTAAGTTTGCAGAAAATATCCATGTAGATCACATTTGGGATCCCAACTCCATTAACAAATTTGAAGGGGAGTACCTGATGGGGAAAGGTAGATTGAGGAAAGTGAGAGGTAATTATAAGATGGTCATGGAGATTAATTGGAATACATTTTACATATGGTTTTAATGTATATTGTACTTATTTAATTATTAATCTTCAATATACATCAATTATAAATTAAGGTCATATACTATGGTATTTAACTAATTATACGTCGTTTATGAATTTCAATTTTTTTTTATACAGTTGGCCGAGAGTGAGATGCATTGCATTTGTACGTTTCAAACAATCTTGATTGGGTATGGATTGAACGATGTCAACAATCTAGTTGTGCATTAACATGCGAAGGTGTGGCTTCATTGGTTAAAGAAGCTCATCGTAATGGAGATTCCAATGTTACACAAAGGGAAATTGATTTAGCATATGGTTTAAGAGATAAATAGGTATGTATAAATATATTAATCACCCATATTATTTAATTATTTTGAATCATATTGATGTATATATATGTTGAGATTGTTCTTTGCATACATTTGGCCAAGAATAAATATGTTTATCAACTGGTGATATTGCAATAATTTTTACATGTTTGACATATTGCAGGTGAAATACCACAAGGCTATGTGGTGCAATGGTCATAAATTTCAAATCAAAAAGTTGAATGACATGAAGAAAACTTGTGATTCTGGTATAACTACAGTCTTTCAGGTGACTAATGTTTCATCTAGAAGTGGCATACATCTAGAAGTCTTACGAAATCGATACTATGGGATTTTGGATGATATACTTGAGTGTGACTTTAAGTCCTTTAGATTAATTTTGTTCGTCATCCTATGGTACAGGCTACAATTGAATGAAAATGATCCCTAGAGAACTATTATTGAACATGATAATGGATTTACCATGGTTAATACAAGGTCGATCGAGCGAGTTGGAAATGAGCCCTATGTTCTTCCAAGCCAATGTGAGCAGGTATTTTACTCAAAGGTTCTAGGTAAACCGAGTTGGTCATTTTTTGTTAGACATGATCCAAGAGGAAGGTCGATAAAGTATAATGTGGTGGAAGAAGAAGATACCGAAGAACTAGAAGATGATGTAGATGATGATCAAGATCAATAGTTAGTTGATGATGTCCCTAACGAAGATGTCGAAGAGGAGGAACTATATCATGATGATGTAGGAGTTAATGTTCATGAAGATGATAGCCGTGTGGATGATGACATTATCAAAACTGATATCAATGATGATGATGATGATATGACCAATCCTTACAATGTCGAATCTAGATCGGATGATACAGACAAAGAGTTGGATGAAGAAGAAGATCAATGACATTGAAATGTATAAGTTATGCAATTATATTATCTATTTGACATTAATTTCTTGATAGAATTATATTTGAATTATGTGGTTACATAATTAATTCATGATGTTTTTAATTTTTATGCCATTACACAATTAATTTAATGATGCACTTTTT
>VDFB02086081.1:32257728-32277118 GCA_007258455.2 Sequoia sempervirens | reverse complement strand
AGACAAGTCCTCCACTAGATTGCACTGCATACTGGTCTTCAGAAAAACATCGAACACCTTTATTGCTCAAATTAAAACATCACCGTTCATCATCTGCATGTGCGCATTGATGTTCCATTAGTAGCTCAGGCTTTAATGCACCATGTGGAGAGGCTCATATCGGTGAGAGATAGCAGTGTCGGGAAGACCTAAAGGTGAAGAGAAACAGCTACAACGAAGAGCCAAGCATATCGGCCAGACAGAAGGAACTCGGGGAAACGTCTGGCCGAAGGAAACATGCTGCACCAAACACCCATCAAAGTCAGCAGGAGATCACAATGTCGGTGAGACCATATAGCGAAATCCACATGTGACACTGAAAACACCATAGAGTCAGGGAGAGATGGCCAAGTCGGCCAGACATCACAATGAAGTCACAGTGTGTTACCGAAAGATATTTCCTTCATGCAGTTTCACCAAGATGATTCAAAACTCACGCCGACAAAGACCACTTTATGTTCCATTGGCGAGATCGAAGGTCACTCGCTGAGACCTCTTGCCGAAGACCCAAGCTCATACCGAAGAGATCTTTATACACCACTTAAGTTGTTGTGTCCTATAACTTCTTTCACCGATGAAATCACCTGCCAAATGTATGTCGTTATATCACACAATCATCGGTGAGAAGTCATGTAGACACTTCACTGTTATATTGAGAAGACCCTTAGAAACTTGTTCGCCGAGAGAAGATAAGACCTTCACCAAAAGCCACACATTGAATCACTATCGGCAAGACATGACCCCATCACTATGACATACACCAAAACACAAGTCTCCCCAAAGCATAAAGTCTTCCATCACCGGTTGGCGTAGCAAGATGACATTGCTGAGACATCTCAATGAAAGGTGCCACCCACGCCGAAAGAAAACCACAAGACACCGTCGGCAAGACATAATATATTCGCCAAGAGATATATCGAGAGTTCCAGGTCCTATCGAAGGGAAGTCACACCGAAGAGCAAAGGGGGCCACCACAGTCGGGAAGACAAGTGGGGGTCGGGGAGACATCTCCCTGAGACAAAGAACATAGGCCGACGGAGACTTCAGGGAGAGAACACAGAGTTGCCAAGATGTCACCCCGAACCGAAAAAGTCATGCTGAAAGGAAAGCCCATCGGTGAGACACAAAGGAGTCAGAGGAGACATCTCCCCGACATAACCAACCCAGGCCGAAAAGAAAGAGAACCTCGAGGGGATAGATAAGAGTCATCGAGAGGTTACACCGAAAGCCGAAAGTCACAGCAAAGAAGAAGCGGGGCCAGTAAAAATGGTAGCTATGGGCCTGTAACGAATGGAAAATGGGGCTCAGGGGAACCACTTAAGTTAGAATAAACTGGGCGGATAGGTCAATGAAACAAAAAGGAAAATGGGATAGGAAACAAACAGGGCTAGAGCTGGGACCAGGAAAGAGACAGGGAACAAAAGGAACAAAAGGGATCAGGGCCGAAAACTATCTCGCTCCCACCAAAGAAAAGACCGCAGAGGGAGAGCTAGAACCGACACGAGAAAAAGAAGCTGCGGGGCCGGAGTGGGACAAAACCTGAGACAGGAAACATGAAGAAGGTTCCAAAAATTATTCCCATCCTCCAGCCAAAGAAAACAAAACAAAAGACAAGCGAAGAGACAGAGGAAAAGAACCAGCGACCGCCGCAAGGCAGAAAGAAAAAGGAACACCAAACACACGAAATCGGGACCGGGATGGATGCGTGAACAGGAACTAGAACCTCAAAATTGGAGAAGTTCTAGTTCCCTTCAAGCATCCGTTCTGCCCCCGATTCTGAAAGAAAAACCAAAGCAAGCAAAAGAGAAATGGGAACCGAAATAAAAACCCAAAAAAAAGGAAAAGAGAAAAACCAGGAAACCCTAACATAGGCCGCCCCTTGTAGATCAAAACTAGCACGCTAGGCTCAACCCTTGTGGGAGCCCATTTAACCCACGTGCTAAAATGAAAGACACCCCATAGCTAAAGTTTAGTCATGAAAAACTAGAGTACACAACTAGACAATGAGAAAACCAGAAATGGCACTAACATCTTGTCGACCAGTTCATTTGATGTGACAGTAAGGAATTCAAAAATCTATTACATTCATTCTTGGAGTTAAAAAATTAATGGCATCGCGAAGTACATGTAATTTCATAAATTGAAAGGAAATCGTTGAAAAATGAACATTATTGTGAATTGGTAGCGAAGGAAATGAGGAGACAAACAAAGGGGCAGAGAATTGTTTCAGTTGAAAGACCTCAATCAAAACTAGTAAGTCCTTTGCATTTTAACTTTTTCATTTTTGCAATTTTAAGCAAGTAATATGGAAGCCACCAGCTCAGGGAAGTTGAAAGGTAGAAAACAAAGTGAGAGTAGTCACCCTAAGAGTAAGAAGCAGAAAGTTGAGTTTGGAATTGAGCCAGAGCATGTTGAACGAAAGTTGAATTAGGATTTAATTGACCAATTTCCTGGCTCCAGGTCTAGAGGTAGGTGCTCCGTGCAACTGAGGGTAGAAGTGGATAAATTGGATGACAAGTGCAAGCACATAGGAGATATTTGGACCCCAATAAGATTCAATGAATTTTTTAGATTCCACTTTCAACGAAGAGATCGTTTTGAGCTAGTTTGTAATCTATGGCATCTAAATTTGGGAAAAATGGTTTGCCCTAATGTGTTTTTCAATATAGAGCTGGTAAAATTGTTGTCCATCCACTATGACTCAAAACTTAAGGCCATATGCGAACCATCTAGGAAACTATTCATATACATATCATAGGCTTCAATATGTGAGGTTTTTAAGTTGGAAGGGTGGTGTAATGAGAAAATTATGAATGAAGAGTTGGAAAAGGAGTTTTGGAGAATGGACACCACTTACAAGGGTTGGAGGTTTCCCTTACATAGAATTAAACAAGATGCTAAAACTATCCCACTTGATGATGGCGATGGGCCTTCATTCCATGTGGACTTATTCAAGCCCTATATGAGATATACCTATTTCTTGGTAGGACAAGTGTTGGGTATGGAAGTTCCTAAGTATATGTCCATTGTTCCCATGGTAATTGCAGTTGACATTCAATGTCATAATTCTAGGTTATTCGACTATTCTTCATTTGTCTCCAAGGGGCTCGACTTAGCATTGGTGGCAATCGAGAATAAATCCCTTGTTCTGCACCTTAGGTATTATTCTCTTTTAATGCATCTAGTATTGTACTTTGGACAAGAGTTAGGGATTTGGCCAAAAAAGTTGAAGGTTTCACAATTTGATAAAGAGGGAAAATAGTTACCCATTCAAATGTGGACTGCCATTTGGGATAGTAGGTTTGCTAATTCCAGTTTCTTGTATTTTGAAGAATATTTTGTAAAGCTAGTATATGAATTCTATAGTCATCATTGTGCGCACTCATTGTCTGATGAAATAAAACACTTCCTCAGACCTAAGGACTTTAATGGACCAATTGATCACAATTGGGGAGACTGGTATTGCTTGGAAGATGCTGCTATGGTAAGGGTGTTTGTTTTTGAGGATTCTCCATTCATTTTTCCTAAAACAGTCCCAAATAGGATTGCATATTTGGAAATTGTAAGACAAATGGATTTTTGTAGTTTCATGAATTTTGGTTCATTCAGAAAATAGGCATTTATGCCTAGTACTATGTAATTTGGTTATTTTACTATGCTTGCAAAGGAAGGATATGATTTGATCCTTGACAAATTATTGCAGTATAATATGAATAAGGGTCCACCAAGAGAAGTTTTTGATCTAGAGGGATATATCAATTTTGCCAAACAAAGGATAAAATCTGGACGATATGATCATGTGCCTTATTAGTTTGATGACATGATTAGAAATTTGGAGGCAAAGGAAGCAAAGAGAGTGGTGGAGGAATACAACCAAGGGTTGCTGGATACAGGGTTCCCTTTTTTTGGAGATGAGGAAACTAGAGAAGATATGTCACGAGACCTACCCAGTAGGATTTCCAAATTAAAAACTCAAGATTACAACTACCCTCCTAGAGAACTAAGTGTTGAAGAGAGCCAAGATACAGACACTAGACAGATGGCATATAGGTCATTTGTAGTACACAATGAATTTATGAATTCTTCATAATTCAAATCTTTCTTGTATAAGCAAAAGGGCAAGAAGATAAGGGGGATAGTTGATAATATTACACCAAGCAATGAGGAGTAGTTACTAAATAATTTGAAATTAACTGTGGGTAGAGAAATGGCTAATATGACCCTCGAAAAAGGAAGGAAAATGTTAGAGGTTGCTGGAGTTATGATCTTTCTAGGGCTGTATTTGAATTCTACATTGGTGTTTGATAGCTTCTTAAAGGATAATAGTGCCACACACAAGCTTAGTCCGGAGGGGGTGATAGAAATATATGTTGGATCCAAATATAACCCGGATGAAGGATCACTCATGATATGGGCCTTGTATCCACCTCATAGAAAGTTAATGGTGATTGATACTGAGAAAGCATTTGGACATTTCATGACTCTGAAGGTTGGAGAGGTAGATCCTATGGTGACTATAGATATTGGGATTAATGTGGCAAAACTGAATAAAGCCCAAATACAAATGTTAATAAAAGAAAAGGAAATATACAAAATGAATAATGAAAGGATCATGAGAGAAAATGATCATTTGAAGGACATGCTAGGAGTCACAATGGGACCTCCTAAATTAATAACACATGATGAAAGCTCACAGGTAAAATATCATTGGGAGGAGTCAATTGCATATTCACAAGGTAAATATGATACACTCGCTGCAATAATAAAAAAAAGGTAGGCCAACTTAACAATTTGGTTGAATAAGCTATGGGGAGCATATTCAAAGAACCATGTTACAGGGCAGGAACACAAGAGAATTGATGGAAGGATTGAAGAAAAGTTTTGAGAATTAAATGAAAGAGATGTTCCTGATAGTGTAGCCATTGGTATGGGTAACCAAATTATAAAGAAACATAGGGACTATTATGAGGAAATGCGAGAAGATGCAAAGGGGCTGGTTGATGTTACGAATATGGGACTTCCTACACTATTTCAACATGGATAAAAGTTGAAAGAGAAAGCTAAGTGGATCAAAGAATGTGAATTGATGTTGCAGGGAATTCTGGAAAATGATACAGGGAAGGATTCGACATTGGACGAGAGTTGCAAGCACAACAAAAGGATGATAAAGGTGGAAATATTGGCCAGGAATGCATTAGGAGATGTTGATACTCATGAATGGCGGGATTATCTAGATCATTTATCAAATGTTCATCTATAGCTAAATAGAGCCTAATCTCTTATTTTAATTAGTTAAGTAAAATAAAACATTTGTGAAGGGACGTGTCCCTTCCAAGTTTTGATGTATTTATATATGTTCCATAGTAATGCAACAGATATAGGCGTTAGGATATATTCAGTAGATAGCTTTCTAGTAAAATGCTTTCATATACAGAGACTCGGATGCATGCATTTTGATGGAGTAAATAAAGATATCTAAGTTATGGATTAAGATTTTGGTATCAGTTGTTAGTTAAATTTATGCAGTTATTTGATTGTCTCCATTCTGATGCTTCTCTATTGTTGAAATTGATTTAACAATTTTATACTCAGTTTGTCATTGTACATTTGCTATATATGTGTGATCTGGTTATTCGGTTCTCTTAAGTAGGGATTAAAATATTTTAATCAATCACAACAATTGGGAAGTGTTAGTTGGATTAATAAGAAGAATCACATAACTAGAATTGTCATTCTATCTCAAGAAGAGTTTGTCAATTATTCACTTGCACGTTTACACAAGTTGTAAGCAATTTATGTGCTTGACAGTTTGAATTATTTCCATTATTGAAATCCACATTTGAAGATATTCATTAGACTCCATATACCCAATAAGGCACTGGTCTCCCCTTGTATTCTTTTATAATTTTCATTATTCTTATTTATTTTACACTTACATTTTCAAAAATACATACATATGCATTTACTATTTTCATTTATTTCTCATGTGGTTTAATAGTTTGATCGATTTCATATTATATGTGTTGAAGACTTTAGAATTTCAATTACATTAATTTATGGATATGTTGTATCTATAACACTACAAAACCATATGCTCTTTGCATTTACACTTGCATTTAGAAATACACATTTATATACATAGATATAGATTTATTTAATGATATGTTGCATTTATAGTTCTAGGAGAGCATCTAGTAATTTCATTTACATTTACATTTAAAAATACAAATACATACATACATACATGCATACATACCTATACATATATATGTGTGTGTGTGTTTGTGTGTATCATTTATATTCAGTGTTGAGAAACAACCCATTAGGTCTGTACATGGATAAAAATTCATAAAATCATAGCTCCCATACATATTTTGTTGAAACCTAGGCTTGAACCTCTCATTTCACATGCTTTTCTTCACAAAACTCTTGAGGACAGTAGCTATACCTTATTTATTTCTCATCCTACGCCCTATTCATGCATCCTACAATTACATCAATATCCATGGGGCCTCTTACACAAGCTATAGTAATCACAAAAAGTGTAAGAGCCCCTTTATATCATGTTTGGACTACAAAACCCTCAAAAACATGGTAACCAGGTTATATGCAAAGAAATGAAGCTTTCTAACTCAAATCAATTCCTTAAGCCCTTAAATCAAATTCAAATCAAATTTAACACATATCTTCATGACATGGAATTGATTTCACATCAAAATATGGCTGCATGTGACCGTATAGTGCTGCATAATAGGAAAAATACATAAATTTTAAAGAAAAACAAAGATTTTTTGAATGTCAAGAGTTTGTATTTTAAATCCTCAACCATCAACAACCATTACAATGATTACTTTATTCCTTTTAAAGGCCTTTACACCTCAACCACTGAACAACCACCTCTACAAATGACTTTTTAATCTTTTATGATTACATGAAACATAAAACACACTAATTTCAAGGTTGTTAACATCACTATTGAAATGTTTTAATTTTTTGACCTTTCAAACATTAAAAAGTACATCATTAAATTAATTATGTAATGGAATAAAAATAAAAAACATTATGAATTAATTATGTAATCACATAATTCAAATATAATTCTATCAAGAAATTAATGTCAAATAGATATTATAATCGCATAACTCATACATTTCAATGTCATTGATCTTATTCTTCATCCAACTCTTTATTAAATCATCCGTCTAGGTCATTGTAGGATTGGTCATATCATCATCATCATCATTGATATCGGTTTTTGATAATATTCATCCACCGGCTATCGGCTTCATGAACATTAACTCCTACATCATCGTGATCTAGTTCTTCCTCTTCGAAATCTTCGTCAAGGACATCATCAACTAATTGTTGATCATGGTCATGATCTGCATCATCTTCTAGTTCTTCGGTATCTTCTTCTTCCACCACATTATACTTTATCGACCTTCCTCTTGGATCATGTCTAACAACAAATGACCAACTCGGTTTACCTGGAACCTATGAGTAAAATACCTGCTCACATTAGCTTGGAAGAATATAGGGCTCATTTCCAGCTTGCTCGATCAACCTTGTATTAACCATGGTAAATCCATTATCATGTTCAATAATAGTTCTCTAAGGGATCATTTTTCATTCAATTGTAGCGTACCATGGGATGGCCAATTAAAATTATCTAAAGGACTTAAAGTCACACTCAAGTATATCATCCAAAATCCCATAGTATCGATTTCGTAAGACTTCTAGATGTATGCCACTTCTAGATGAAACATTAGTCACCTGAAAGACTGTAGTTATACCAGAAGCACAAGTTTTCTTCATGTCATTCAACTTTTTGATTTGAAATTTATGACCATTGCACCACATAGCGCTTGTGGTATTTCACCCATACAATATGTCAAACATGTAAGAAATTATTGCAATATCACCGGTTATTAAACATATTTATTCTTGGCCAAATGGCAATACCATCTAACATATATACATCCAGTATGATTCAAAATAATTAAATAATATGGGTGATTAACATATTTATACGTACTTGTTTATCTCTTAAACCATATGCTAAATCAATTTCCCTTTGTGTAACATTGGAATCTCCATTACGATGAGCTTCTTTAACCAATGAAGCCACGCCTTCGCATGTTAATGCACAACTAGATTGTTGACATCGTTCAATCCATACCCAATCAAGATTGTTTGAAACGTACAAATGCAATGCATCTCACTCTCGGCCAACTGTATAAAAAAAAATTGAAAAATTCATAAGCGGCCACATTATAATTAGTTAAAATGCATGAGTATATGACCTTAATTTATAATTAGGTGTATATTGAGATTAATAATTAAATAATTTTGTATACATTAAAACCATATGTAAAATGTATTCCAATTAATCTCCATGACCATCTTATAATTACCTCTCACTTTCCTCAATCTACCTTTCCCCATCAGGTACTCCCCTTCAAATTTGTTAATGGAGTTGGGATCCCAAATGTGATCTACATGGATATTTTCTGCAAACTTAGGAAGATATTCACTAATGTACACTGTGGTCTGGTATACCATATATCCCTCCACCATAGAACCCTCAGGATGTGCTCTTTGTCTAACCAGATCCTTCAAAAATTTCAAGTTCCTCTCAACCATCCACATTGACCTTGTGTATACAAGTCCACACAATTCAATCTCCTCAACTTGGTGTATAAGGTATTGTTCTTATGCATTGAAAAATGTCGAAGGTAGACACTTTTGCATTTCACACATTAGATGAGGAATTTTTCTCTTCCAATAATTTATATCTTCTTTATGGATTTCTTTAGATGACAGCCATCTACAAGTGATTCAAGGCACAAATATATCAAAGAGATTTAACAAAAATATACAGTATATTACATAACAAGTAAAACAAATGGAAATTATAAGATATATACAACAAATTGAACAAATATCACTACTTACCTCATGTATTTTCCAAGATCATCTATAACTTGCTTGACATTGTTGTCGAAGTTGTCTGGGAGAGATAAAAGTAGAATGTATTGCAACAATTATAAAATGATTTTTTCATTATTTTTCCAAAATTAGTAAACATAATACACTGAAAAGTACATGCATTATATAAACTGTGTATATAATATACCATAATAATTACCTTAATGAAGGTATGCCAATCATGTGTTTTCATCCCTGACCCAAATTCACCTTTCTTTGTTATTATATTGTTTATGTTCATAGCAAATCCTGTGGGAAATCAAAATTTTCATATGACTCATTTTATAGCATTGCTTTGCTGCTCCATTAATAACCAAGGAAAGACACTTATATTAATTTGGTCTCCATCGCTATTTAATTGAATGACATTTTTCATTGCATGATTGGCTTCCCGAATGTCACTACAAATTTTGACAATTTTTTCTTTGTCATGCCTTCCATCCAATATTTTCCATAACCTTTCTATTATATTCTTTCTGATATGTATTGTATCAAACAAATGCACAATTTTTAGCTACTCATAGTAGGGCAACCTACTAAATTGTCTGGGATAACTTTTTAGTCCCTGTGGAACCCAACCATTAATGCCTTGATGACCTTCATGAAGCATATAAGTTAAACAAATTAACAATGACAATCATTGTCAATTATAGCATGAGTAAATACAACACAATATAAAAATATAAAATCAAAACATATCATATATGATAGATAAAAAATTTGATCCCATGTATAACCTTGACGATTAATTCTATTATATTCCAACTTCCATAGGTGAGGTGTCATTCTTTGTGGTTTTGATGTAGTCTCTTCTTTCCCACTGAAAAGATTTTTTTCAGTAGTTCAATACTCATGATTTCTCTAGAGGAAGTGCCTATATTCATCATACACCTATTTTCCTAAACTTGTTGAATGACGATATTTCATCTTTGGAGCACAAATTGGACATGCAAATTTTCCCTTTGTTTGAAGACCTACAAGATCATATATAATTGGATTAAATATGTCAATTTTTATAATTATATATAATGAATAGATTATTTAAAAAAACATGCATGATATCTTCTTCATAAAATTAAATATTGTTAAAGTGCAGTCAAACGTTATAACATACCACAAAATAGGTTAGCCCTGGGGCATCGTGAATTGTTCATACAAGCATTGCATGGAATTGAAATTGTCTGTCTTATTAATCTAGAGACATCATACATAGTGATGCCATTCCATAAATTTAGTAACTCATTGATAAGAGGCTCGATATATACATTCATATCTTTAACTTGGTACTTACCTAGTTGAATGAATATAAATATTACATAATTATTATAACCATTTTAGGGTGTGTGCAAGAAGTTGAGTCCACTTTTTGGCCAAAAAGTGGAAGTGTTTTCCCTGATTTTTAGAATTTGACACTTTGACCTCAAAATTTGAAGCACTTAGAGATGGAATCTTCAAAAAAGTCACTAATAATAAAATGTAGTACTCGGAGTCTAGTTTCCAAATATGTAATTTATTTCAATACCCAGATTGTAAAAATTGAATTTCAATAGGCGTTTCTAAAAATCACTGTTTAAAAGTCACTTTTTTATACCATACCATGCACGTGTACGACATCCATATTTTGACCTAAATTATCATATTTTTCTAAATCCTTTTGGGAAAATATTTTTGACTCACTAAAGCTTGCTTTTAATATTTTTTTATAATTTTTTATTGAATATTTTTTTTTTATTAAATATTTATTAGGCATATTTGTCATTTTGAGAAAAATAAGGTGGGTGTGCGACATAAGGCTTGACTAAACTTATCATTTTTTGATTTTTTTTTTAAAGCCCGAAAAGAATTGTCGAATTTTGCTCGTTGCAATCCAGTTCATCAAAATTTCATGTTGATCAAAAGTTAGTAAAATACTAAAAAACGATAATTCAGTTTGGATGACTAATTTCATTAGAAATTAATTGAAAAATAGAAAAAATAATCAATATTAAAATTGCATATTTGGAATCTGCAACGTCTCATCTATAATGGGTTTCAATTTAGTAAAAGTGCAAAAATAGGTCTTCAAGCGTATGTCCAAAGTGGGTGACACTTTCTGTGCGACGTGCGGGGACCTTGCCTCCAAGTTACTTGGCGGGTCAGAAGCTAGGTCCCAAAGCTTGGGTTGGTCCCCAAGCCGTTTCGAACCAAAAGCCAAAAGCTGGCTCAAAAATTCATAATTTAAGCGAGGGATCGGATTTTAAAAGCCGAGGACGTTCATTCAGGATCTGGATCCCATTTCATCATTTTTATAGTTCTGAAAGCGAGGATCCGTTTTGTAAAACCAGGATCCCGTTTTCAAAATTTCCAAAAATGGAAAAGTTTTTCAAAACGAAATCGCACGAAAACTTTCCCAGAATTTTTCAAGTTCCATTTTTGGAAATTTTTTTCAAAAACGGGATCCGTTTTAAAACTTCTATTTTAGAAATTTCCGTTTTGAAGGAAAATTTTTCAAAACAGGATCCCGTTTTGAAAATTTTCAAAATGGAAATTTCCAGCAGGATCCGTTCCAAAAACGGGATCCCGTTTTTTAAACTTAGGCTCGGGATCCCGAAGCTAAATGGGATCTCATTTTTTAAAAAGCGGGATCCCGTTTTTTGGAAGCCGAATTCATTTTTTTGCCTAAGGCAAAAACTTCCACGTTTTGTGGACTCAACGTTGTGCACTTACCCTTTACTGCAATATATATAAATTAATATACATGACTATTGAATGAAAAAAATATAAACTTGTCATTATGCAACAAATAAGACAAATGAGATGCTACTATATTAAAGAAAATTGATGTAAACAAATACCTAGAACAATCATTGACAACATTATTTGCTCCCTCTTTATTGACATCCATGGAGGAATGTTATTGTTGATAACAAAAATAGGCCACACTGAGTAAATAGATCTCAACTCTCCAAATGGATTGACATTGTCTGCTGCCAATGAAAACCTGAGATTACGAGATTCTTCTTTAAAGTGTGGCCATTTTTCCTCCATGTACCTAAATGTAGAACCATCCACAGGAATTCAAAGAATGTCATCTCCACTTCTATGCCATGCATGGTAATCCATAAATTGCACTAAGCTTTCACACCTAAATAATCGTTGCATACATGGAATAATGGGAATATAATGAAGAACCTTGCGAGGCACCTTTTTTGTTAGTTGATCTGTTTGATATCTACTAATATGACATTCTAGGCATTCTGTTGCAAATTCATGTTGTTTATGATATATAATATGATCATTGGTACATGCATCTATTGCTTGACATTCCATTATGATATCTTTCATAATGCCAGATAAATCTCGATATGAGCGAGGTAAAATATTTGATGGTGGTAACAAAAATTTACCAATCAATCTACAACAAAAAATATTTGTTAATATAAAGAATATTAATGGTACATATTTCATCCTTTATTTACTAGTGATGAACTAATAACAATTAAAATAGATGAAAAAAGATGACATATATGACATACCTTAACATCCGTGAGATTTCTATGTTGTATAAACCATTCATAACCTTTAAGTTCACCAACAATAATACCGCCGAGAGAAGAGTTGTTTTGGGGAGTCTTCATAAAGAACTGACCATGCGCTTCTCAAGTATAGATTATCATGAACATAATCCAAAATCTCACGATCATCATACGGTATTTCTACCACTAAATGTGTCATGGATCAATGTATTTGTACCATCATCTTCAATTGTGTTTTACGGCACATGATCATCTTCTTCCATAGGATCGTAACTTCATGTGAATATTCCGCGACTCCATGTTAGATCCCTTACAAAACCAATTCTTTGGGCGTGATAATCCATATCATATTGCCTAGAGATTCTAGCACATAATAATGATAAACACAAATAAACCATGATCATGATCAAGTGATTATATATATATATATAAAATGTTAAAACAATATAAACATTTACAAATTCAATCAATATAAACACATATAATGAACAACTTACCAATGAACGCTAATCATGCCCCCCTTCAACGTGACTATGTTGCTTACAATGTTTCTTAGCTATTGTGATTAAAAGTTGTCTCGTCTTTAAGCCCTTGCAATTATTTCAAGGACAATAACATTTCCCATCACCCTTTTTTTTCAATCTATCAAGTGTCTCTTCATTTTGTTCTGGACTAATATTATCAGACATGATTTTTCTTTACCAAGCTTGAATATTTAGATCTTCAAAAATATCAAACTCACACTCCAATAATTTTTATTCATAGACATGTAACAAAATATAATAATTCTGATATTTTACACCAAAAAAGTTCCACATGCAACCACCCGTGCAAAAGAGAAGATAGTCTAAAGTTAATGACCCCAAAAAGCACTTTAAAATGATAATTCCAAAACTTATTAAATTTTGGTTTTACTATGATTTCCAAACGTTAGACTCCTAAAGTCAAAATATTGAACTTGCACAACAAAATCTAAAAATGCAACTCTGAAAATGCACAAGTCTAAAAATGAAATCTGATGAGATGTTGCTTTAAAATATGGTTTTCAAACCTAGAAGTACAAATCTGACTTCACAAATGAATTCTAGGAAAGGACAATGACTACCCTCAACCTGGCAATAGCTTCTTGAATTTTTTTTGGTTTTTCCCAAGAAAATTGTCCTTAGTTCTCCACAAACTGTCATAAGTATAGCAAAACATTGTTGCAATAAATAGTTGAGCTCACTTTTTATTTATGTCGGCCTCAATTTTGACTTCACATGTTCGTCAAAATTTTGACAAAAACTCTTTGTCTGGTACGGCCGAACATCTTTAAATAATAACTGTTATCTATTTGATGGCTGAGGTTTGTTGAAATTTTGACGAACATTGGTGATAAAATTAAAAAAAATTGAAAATTACACATTAAATATCACTAGTACCCGACAATGCATCTAATTATCCATCTTTCGTCAGAAATTTTCGTCAGATTTTGCAGTCAAATGAGTTAGTGAAAGCATGTGAATCCATTTTCTAAAATGGAACTATGCCTTCCCACTGAGAAACAACATAAACAGTGGTGGAAGGAACTAGATCATGATTAGGAACTCAAACAAAGCCCTTGCTGCCCTGTCACAGGCAATCCCAAAAAAAGGGAAATACTCTTCACCCAAAACAGATTAAGACCTCCAAAATGATTCAAAAGAAAGGTATTTGAAGTATCTACCTAATGCATAAGAAAATAGAGCATCCCACTCCTATACGAGTCTGTTCAAAGAAGATGAAGTTCAGAAAAATAGAAAATTATCAAGAAAATAGTAGAGAAAACATTGTTTTATTTATTGAATCTTCAATACAATTCTTATCCACCCTTATTTGAGCCTTCTTGAGGCCTTACATAGCTTTTACAAACCTTTTCTAACTATCCAACTATCTTACAATAGAATTTCAAATCGGACCATTGGAGGCCTAATCACACCCTTTTACACATTTTATTGCATTTACAAGTATATTGAAATGTCTATGAAATGTTT
This sequence comes from Sequoia sempervirens, assembly GCA_007258455.2. Taxonomy (NCBI): domain Eukaryota; kingdom Viridiplantae; phylum Streptophyta; class Pinopsida; order Cupressales; family Cupressaceae; genus Sequoia; species Sequoia sempervirens. Next base: position 32,262,564 of record VDFB02086081.1, on the reverse strand, counting down.
GCAACCTATGACTCTTAAAAACATACTAAAGGCTTGAAAATATCCTTATTACCTCCACAAGACTCAAATCTTGCAACTCCTAATACAAACTCAAAGATGTTCCTTAAAAGGCTACAAAAACACTTTTAAGTGCAAGATTAAATTTCTAACCCAAATAACTCAAAAATACTTCCACTACATTATGGTTGGTCTCTTAGACCTTATCTAGACAAAATAAACTCAAAAATACTAGCATTAACCTACTAATCATTCAAATGATCAAAAAATGATGTTGTTGTGTAGGTGTTCCTGCACCAATATGGGGGGGTGTTATATGTTGTGTAGGGTTGATTTTGATATTGTGTATGTGATGGTGATAGTGGGGGGGTGTGTATGCTCCTTGTATAATTGGGTTCAAAATGTTTTTTTGTGTGTTTCCATATATTTGTTGGGGGGTGTAGTACAAGCCTTGTTGTTGTTGTTGTTGTTGCTACATAAGTACTTGTTGTTTGATGTATTGTTGTGCTTGCAACTCTTGTTGTTGGCCTTGTTGTTGTTGGTGTGTGAGCAATGCTTGTTTTTTTGCTTGTTGTTGTTGTTGTTCTTGTTGCACAATCAATGCCTATTGTTGAGGTTGTTTTTGTTGTAAGGCTTGAGCTTGATCTTGTTGCTATTGCAATTCTTGTTGATAGGATTGTTTTCCTTGCAATGCTTTTTTTTGGGCTTGTTGTCTCAAAGCTTGAGCTTGAGCTTGTTGTTGCAATGCTTGTTGATAAGTGTGTTGTGCTTGTATCATTATATCATAGAGTGAAAATGTTTTTATTTTTTGAATGTGTGGTGGATTTTGAGGGACCATGGTGTGAGTGATTTGTGAGTTGATTTGATTGTGGGGTGGATGTTGTGTGATGAGATTTTGAGGGTTGTTTTATGCTATGATCCTTGCAAAATTTTAGATTGGGGTGCAGGAATATAGGTTTGGGGTCTCATTTTATTTTTCATTACCTAGGGAACAAAAGGTTGAGATTGTGCCACTTGGTGTTGTTATTTTAGTGGTATGATTTGGCTTTGGATTAGCTAATTGGAAGGGTTCCCTTGATTGTTTTGATGTTGAGGGTTCCCTTGTGTTTGATTTGGAGGTGAGGTATTACCTTTGTTGATGGTATTTGTGACCAATGGGTTTCATTTATTGATGGGATTCATGAAAAATGGGTTTGATGTGTTTTGTGGGTTGTTTTGAGTGGCTTTTGGAACCAATTGATTTAATTGGGTGGTTGAATGAAGATGTACCTTGTTGTGCTAAGGGTTGACCTTAGATGATGGTGTTCACTTGCCCTTGTTGTTCCACTTGAGGTACTTGGCTCACATGACTTTGTGTAACATTAGACACACTTTGGGTACTTGTGGTGGTGGAAGAAGATGGTTGTGCATGAAAATTTGAGGCCATTGTTGTGTTATGGAATGCAAGTGGTACGTGTGGATGTTGAGGGTGTTTGAGAATGGTGTGGAAGAATATGGTTGGGTACTAAATGTTGTTGTCCAATTTATGTTTTGGTGAAGGTTTGTGCCTTGTGTACCCAAAATTTTGTTGCCTCCTAAATTGGGAGTCAGACCAAGGTTGGTTCCTAGTCGGCTTGAAAGACTAGTAGTCAATGGTTCACTTGGTACAAGTGATGAATTTGGTTGAATTATATATTGAGTCAAACCTTGTACCAAGGCTTGTGTGATGTAAGCTTCAGGAATTGAAGCCACATTTCCTAAGGGTTGTTCCCTAATTGTGTTCAAATTTAATGTTGAAGGGATTTTATCCCCTTCTTTTACTAAAGATAACATGTATTGTGTAGGGTTATTCTTCATCAAAGTGTTGATGATATGGTGTGTTTTACAATCTTGTTGTGCTTCAAGGAGTTCCTCTTCAGTGAGCTCAAGTGGGTTTTTCATGACATCTTCTACTTCATACCCCATGTCTAGTGGATTTTGTGGTGGTTGTTGTGATGGGGTTGATTGGCTCCTAGGATCAAACTCTTGTTGGTTGGGATCACTTTTGGTAGATGTTTTTTTTTTTGTTCCATATTTTTCTTGTGTTTTGATCTTTGTTGCTACCATAAAATTTGGATCAACTATGGGAGAGGTGTGTTGGGATTTATATTGTTGGAACTCTCTATTTGATTCAAATTTTGATAATAGGGACCCTCTAAGATTTTTTGGACAAATGATGTAAATGGATGATGAAAGGGGTGAGTGATATGGATGATGAAACTATAAACTTTAGAAAACACTTTACACTAAAGGTTTGATGCTCGATGTTTTGGATAAAGATCCCAATGAACTTGTGAATCTAAAGGTAGACTTGTGACCTTTAGGATAGACTTGTTCAAAAGGATGATGGATAACTTAACTAAATTTATGGAAAATGATTCATTTACACACATATAGCTAAGCTAGGGGATTTGATTGATGATAACCTAAGTCTAGAATGTCGATGTGTCCAAATTTTCAAAATTGTTTGTGAGGTGAGATGTAAAATGTTTTGATATGGATGGGATGATTGATCCTAATGTTCTAAGAGGGACTTTGTTTACAAGATCAAGGTAGTGAGAAACATTCTTTACCCTTGGAGTGATAAACCTAAGAACTCAATATTTGGATGGTAGAACTTTGATAGAATATTTGGCAATACAATTCCTTGTTTTCATTTTGTTTCTTTGGAAGTCTAGATGTTTTGAAAATAATCCAAATGTGTGGTGCGTTCAATTGAGTTAAGATTTATTAATAAGATTTATTTATTACCACATCAAAATATCTTGATTAATTTCAAATTAAAATGTCTATGACAAGGGAAAATATTTCCCACAAAAACTTGACATTGTTGAAATCAAAGAGCTAAGCAATAGGTCCCTAAATTGACTTTGCAATAATGTGAAGTGAGATATAAGCCCAAATATTATCCTATCTATTTGCAAAGTCAAAGTCCATCCCACTAGATACAACGTCATCCTGGTTATCAATACCATGATGCATCATTTCAATGTGTTATAACAAAAATAATGAATTAAATGATGAAGTATTTGAATCCATAAAACAAGCAAATCAGCAATCTTGTCACCATATCTAATAAAGTCTCGAACACTCATAGACTTGTTGGACTCCTAAATCAATCTCAAAATTAATGGTTAATCCATTCATCTTATTCTTCTATCTTCTTTACATGCCTACATGGTGTTAGAAGTTCAAAAATTTGCATGACCACACCACCTTGAAAAACTTTGTAAATCTAGTATGTGAAGACTTAACCTTGCAAAAGTCCAAAACCTACAAACAAACTCGCCTTGTGAATAAAATTTTAGGTTTGAATGACACTGAAAAGCCTTATATGATTTGAGGAAATCCACCATATATGCATAAACCATAATATTTGAGATGTTAAGTATATACAAATTCCATTTAACACTATCCCATAGGAATAATAAATTAGTTACCATGAATTTGAACGGTATGGGAGGATAAAATGTAGGATACAATTAGGCACCACCATATCGCATAATTCATGTAGGAGGAACGTGGCTTGGTGGTAAGAAGTAACTTGCACCAAATACCCATGATGAACCATAAAAACTAAAGATAAGCCATGCGGTATGGTGGAACACTCAGAACTATGACCACCAGAAGATAACTAGATGTATCATAGTTAACAGATATAAGCACTAAAGAAAACATGCGGTATAGCGATGTCATATTACTTAAACTACTACCCCACAACAAGAAGTATACTAAGCACAAGGATGTATGTGGTATGGAAGTATTAAATGACTTAGCCCGCCATCTTGTAATGAAAAAGTTATTTCTCGAGAAGGTTGTGTGGTATGGTGATGAAGAATTATTTCAAATTGCAGCCTCACAATGGGATATTTAGGACTTAAAAAGAGCTTTAGGTGTAGTGCTAAGCTCCTCACTCTCCCAAAATGAAGGAACCTTAGTCATATATATGATATGCAATATGGTAGTGAAAGATCAACTAAACCATAACATTGCAATAAAAGTAAAAATGTTATGCATAGAGCTAGTAGTATAGTGGGGTGGCTATAACAAGCATATAATATAACACTGCCATATTGCATAGATCAAAAGGAGTAAATGCCAGTTTTATAGTACAAGTTGGAGAGGGAATTTATATCGATTATGGTAGTAATTATAACCACTATCATGAACCATTTGATTCTATAAGATCAATGGTGGATATTCAAAATGGAAATATAAGTTGATTATGAAATATTTTACATGAGGCCAACATAAATTTTAAAATGACTAAACCTAGAGGATGATAAACTTAGAACTTAGTGCTGATTTTTAGTAATCATTTGCAATGAATTTTCATCATGCTAGGAGCTAAGGATTTCATAAGAGGAAGGCTTTTCAACTATTGCATCACCGAGTAAGTGCATTCTACATCTATTCAGTTCAAAAAAATTAGTTTGAAATTGTAAATAATTTAAGTAGGAGCAAAAAGTTTCAATCATGCCATTGAGAAAAAGTGAAATTCAGAAGGAAGAACCTCATAAGAGTTCTTTGCAACAGTCTATACTAGATATTTTACATGAGTCAATAGATAAAGGAATTAAGAAGGTCTTTAGGGACAAATCAGGGGTGTCAGGATGCAGTCATTCCTATTTTAGGGTGGGATTTTTTTGGTACTTATATAAGAAAAGGGATGATAAGATTCCAATATCAAACCCTTAGACTCTAGTTTTGGGAAATTTGATTTTCCTTGATGTTTTCATAGATGTCAAATTCATTAGATTATTATCATGAAACTACCACCCAACTACCAAGACAATAAGAATGATGAATGGTTCACCACTA